>CM020008.1:6226025-7426025 GCA_009771035.1 Lupinus albus | reverse complement strand
GGGGACATGACTCCTTTTGAGGCAAGAAATTTGATTGAGAAGATGGCTTCCAATTCTCAACAATTCAATGCAAGGAGTGGTGATGCCATAGTTGTAAGAGGAGTCCATGATGTTGGGACAAATGCAGCAAGGCAAGACAAGCTTGAGACTAAAATTGATTCCCTCACCACCTTGATCACCTAGTTAGCCATAAATCAGCAAAAATCTTCAATGGCAAGAGTATGTGGCATTTGCACCTCAAGTGATCATTATAGTGATATGTGTCCTTCTCTGCTTGAGCCAAGAATTGGTGATCATCCTGAGGCGTATGCTGCAAACATATACAACAATAAACCTCCACATCAGCAGCAACATTATGATCCACCCTCATCAAGCACATACAATCCTGGTTGGAGAAATCAGGCACTATTTCATAACAATAATGTTGGGCAGAATAGATCATCATATGTGCCCCCACCAATCCAACAACAGAGGCATCAAATGATTAACACTCCTGCACCTACTGAACCCTCTTTGGAAGAATTGGCGAGGCAGATGACAATGCCGAACATGCAGTTCCAACAAGAAACTAGAGCTTCAATTCAAAGACAAGAGTCTTCAATTCAGAATCTAACTACCCATATGGGGCAGATGGCTACTTCACTGAACACATTGCAGTCACAAAATTCTGACAAGTTACCTTCTCAGATTGTGCTTAACCCAAGGAATGTGAGTGCAATCACCCTCAGATCAGGCAAGCAGACTGAAGTGCCTACACCTAGAACAGATTTTGTTCTTCAAAAAGAACATGATGCACCAAAAGGAATAAATATGTTTTAGAAGAAAATGAGAATACAACAAGAGAAACTCATGCAAATCAACCTTCCTCAAGTGCTGCAAAACAACCATTTTCCATTCCTCTTCCATTTCCACCAAAAATTATTTCAACCAAGAAGATGGGGAATATGGAAGAGGTGGACAAGGACCTTTTGGATACATTTAGAAAGGTTGAGGTGAACATACCTCTCCTTGATGCCATCAAGCAGATTCCGAGATATGCCAAGTTTCTAAAAGAATTGTGCACTCACAAGAGGAAGCTGAAAGATAATGAAAGGATCAACATGGGAAGGAATGTTTCTACCATGATAGGTATGCATGTTCCTCACATCCCTGAAAAGAGTAAGGACCCAGGTACATTTACTGTACCTTGCATCATATGTAATAGAAAATTTGAAAATGCCATGCTTGATTTAGGAGCATCCATTAATGTTATGCCTATGAATGTATTTAAATTCCTTTCACTTGGACCCTTGCAACCTACGGGTGTGGTAATCCAATTAGCAAATAGGAGTACTGTATACCCTGCCGGTTTGGTAGAGGATGTCTTGGTTCGGGTTGATCAACTCATCTTTCCTGCTAATTTTTACATTCTTGATATGGAAGAGGGATCCCCAAGTAACACAGTTCCAATTATTTTGGGGAGACCATTCTTGAGAACAGCCCGAACCAAGATTGATGTCCATGTTGGGAAACTTTCTATGGAATTCGATGATAAAGTGGTCCGATTTAATAATTTTGATGCTTTAAAGCATCCATCCGAGGGCCACTCTATTTTCCACCTTGATTTGATTCATGAGTTCAATGATACACACCTTTCTAATTTTCTTCATGATTTTCATGCTCCATCATTGACTTATCCATCCACTTGTCATGCATGCACTAATTATGAAACATGTAGTTTTTGCATTGATGCGTTTTTGAATATTGATATTGATGTTCCTTGCATTTCATTCTACACTTGCCATGCATACACTGATTCTGAGTTGTGTGACTCTTGTATTGATGAGTTTCTTAATATTGTTGTTGATTCTCCTGTTACACATTCACATTGCACTAACACAATTGATGCAGGAATCAGATAACAATCTGATTTATTTGTTCAGGTGCAGGCTGCAACAAAGCCTAACTTTACTACTTTCTTTCCATCTGTTTTGAAGGCACCTGATTGGACACCCCCATTTGACCTTGAGTGCGACATTGTTGTTTATGCTTTGGGGACTGTCCTTGCTAGTTATGAGTTTGATTTCCTCCCTCCATGATTCTGGGAGTCTTTCTTTCTTTCTTTTTTTCTTTACTTTTATTGCACTTGTCAATTACAGTTGTTGATATAACTGCGTGGATATTCTGTCTGTGCTACATTGGGATAATGTGTAGTTTAAGTGTGGGGGGAGATTAATGTAAGTTTTGTTGATGCATGCTTTTCTTTGATTCTTAGATTTTGGGCATTTTCTCTCATGCTTTGTTTTAGTTGATTATTGATATTGTGTTGTGAATCCATACATTTTCTGTGTGCTAATTTACTTTTGAGAATTGAGAGGTTGAGGCAATTGTGGTAGTCTTGTCCCTTGTGAGATTTTGAGCCTTAATTGAGGATGGAATGATGTATGCCATCTAGTATTCTTTCATGTGTGATTGTTGCACTCTTGATTACTTGCACTATAGAACTTGACATGTTTCTTGTTGATACTTTATTTTCATATTGCACATTTTGAAGTGATTTAAGCTTTTCTTTTGAATAAGACACATGCCATATAGCCTACCTTGAATGAAATTATCCTTTTGCTAGCCCATTTGAGCCTTTTTACCCATTTCTTTGTTATATAGCTCATTGCAAGCCTATAAGTGAAAAACCATGATTATCCTAACTTTAGGGAATTTTGGAGCTTTGGAATTGTTTTGGGAATGGGTATTAAAGTAAGGGTGCATTGTTCTTCATTTCTTATAAGTTTTGGGTATGACTCATGGGTTGGTTAATACATTTTTGTACATAAGTGTGGTGTATTGAAAAACAAAAAAAATACCAAAAAGAAAAGCAACAAAAAGAGAAACAAAACAAAAGAAAAACAAACAAAAATGATAAAAAAAATTGAATAAAAGTTGAGTGTGGCAAAGAGGATTGGAATTTGAGTTTGAATATAGGGTTGATTTTGTCTTACTTTTTACTTATTCCTCATTGTTCCTCTATTCCCTTGGTTTTAAGCTACATATTCCATACTTTATCCTACCTTGTCCTTTGCCCCATTACAACCTTGAAAAGTCCTTTTGATCACTATGTGCATGTGTTGGTCATGTTGATGTTAGAAATTTGTCAAACTTATGGTTGTGTTTGTTTTCATGAAGTGCATTGAGTGTAAATACTTACAACCTAAGACACATGAGTGTAAACACTTTAGAGAGCTTGTGAGGATCTATCATTGTTGTGACTCACCTCTTGATTTGATTGGTTTCTTTGCATGCTTGAATTGATTGGATGATCTACATGGATATCTTGATTCTTGATCTTTTTACTCTAGTGTGTTTGATTTTGCCCATCTCTTTGCATTTCTTAGAATTCATTGTGAAGTATGTCATCTTTAAGATTTTTGATTTCCTAGTTTTTAATAATCTTCTTACATGATTCACTTTGGTGCACTAGTTAGCATATCATTATTTCTTGATTTTGCCCAAGTGTGCAAAAGGTTAAGTGTGGGGGTATTTGATGAGTCATATATTACACACTATTAATAACCTTATTTTACCATTGTTAATGATTGTTGGTGTCTAATTGACTTTATTTGGCATTGTTTAGTGTTTTAGGATTTATTGGACTATTATTCCTAAAATGAGTTAATTTGGAATTATTTAGTTTAATTAAATCTAATTCTATTTTCAGGACATATTTGGCACCAATGACATTTTTGGGCATTACAAGTGGAAGATGTGTGCTAAAGTGAAGATTGTATTTAGTTATAGGATTTTTAATTCCGTTTTAGGTTTTGGGCCCATTGTTTAAGGCCCATTTCGGTTTTAACCTTTTATAAGCTTAGGATTTCGTTTCCACTCATAATTTTACATTACACACTTTACTTTTCAGCTTTGGAGAAGGACATTTTCGCTTTTCCCCTTTTTGGGGCTGTTTTAGGGTTTTCTTCTTCTTCCTCTTGCATTTTCTGTTTTGCTTCTTCCTCCATGGAAGGCTAGAGGTTTAGTGCTAAATTCTTTTGGTAATGTATCACACTCTTGAGGTTTAGTGCTTAATGCATTTCGGTTTCTCTTTATTCGTTTAATGCAATTTCGGTTTCTTTATGTTTGAATCTTCTATCCTATTTCAGATTGTGGTTTGCTTAATTTTATGGTTTTGTTGTAAGTTTGTGAACTGATTTTCGCTTAGTCAATTAGTTCTCTAGCACATAATCGCTTAGTTTATGTGAATCTGTAAATGCTATATGTTCATGTTGATTTCACTTAGTTTGAAGCTTAAACATTAGAGTTATGAACAGATTAGGAATTCAATGTTTAGAATCTGAAATTGATGCTTTGATTCGTGTGACTTTGTTAACCGTTTGTTGCTTATGCCAATTTCGCTTAGTTAGAGGTTTAGCAATTTAACTGTGAGTTGATCATCGCTTAGTTAATCGACTATCAACAAAGGAACACTGAGAATCTGATTTTGATATACTGAAACCGAGGATTGAGTTGTGAACAAGGAAACCAAAGGGATTTAGCCTCCTTACTATTCTGTTTTCTGTTTGTGTTCTGTTTTAGCTTAATTTCATAGCATAACAACCACTAAAACCCCCCATTGTGTGTGTGTGTAAGGTGTTTGAACCATTGTGTGAAAGATAATATTTGGGAAACAACCTAGGAGTTACTTCCTAGTACTATACTTAATTATTATATTATTTGTATCGGGTACGGCCTCGATGAAAAAAGAGGGACTTAAAACTCTAGAGAGCACTAATACAAGTACTCTGCAACACATTTAACCCCAAACCAAACTAAGGACTCCACACTTTTCTCTGACCCTATTGTACTTTCCCCAACCCACACGGATTCATCCAAAACGTTGGATATTTTTCCAACTCACCCACCCTTAGATTATACCAACTCAATTCCAATAGGCCAATTCCCAAGCCCAATTTCCTCATCACGTCACAACCCACCTCCTCTACTCACTCCTCATAATTCTCCACCACCCACATTAAACAATATTAAAAACCCACCACCCACATTAAACAATATTAAAACCCCACCTCCAACATTAAATACCCATAAATCCCCACCGTCCCACTCACCTCCAATTAATAGCCCAATGTCCAAATTCAAACCCCACTCTGTCCAAGAAATTATTGGAAGCATAAATTCCTCCTCAAGCCCTGTGCCCCTGCCAGATTCTCTGTTACTACCCTCTGCACCGTTGGATAAATCTCACTCTCCCTTCCCTGCAGTTCGTCCACAGTTCACAATGACCGCTTCCCCTGCAACAATTAATGGCGTGAGAACCCACTTGGCCCCACACGGTTTTCCCCCTGGAAATTCAACCGTTGGTTTTCTTCCCTCCAACCCAATTACCCCCAACCTTGAGGACAAGGTTGCTCTTGTAGAGGATGACAATGATCCATACCATATCAGGAATATGCCCATCAGAGCTAAGTTACAGCCCACCTGACTATCAGATTATATTATTGAATAATATTTTAAGTTATTATAATTAATTGGGTCAGTCTATAAGGCCCAATTCTCTTAGTAGTAACCTTAAAGCTACGAGGTGATATATAACCTATTAGTCATCTGTAGTACGGTAGAGAAGATTGAACTTTTATTTTCTACTAGTTGAATTAATACAGAGGAATATTTAGTAAATTTCTTGCTAATTTCTTGGTTAGTTCTTAGATAGTGTAGCGTTATCCAGAGTTTCTAGATCATGAAGTCCATGGATTCTTTTCCGCCGGCGTCGACATCGCCATCTATTTCACCTAGGCCTTCGACGGTGGTTCGTCCATCAACGTTACCCTTCTCCCAAGTCATTTCAACCAAACTCTATGAGAAAAACTATTTTATATGGAAACAACAAGTTGTAGTTGTTCTTGCTTCACATCGCCTTGAAAGGTATGTCGTTAATCCACAAATACCTATGCGATTCTCGTGTGATGAAGATCGTGAGTTTGGATGGCTGAATTCGGATTTCCTTCAATGGGAGGAACAAGATCAACATCTAGTTTTGTGGTTGTTGCAATCGTTGTCCGAATCGACCCAATCTCGTGTTCTAAGTCTCTGACATGCTTGACAAAATTAGGATGATATACACACTTTCATTGACACGTTGATTCGTGCACGTAGACAGCTTCTGCTTTCAGAACTTTGAACTATGAAGAAAGAAACTTAATTTGTTAATGAGTTTGTATCCTGCATTAAGGCTTTGATTCATTCTCTTGTTGCTGTTGGAGAAGTGATATATGTTCGTGAACATGTTCGTTTAATTATTGAAGGTCTTCCTTCTGAATATGAATCTTTCGTTACCACAATTAAAAACAAAGTTGACCTAGCTCTTTTGTTCAACTTGAATCACTACTTATGGCTCATGAGACATATTTGGAGAGGATTCATCCTCCTATTACTGACGTTTTTTTTCTTCAATATTGCTCATTCCTCTTCTAAAGGGAAATTCTCTGCTGCTAATATGGTTACTCTTCACCCCTCCCCTGGACCACATCATCATCACTCTCGACCTCCTCGGTTTGATCTAGATTATGGTACTGCTTCACATATGCTCCACGGTTCAATCTAGTGCTCATGCCTCCTTTCCCGCTTTTAACCGAGGACGAGGCAACTATTTTGGTCGTTGCAGAGGGGGACGTTTTCATCCTGGTAGAGACACTAGTATGGTTCGTTGTCAATTTTGCAACAAGACGATTCGTTATCAACTTTGCAACAAGACTGGTCATGAGGCTTTAGAGTGTTGGTTTCATTTTGATTTGGTGTTACAATCACAATATGCTCCACCGCCTAGTTTTACTGGAATGAATCCTGCTCCAACATCCTATGCTCCAGCTTCTTATGCTCCTCCACATGCTCAGCGCCGTCATTCAAGACATTATGGCGCCAATGCTCCACCTATGTCCAATCTTGGATATCACCAGCCTTCAATTTTGGGCCCTACACCGGTCTCCCATGTGCAGTCTTGTTGATACTCCTTTCATCCGAGTCCAGTGCACCCTAACCCTCAGTCTCATGTCCCTTTTTTTTGGAGTCACAGGCTTACAACTCTCAATTATGGTATCCTGACTCTAGGGCTACTCATCATATTACCTCATATTCTTTGAATTTGTTGCATTCTATGGGTCTTTCTTGTTCTGACCACATTTTTATGGGTAATTATGGTGCTCCCATTACAAGTATAGGTACTTCTGAATTTGCCTCTCCTAACGATCCTTCATGTACTCTCACTCTTAACAATTTAATCTTGGTCCCTTCTATTACCAAGAATCTAGTTAGTATTAGTCAATTTTCCAACGATAATTTTGTTTATTATGAATTTCATCCTCAATTTTGTTGAGTTTCATCCTTCACCTGACGGATTATATGTCTTCAACAATCTGCATCTTCCAGTTTTTTCAAGTCTTCACTTACGTCTAGTTCTTCTAGTTCTCACATAAACTCATCTTGTAATTTTTTATGTTTCCACTGCCAATACACACTCTAGAGATATAGCTTTGTGTTTGTTGTGGCATTCACGCCTAGGACATCCATGTATAGGGGTTGTACAGAACATTTTGAAACACTATAACCTCCAAGTTATAAATAAAAATAGCATTGGTTTTTGTAATGCTTGTGCCTTAGGTACATCATGTAAAGCCTCAAGTTACTAACACGGAAAAATTCAATTCTTTTTCTAACATAATAAAATTTCATACCATTTAAAATTTCTTTTCAATTAAGAATACTCTAATAGTAAGGTAAACCATAAAAAGGAAAACAACACAGTGATTCCACAATATTAGGTTCTACACTTTTTAGTCTAATAAACTGAACATCAATTACATCAATGAAAATTCCCATGAAAGGGGTCCAATATAAACCATTACAAACTCCTAGAGTAATTCAATAGCACACTAAATCCAAAGCAACGCAATCACCCCAAGGCTCGGCAATAACTTATTCCTTAGCTCTACCTACAATCCGATTACCACGGATTGAGTGAACAAAACAACATAGAGAGAGTCAGTCATTAAATACATGCAATATATAACATGGTGGATTTAAATAGAATAATAACATAAGAACATTTGCAATACAAAAACCACGCATCATTACAGCTCAACACAATCCATAATTTACAATTAATACCTATGACAACCATGTCATACATCTATAGTACAATCAACTCGCAACCAATCCGAACCACAATCAAAATCCGCACTTTAAGTGCATATTCCAAAATCCATGCCACGAAGGCAAGTCAATTTCCATACCACGAAGGGCAGGTTAAACTCCGTACCACGAAGGGCAGGTCAAACTCCTTACCACGAAGGGCAGGTCAAACTCCATACCACGAAGGGCAGGACAAACTCCATACCACGAAGGGCAGGTCAAACTCCATACCACGAATGGCAGGTCAAACTCCATACCACGAGGGGCATGTCAAACTCCATACCACGAGGGGCAGGTCAAACTCCATACCACGAGGGGCAGGTCAAACTCCATACCACGAGGGGCAGGTCAAACTCCATAACATGAGGGGCAGGTCAAACTCCATACCACGAGGGGCAGGTCAAACTCCATTCATTTCATCATCAACAAAAGGTTTCCATAATTATTGAAATGACTCTACGGTTTTGAAAACCACTTCCCACATACACCCATTTCGAAAAACAACTCACACTCTATGAGTTTTACCAGTTTTCCAAAGTAAAACGAAGCAAAATGCAGAGAGAGGGTTCATGGAGTTTCATCCCAAAACATGGAGAAGAAACCCTATCCCAAAACAAGACATTCAACCCAAGAGAGACTAAGTTAAGCGATTTACCTCTTCTTTGGCCTCTTTCTCGACTCTAAGGGTGCTCAACTCCTCAAACCGTTCCTCTCCTCTTTGTTTTTCGAAAAATAACCCTTATCCTCACTTGGGACGTCTATTTATGTTTTCAAAGAATCTCACCGTGTTAAGTGTAATCGATTACCATAATGGTGTAATCGATTACAGTGTAAAAAAATGCACATATCTGATGTTTTTAATATGATGTAATCGATTACGAGTTTAGTGTAATCGATTACATCATGAAAATTACACATGTCTGATCAGATATCAACATGTAATCGATTACATCATGAAAAATTACACATGTCTGATCAGATATCAGCATGTAATCGATTACCAGGACCATGTAATCGATTACACTGTGTCGACAGCCCAAAATTGTCATTTATCGGCCAGGCGAGACAACTCTCGCTCGGGCGAGAATCCTCCAGTATAACCCATGATTTCACCCTCCCAGGTGATCCTTTCTCGCTCAGGCGAGAATCTCTCGTTCAAGCGAGACTTCCAGGACTGATACTATAATTTTAAGGACTAAAATTAGGATGTTACAATCCTTCCCCCCGAAAAGAAATTTTGTCCCCGAAATTTTATCAGGTTATTCTCAGGAAGATACTATCATCACTCTGACACTAGGCATAGATATACATGACCAAACTTAGGTCCGACCATCTAAACGATTAAGATCGCTTAGTCGACAGACAAGGACACATAGCACGTAACAGTGATACCACAATGACAATTCATGGACTAACTTTTCAGAGTCCACATACTAAAGGCAAATATATGGACAACTAAGACAATTGAGGAAATTATTACCACCGGAATAAAAATCCTCAAGTATTCCTCAAGAACAATAGATCTTCCCGATCTATCAAGATAAAAATCGTTCAAAATGATCAACACATGCAATGAAATTCACAATAACCCATTCGAATTCAAAATAAAGTGGGACTCAATACCCATCATCTACCAAGATGCACCACATTACATCCAAAATGCAATAGCTAGATCGACATCCACTCGATGGAAACAACGTCATTTCATTTCACACATGAAAATAGTCACAATTAACTCAAAAATTCTCACTAGCATTTTCAATCTTGTACTTGCTATAACACATAAACAAGTCATTCATTCAACGAGTAGCATTTAGACAAACAAGATTTCCAGAGTTTTTCAGAGTATCAAACAAAATCACTGAGTAACTATCCAATCTAATCAAACGTTCCTACGAAACACGGATGCGGTAGAAGAATATTCGCCAATTTTAGCCTCAACTCGGCGTACAAGACTGTAGGTCAACTCAAATCACATGTTTCGTTACCAATGATTATTGCAATTTATAAACATTCAATAAAATAACATGTGCATTACATGGATAATCAAACTATCATGGTATGCATACATTTCGAACTCGATTCTACATCGTGTCTAGAAACACATAATCGGAATTACCTCACAAAGTTTTTAACAACATCACATTCGTACAAGGTGTAGTTGCTAACCGTTTGGATATTCAACAAGGAACTAAGTCAATGCTTAGCCAAATTATACACTTCACCCAAAATGATTTTTTTTAAAAAAAAAAAATAGATTAGATATATGATGCATGATAATCATTTCGTGAAAGCAAGGTTTTCATAATCATCTCCTCCTAAATCAAAAACCATTTCTCTCATGCTACACCAAAAGTCTAAGTCACAATTTTCTAAAGACTAGTTAGCTCTAAAATTACATTTTATTCAGGAAAGTAGAGTCCTCATATTTCATTTACAGAAACACACTTATGCAATAACACCACAATTATGCATAGCAATTACTGACGCACATGAAACAGAAACAAATTCTGTAAGTACAATATCAAAGCAAAAAAGTGGGTGTACATCATCACTATATCATGCATTTAATTATTCAAATACAACAAGTCAACCATCATAGACCAAAAGTTTTATGTACAAGAATGAAAAATAACTTTTCCATTTACATTACCATTGCCTACGAATAGGGTGAAAGCAAGTTTTGTTTAGCGATGACTCGCTAAAACTGAAACAACACAACATCAACATTCATCATCAAAGTTCATATTTATGCACATATAAGAAATCACTGGCATAATGAAAGTTTGTTACCTTAACTTTATTATGCCCATTTTGTTTTTCATACCGATTCGCTTTTAGTTTCCAAAAATTTAGGGAATCACCTCATGTATAAATACATAAGAAAATTTCGCCTTTATGCAAACACAATCATCACAATGACATTTAGATACTTCACTCAATTCAATTATTACTTCGAACAAAGAGTTTACTTGTAAGCAAAAATATTTCAAAACCTATGCAAGCATTGTAAGATTGACTTTTAGCAACTCATGAAAACAAAGATATTCAACTTAGTCTTTTCAAAACACATAGGATACATTTCTTTACATCTGCCTTTTTCTTTTAGCACAATATTTCTAAAATCAATGCTTCATGATCAACATACTCAATGAAACATACATCATTTACATGTTCATATGAATCCTTTACATTATTCTTCAAGTTATTACCAAGATAGCTAACATACGGTTTCTAGAATTCACGCATCAAGGAAAAATTTATCAGGCATTAACAATTAACCTCAACAAGATATTTCACCGTCGTCATATAAAGCATGTTACACACAAATTCATCATTTCATTCCACTTTCTAAACCTTGATGCACTGCAAGCAAACACATATGTAGGAATAAGTCAAGATGTACATATTTATTTCTAGTCAAGATAGGCGAGTACATGCTAGCAAACTTTTACAAAGTAAAATTGCATGGTTACATGTCATATAATAAAATGTAGATGTTTAGCCACCGAGTCTAATAACCGGTCAATCGTTATACTATGCATATTTGTTTTGATCCTGTGGAATGACAAGTTAACTAAGAACATATCTCAACTAGGAATATATAGGAAACCACATAGCATGACATACAAATTTTCATGTTATAGATTATTCTACTTTTAACAAGGACAAACATTCCTTTCATTATCAAAAGTCATCCGTAGAATAAAAATCCAAGTTTCAAGACAAATATATAGTTTTTTTCAAATTATTATCCTCTCAAAATGCTAACAAGGTTCTTAATTCTCATGTAGATGTCATAGCGAACAATTAATACCTTAATTTCATTCAACTATAACCACATAGGCATATAAGCAAACATCCAAGAAAGCTAAGCTAATCGTTCCTCTTCAATCATATTAATATTAGTGATCAAAGAAGGTTCACATCAAGAGGTTGAAAAGAAACTCATAACGAGAGATTCACCACGAGGAACTCTCAACCAGCACATTTTACATCACGAAATTCAACAATAAAATCACAACTATAACCCACCATAAGAAATTTAAACAAGAGGTTCACAATCAGAAATTTTCAGCAAGAGTTTCACCAGAGAATTCTCAACAAGGGTCGCACACAATAAATTCAGCCACAAGTTCACACCAGGGAATTCAACAAGAGTTTTACAACCAAACACTCTTCAAGAAATTCTCAATAAGAAATTCAACAAGAATTCCTCAACAAATACTTAAGCAATTACTCTCAGCGAGATATTTCAATACAAGTCACAACCAGAAACTTATCACAAGAAATTCAACAAGAATCTTTCATAACAACAATTATCACATAGTTAACAAACAATTCACATAAGTCATACAAAGAAGCATGCAAGGCCATACCCTAGGTCGCAGGGCTAACCTGGCTCTGATACCATATTGTAAAGCCTCAAGTTACTAACACAGAAAATTCAATTCTTTTTCTAACATAATAAAATTTCATACCATTTAAAATTTCCTTTCAATTAAGAATACTCTAATAGTAAGGTAAACCATAAAAAGGAAAACAACACAATGATTCCACAATACTAGGTTCTACACTTTTTAGTCTAATAAACTGAACATCAATTACAGCAATGAAAATTCCCATGAAAGGGGTCCAATATAAACCATTACAAACTCCTAGAATAATTCAAAAGCACACTAAATCCAAAGCAACACAATCACCCCAAGGCTCGGCAATAACTTATTCTTAGCTCCACCTACAATCCGATTACCACGGATTGAGTGAACAAAACAACATAGAGAGAGTCAGTCATTAAATACATGCAATATATAACATGGTGGATTTAAATAGAATAATAACATTAGAACATTTGCAATACAAAAACCACGCATCATTACAGCTCAACACAATCCATAATTTACAATTAATACCTATGACAACCATGTCATACATCTATAGTACAATCAACTCGCAACCAATCCGAACCACAATCAAAATCCGCACTTTAAGTGCATATTCCAAAATCCATGCCACGAAGGCAAGTCAATTTCCATACCACGAAGGGCAGGTTAAACTCCGTACCACGAAGGGCAGGTCAAACTCCATACCACGAAGGGCAGGTCAAACTCCGTACCACGTAGGGCAGGACAAACTCCATACCACGAAGGGCAGGTCAAACTCCATACCATGAATGGCAGGTCAAACTCCATACCACGAGGGGCAGGTCAAACTCCTTACCACGAGGGGCAGGTCAAACTCCATACCACGAGGGGCAGGTCAAACTCCATACCACGAGGGGCAGGTCAAACTCCATACCACGAGGGGCAGGTCAAACTCCATACCACGACGGGCAGGTCAAACTCCATACCAAGAGGGGCAGGTCAAACTCCATACCACGAGGGGCAGGTCAAACTCCATACCACGAGGGGCAGGTCAAACTCCATACCACGAGGGGCAGGTCAAACTCCATACCACGAGGGGCAGGTCAAACTCCATACCACGAGGGGCAGGTCAAACTCCATACCACGAGGGGCAGGTCAAACTCCATACCACGAGGGGCAGGTCAAACTCCAAACCACGAGGGGCAGGTCAAACTCCATACCACGAGGGGCCGGTCAAACTCCATACCACGAGGGGCAGGTCAAACTCCATACCACGAGGGGCAGGTCAAACTCCATACCACGAGGGGCAGGTCAAACTCCATACCACGAAGGGAAGGTCAAACTCCATAATCAAACATACCAATCACATCAGTAGGACTAACGTGGTTAAATAGGAAACTCATGAGATTTCCCGTATAATCGTGTTATCCCATTGAAATCCTCCAACTAGTGAGTGTCGTTGGAGTTTCCAATATCATGATTCTAATACCACAAAGCTTTAATGCTGCTCCCTCACCTGAGTAGTCGCTAATGCTTGCACTAGAGCTCAGTTGCGTTCTCCGCCGTCTACTCCAACCTTAGGGTTTTTCAACCCAAAACAACAACAATCACAACACATCAATTTACACATCAAACAATTAGCAATACTAACCAAAACTCCTACAACACAAGACAACATTATCCATTCATTTCATCATCAACAAAAGGTTTCCATAATTATTGAAATGCCTCTACGGTTTTGACAACCACTTCCTACATACACCCATTTCGAAAAACAACTCATACTCTATGAGTTTTACCAGTTTTCCAAAGTAAAACGAAGCAAAATGCAAAGAGAGGGTTCATGGAGTTTCATCCCAATACATGGAGAAGAAACCCTATCCCAAAACAAGACATTCAACCCTAAGAGAGACTAAGTTAAGCGATTTACCTCTTCTCCGGCCTCTTTCTCGACTCTAAGGGTGCTCAACTCCTCAAACCGTTCCTCTCCTCTTTGTTTTTCGAAAAATAACCCTTATCCTCACTTGGGACGTCTATTTATGTTTTCAAAGAATCTCACCGTGTTAAGTGTAATCGATTACCATAATGGTGTAATCGATTACAGTGTAAAAAAATGCACATATCTGATGTTTT
Organism: Lupinus albus; assembly: GCA_009771035.1. Classification (NCBI taxonomy): domain Eukaryota; kingdom Viridiplantae; phylum Streptophyta; class Magnoliopsida; order Fabales; family Fabaceae; genus Lupinus; species Lupinus albus. The sequence goes on along the minus strand of CM020008.1, from coordinate 7,411,359 downwards.
TAATATGATGTAATCGATTACGAGTATAGTGTAATCGATTACATCATGAAAATTACACATGTCTGATCAGATATCAACATGTAATCGATTACCAGGACCATGTAATCGATTACATCATGAAAAATTACACATGTCTGATCAGATATCAGCATGTAATCGATTACCAGGACCATGTAATCGATTACACTGTGTCGACAGCCCAAAATTGTCATTTATCGCCCAGGCGAGACAACTCTCGCTCGGGCGAGAATCCTCCAGTATAACCCAGGATTTCACCCTCCCAGGTGATCCTTTCTCGCTCAGGCGAGAATCTCTCGTTCAAGCGAGACTTCCAGGACTGATACTATAATTTTAAGGACTAAAATTAGGATGTTACACATCACATTGTTTGTCTTCTCAACCTTCCCTTACAATTTACCCACTCCCTTTGAGTTGGTAATTGTAGATCTTTGGCGACCTAGTTTGATTATGTCTATATCTGGTTTTAAATACTATATATTTATTGTTGACTCTTGTACGCGATACACTTGGGTTTTTCCTCCTCAAACAAAAGTCTGAAGCACTTAGTATTTTTAAACAATTTTACATTATGATTGGAGTACAATATCAAGATGTTTGAAGTCTGTCCAAATTAATTGGAGAGGGGAATTTCATCCATTTTCTACTCTTTTCAGCACCCTGGGTGTCCATCATAGAATCATTTGTCCTGATACTCATCATCAAAATGGGGTGGTTCAGCGAAAACCTATGCATATTGTAGAAAATTGTCTAAAATTACTTGCTCAGGCATCTCTTCCCTTAAAATATTGGGAATATGCCTTTGACACTGTTGTCTATCTCATCAATAGACTTCCTAGTCAGTCTATTGATGGTACTCGTGTTTTCCATGTTTAAGGCCTTATAAAAAACACAAGTTACAACATCAGTTAGAAGAGTGTACCTTTTTGGGGTATTCCTCACACCATAAAGAGTATAAGTGTCTCTCCTCACAAGGTATGATGTTCATTTCCCGAGATGTTGTAAGGACCCAAATTCTACCCTTGAAATTTTTTCCTTATTTTAATATACTTTCATACATTTTTATACAATTTACCGTTACCAATAAAATAACCCTCCATTAAAACCTTAATTTCCCTTTTCCACTTAGTCCATAAACCAATAACAACATATACATTCGTTTGACAGAAAAACATAATTCATATTAATATTGCTCGGTAACTACCGCATACAACTAACTATGGGTTTCCAAAACACCCATAGCTACAAATATCCCGAGTTACCATTATCCATGTACAAAAAATCATACTCATAGTTACAAATATTCAGTTTCAAAATACACTCAATAGATTACAAAAAGAATAGGAAAGAAGACTTTAAAAAGAAAGGCAAAAGCTCCTAAGCTTCTAACCAGACCATCTTTACATCTTCCGCCTACCTGCAATGGGATTAACATTGACCATACACAGAAAACACAAAGGAATAAATCGTTAACTCAATGAAAGTCAATAACCGTTAATCCACATTTTAAGAAAGTTAGGTAAACAATTTAAGACCAAATACGCTTAAAACCATTTTCATCGTTTATACTTTTGATAACCATGCTACATAACTTGAGCCAAAGTTTGCTACATTGCTTGAGCCAAAGCCTCTACACCACTTAAGGTTAGCTAAAATAGATTTCCCTTTTTCTTTGAAAACGCGCTACATAACTTGAGCCAAAGTTTGCTACATCGCTTGAGCCAAAGCTTGCTACATTGCTTGAGCCAAAGCTTGCTACAGCGCTTGAGCCAAAGCTTGCTTCATCGCTTGAGCCAAAGCTTGCTACATCGCTTGAGCCAAAGCTTGCTACATTGCTTAAGCCAAAGCTTGCTACATCGCTAGAGTCAAAGCTTGCTACATCGCTAGAGTCAAAGCTTGCTACATCGCATGAGCCAAAGCTTGCTACATCGCTTGAGCCAAAACTTGCTTCATTACTTGAGCCAAAGTCGCTAACCAGTCATGGTCGGCTAAAAACGAGTTTTCTTTTCATTGACACTCCATCAATTCATAAATAGTAAATCCACGCCCTCATTATTATAAACATACCCATATATGTTTATAATAATTAAGTGGTTCACAAATCAATCCATTATCATCAACCATAAAAATCCACGCATTTTCTAACACAATGCATAAGTTAAAGACTTATCCTTACCTCGGTGAGTGTTGAGTTTGGTTCTTGGCAACTTCGCAAGTTCCACCGATACTGCCTCCAACTTTAGGATCTTTCCTCATTCCCACCATATAGCACAATGTTAGTCATGTATTCCAAATATCACATAAACAACCTATATTGCATTATTTAACCATACAAGATATTCATCATATTTTCCATGTTTCTAAACTACTTTCATCATGAGTTTACAACCATCTAAAACATAAATATTCATCTCATATTTCAACATTAGAATGTAAACTCATCTTCTACCTCTAGCATTTTACCCATTTCCCCCTTTTACCACATTTTCATTTTTAGGGTTTTGGGGTTTTAATGAATTAACCCACAAACCCTTTCCATTCTTGAAATACTAACTCTAAACCAAGAGTTTATGAGAGAAAAACAACATAAAACGAACCCTAACTCAAAAGGGTGAGTTTCCATGGTTTCTTATATTTTGAGAAGATATCCAACATACCCAAAATGAGTTTCAAAGGGAAGAAGAGAGTTAGAATCAAGAGTTTTACCTCTTCTCAAGCTCTTGGACGAGAATCAAAGCTCCTTGACCTTGGAAATGCTCTCTTCTCTCACCTCTCTTCAAATCTTAACCCTAAAATGTGTTTGGGGTTTTCCTCATTTAATGCACTCGTCGGGCTCTCGCTTAAGCGAGCTCATTCTCGCTCAAGCGAGAAAATCCTGCCCATTTTAAAAACTCAGACTCGACCCTCTCGCCCAGGCGATGGAACTCTCTCTCAAGCGAGGCAGCTCTCGCTCAAGCGAGGATCCTCTCGCTCAAGCGAGAATCTTACATCCTCGACAGGTCCAAAATGTCACTTTTCTCGCCTAGGCGAGCCAACTCTCGCTCAGGAGAAGCCACTCTCGCTCAAGCGAGCTAACTCTCGCTCAGGCAAGAATCCTCCAGTATAGTCCAGGATTTAACCCTCCCGGGCGAGCCTTTCTCGCCCAGGCGAGAACCCCTCACTCAAGCGAGAATTCCAGGACTGATACTATAATTTTAAGGAGTGAAATTAAGGGTGTTACATATGTTCTATTTAATGAGACTAAGTTTTCCTTTTCTACCCTCCTCACTACTACAATCCATCATCAACCTAGTGATATTGTGTGTATACCTCTATCTGTTGTGTCCCAATCCTCGAATTCCTCTCCTTTACCACATTCCTCCCCATTTGGTATTTCCTCCACACCCACATCTTCTTCACCTTCGTATGCTTGTACTATTCCCTCTAAGTCTCCTAGTCTTTCCTCGTCTCCTCTCGTCTATCAGAGTTCCTTAGATCCTGGTCCTAGTAGGATTCCCCCTGTCAACATTCACCCTATGCTTACACGGTCTAAAACACTTGCTTCTAGGATTGTAACTTCTCCTAGTGTTTTTACTGCCTATATTGAACCAAGGTATGCCAAAGTTTCTTTGAATGTCCCTGAATGGAGGCTTTACATGGAAGCAAAATTTGATGCCCTGATGAAAAACAATACTTGGAGTTTTGTTCCTCTACCTGAGGATAGAGAGATTATTGGGTGCAAATGGGTGTTCAAGGTGAAAGAAAATCCTGATGATACTATTGACAAGTACAAAGCTCGACTAGTTGCTAAAGTGTTTCAAAAAAACCTGAGTTTGACTACAATGATATATTTAACAAATTGTATGGTTAAATATGAACTATGAGTTGTTTATATGTTGTTGTGAATAAATTATTGACTTGGTTGTTGTTTGGTGGGGATGCGGAAAGATCCTAAGGTTGGAGGAGGTAGCGAAGGAACTTGCAAAGTTACCCAAAACCAACCCCGACACGCACCAAGGTAAGGAGAAGTGGCTAATTGTATATGATGATAGAAAATGTGTGGATTTTCTGATTATGTATATGATTTGAGAATGACTTGCCCTACGTGGTATTGCGAATGACTTGCCCTATGTGGTAATGAGAATGACTTGCCCTACGTGGTATTGCGAATGACTTGCCCTACGTGGTAATGAGAATGACTTTCCCTACGTGGTAGTGTGAATGACTTGCCCTACGTGGTATTGAATTGAATGTCTTGCCCCATGTGGTAATGTAAAGGTAAATGTATATGTGGAATGTAATTTTGTGGTGTAGTAATGATGAGTAAAGTGACAAGGTTTGGTAAAGATGAATGTATAGACAAAAGTGATGAATGAAGTGGTATGAGATGGAGAATATGATATGTTGATTTTATATTCGAATGTCAAATTGTTTATTTAAATCTCTTTAAAATGTGGATTATCGCTTAATGATATTTATTGAATTAACGACTTACTCCTTTGTATGTTTTGTGTATTTGTCATTGATAATCCCATTGCAGGTAAGCAAGTAAATTGAGGAGGCTTGGTTTGATGCTTTAGGAGCTAAAAACCTGGACTCCTTTATTTGCTTTTTTTTTTGTATCATGATTGAATATTTGCGGATTTGAGTATTTGTAACTATGATCATTATAATTTTTGGATAATTGTAACTCTGGATATTTGTAGCTATGGGTATTTTGGAAACCCATAGCTAGTTGTATGCGGTAGTTACCCGAATACACTAATATGAATGATGATTTTCTGTTAAATGAACATGTATGTGGATATTATGTTAAGGAAAGAATATGAATGGGGAAGTGGGCTTGAAATGAGGATTGTTGCACTTGTGAATCTAAGTTATAGGAAAAATGTATGTGAAAAGAATAAAATAAGGAAAAAATTTCAAGGGTAGAATTTGGGTCTTTACAACTTGGTATCAGAGCTTAGTTAATCCTACGGCCTAGGGTATGGCCTTACGTGCTTCTTTGTAACCTTTATGTGCTTCAATTACTTGGTTTGTACACATTATTATGTGATTATGTGTTCATGGTTTAGTTAAAATTTGGTTTACTGACAAGTGGATGAGTACAGGTACACCTGGTTGGAAGAGGAAGATGAGCGAGTCAGAACGTCCCGAATGATCTTTTGGCTCAGATGGTGGCTGCACTGCAACATGTGAACGAGAACTTGCAGGCTAGTTCCACAACCCATCGTCAAGTCCGAGTTCACAACCCCTAGTTCCACCCGGACCAGCTGAGTACCAAGGTCTGGATGAATTCTGTAGGAGGATCCCCATTCAGTTCCAAGGATTCGCTCCTGATGCCGCCATTGAATGGGTCCAAGGATTGGAAAGGATCTTCAAGGAAATGAGCTGTTCTGATGCTTAGAAAGTGGCATACGCCTTCTACATGCTAGTGAGGGAGGCTGAGAACTGGTGGGAAATGTTCCAGAGGCAGATGGAGACCGAAGGGCAAATCATCACTTGGGAAGCCTTCAAGGGTAAATTCCTTCAGAAGTATTTCCCTGCAAACTTGAAGAGGAAGAAAGAGATGAAATTCTTGCAATTAGAGCAAGGGAACATGTCGGTGGGGGAGTACGTGGCCAAGTTCGAGGAATTGATCTAGTACTGTCCTTATGCTGAACTAGAGTTGGACGAGAGGTCCAAATGTGCAAAGTTTGAAATGGGGTTGAAACCCGAACTGAAGGTCATGTTTGGTCACGAGGCGATTCCTGGCTTTCCTACACTAGTGAACAAGTGTAGGATGTGTGAGGATAATGTTCAGGTGAAGGACACTGTTGCTTGTAAAGTGAACCCTCCAAGGAACTATGGACCTCAACGCAACTTTGTGCAAGGGAGGGGTAAGGAAAAGATGAGTAATGATCGACGACCTTATGCTCCACCCCACAACCATCACAACCAGGGTTCTCAAGGACCAACCACCCCCGTTGCTACAGGAGGGTCATCTCAGAACTCTTACCCTTTGTGCAATAAGTGTAGTCGGAGACACTATGGCAACATTTGTCCTGAATCGGGAAATGGGTGCTTTCACTGTGGAGAGCAAGGGCACGTGAAGAGGTTTTGTCCTAAACTTGACCAGTGGACAAATAGTGGGAGTGCAGGAAGGCTTAGAAACACTAGTAGGGTGTTTACCATGAGTGGTGCAGAAACATCAGATGTTGATGGTCTGATCCAAGGTAATTCCACGGTGGCAGATATTTCGCTTTTAGTGTTGTTTGATTTGGGAGCGACACACACCTTTGTATCTGTTGAATGCGTGGATAGACTGAAATTGCAAACTGAGTCGTTGCCTTTCGACTTGGTCGTATCCACCCCAACTAGTGTGCCTATGGTGGTGTCGACGGTTGTGTCTCGATGTCCGGTAGTGGTAAAGGGTAGGACATTTACCGTGGATTTAATCTGCTTACCACTGTCCCAGTTAGATCTAATTCTGGGAATGGACTGGTTATTAACAAATCATGTGATGCTTAATTGTGCTGATAAGACTGTTGTGTTTGGAGATCTGGGTGAGATATCTGGTGAGGCTTGTTATATGCAGTTGTTGTCGGCTAAGGGAGTCAGAACTTCCCTTAAGGAGGGAGGAGTCGTGTTTGTTTTGATGGTGTCCCTCGAGGGTATTGAGAAACCCAAAGTTGAGGATATTTTGATAGTTCGAGAGTTTCCTGAAGTGTTCCCTAGTGATATTCTAGAACTACCTCCAGTCCGGGAAGTTGAATTCTCCATTGACTTAGTGCCGGGAACGGGACCCATCTCTATAGCTCCTTATAGGATGGCACCGTTAGAGTTGGTTGAGTTGAAAAAGCAGGTTGAGAACTTGTTGGCAAAGAAATTTATTCGTCCTAGTGTCTCACCGTGGGGTGCACCTGTTTTGTTGGTTAAGAAGAAAGATGGGAGCATGAGGTTGTGCACTGATTATAGACAGTTGAATAAGGTCACCATCAAGAACAAGTATCCATTGCCTAGGATTGATGACTTGATGGATCAGTTGAGTGGAGCGGCGGTGTTTTCAAATATTGATTCGGTCAGGTTACCACCAACTTCGAGTGAAGTCGGAGGATATTCCTAAAACTGCTTTTAGGACAAGGTATGGGCATTTTGTGTATTTGGTGATGCCATTTGGTGTGACGAATGCTCCTACAATATTTACCGACTACATGAATCGTATTTTTCCTCCGTATTTGGATTCATTCATAGTGGTATTTATTGACGACATTCTGGTTTACTCCAAGAGCCGAGAGCAACATGCAGAGCACCTGAGAATTGTTTTAGATCTTCTGAGTAAGAATCGGTTGTATGCAAAGTTGACAAAATGTGATTTCTGGTTGAAATCAGTGAACTTCCTTGGACATGTGATATCCCGGGAAGGTGTGACAGTAGACCCTTCTAAGGTCGAGGCAGTGATGGAATGAGTGGTGCCCAAGTCAGTTATTGAGATCAGGAGTTTTCTGGGTTTGGCGGGATATTACCGGAAGTTCATAGAGGGGTTTTCCAAGTTGGAATTACCCCTAACTAAGCTTACCAGAAAAGGGGAACCGTATGTGTGGACAATCCGTTGTGAAGAAAGTTTCGAAGAGTTGAAGCGGAGGTTGACTACAGCACCGGTGTTGGTTCTTCCTTGTACTGATCGAGATTTCAATGTTTATTGTGATGCTTCCAAGCAAGGTTTGGGTTGTGTTTTGATGCAGGAAGGGAAGGTGGTTGCCTATGGTTCTCGGCAGTTGAGGACGCACGAGCAAAACTACCCTAAACATGACTTGGAACTAGTCGCGGTGGTCTTTGCATTAAAAATCTGGATGCACCATCTTTATGGTGTAAGATTTGAGGTGTATAGCGACAATAAGAGTTTGAAGTATCTGTTTGATCAAAAGGAACTGAACATGAGACAGAGAAGGTGGATGGAGTTCCTTAAGGACTATGATTTTGGATTGTAGTACCATCCGGGAAAAGCCAATGTAGTAGCGATGCTTTAAGTCGGAAGTCCTTACATATGTCAGCTTTGATGGTTCGTGAAGAGAAACTAATTGAAGAATTCAGGGATATGAACTTGGCAGTTCAAGTGAGACCCCGTAGCATGATTTTGGGTATGCTTAAACTCACTAATGAACCGTTTGACCAAATCCGAGTAATACAAGTTGAGGATAGTGAGCTAATAGTTAAACAAGATTTGATGATGAGTGGGAAGGAGATTGATTTCGCATCGGACCCTAGTAGAATGTTGCGTTACAAAGGGAGAGTGTGTGTGCCTCGCGATGTGGAACTGTGAAAGAGCATTCTAGAGGAGTCACACAAGAGTAAAATGAGTTTTCGCCCATGAACTACAAAGATGTACCAAGATTTGAAAAAGCTGTTTTGGTTGTCCGGGTTGAAAAAGCATGTGGCTTTGTATGTCTCGAGTTGTCTTGTCTGTTAGAAGGCCAAGATTGAGCTTCAGCGGCCAGCGGGAGAGTTACAGTCCCTAGAGATTCCTGTTTGGAAGTGGGACAATATCTCCATGGACTTTGTATCGGGTTTTCCGAAGACTCAAAAAGGGTACGATTGCATATGGGTTATAGTGGTTCATTTGACTAAGACTGTTCATTTCTTGCTGATGAACATTAAATATTCCTTGGAACGATTAGCTGAGTTGTATATCAAGGAAGTCGTTCGGTTGCATGGAATACCGTCGAGCAATGTTTCGGATAGGGATCCCCGTTTCACTTCAAACTTTTGGGCTAGTTTGCAATCCGCTTTGAGAAATAAGTTGAAACTGAGTTCGGCTTATCACCCACAAACGAATGGTCAATCAGAAATGACCATACAGTCATTGGAGGATCTTTTGAGGGCTTGTGTTTTGGAACAGTCTGGGAGTTGGGATAGTATGTTGCCGTTGATTGAGTTCACCTACAACAAAAGTTACCATACTAGTATCGGGATGGCTCCTTACGAAGCTTTGTTTGGGAGGAAATGTAGAACTCTAGTGAGTTGATTTGAAACTGGGGAAAACTTAGTGTTGGGATCCGAATTGGTTCGAGAAACGACGAAAAGATCAAGAAGATTTGAGAGAATATGAGAATAGCGCAGAGTCGACAGAAAAGCTATTACGATAAGAGGCGGAAACCTCTTGAGTTCAAGGAAGGAGATCATGTATTCATGAGAGTGGTTCCGACTACTGGGATTGGTAGAGTGTTGAAATGTCGTAATCTTACTCCTAGATTTATTGGACCATATCAAATATTGAAGAAGATTAGGCCGGTAGCATATCAGATTGCTTTACCTCCATTGTTATCGAATCTTCACAATGTGTTTCATGTGTCTCAATTGCGGAAATATGTGGGGGACCCTTCTCATGTGGTTGAGTCGGACCAAATAGAGTTGAAAGATAACTTAACCTTCACGACCCTACCCGTGAGAATCTTGGACACTAGTATCAAGAGGTTGAGAGGCAAGGAGATTGCCTTGGTGAAGGTACTATGGAGTCAAGTAGATGAAGGAGATGCTACTTGGGAAGTGGAGCGAGATATGAGGGAGGATTACCCTCACTTGTTCGAATCGAGGTATGTTTCATTTTCGGGGACGAAAATTCTTATTAGAGGTGGAGGATTGTGACACCCTAAATTTAAAATCATTAAATTATAGCATCAGTCCTGGAAATTTCACTTGAGCGAGAATGGTGTCGCCTGAGCGAGAGTGGCTCACCTGGGTGAGTGAAATATTGGGCAATACTGAAGGATTCTCGCTTGAGCGAGAGGATCCTCGCTTGAGCGAGAGGATCCTCGCTTGAGCTAGAGTTTTCTTGCTAGAGCGAGAGTTGTCTCGCCTGGGCGAGAAATGGCATTCTGAAGCTGTAGAGGCTATGAGATTCTCGCTTGAGTGAGAGCGTCAGATCTGAAATTTTAAAAAGGCGGGATTTTCTCACCTGAGCGAGAATGGGCTCGCTTGAGCGAGAACCAGACGAGTTTACTTTATAATAAAAACCCTAAAAACATTTTAGGGTTAGAAATTGAGAGAGAATAGAGAAGAAAGTGATTTTGAGAGCAATAGCTCGTGGGAATCATATATAAGCTTGAGAAGAGGTAAATCTCGTGATTCTAACTCTCTTTCTCCCTTTCAAACTCGTTTGGGGTGTATGGGATCTCTTCTCAAAATGTGGGAAACCATGGAAACTCATCCTTTAGAGTTATGGTTCATTTTATGTTGTTTTTCTCTTGAAAACTCTTGGTTTAGTGTTGGTATTTGATAAATGAAAAGGTTTGGTGGGTTGGTTTATGAAAACCCCAAAATGAAAATATGGTAAAAGAGGGAAATGGGTGAAATGTTAGATGTAGAAGATGAGTATGTGTTCTAATGTAAAATAGAAGATGAATATGTACGTTTTAATGTTGAAAACTTCTAATGAGAGTGGTTTTGGAAACATTGAAAATGTATGAGCCTTTTGTGTGATTAAATATGAACTATGAGTTGTTTATATGTTGATGTGAATAAATTACTGACTTGGTTGTTGTTTGGTGGGGATGCGGAAAGATCCTAAGGTTGGAGGAGGTAGCGAAGGAACTTGCAAAGTTACCCAAAACCAACCCCAACACGCACCAAGGTAAGGAGAAGTGTCTAATTGTATATGATGATAGAAAATGTGTGGATTTTCTGATTATGTATATGATTTGAGAATGACTTGCCCTACGTGGTAATGAGAATGACTTGCCCTATGCGGTAATAAGAATGACTTGCCCTACGTGGTATTGCGAATGACTTGCCCTATGTGGTAATGAGAATGACTTGCCCTACGTGGTATTGCGAATGACTTGCCCTACGTGGTAATGAGAATGACTTTCCCTACGTGGTAGTGTGAATGACTGGCCCAACGTGGTATTGTGAATGATTTGCCCTACGTGGTATTGAATTGAATGTCTTGCCCCATGTGGTAATGTGAAGGTAAATGTATATGTGGAATGTAATTGTGTGGTGTAGTAATGATGAGTAAAATGACAAGGTTTGGTAAAGATGAATGTATAGACAGAAGTGATGAATGAAGTGGTATGAGATGGGGAATATGATATGTTGATTTTATTTTTGAATGTCAAATTGTTTATTTAAATCTCTTTAAAATATGGATTATCGCTTAATGATATTTATTGAATTAACGACTTACTCCTTTGTATGTTTTGTGTATTTGTCATTGATAATCCCATTGCAGGTAAGCAAGTAAATTGAGGAGGCTTGGTTTGATGTCTTAGGAGCTAAAAACCTGGATTCCTTTATTTGCATTTTTTGTATCATGATTGAATATTTGCGGATTTAAGTATTTGTAACTATGATCATTATAATTTTTGGATAATTGTAACTCTGGATATTTGCAGCTATGGATATTTTGGAAACCCATAACTAGTTGTATGCGGTAGTTACCCGGATACAATAATATGAATTATGATTTTCTGTTAAATGAACATGTATGTGGATATTGTGTTAAGGAAAGAATATGAATGGGGAAATGGGCTTGAAATGAGGATTGTTGCACTTGTGAATCTAAGTTATAGGAAAAATGTATGTGAAAAGAATAAAATAAGGAAAAAATTTCAAGGGTAGAATTTGGGTCTTTAACTTTACTATATTGTGATAATCAATCTACCATTTTCTTCTAATCCTGTTTTCCATGAAAGGACAAAGCACATTGAGATAGATTGTCACACAATTCGTGAAAAATGCAGCCAAGGTCTGATTAAACTTCTCCATGTGCCCACTCATTTACAACTTGCTGATGCCTTGACTAAGGCCCTAGGACCATCAACATATGGCAGTATTCACTCCAAGTTGGGTCTCATAGATATATGTGCTCCAACTTGTGGGGAGTTTTCAAAAATAAAGGATTCTAACATTCTCTTTTGTAGTGTAGGTATGCCTAATTATGAAGCCATTAACATTACCTATGATGATGATGTGATTACTACAAGGCAAGCTCCTGAAGATGCTGGACAAAATGCTGCTCCTGGAAGTCTCTCACCAAAGCCAACTCATGCCTACACCATGACTAAGCCAATGCCAATGAAGCCTCGGTCAGTGTCTGGCCATGACTACATTATGACTGAGCCAGTCCAGTCATGCCATGTCCAAGTCAAGGCCTACTCGTGACCGAGACAGGCTGTCTCAATCTTGGTTAGAGACAAGCCAAGTGCATAAATGCAGTTACTCATCATACAAGCTATCCACATAGTCCTATTCTTTTTCCTTGTTTTACACATGTGTTTTATTCATTTTTAGGAGGTGAGGATCCTAATAAGCATCTTAAGGAGTTCCATATTGTCTGTTCAACCATGAAACCTCATGATGTCCAAGAGGATCATATCTGTTTGAAGTCCTTCCCTCATTCACTTGAAGGCCTTGCAAAAGACTGGTTGTACTATTTGGCTCCTGGATCCATCACAAGTTGGGGTGACCTGAAGAGGACATTCCTTTGTAAATTCTTCCTTGCCTCCAGGACCACTGCAATCAGAAAGGATATTTCTGGGATTAGGCAACAACATGGAGAAAGTTTATATGAGTATTGGGAGAGATTCAAGAGGTTATGTGTATGCTGCCCCCATCATCAGATTTCAGAGCAACTCCTACTCCAATATTTTTATGAAGGTTTGAACAACATGGACAGGAGTATTATTGATGCAGCTAGTGGAGGTGCACTTGGAGACATGACTTCGTTTGAAGCTAGAGGTTTGATTGAGAAGATGACTTCTAACTCTCAACAGTTCAATGCAAAGAGCAGTGATGCCATAATTGTGAGAGGTGTGCATGATGTTGGGACTGATTCGGTGAGGCAAGAAAAGCTTGAGCGAAAAATTGATTCCCTCACCACATTGGTCACTCAATTAGCCATTAATCAACAGAAATAACCAATGGCAAGAGTATGTGGCATTTGCACCTCACCTGACCATTACAGTGATGTTTGTCCTTCTCTACTTGAGCCAAGAACTAGTGATCATCCCGAGGCTTATGCTGCAAACATCTACAACAACAGACCAAATCAACAACAGCAAAATTATGATCCATCTTCAAGCAGATACAACCCTGGTTAGAGAAATCATCCAAATCTCAAGTGGTCTGATCACACACAACATCAACCTCCTCATGCACCATTTCAGAACAACAATGCTGGACATAATAGACCTTATGTTCCCCTACCAATTCAACAACAAAGGCAGCAACAAGTGATTAATAATCCTCCACCTGTACCTAGTGAACCGTCATTGGAAGAGTTGGTGAGGCAAATGACAATGCAGAACATGCAGTTCCAACAAGAAACCAGAGCTTCTATTCAGAGACAAGAATCTTCTATTCAGAATCTGACCACACAAATGGGATAGATGGCTACTTCATTGAACACATTGCAATCGCAGAATTCTGACAAGTTACCTTCTCAAACTGTGATTAACCTGAAAAATGTGAGTGCCATCACCCTAAGGTCAGAAAAGCGGACTGAATTGGCAACCTCTAAACCAGATTCTACTCTACAAAAGGTTGATGACATTGGCAGACACGTTCATGCATCTAAACCTTCCTCAAGTGCAGCACAACAACCACCTCCCATCCCTCTTCCATTTCCCTCAAATATCATTCCAAGCAAGAAAATGGAAGAGGTCGACAAGGAGATCTTGGAAACATTTAGAAAGGTAGAGGTGAATATACCTCTACTTGATGCCATCAAGCAGATTCCAAGATATGCAAAGTTCCTAAAGGAGTTGTGCACTCACAAAAGGAAGCTGAAGGGTAATGAAAGGATAAGCATGGGCAGAAATGTTTCTGCACTCATAGGTAAACCTATTCCTCACATTCCTGAAAAATGTAAGGACCCAGGTACATTTACTGTTCCTTGCATCATAGGTAACAATAAATTTGAGAATGTCATGCTAGACTTAGGAGCTTCAATTAATGTCATGCCTATATTTGTTTTTATGTCTTTGTCGATTGGACCTTTAAAGCCTACTGGTGTGGTAATTCAATTAGCAAATAGGAGTACTGCTTATCCTGCTGGCCTGGTAGAGGATGTCTTGGTTCGGGTTGGTGAACTTATATTCCCTACTGATTTTCACATACTAGATATGGAAGAGGGATCCTCCCGTAACACAGTTCCTATTATATTAGGGAGACCATTTTTAAGAACAGCTCGAACCAAGATTGATGTCCATGCTGGCACACTTTCCATGGAATTTGATGATATTGTGGTCCAGTTTAATATTTTTGATGCTATGAAGCATCCATCTGAGGACCATTCTGTATTTCATGTTGATTTGCTTGATGAGTTGATTAATGAGCATATCTCTGATTTTATTCATGATTATGAATCTTTATCATTGATAGCCTCACACACTTGTCATGCATGCACTGATTATGAACTGTGTAGTTCTTGCAATGATGACTTTTTGGATATTATTGTTGATCCACATGATATAGGGTCATATTGCACTAACCCAATTGTTCAAGTGCATGCTGCAAAATCTATGCCTGCTACTTTGGTTCCATCTGTTTTGCAGGCACCTATATTGGAGCTGAAACCTTTACCTGATAATCTCAAGTATGCTTACTTAAAGGATGATGAGAAGCTCCCTGTCATTGTTTCTACCTCTCTTGATGCTGACCAAGAGGAGAAGTTGCTACAAGTGCTGAAAAAGCATAAGAAGGCCATTGGTTGGACCTTAGCTGACATTCCTGGTATTAGCCCATCCATGTGCATCCATCTTGGAGGATGGAGCTAAACCAGTGAGGCAACCACAAAGGAGACTCAATCCAGTGATTCTTGATGTTGTGAAGAAAGAGGTCACCAAGCTTCTACAAGCTGGGATTATATATCCCATTTCAAATAGCCATTGGGTGAGTCCAGTTCAGGTAGTTCCTAAAAAGACAGGAATTACAGTGGTGAGAAATGAGATGGATGAGCTAATTCCTACTGGAGTGCAGAATAGTTGGAGAGTTTGCATTGACTATAGGAAGCTCAATCAAGCAACAAGAAAGGATCATTTTCCTTTACCCTTTATTGACCAGATGCTTGAACGGTTAGCAGGTAAATCTCACTATTGTTTTCTTGATGGTTTTTCTGGATACTTTCAAATCCATATTGCTCCTGAGGATCAGGAGAAGACCACATTCACCTGCCCCTTTGGTACTTTTGCCTATAGGAGGATGCCCTTTGGCCTATGCAACGCCCCTAGTACATTCCAGCGGTGTATGGTTAGCATTTTTAGTGACTTTTTGGAAAGTTGCATAGAGGTTTTTATGGATGATTTTACTGTATATGGATCTTCATTTGATGCATGCTTGGATAGTCTGGATAGAGTTTTGCATAACTGCATAGAAACTAACCTTGTTCTAAATTATGAGAAGTGTCATTTCATGGTAGAGCAAGGCATAATTCTAGGCCATGTGATCTCTAATAAGGGCATAGAGGTAGATCTTGCCAAGATAGATGTTATTTCACTATTGCCTTACCCCTCTTGCATGCGAGAGGTTCGTTCTTTTCTTGGTCATGCAAGTTTCTATCGCAGGTTCATTCAAGATTTTAGCAAGAAGGCCCTTCCACTATCCAATCTGTTGCAAAAGGATATGGTGTTTGATTTTGATGAAAGATGTAAAGAGGCCTTTGACTGCCTCAAGAGAGCTTTGACCACCACTCCTATCATCCAGGCACCTGATTGGACAGTCCCTTTTGACCTAATGTGTGATGCTTCTAATTAGGCATTGGGGGTTGTCCTTGCACAAAAAGTAGACAAATTGCCTAGGGTGATTTATTATGCTTCTAGGACTTTAGATGTTGCACAAGCAAATTATACCACCACTGAAAAAGAGCTCTTAGCTATTGTATTTGCTCTGGATAAATTTAGATCTTATTTGCTTGGTTCTAGAATTTTTGTTTGCACTGACCATGCATCACTAAAATTCTTGTTGAAGAAAGTTGAGTCTAAGCCAAGGTTGATTAGATGGATGCTCTTGTTCAAAGAGTTTGATTTGGAGATTCCTGATAGGAGCAGAGCACAAAATTTGGTTGTTGATCACTTGAGTAGAATAGACAGAGCTGTTGATATGATGCCCATTCGGGATGATTTTCCTGATGAACAACTTTTTCATATCTCTGTTTCTTCCCAATCCTTGGTTTTCTAATATTGTTAATTATTTGGTTGCATATGTTTTTCCCCCCACTAGCATCTAGGGCTCAAAATGATAAACTTAAAAGTGATGCTAAATTTTATTTTTGGGATGACCCCTATTTGTGGAGATTTTGTAATGACCAAGTGATTAGAAGATGCATTCCAGATCATGAGATTGAGTCAGTCCTTCAGTTTTATCATGCCTCTACAATTGGGGGACATCTTGGTACCCAAAGAACAGCAAGGAAGGTACTTGATTGTGGATTGTATTGGCCCACCATCTTCAAAGATGCGTGGAGGATCTGTAGTACTTGTGAGCAGTGTCAGAGAGCAGGTGGTACCATTTCTTGGAGACAAGAGATGCCTCAACAACCTATGTTGTTCTGTGAGGTTTTTGATGTTTGGGGTATTGATTTCATGGGTCCCTTTCCTGTTTCTTTTGGTTTTACTTATATTCTGCTTGCTGTTGATTATGTTTCTAAATGGGTGGAAGCTAAAGCCACCAGGAGTAATGATGCTCGGGTTGTTATTGATTTTGTTAGGTCTCACATTTTTTGCAGGTTTGGCATACCCAGAGCTATTGTTAGCGACCAAGGCATACACTTCTGCAATAGATCCATGCAAGCTATGCTCAAGAAGTACGGGGTTGTTCATAGAGTTTCCACACCATATCACCCCCAAACAAATGGGCAAGCTGAGATTTCAAACAGAGAGATAAAGAAGATTTTGGAGAAGATGGTGCAGCCTAACAGGAAAGATTGGAGCAACAGACTTGAGGATGCTCTTTGGGCACATCGAACTGCTTACAAGGCACCCATAGGGATGTCTCCTTATCGGGTTGTCTTTGGTAAAGCATGTCATCTTCCTGTGGAGATTGAGCATCGTGCTTATTGGGCTGTGAAGACTTGCAACTTGGCTCTTGATCAAGCTGGTGAAGAAAGGAAGCTCCAACTCAGTGAACTGGATGAGATCCGCTTATAAGCCTATGAGAACTCTAAGTTCTATAAAGAGAAGACCAAAAGATTCCATGATATCTTGATTTCTAGAAAGGAATTTGTGGTTGGCCAAAAAGTGTTGTTGTATAACTCTAGGCTTGGTCTCATGAGTGGTAAGCTTCGTTCTAGGTGGATTGGTCCTTTTTTTGTAACTAATGTGTTTCCTTATGGTGCAGTAGAAATCTCAAGTGAATCCACAAATAAGATCTTCAAGGTCAATGGGCATCGCCTCAAGCCTTTCCTCACAAACCCTTCCGTTGTGGATGAAATTGTGGAGGAAGTTTCTTTGGTTGAACCTGTTTTCCTCCCTCCATGAATTAGGGAGTTTTTCTTTCTCTTTTTCTTTACTTTTATTGCACTTGTCCAATTACATTTGCTGATATAACTGCGTGGATATTCTGACTATGCCCCATTGGGACAATGTGTCGTTTAAGTGTGTGTGTGTGGGGGGGGGGACTAATGTAGGTTTTTGTTGATGCATGTTTTTTTTATTCTTAGATTTTGCTTAGATTTTGGGCATTTTCTAATTCATGCTTTCTTTTAGTTGATTCTTGATATATTGTGTTGTAAATCCATGCATTTTCTGTGTGCTAAGTTACTTTTGAGAATTGAGAGGTTGAAGCAATTGTGATAGACTTGTCCCTTGTGAGATTTTGAGCCTTAATTTTGGATAGATTGTTGTATGCCATCTAGTATTCTTTCATGTGTGATTGTTGTACTCTTGATTACTTGCACTCTAGAACTTGACATGTTTCTTGTTGATACTTGATTCACATATTGCACAATTTGAAGTGATTTAGGCGTTTCTTTTTTGTAAGCCACATGCCATATAGCCTACCTTAAATGAAATTATCATTTGCTAGCCCTTTTGAGACTTTTTACCATTTCTTTGTCATATAGCTCATTACAAGCCTATAAGTGAAAAACCATGATTATCCTAACTTTAGGGAATTTTGGAGCTTTGCAATTGTTTTGGGAATGGGTATTAAGTAAGGGTGCATTGTTCTTCATTGTTTATAATTCTTGGTTATGACTCATTGGTGGATGTAATTGTGTACATAAGTGTGGTGTCATTGAAAAAAAACAATAAAAAGAGAAACAAAACAAAAGAAAAACAAAAAAAATGAAATTTTTTTTGAATAAAAGTTTAGTGTGGCAAAGAGGATTGGAATTAGAGGATGATTTACTTATTTTGGGTTGATTTTGTCTTAATTTTTACTTATTCCCCATTGCTCCTCTATTCCCTTGGTTTTAAGCTACATATCCACAATTTATCCCACCTTGTCCTTGGCCCCATTACAACCTTGAAAAGTCCTTTTGATCACTTTGTGCATGTGTTTATGATGTTGATGTTAGAAACTTGTCAAGCATATGGTTGTGTTTGTTTTCATGAAGTGCATTGAGTATAAATACTTACAACCTAAGACACATGAGTGTAAACACTTTAGAGAGCATATCTTGTGAGGATCTATCATTGTTGTGACTCACCTCTTGATTTCATAAGTTTCTTTGCATGCTTGAATTGTTTGGATGATCTTCATGGATATCTTGATTCTTTGATCTTGTTATTTTTGTGTGCTTGATTTTGCCCATCTCTTTGCATTTCATAGAATTCAATGTGAAGTATGTCATCTTTAGGATTTTTCATTTTCTAGTTTTTAATAATCTACTTACATGACTCACTTTGGTGCACTGGTTAGCATATCATTATTTCTTGATTTTGCCCAGGAGTGCAAAAGGTTAAGTGTGGGGGTATTTGATGAGTAATATATTACACACTATTCATAACCTTAATTTACCATTGTTAATGATTCTTGGTGTCTAATTGACTTTGTTTGGCATGGTTTAGTGTTTTGGGTTTTATTGGACTATTATTCCTAAAATGAGTTAATTTGGGATTATTTAGTCTAATTAAATCTAATTCCATTTTCAGGTCATATTTGGTACCAAAGATATTTTGGACATTACAAGTGGATGATGTGTGCAAAAATGAAGATTGTATATTGTATTAGGATTTTTATTTCCGTTTGGGTTTTGGCCCATTGTTTAGGGCCCATTTCCGTTTTACACCATTTAAACACTTGATTTTCGGTTTTGAAGGGCACACTTTAACATTACATTACTTTTTGCCTTAGAATATTGTTATTCCCGTTTTCCTCTTTTGCTCTCCTAGGGTTTATCCATTTTCGTTTTTGCTCTTCTCCATTTTCAGTTTTGCTTAATCCTTCTGTGGAAGGCTACATTTCTGGACTAAACTCCTTTGGTAATGTATCACAACTCTTGAGGTTTGGTTATTAATGCAATTTCATTTTCTTATTTGTTAATTTCTTCTATTCAATTTCTGGATGTGGTTTGCTTAATTCCATGCCTTAGAAATATATTTGTGAACTGATTTTCGCTTAGTCAATCATTTCTCTAGTGCATGAATGCTTAGTTCGTGTGAATTTGTTTATGAGTTGATTATCGCTTTACTTGATTATGAACAAATTAGGGATTCAACAATTAGAATATAATTTTGATACTGTGAAATCGAGAACTGAGTTGTGATTAAGGAAACCAAAGGGGTTTAGCCGTTTCACTTTTCTGTTAATTATTGTTTCTGTTTTAGTTTTAGATTCATATCATAAAAACAACAAAACCCCCCTTTGTGTGTGTGAGTACAAGGTGTTTGAACTATTGCCTGAAAGATAATCCTTGGGAAACGACATAGGAGTCACTTCCTAGTACTATACTTTATTGTTATATTATTTGTATCGAGTACGGTCTCGATCAATTTATTTGTTAGTTAGTTTGTTAAGTTAGTTCTTTTGATTAGTTAATTACTCCTTTATGTTCTATAAATAAAGGAGTTAACATTGATTTTATCTCATCTTGAATCATTCACAAGATGAGGGATTCACTTACTCCAAGAGTAAGTGAAAATGACTTACTCCACATCTTAACCATCCAATCTTGGAAAATCCAATGGTTTAGATGTACTTACCAATTCAAACCATTGAATTTTCCAAGATTAGATGATTAAGATGTGGAGTAAGTCATTTTCCACTTACTCTTGGAGTAAATGAATCCCTCCCCCATTCACAAAAGTACAATTAATATATTGAAGTTTCTTTTCTCTTCTTTCTGTTTTCTTCATCCTTTCAAGGGGTAAGTTTTTCTTTCCATCTAGCACCATTTTTGTAACGTAGAGTATTAACTCTTGTTGGTACCACCTTGAGTGAAGAGTGTTTACCGAAGTCGGTGTCCACTGCTTCGGAAATAACACAGGAGTGTCATTCATAATTTGGCAATATCACAGGGGACGAGTCTGCCTCGGACATTTAGGCAGGTTGTAATACAAAAATGTGAAATATCATGGCATAAAACAAATAAAACAGGAACAACAATACATGGTTCTAGATTTTGTGTTCAATTCACCCATCAATCTATATTTTAAATCTATATACAAATTGAATGGGATATCATTATATAAAATTGTATATTATCTAAATTACCTAAAAGGACATATTTTAGCATGTATGCTTTTATGTTGTTGGGGATATTTTAATCATTTGTTTATATTAGTATAATAAAATAATCCTTCATTTATTGGAGGATAGCCATATTATTATAATAGGTTTTGCTACGTAGTTATTTTTTATTTCAATGTTTGGGATAAATTTGTCCTAACGACTCTTCGTTTTCTTTAAGTAATAAATGGATATTGTAAATTACCAAAATATGTAGAATCTTTGAACTAAATACCCTATTTGGACGGAGATAAGTAAGTAATTTACAGACTGAAGGATTTGGAACGAATATGTGGTGTATGTCTTTTCTTTTCGTGGTTTGGCATGTGGAAAAAGTCTCATTTCATGTTTTACTTTCACTTTTACTTTAATTTCTTCATTTTACCTGACTCTCACAATCTTCATTTTACTTTGACTCTCACTTTCACCCTCACTCTGAAACTCATTCTTAAGATAATATAGGGTTCATCAGTTACGAAGGTTGACAAACAATATTACCCTTTTGTTGCATCCATGGAGCAGTTGATTTGTTCTCCCAGTTTCCTCTATTCCCTTTGCAATTTATGTGTAAAGGAGTCATTTTTACTCGGTTGCTTTGAAAAAAATTGTTACCATTTTGTTGTAACAATGGAACCCTACATTTATTCACTCTGTTTCATTTGTTTCCTTTGCAAAAATTGTAAATGTGTAAATTTTATTGAGTTACAAAGCTTTATTGTTGTAACCATGCCTTAATTTGGTAATTGGGTTAAAGTGAGCTTTACTTGCTCTGCTAACTTTTTTTGAAATTTATTTGTAAGAACACATAGTGGGTTTACATGGTTCAACTTTATTTAAACTCACTTATTGGGTTTACAATTTATTTTTTGCTTTACCAAAAAAAATGTGACCTTTGGTGATTTTTTTCCTTTTCGGTTTTTTAATAGTGTGAAGAAGATCTTGCTCTTGACGTTGGCACGGTTTTAACGAGTTACCATACTTTAGTAACAAGTTACATGAGTGAGAAAAGAGTTTTCAAACCTCTAACAGCTACGAGTAATCCATTACAGACTTTGGAGTAACAGATTACCATTTTTAGAAAACAGGGTAATCGATTACTCAAAGTAGTGTAATCGAATACACTAAGGCAAATTCACAAACTGTCAAATAGTGTTGTTGAGTAATTGATTACTCAAATCCAGTAATCGATTACACTGTGTGAATTTTCAAAAATTTGTTAAAAGATTGTTGGGTAATCGATTACCCATATGCAGTAATCGATTACTGAGAGTTGTTGCATCAGTTTTTCAGATTTCAAGTGAAAGGGTTTCACTCCAAACTGATTGTTTTTCATTCCAAACGAAACCTACTCATGCCTAAGGGTATTATGGTTAATTAGAAGCCTATATAAAGGCATTGAAACACTCTCACAATATACAACAACTCAAATTACAAACTTTTACTTGAAACTCTCAAAAGCTCTCACACTTTCTGATTTTACTTACATTTTTCAAGCAACCTACTCTTAAACTTTCAAAGTTATTTTGAAGTTGCTTCTAAGTGTTTTTCATATTGTTAAAGAGCATTATTATCTCAAGTATACGAGTTGTTATTGGATTGCAAGTTCTAGAAATTGTCATATACACTTATAAGGCAATCCAAGCCAAATTGTAAATTCTTCACTTTTGTAAACTTTACTTTCTTTCACAAGGGTGTGAAGAGAAATGGTGAGTGACTTGGTATAGTGTTTACCAAGGGTGTAACTTGGTATAGTGTTTACCAAGGGTGTTACTTGGAATAGATTTTTCCAAGGGGATTAGATATAAGTTAGTGTGTAAGGTACAAGGAGATCTCAGGGTGAGATAATTGTAATTGCAACTCATTATATTTAATAAAGGAATCTCTTGCACGTCAAGACTACTGGACGTAGCCTTCGGTGGACAAGAATGTGAACTAGTATAAAACACATGCGTACTCTCTTTCCCTTCTCTCTATTATTTACTTATCCTTCCTTAGTCAATATTTTTCTGCATATTATTTCCGCTGCACGTTAACTTTGATATTGCAGAAAAATTGGCCATACTTAGTGCAACAACTAATTCACCCCCCCCCCCCCCCCCCCCCCCTCTTAGTTGCAATCTCAGTCTTACAACTGGCACCAGAGCTATCTTTGAGAAAGTTACTCTCAAAATTTGATCCTACTACAACATGGCCTCAAGATCATTCCTAGGAGAATGATCCAACATAAACAGACCTCCAAGCTTTGTTGGAGAGTGTTACGACTTCTGGAAAATCATAATGAGGATTTTCAGAGAGTCGCAAGACTTGGATATCTGGAATGCTATCGAGGAAGGACCATACGTGCCATTTACCGTTGTTAACAGCACATGAGAGACAAAGCCAAAATCTTCATGGAATGATGAAGATAAAAAGAATGTGCAATATGATTTGAAAGCAAAGAACATCCTCACATCAGCACTTGGAATATATGAGTTCTTTAGAGTGTCCAACTTCAAATCCGCTAAGGAAATGTGGGACACTTTGGAGACAACTCATGAAGGTACCGAAGAGGTAAAAAGATCGAGGCTCAACACTTTATCCCAGGAATATGAAATGGTTCGTATGAGACCTGGAGAGAAGATCTTGGATCTTCAAAAGAGATTCACTCATCTCACCAACCATCTTATTGCACTTGGTAAAATGCTGTCAAATAGTGACTTGAACTTAAAAGTTCTAATGTCACTAACAAGAACATGGCAACCAAAGGTAACAGCTATTTCCGAAAAGAAAAGTCTTTCAAAAATATATTTGGCTACTTTGTTTGGAAAATTGCAGGAACATGAACTCGAATTGAGTCAACTTGATCAACACGAGGAACTAGAAAAGAAGAAGAATAATATTTCTCTCAAGGCAAAAGCTGAGAAATATGATTCATCGGAGGATGAAGACGACAAGGAAGAGACTGACGACATGAGCCTCTTCGTCAAAAAGTTTAGAAAGTTCCTAAGAAGGAACAAAGGTGGAAGAACCGGGCAAATAAAAAAGTTCTCCAAAAGCAATGAGGCCTCCACTTCAAATCAGAATTTTACATGCTTTGAGTGTGGCAAACCTGGCCACAAGAAGATGGACTGTCCAAACATCAAGAAGAGTTATTTCAAAGGAAAGAATGAAGTAAAGAATCGACGAAGAGCCTACATCGCTTGGGAAGACAATGACACAAGTTCAGCCTCTGAACCAGAAAGCGAAGAACATGCACATCTCTCTCATGGTGTCTCATCACTCAGATGATGAAGAGGTAAATGAATCTATCCATTTTTCTTCTTCCGAATTACAAACTGCATTTAATGATCTACATGATGAATATATGAAATTGTCTAAAATGTTTCTAAAACAAAAATCTGAATTAGATTCTCTTAGAAACGCTTCTTCATCATCCTCATGTTTAAATTGCATTACTCTTGGCAACAAAGTTTCTACATTGAGTTTTAAACTCAATAAAATGAACAAGAGTAGCAAGAGCTTGAGTAAGATCATTAATGATCAAAGACACTCTATGGACCGAAGAGGTCTTGGCTATGAAAAAAGTCCTGCTCCAAAGAAACAAAGTAAGTCTATCATAACAGACTTTCGGAAAACATGTATCCATGCATCTACACATAGCAAACACAAATCTAGGATACATATGCATCAACTTATCTGCTCTATTGTAAAAATCATGGGCACACACCAAATACTTGTCATATTAGAAAATATGGTGTTCCCCTAGGATATTTTAAATGGGTTGAGAAAGGATCTAACCATGTAGGACCCAAAACAAGTTGGGTACCTAATATAACTTAACCTGTTTTGCAGGTTGATTTGAGCGCCGCCCGCAATTTATGGTA
Organism: Lupinus albus; assembly: GCA_009771035.1. Taxonomy (NCBI): domain Eukaryota; kingdom Viridiplantae; phylum Streptophyta; class Magnoliopsida; order Fabales; family Fabaceae; genus Lupinus; species Lupinus albus. Next base: position 7,386,853 of record CM020008.1, on the reverse strand, counting down.
CTTGGATAGCGGTTGCTCAAAACATATGTCGGGCGATAAAAGTAAGTTCTCTGTCCTTACTCCAAGGGACAAAGGCTATGTCACATATGGTGACAACAACAAAGGAAGAATTCTTGGAGTCGGTAGAATCGGCAAGCCACCTTCAACAACCATAGAAGGAGTGCTATATGTGAAAGGACTTAAGCACAATCTTCTAAGCATAAGTCAACTTTGCGACAAGGGCTTCCATGTATCATTCTACCCAGATAAGTGCATCATTGAAAGTAAGGAATTTATAAACTCTAAACTTGTTGGTAAGAGAATTAATAACATTTACATGATAGATATAGATTCATCTCTTCCTATAACATGTTTAGTTGTAAATGACATTCATGATGCATGGCTTTGGCATAGGAGAATTGCTCACATTCATATGGACCATTTGAATAAGCTAATCAAGAAAGATCTGGTTGTTGGTTTACACAAGATGAAGTTTGTTAAAGACAAACTATGTGATGCATGTCAAATGGGTAAACAAACAAAAACCTCTTTCAAGCCAATGAATATGGTTTCTTCGGATAGACCATTGCAGTTACTACACATGGACATATTTGGTCCTTCAAGGACAAAGAGTCTTGGTGGTAACTACTATGCTCTTGTTATAGTAGATGATTTTTCACGCTACACTTGGACTCTATTCTTAGTACATAAGAATGAGGCATTAAAAGCCTTTAGCACTTACGCTAAAAGAGTCCAAAATGAAAAGTTACTTAAAATCGTTGCTATAGGAAGTGATCATGGGGGAGAGTTTCAAAATGCTTCTTTTGAGGAATTTTGTGATGATCTTGGGATTAATCATAACTTTTCTTCTCCTAGAACACCACAACAAAATGGTGTTGTAGAGAGAAATAATCGGTCTTTGGAAGAACTCGCTAGAACAATGTTGAATGAAACTAACCTCCCAAAGTTCTTTTGGGTTGATGTGGTAAGCATCGCTTGTTATGTTTCAAATAGAGTTCTAATAAGACCTATTCTAAATAAAACCCCCTATGTAACACCCCAAATTTTAAGTCTTTAAAATTATAGTATCAGTCCTCAGATCCTCGCTTGAGCGAGAGATTCTCGCTTGGGCGAGAGAGGTTCACCTGGGAGGGTGAAATCCTGGACTATACTGGAGGATTCTCGCTTGAGCGAGAGTTGTCTCGCTTGAGCGAGAGTTGTCTCGCTTGGGCGAGAAATGACATTTTGGGCTGGTTGACACTGTGAGATTCTCGCTTGAGCGAGAGGGTCAGAGTTGAGTTTTTTAAAATTGGCGGGATTTTCTCGCTTGAGCGAGAGAAAGCTCGCTTAAGCGAGAATCCGACGAGAACATTAAATGAGGGAAAACCCCAAACACATTTTAGGTTAAGAATTGAAGAGAGGTGAGAGAAGAGAGCATTCCCAAGGTCTAGGAGCTTTGATTCTTGTTCAAGAGCTTGAGAAGAGGTAAAACTCTCTATCCTAACTCTCTTCTTCCCTTGAGAACCCATTTTTGGTATTATGGATCTCTTCTCAAAGTGTGTAAAACCATGGAAACTCTCTCTTTCGAGTTATGGTTCATTTTATGTCGCTTGTACCTTGTAAACTCTTGGTTTTGAACTAGTATTCCAAGAATGGAAATGGGTTTGTGGGTTGACTGTTGGAAACCCAAAACCCTAGAGAGAGAAAATGAGGTTAGAGTGGAAAGATAGGTAAAATGCTAGAGGTAGAAGATGAGTTGCTTTACAATGTTAAAATATGAGATGATATGTATGTTTTAGATGGTTGAAAACTCTTAATGAAAGTAGTATAGAACCATTGAGAAAATGATAAATATCTTGTATGTTTAAATGATGCAATATAAGTTATTTATTTGCTATTTGGAATGAATGACTGACATTGTGTTATGTGGTGGGAATGAGGAAAGATCCTAAGTTTGGAGGTGGTGCCGGTGGAACTTACGAAGTCGCCAAAAACCAAACCCAACGCTCACCGAGGTAAGGATAAGTCTTTAATTTATGCATTATGTGGAAAATGCGTGGACTTTCTGTTTAAGGACGATGGATAAAATGTGAATCACTTAATCATTATGAACATATATGGGTATGTTGATAATGGTTAGAAGTGAGTTTACGGTTTACTTATTGGTGGAGTACCAATGGAAATAAGACTCGAAATGAAATAATGAAATGTAAATCACTTTGTAGTTATAAACATACGTGGATATGTTTATAATGATGTCGGGTGTATTTATCATTTTTGTATTGGGGGAGTACCAATGGAAATAAGACTCGGAATGAAGCAATAATTGTAAGTCACTTTGTAGTTACAAGCATATACGTTATGTTGTAATGATGTCGGGTGCATTTATTGACTATTTATTGGGGGAGTACCAATGGAAATAAGACTCGGATAATACAATAAACTTGAGTCACTTTGTAGTTACAGGCATATACGTTATGCTGTAATGATGTCGGGTGCGTTTATTGTCTATTATTGGGGGAGTACCAATGGAAATAAGACTCGAAATATAAAGTAATAAATGGTAAATCACTTTGTCACTACCAATATATATGGGTATATTTGTAGTGATGATGTGTGTATTTATGGTTTATGTATTAGTGGAATACCAATGAAAATAAAACTCGTTTTAGCCGATCAGAATGGGTTAACAACTCTAGGTCGGGTTATGTAGCATGGTTTTTCAAAAGTATAGATGACGAAAAACGTTTTTAAGAGTATTTAAATTATATCACTGTTGAAACCTATTAAATGTGGATTAACTGACATTGAGTTTTATTGAATTAATGACTTATTCCTTTGTATTGTTTGTGCATGGTAAATGTTAATCCCATTGCAGGTAGGTGGACGGAGAAGGATGATTTTAAGTAGGGGATTAGAGACTTTTGTTTTTGATGTCTCTTTATACATTCTTTTGTAACTTTAATAGATTGTAATTGAAGTAACTAATGGTACTACGAATACTATATTTTTGTACGTGATATTGATCATGGGAACTAGTAACTTGGGATATATGTAGCTATGGGTGTTTTGGAAACCCATAGCTAATTGTATGCGGTGGTTACTAGGTTATATTAATGAATTATGTTTTTCTGCTATCGGATGTTGTATGTTACTTCTGGGTTCATAAATAGGGTGTGAGGGAGAAGTGAGACTTTTTAAATAAATTTAATCACTCGGTAATTATGATTGATTGTTAAATGTATGGAATTGGATTAAATAAGGAAAAAATTTCAAGGGTAGAATTTTCGGGTCGTTACACCCTATGAACTCTTCAAAGGAAGAAAACCAAACATTTCACACTTGCATGTATTTGGTTGTAAATGTTTCATCTTGAATAATGGCAAGGAAAATTTAGGTAAGTTTGATGCAAAGGCAGATGAAGGAATCTTCCTAGGCTATTCTCTCACGAGTAAAGCTTATAGAGTCTTTAACAAAAGAACTCTAGCCATAGAAGAATCTATCCATGTCTCATTTGATGAAACCAATCCTCTAATCAAGGAAAGGTTGACCATTGATGAAAAAGATTTGCCTAACTCTACTTTTAATGAAAATAATATTATTGAAACTACACCTAATATAGAGCATGTGGAAGTGGATGATAATCCTTCCATACAAGAAGAGCATATTCACTCTGATTTACCCAAAGAGTGAAGAACTCATCGAGATCATCTTATAGACAACATTATTACCGATATTAACAAAGGTGTTACCACTTGCTTAATGCTAAAAAATGTTTGTCTAAACATGGCTTTTGTTTCTCAAATAGAACCATCTAAGATTGATGAAGCAATCAAGGATGAACACTGGATTCTTGCTATGCAAGAAGAACTTAACCAGTTTGAGAGAAACGAAGTTTGGGAACTTGTTCCTTGTAAGGACCCAAATTCTACCCTTGAAAATTTTTCGTTTATTTAAAATCCTCCCTTACATACATTCATCATTTTACTTAGAAGTCCTCATGAATCATTCCTTGAAACTAATCTTTTAACCTATTATATTATCATATAATTCATGTTGCGGAAAAACATAATTCATGCATTTAGTAATTACCACATACGACCAGTATGGGTTTCCTAAAGGTTATAACCTCCATAACTACATATCTCAGTATTGTCCTAATCAGACTTACATTCATCCCAAAAATGTTATCAAATCAACTACAATGTCAAGTAGCAATAAAGACAATCAAGATAATAAACACTTAAGCTTCCTAAGTGAACTTCCTCCTCAAATCCTTCATTTACCTACAATGGAATTATCATAAACAAAAACAAAACAAGGGAGTAAGTCATTAGTTCAAAAACTAACATTACATGATAATCCACATTTTCAAATACGTTTAAACATTGATATAAATTATAACTACAATTACGTAAATGTAACATTCATATCTTCTTTCGTTCATTTCCACGTTATCCATATTCATCCTATAGCATATATATCCCATAATATATATTCTATAGCATGCATATTATGTTTATTCGAAGCATCGCTCTTCTCATTATTCATATCCACCATATAGAACATATATCCCATAATATATATTCTATAGCATGTATATTACCTTCATTCTTAACATCCTCATTTTCAACGCTCATATTCACTGTAACGACCCGATTTTCTACCCTTGAAATTTTTTCATTTATTTTAATCCTTTATTACATACAGTCGTCACCTTCATTGAAAACTCTCAAGTATCATTTTTGAAAATACTCTTTACCCTATTATTTTATCATACAAATTTATGTTGCGGAAAAACATAATTCATTCAAATAGCATTTACCACATACAACCAGTTATGGGTCTCCCAAAGTTATAAAGCCCATAACTACACATATCCGTATTAATCTAAACGGATTTACAGTCATCCCATAACACTATTAAATCAACTACAACATCAATTAGCAATAAAGACAAGCGAGTAATTAAACACAAAAGCTTCCTAATTGAGCTCCATCCTCAAAATCCTTCATTTACCTACAATTGGGATTATCATAAACAACATATGAAACAAAAGGGAGTAAGTCATTAGTTCAAAACTAACTTCACATGATAATCCACTTTCATATACAATTAAGCTTTACTGTAACTCGTAAACACACATACGGAATTGAAAACATTCAAATCATCTTACTCGTTATTCATATCCACCCTATAACATACATATATATCCCATAATATATATCCTATAGCCTGGATATTACTTTCTTTCTCAACATCTTCCTTTTTATCGCTCATATTCACCCTATAGAATATATATCCCATACTATATATCCTATAGCATGCATACGGCATTCAGGTGACATTCACATTTCTCATCATTCATATTCACCCTATAGAATATATATCTCAAACTATATATCCCATAGCATGCATACGACATTCATGTGACATTCACATTTCTCTTCATTCATATTCACCCTATAGAATATGTATCCCATACTATATATCCTATAGCATGCATACGACATTCATGTGACATTCATATTTCTCTTCGTTCATATTCACCCTATAGAATATATATCCCATACTATATATCCTATAGCATGCATACGACATTCGTTATTCCGAGTCTTATTTCCATTGGTACTCCCCCAATAATATTGATTTCATTTGAGTCATATATCCATTGGTACTCCCCTAATAATATTACTTCATTTGAGTCATATTTCCATTGGTTCTCCCCCAATAATATCACTTTCATTGAGTCATCTTTCCGTTGGTTCTCCCCAAATAATATTACTTTCATTGAGTCATCTTTCAATTGGTTCTCCCCCAATAATATTACTTTCATTGAGTCATCTTTCCATTGGTTCTCCCCAATAATATTACTTTCATTGAGTCATCTTTCCATTGGTTCTCCCCCAATAATATTACTTTCATTGAGTCATCTTTCCATTGGTTCTCCCCCAATAATATTACTTTCATTGAGTCATCTTTTCATTGGTTCTCCCCCAATAATATTACTTTCATTGACCATAACAGAAAAGCCACGCATTTTCCAACATAATGCATAAATTACAGACGTATCAATAAAACCATTACCTCTTTCACATACCACATTCATATCAACAAGTATGATTTAGAGACACTTATCCCTTACCTTGGTGAGCGTTGGGAATCGGTTCCGAGTAACTTTAAAAGTCTCCTCCGCGATTTCCTCCAACCTTAGGATCTTTCCTCATTTGCACCAATAACAACAATGTCAGTCATTTATTCAAAATAACACATAAATAACTCGTATTTCATCATCAAATACACAAGGGAATCATATATATATTCTAGAGTTCCACAACTACTTCAATACAAGTTTCCAAACATCTAAACATACATGTTTATCTCATATATCAATATCAAAGCACAAACTCATCATCCACATCTAACATTTCATCTCTTTCTCTTTATACTCCTATTCTCATTTTGGGGGCTTTTGGGGTTTTCATGAATAACCCACAAAACCTTTCCATTCATCAAATATCAACTCTAAACCAAGAGTTTACAAGAGAAAATAACATAAAACGAACCATAACTCTAAGGGGTGAGTTTCCATTGTTTCTCATGTTTTGAAAATAGATCCAACTTACCCAAAACAAGTTAGAGAGGAAGAAGAAGAGTTAGAAGCAAGAGGTTTACCTCTTCTCAAGCTATAAGATGAGTCCTAAGGCTCCTTGCTCTTGAAAAGCTCTCATCTCTCTCTTCTCTTCCAAGTTCTAACCCTAAAATGTGTTTGGGGTTTCTATTTTAAAGAGCAGTCGTCGGGTTCTCGCTCAAGCGAGCCCATTCTCGCTCAAGCGAGAAAATCCCGCCTATTTTAAAAACTCAGATCTGAACCTCTCGCTCAAGCGAGAATCTTACAGTCCCAACAGGCTTCCTCTCGCTCAAGCGAGGGATTCTCGCTCAAGCGAGAATCTCACAGTGTCAATAGCCCCAGTTTGTCATTTCTCACCCAGGCGAGGCAACTCTCGCTCAGGCGAGAATCTTCCAGTATAGCCCAGGATTTCACCCTCCCAGGTGATCCTTTCTCGCTCAGGCGAGAATCTCTCGCTCAGGCGAGAATCTCTCGCTCAAGCGAGACTTCCAGGACTGATAATATAATTTTTAAAGACTAAAATTCGAGGTGTTACATTCACCCTATAGTATATACATCCCATAATATATATCCTATAGCATGCATATGACATTCATTCTTAACATCCTCATTTTCAACTCTCATATTCACCCTTAATCGTATTCACCGAGTTCTTTCACAAGATAATCCTCTACCACATTGGGCAGGTCCAGTTACATCTCCATACCACGTCGGGCAGGTCTAGTTTATCCTTCATACCACATCGGGCAGGTCTAGTTCATTATCCATACAACATCGGGCAGGTCTAGTTCATTATCCATACCACATCGGGCAGGTCTAGTTATTATCCATACCACATCGGGCAGATCTAGTTTCTCCATACCACATTGGGCAGGTCTAGTTATTCTCCATACCACATCGGGCAGGTCTAGTGCACAATAATCCACTACCACTCCGGGTAGGAAAGCCACACTTATCCACTACCACTCCAGTTAGAATAGCCACATTAATCCACTACCACTCTGGTTAGGATAGCCACATAATCCACTACCACTCCGGGTAGGATAACAACAATAAACCACTACCTCTTCGGGTAAGGTATCAACAATCAACCACTACCACTCCGGGTAGGGTATCCACAATAAACCACTAACACTTCGGGTAGGGTATCAACAATATTCTTATAAACACATTACCTCCTTCACATACCTCATTTACATCAACGAGTATGATTTAGAGAAACTTATCCCTTACCTTGGTGAGTGTTGGGGATCGGTTCCGAGTAACTTTAAAAGTCTCCTCCGCGATTTCCTCCAACCTTAGGATCTTTCCTCATTTCCACCAATAACAACAATGTCAGTCATTTATTCAAAATAACACATAAACAACTCGTATTTCATCATCAAACATACAAGGGATTCACATATTTTCAAGATTTCCAAAACTACTTCAATACAAGTTTCCAAACATCTAAACATACATGTTCATCTCTTTCTCTTTTTACTCATATTCTCATTTTGGGGGTTTTTGGGGTTTTTCATTAATAACCCACAAAACCTTTCCATTCATCAAATACCAACTCTTGACCAAGAGTTTACAAGAGAAAAACAACATAAAACGAACCATAACTGTAAAGGATGAGTTTCCACGGTTTCTCATGTTTTGAAAAGAGATCCAACATACCCAACACAAGTTAGAGAGGAAGAAGAAGACTTAAAAACAAGAGGTTTACCTCTTCTCAAGCTCTAAGATGAGTCCTAAGGCTCTTTGCTCTTGAAAAACTCTCCTCTCTCTCTTTTCTTCAAAGTTCTAACCCTAAAATGTGTTTGGGATTTCTATTATAAAGATGAGTCATTAGGTTCTCGCTCAAGCGAGCCAATTCTCGCTTAGGCGAGAAAATCCCGCCTTTTTAAAATTTCAGATCTGACGCTCTCGCTCAAGCGAGGGATTCTCGCTCAGGCGAGAATCTCACAGTCTCAACAGGCTTCCTCTCGCTCAAGCGACCCATTCCTCGCTTGGGCGAGACTCCCATAAATTCCAATTTCAAAACACTGATCCTCTCGCTTGGGTGAGGTCCTCTCGCTCAAGCGAGAATCTGACAAATATGCCCAATTCCTCAGGACTGTCACCTAATTTCAAGGAGGATAAATTTGGGGTGTTACATTCCTAGACCAAAGAATAGGCATGTAATAGGAACTCGCTGGGTATTTCGCAATAAATCAGATGAAAATGGTATAACCATTAGAAACAAGGCTAGACTAGTAGCCCAAGGATACAACCAATAGGAAGGTATAGACTTTGATGAAACCTTCGCTCCAGTTGTAAAGAGTGTGTTCCTTAACGGGTATATACAAGAGGAAGTATTTGTAGAACAACCTCCTTTTTTGAGGACTACAAACATCCTTCTCACGTATACAAGTTAAAGAAAGCCCTATATGGCTTAAAGCAAGCTTCACGTGCTAGGTATGACCGTCTAACCAACTTTCTAACAGAAAATGGTTTTACAAAAGGCAAGTTCGATACTACACTATTTATTATGAAGATAAATCATCATACTTTACTTGTTCAAATTTATGTTGATGATATTATTTTCGGTTCTACTAATGAAAGTTTGTGTAGTGAATTTGGCAATATGATGCAAGGAGAATTTGAGATTTCTATGATGGGAAAGTTAAATTACTTTCTTGGACTCCAAATTAAGCAACTTAGCAATGGAATCTTTGTAAGTCAGTCCAAGTATTGCAAAGACTTGTTGAAAAGATTTGAGATGGATGACTGCATGTCGATTGCTACTCCAATGGGATCAAGTACATACATCGATGTTGATGACGCTGGAAAATGTATTGAAATATCTAAGTATCGAGGTATGATCGGATCTCTTTTATATCTTACTACTAGTAGACCTGATATAATGTTTAGTGTATGTCTTTGTGCGCGATATCAATCTAAACCCAAAGAGTCACATCTAGTTGTCGTTAAGAGAATCATAAAGTATCTTAAAGGCACAACTGATGTTAGACTGTGGTATCCCGAGGGAAGCGTATGTGAATTGGTTGGCTTCTCGGATTCAGACATTACAGGATGCAACTCTGAGAAGAAAAGTACAAGTGGTACTTGCCACATTCTAGGGAATGCTTTAGTTTCTTGGTCCTGTAAGAAACAAGCTTGTGTTGCCTTAAGCACGCTGAAGTGGAATATATTGCTGCCGGTAGTTGTTGTGCACAAGTGTTGTGGCTCAAACAACAATTACGGGATTATGGCTTAAACTTAGGTTGCACACCCTTGAAATGTGACAATACTAGTGTTATTAATCTCACCAAAAATCCGATTATGCACTCAAGAACCAAACACATTGATATAAGGCATCATTTCCTTAGGGACCATGTCCAAAAGAAGGATGTGTTGGTAGAGTTCATTGATACTCATAACCAACTAGCGGACATATTTACTAAACCGCTAGCAAAAGAACCTTTTTATAAGATTAGACGAGAATTAGGCATTCTCGATGAAGCTTACTTGTCCTAACATGTTTAAATGTTTATATGTATGCTTCATTTTTTATATCCAATGCCTACTTGAACTTAAATTGTGTGTTTTATGCTTTAATTTTCAAGTTTTTAGAGCTAAAAATCACTTTCAGCATCTGTGGGGAGAAAATTGGTTACAGTAATTGATTACTGGAAACCAAGTAATCGATTACTCAATGCTACTATTTGAAAAATCTTATGACTTTTGCTGCGAAGTGGATGATATTTACCCTGAGCTTGTTCGCGTATTTTACTGCAACATGAACTTTAGGAAAAATCTTATGACTTCCCATGTTAAGGGAAAGGACATTTTTTTGGATATGAAAACCTTTAGTTCTATTTGTTGTGATATACCGATGAAAGGCGACATTACTAGGTTCGGCTTGGTATGTGAATGGGATGATTACGATCGCAAGAAATTCTATCTTTCCATTTGTAGAATTTCTAAGGAGGAAATAGAAAGGCGAAAGCAACAAAGCCTTGGCGAGATTGTTAAGAACAGGGATATCCTCTTGCTGGATATCTCACGCTGGAAGATCGTTTGATCCATTATTTTCTTTCCTATGTAATTTTGCCAAAATTTTCAAACCATTCACAAATAAGTGACATAGAGCTCCAATTGATGTATGCTATCAAGTTTAACATCAAAATTAATTGGACTAAGATGATAATGAATCAAATGTGGCATGTTCGCGGCTCCCAAAGTCTGTTGCCCTACGCCATCTTCATTACCAAAATTCTAGACCATTTCGGCGTACCTTTAGAAGGTGAGACCAAACTGGCACTCAATCTTCGCGAAAGCAAGGTTGATATTGAGGTTGTCCACAAGATGGGATTCATTATAGATCCTGTCACTTGTCGAACCTACAAGCATCGTACCGACCGCCAACCTGCTCCTACCGACGAGCCAGAACCTACTACTGCACCAAACCAGCCTGAGTCTCATGCTCAATCTTCTTCGTCTGCTGCTATGCCCACTAATCAGATGATTATGGATGAGTTGGTTTCTCTTCGAGGCTACATCACCATAAGGATGGATGCTTTCGATACTCAGAGTCACCAAATCCATTACGAACTTCATCGTCTCTCTTCGAGGCTAAGCAACATGGATGTTGATGAAGACAGTTCCGAGCTCGAGTCTTAGATTAATTTGTCTAGGTTTTTGATTCTGTAATGACTATGGCTGTGTATTTTCCAATTGCTTTTAAACATTGTTTGGGATATTTCTTGCTATTTTTGGATTTCGTGTATGAACATATTATTCTATAATTATATGTTATGCTCTACAAATGTTTATTGTGCTAGACTCTTGGCTTTCCTTCTTTTTGATGAAGTCAAAAGGGGGAGAAAAGTTGGGAGGTGTGTATTTTCTGTTAATATTCTTTCAGGCACATAACTCCAAAAGAAAGGGGGAGCATACATGCATACATATAGGGGGAGCATACATGCATACATATAGGGGGAGCATACTCAAGACAAATCAAGATATATCATCAAGTATGCTGCTCTAAGAAAATTACACTTTCAAGAAGACATTGGTATGTCATCATCAAAAAGGGGGAGATTGTGAAGAAGATATTGCTCCTGACCTTGGCACGGTTTTGATGAAGACACCAATATCACAAAAAGAAGAAAGGAAGAAGACCGACAAAGACTATCGAAGATAAAGCTTCAAGATTTAGAGTCTAAGTCTTTAGGTACTTCTATCCTTACAACTCATTTATTTACTTAGATAAAAATGCTCAAAAATTGTTTTCAAGAAAATCAAGAAAAACTAAGTGTGAATAAAAACAATTTACAAAAACAACATGTAACAGGTTACCATACTTGAGTAACAAGTTACATGAGTGTGAAAAGAGTTTTCAAACCTCTAACAGCTATGAGTAATCCATTACAGACTTTGGAGTAACAGATTACCATTTTTAGAAAACAGGATAATCGATTACTCAAAGTAGTGTAATCGATTACACTAAGGCAAATTCACAAAGCTGTCAAACAGTGTTGTTGAGTAATCTATTACTCAAATCCAGTAATCGATTACACTGTATGAATTTTCAAAAAGCTGTTAACAAGATTGTTGGGTAATCGATTACCCATATGCAGTAATCGATTACTGAGAGTTGTTGCATCAGTTTTTCAGATTTCCAGTGAAAGGGTTTCACTCCAAACTGATTGCTTTTCATTCCAAACGAAACCTACTCATGCCTAAGGGTATTATGGTTGATTGGAAGCCTATATAAAGGCATTGAAACACTCTCACAATATACAACAATTCAGATTACAAACTTTTACTTGAAACTCTCAAAAGCTCTCACACTTTCTGATTTTACTTACACTTTTCAAGCAACCTACTCTTAAACTTTCAAAGTTATTTTGAAGTTTCTTCTAAGTGTTTTTCATATTGTTAAAGAGCATTATTATCTCAAGTATACGAGTTGTTATTGGATTGCAAGTTCTAGAAATTGTCATATACACTTGTAAGGCAATCCAAGCCAAATTGTAAATTCTTCACTTTTGTAAAGTTTACTTTCTTTCACAAGGGTGTGAAGAGAAAGGGTGAGTGACTTGGTATAGTGTTTACCAAGGGTGTAACTTGGTATAGTATTTACCAAGGGTGTTACTTGGAATAGAGTTTTCCAAGGGGATTAGATATAAGTGAGTGTGTAAGGTACAAGGAGATCTCGGGGTGAGATAATTGTAATTGCAACTCATTATATTTAATAAAGGAATCTCTTGCGAGTCAAGAGTACCGGACATAGCCTTCGATGAACAAGAAGGTGAACCAATATAAAACATTTGCGTACTCTTTTTTCCTTCTCTCTGTTATTTACTTATCCTTCCTTAGTCAATATTTTTCTGCATATTATTTCCTCTGCACGTTAACTTTCATATTACAGAAAAATTGGTCATACTCAGTGCAACAACTAATTCACCCCCCTCCCTCTTAGTTGCAATCTCAGTCTTACAAATAGAATATGACCTTTGAATATATTTGTAACACCCCAATTCGATGACAGTAAAATAACTAATTTCTAACATGATTCTAGTAATTAAAATTCAAGGTAGAGGGGGATTCTTGGAGGATTTAATTATAATCATTTCTAATCCACATAAAATATCCAAATAATCAAATACGTCAGCACAGTAATTCACTATCTCATAGGATAATATCAAATACCACGTTTCAAAAATCCACCAACAAAAGTTAAAGTATCACTACAATGTCAACTATCAAAATGTAACCCTACCAAAAAGTAAGGGTACTAACATCATTACACAACATAAAAACTAGAATTTATTCGTCAGTCATAGCTAACTATACTACTTTAAATATTTAAATAGGGTACTCCTCTACTTCACCTACAATTCATTTATCACAAGCAAAACAAACATAAGACATAGAAGGAGTAAGACATTAAAGCATGCAGTAATGACAGTGTGGATTTATAAAGAATTATAACATTATAGCGACATAAACAATTATAATGGCATAATTAGACACTACAATAATTATTATCTCAGCTCATAACAATTATGCACAGTAATGAATGATACTTTTATCTTGTACATTAAATGCATACACTCTTATTAAGCGATCCTTCATACCATGTTCATGCAATCCCACCAACCTTATCATCATCCAAAATTTACAATACCCAAAGGCAATTACAATATCCGGAGGCAATATGTAACACCCCAAATTTTAAGTCTTTAAAATTATAGTATCAGTCCTCGGATCCTCGCTTGAGCGAGAGATTCTCGCTTGGGCGAGAGAGGTTCACCTGGGAGGGTGAAATCCTAGGCTATACTAGAGGATTCTCGCCTGAGCGAGAGTTGTCTCGCTTGGGCGAGAAATGACACTTTGGGGCTGTTGACACTGTGAGATTCTCGCTTGAGCGAGAGGGTCAGAGTTGAGTTTTTAAAATGGGTCGGATTTTCTCGCTTGAGCGAGAGAAAGCTCGCTTAAGCGAGAACCCGACGAGAACATTAAATGAGGGAAACCCCAAACACATTTTTAGGTTAAGAATTGAAGAGATGTGAGAGAAGAGAGCATTCCCAAGGTCTAGGAGCTTTGATTCTTGTTCAAGAGCTTGAGAAGAGGTAAAACTCTCTATCCTAACTCTTTTCTTCTCTTGAGAACCCATTTTTGGTATTATGGATCTCTTCTCAAAGTGGGAAATACTATGGAAACTCTCTCTTTCGAGTTATGGTTCATTTTATGTTGCTTGTATGTTGTAAACTCTTGGTTTTGAGTAGTATTCCAAGATTGGAAAGGGTTTGTGGGTTGACTCATAGAAACCCCAAAAACCCTAGAGAGAGAAAAATGTGGTTAGAGATAGAGTGGGTAAAATGCTAGAGGTAGAAGATGAGTTGATTGACAATGATACAATATGAGATGATATGTATGTTTTAGATGGTTGGAAACTCTTAATGAAAGTAGTATAGAACCATTGAGAATATGATAAATATCTTGTATGTTTAAATGATGCAATATAAGTTATTTATTTGTTATTTGGAATGAATGACTAACATTGTGTTATGTGGTGGGGATGAGGAAAGATCCTAAGTTTGGAGGTGGTGCCGGTGGAACTTACGAAGTCACCAAAAACCAAACCCAACACTCACCGAGGTAAGGATAAGTCTTTAATTTATGCATTGTGTTGGAAAATGCGTAGATTTACTGTGATGGATGATGGATAAAATGTTAATCACTTAATCATTATGAACATATATGGGTATGTTGATAATGGTTAGAAGTGAAAGTATTGTTTACTTATGGGGGGAGTACCAATGGAAATAAGACTCGAAATGAAATCATGAAATGTAAATCACTTTGTAGTTATAAGCATACGGGGATATGTTTATAATGATGTCGGGTGTATTTATCATTTCTGTTATTGGGGGAGTACCAATGGAAATAAGACTTGAAATAAAATCAATAAATTGTAAGTCACTTTGTAGTTACAAGCATATACGTTATGTTGTAATGATGTCGGGTGCAATTATTGACTATTTATTGGTGGAGTGCCAATGGAAATAAAACTCGGATGAAACAATAGGTTGTAAGTCACTTTGTAGTTACAAGCATATATGTTATGTTGTAATGATGTTGGGTGCATGTATTGTCGATTTATTGGTGGAGTGCCAATGGAAATAAAACTCGGATAAAACAATGAATTGTAAGTCACTTTATAGTTACAGGCATATACGCTATGTTGTAATGATGTCGGGTGCATTTATTGTTTATTTATTGGTGGAGTGTCAATGGA
This sequence comes from Lupinus albus, assembly GCA_009771035.1. Taxonomy (NCBI): domain Eukaryota; kingdom Viridiplantae; phylum Streptophyta; class Magnoliopsida; order Fabales; family Fabaceae; genus Lupinus; species Lupinus albus. The sequence goes on along the minus strand of CM020008.1, from coordinate 7,371,467 downwards.
AATAAAACTCGGAAACAAAGTAATAAATGGTAAATCACTTAGTCATTACAAATATATATGGGTATGTTTGTAGTGATGACGGATGGATTTATGGTTTATTTATTGGTGGAGTGCCAATGAAAATAAAACTCGTTTTAGTCGACCAGAATGGGTTAGCTACTCTAGCTCGAGTTATGGAGCATGGTTTCTCAAAAAGTACGGATGATGAAAATGGTTTTAAGAGGATTTATTTTATATCATTGTTTAAACCTATTAAATGTGGATTAACTTACACTGAAGTTTTATTGAATTAATGACTTATTCCTTTGTGTTGTTTGTGTATGGTAAATGTTAATCCCATTGCAGGTAGGTGGACGGAGAAGGACGATTTTGAGTAGGGGATTAGAGACTTTTGTTTTTGACGTCTCTTTGTCCATTCTTTTGTTACTTTAATTGATTGTAATTGAAGTAACCAATTGCACTATGAATACTGTTTTTGTACATGATATTGATCATGGAGACTAGTAACTCGGGATATATGTAGCTATGGGTGTTTTGGAAACCCATAGCTAATTGTATGCGGTGGTTACTAGGTTATATTAATGGATTATGTTTTTCTACTATCGAATGTTGTATGTTTCTTTTGGTTCATAGATCGAGTGTGAGGGAGAAGCGAGACATTTAAAGTAAGTCTTAGTCACTCGGTAATTACTATTGAATGTTAAAGGTATGGAATTGATTAAATAAGGAAAAAATTTCTAGGGTAAAATTTCGGGTTGTTACACGATACAATACCCAAAGGAAATTACAATACCCAAAGGCAATTCAATACCCGTAGGCAATTCAATATCCGAAGGCAATTCAATACCTGAAAGCAATTACAGTACCCGAAGGCAATTCAATACCTGAAGGCAATTACAATACAAGTGAGTAATCATCCATAAGCTCTCAAACAAATCCAAATAAATATCATTCGAATGTGTAATAAATCAGAATCACTATGATAAGCCAAAAATATAGATATAGTCATTAGCAACCATGATGACCTTACAACAATATCAGATCATATAAGTAACACCTCATTATTAAACCTGCAATCTTTTCAGTGAAGACACGCATATAATGACTAAAATGATTAAATGAATGAGTCCATAACAATCAAGACAATTGACCACTCATTAATCATTTTAGTCTAAAAACTCTCCAAGTAGTGAGTATCGTTGGAGTATCTGATATTACGTTCTAATATCACTATATCTAATGCTCATCCCTCACCTGGGTGTATGTAAGCTCTATTGTCCAGCAATTACACTATGTCCTCCGTCGTCTCCTCCAACCTTAGAATCTTTTCACATATAAAGATCAAAACACCAACAACAAATTATATTCCACATAATACCAAACCAATAATCAATCTAATACAAATATTATTATTTAGCACTGAAACAAGTCAAGAGTCTCTATTCTCCCATTTCCCACTAACAAGTAAGATTAATATTTTGTAATTATCCCTATTTCAATTTCTAAAACCAATCTCTAAACCAAGAGTTTAAAAAGAACACTAGATATGGAGAATGAACCACAACCTATGAGGAAGAGTTATGGAGTTTGACACCTTAGAGAAGAAGAACAAAATATATATGAAGATGATGAACAACAAAATTGATTACTAGAACTTACAAGATTACCTATTCTCAAGTTCCTCTTACTCTTCTACAAGCTCTAGGTATGGGGTGCCATTTTTCCTTCCTTTCTTTTCTGTTTTTTCCATCCACTCCTATACTTGTAATTACTAATCAGGTTTAAATTTCGCGGAGTCTCACTTGGGTGACAGGTGTCACTTGGGCGAGTGACCCCCCAAGAGCTCGTGTTGCGATCATGAGAGTGTCGCTTGAGCGACATTCTCTCCCTCAGGGGAGAAACACACAAGAAGCTCAGACAAGTGTCGCTTGAGCGACAATCTCTCGCTTAGGTGAGAAACACAGAGAAAACTTGGATAAAAATCTCAGAACCCTCGCTTGAGCGATATCTTCTCGCTCAGGCGAGAGACAAACAAGGGCTAGGGAGCATTTCTAAATTACGAATTAGTTTAGAAAAATTGTGGTGTTACATATTTGACTGGCATGTAGGTTTTGAAGTGATCTTTGATAGATTTTTTAACTTTATTTGTAAAAATCACTTCTATCCATGAAAAACCTTCATCTTTAGTGGTTTTCAAATTTTCAAATCCTCATCTTTAGTGACTTTTTATGATTTTCTTCAAAGTAAGTGATTTTTATTAAGAAGATGTGGGCTTTGTATCTATGTGAGTGCCATGCTGATAGTGGCCCAAGCAAGCCCAAAAGGAACAAACAAAAGACCAAGTGGCTTGTTGATTATGTTTAATTTCATTTCAGTTAATTCCTTTCAATTTCAGTTATTTCCTTTCAATTAAAGTATTGGGCCAAATTATGTTAATTCCAATCCAGTAGGAAAACCTAAAAATCTTTTGTAAGAAGGGATTATATAGTGTCTTGGGCATCTGCTGCAAAACATATAATGAAGTATTATTCAGTATTTTTTTCTTCCTTTAGATTTATTTTATGCTATTATTGTTAGTGATAGTGGTTCCATATCATTTTGGTGTTTTCATTCTTGTACCATGCCTCCCAAGGTTGTGAACAAGGATGTGGATGATTCATTGTTGCAGATATTTGCAGACAAGCTGAAGAAACATCAAGATCAACAAGACTCTAGGCATGTGGCCATAACGGAGGCACTCCATAGTATTACAGGAAAGTTGTCTACCATTCATCTTCTCCCTCCTCAACCCCCAGATCCACCCTTACCCACACCAGCACAAACCTAGTTCATCTCATGTTTCTCACCCAAACCCCACACAAATTGTTCCCCTCTATTTCCTAATTACATACACTCTCCTGTTTCCCCATTTTTCTCTCCACATATCAGACCCAAGATTACTCCCATTTCTACCCCCCCCCCCCCCCAAAAAAAAACTCCAACTAATTTCTTTTGATGGCTCGGAACCACTAGACTGGCTTTTTCAAGCTGGACAGTTTTTTCAGCTCTACCAAGTTTCGTCCGATTAGCGTTTACACATATTTTCATTCTATATGAAAGGTGAGGCACTTAGTTGGTTTAAGTGGGCTTATCATAACTTTAATTTCACAGATTGAGAGAGTTTCACTCGTGCACTAGAGACACGTTTTGGGCCATCGTGTTATGAAAACCATTAAACCGAATTATTTAAACTTCGACAGACAGGATCTGTAGCGGAATATCAAAAACAATTTGAATAGATTTGCAACAGAATTTGAGGTTTGTCTCCAGAGGTAATTCTCAATTGTTTTCTTTCGGGGCTTAATATTGAAATTTGAAGGGAGTTGGCAGTCTTGTGCCTCACCCATATTGCTGATACTTTGGGTCTTGCTAAGTTGGTAGAAGCAAAAATCAAAGACCCTAAACCAACTTGGAATAGGCAAAATCGTTTCCCTCTACAAAACCAACCATTTTACTATCCTAAACCTACCGCTGCCTAGGCCCCAAATACCCCAACCAAGACAACCCAACCTTCCCTCCCTATTTGACGTCTCATACTTGCTCAGATGCAAGAACGACGCACCCAAGGCCTTTGTTACAATTGTGACAAGAAGTTTCACGTAGGCCATAAATGTCAGCAAAAGAGGTTCTTACTGACCTTGGTGAATGATTTTTCCACAGACACAGAGACATTCATACCCTCTTTGGATCCTACGGAGGATGAACACATCCCACCACCTGATGACTTCATTCATTTCCAACTATCAGAACAAGCATTGGAGGGACAACCATCCCCTAAAACACTTCGGTTCAATGGTTCTATTGCAGGCCACCCAGTCACCGTTTTGGTGGATACATGTAGTTCTCATAATGTTATTCAGCCTAGGGTGGCTCACTACTTGCAGCTACATATTTCTCCTACTCCCCAATTTCCAATAATGGTGGGAGATGGAGCGCACATATATTGTACGTGGTTGTGCTCTAACACCCCGATTATGTTGCAAAACCAATTGTTTCAAATTCCATTTTACTTACTACCCATTAAGGGCGTCGATGTGGTTTTGGGAATTGAGTGGTTGAGAACATTGGGTCTAGTTACATCAGACTTTGGTATAACCTCCATGTCTTTCAAGGTGGGGAGCAACACAATAACACTCAAAGGGGATACTTATCCCACTTGCACACCATCTACCTTACACCAGCTCACACACCTAGCCAAGACAAATGACATTGCCTCCTTACACACAATAACCTTCCTATCACTCCCAAACACTTCCGCAACATCCCTCCCACCACAGCCAAATACACACCCCGAAATTACATCTCTTCTATCTACTTTCCAAACACTATTCCACCCACCTAAGAGCCTACCCCCAAAAAGACCACATGACCACAAAATCACCCTTCTACCAAACTCTATCCCATTTCCCTCAAACCTTACCGATACCCCCACTACCAAAAGGAGACCATGACTACAATGATTAAAGAGATGTTACAAGAGGGCATCATTGCACCTAGTACAAGCCATTTTTCTTCGCCAGTTCGACTTTTAAAAAGAAAGATGGAACATGGAGATTTTGTATGGATTATTAAGCATTGAATGCCTTAATAGTTCGGGATCGATTTCCGATTCCTACAATTGATGAGTTGCTTGATGAACTCGGTGGTGCGACCATATTTTCTAAGATTGATTTAAGGTTAGGCTACCACCAGATTCGCGTGCATCCCGAAGACACATACAAAACAACATTTAGAACATTTGAAGGCCATTATAAATTTCTGGTTATGCCGTTTGGGCTAACGAATGCGCCATCGACATGTTAGGCAACAATGAATGACCTCTTACGGCCACATCTGCGTCAGTTCATATTGGTTTTCTTTGATGATATACTCGTTTATAGTGCTTGTTTAAGTGATGATTTAGTGCATTTCGGTGTGATATTAAACTTATTTGGTTACTAATCAGTTTTATGCAAAACTTTCCAAGTGTTCCTTCGAGGTTACCTCAGTTACTTATCTTGGCCACATTATTTCCAAAAGAAGGGTGACACCAGACCCCAAAAAAATTCAAGCAATGGTGGATTGGCCTCGGCCTCGTTCTCTCACGGCACTCAGGGGATTCCTGGGCCTCATCGGATTTTACTGGAAGTTTGTTCAGCAATATGCTTCGCTCGTCACGCCTCTCACAAATTTATTAAGATTACATAATTTTACATGGTCTACAGAGGCAGAGACAGCCTTTACAATGTTAAAAACAGCTATGACAACTACTCCAGTATTACAACTTCCTGACTTTACGGAGCCATTTGTGGTAGAAACTGATGCATCGACAGTTGCTATTGGGGCTGCTCTCTCTCAACATGGAATCCCTCTTACCTACTTCAGTTAGATGTCTAATAGGATGCATCATTCATCTGCATATGTTAGAGAAATGTTTGCGGTGACGGAGGCTGTAAAAAAATGGAGACAATACTTATTAGGCAAACCCTAAACCCTAAGATTAAATTTAATTTTTCAAACTTAAAATATTCTGTTGATTTAGTTTAAGCTTCCACTTTAGTTGTAATTGTATATTTTCTCTTTGAGAGAATGCTTAACTTTGATTGCTTTAAAATTGTATGGGTTTCCATTTCATCGAGAGAGAAGAATAAACACGGAAGACAATGTAATTCTCTATAAATTTGTCAAGATGTAATGGAAGGGGTGGATGCTAGTTCATAACACAGTCTTTTCCTTATTGTTACTTTTTCATTATATTTTTAAATAAATAAATCAAGATTAAGAAATTGAAAGATCAGATTTTAACATTAAATAATTTAACAAAAACTTCACAGACCTATGTTTATGAATGAGAGAAGTTTAAGGTTTCGTTGAAATGAAATTAAAGTTGGTAGTTCTAGGCAATGTTGTGAAACCCTGAATCAGACGTCAAGCCGAAAGAACTTCCGTATTAGGTCTAACTAGTTTAAATAGTTAAGTCGTTTGGGCGGTCCAGTTAATTTTAAATATAATTAATAATTCGTATCTATAAATATATAATTATATATAAATGTAACTTTTTATATAATTAATAATTTTATATAAGTATAGTGAAGTAACATCTCTATATTTTTTGGACCAAAATAAAACAAAACATTAGAGTAATGTTTCATTTTTTTTTAAATTTTAAGTCAACCGTCTGATTTTTTTTCCGAGTTATTCTGGTTTAACCGGATTTAACACGGTCGAACCGGAATTTCTCTGGTTCAAAGCGGTCTAACTACTCATTCGGTTAAGACTACAAAATGGAGCCGTTTTCAAATCCGATGAGCGATCGAACCGGTCGGACTATCCGGTCCGGTCCGGTTATCACAACACTGGTTCTAGGGATAGCAAAAATAAACTCGTACCTAGGTAAAATTCGTACGAGCACATGTAACAAATGAGTACTCGCAATTTTTTTAAACGGGTTTTTTAAATGAGAATAAAGTATTTCCTCATACCATGAGATAATTTGTCTCCTTCAGTCCAATAAAAGAATGACATGTATATTATTTTGTTTAGTTTTAGAAATATTTTGGTAAAAAATGATTAAATTGTACATATGTCACGATTTTAGTGGCTAGAGAAGATAATTTATCTCCTTGTATTATGAGATACATTATTCTCTTTTTAAATACTTGTAATACATATGGGCGGGCACGGGTGGGTACGTTATTTAAATGATTACCATATTGCCTTTAATAAAAATATATACCTCACACTAATTACATTGTTTCACTATTCCTTTCATTATGAATGGCAACGGGGCAGGTTGGGTTGGGTTTGTGTTTACTCAATCCCAAACCCGAAATCAAATTAAGCGGGGTTGAAAACAATGATATCATTCCCGAACTTGTCGGATTTCGGGTAACCCGAACCGAGAAAAACCCCGAAAAACATATATATATATATATATATGTATGTATATATATATATATGTATGTATATATATATATATGTATGTATATATATATATATGTATGTATATATATATATATGTATGTATATATATATATATGTATGTATGTATATATGTATGTATGTATATATGTATGTATGTATATATGTATGTATGTATATATGTATGTATGTATATATGTATGTATGTATATATGTATGTATGTATATATGTATGTATGTATATATGTATGTATGTGTGTATATATATATGTAATTTTATAGTTTTACATATATTAATCTGGTTCGGAATAGGTTCGGGTTTGATATTGTTAATATCAAACCCAAACTCGAACCCGAAATTTGAACTCGGGTAAAACCTGAACTCATTCACATCGGGTTTTCCCCATTATATTTGGGTTGGGTTCGGACGGATATCCGCTGGTTCGGTTTTCATTGTCATCCCTACCTTTCATCCTTTGGATCCTTACCCATTCCCTTCTCTTCCTTAAAATCCAAAATTCCTCCTTCCCTAATCACTTACATAAAGTATTTAGTCTCGTTCACTGTGAGGCGACAACGATGAGGTGAGACGGCAACGGCGATACAACAAAATGTGTTTCTCTCTCTTAGGCATTACATTGTTCTGTGTTCTCTCTCATTTACATTGTGTTCTTTGTTCTATTCATTCAATCCTCACTTGCGTTATTTGTTCATTCATTCCTTCAATTTATTAAATTTCCTTCCACACATGTTCAATTTATTTACTTCTATACTTATTATACTTATTCTAATGACCATGTGATAGGATGTTTGTTATTAAGTTTATTAGAAATGAGATAGGATAGATTATTGTCATTGATTTTGTAGGGAAAAATTAAATATCTCAATGTCCTTTTAATTTCAAAATGGACCTTATGTTGGTGAGCCCATTCCTAATAGTGTGACCCTAATTCTCTAGTTTCCTGTATTAAAACTTAGGGGAGATATTTACTTGGAGGCTATGAATGAATATGAAGAATTTACTATTTTATCATCTTAGTTTATATCTTTCTTAGGAATAAGATAATTTTATAGTGTTCTTGGTAGAGTGATATATTGCACTATATCAATTGGTGTCTTTTATTGAGAGTTGTGTCACGGAAATGGCTACCTATAGGCTGGATTAAGGTGAATTACCGAATACTGTTATATGAGTGAAGCCGTTAAAAGAGAAAGGGCTATCATGGGGTCAGTGTCGATAGAGTGAAAACCAACGTGGACGTCAGCCCTTAAAGGGGGTGGCAATATTAGGAGTCTCACATTGAGTAGAATATCAAACTCAATGTGATACTTAAGTCATGAGGCTCTCCCACCTAATAGACTAATCTTTTGAATTAAGTTGTCCTCATGTGCTTAAGTTCTAACACCATGTTATACTTAGGTTTCTTCCCATTCTGGCATTAATAACTATTTTCATTAATAACCTCCATTCACTTATTCCTTCTATATATGTATTAAAAGAGTTTGATATTAGTAATATTGTTAAGGTGTGAATTAATACCACTTATACATAATAATGTTTCTTGCTTGGATTTTATTTTTTCATAGGATCCAACTAGCTAAGATTGTTATTGAACGGGATAATGTCATTCATTGAAGATGAATCAAAAACTATTGTAATGAATCTATTTTGTATTTCACTTTGTTGAAGACTTAATATTTTGAAAATAGTTTAAATTTAAAACATTGTATGAATAATTGAATTTTGATTAGTACTCTTCAATGTTTGGAAAAAGTTGTTTAATTTGAATTTTTGAATTTGGTGGTAGTCTCTACGGTCTACCACCCTATATGGTTAAATAGGAAATGGTTAAATAGGAAACAGAAATTCATTAAAAATGCAAGAAACTCACGGGTACCTACTATATCCACAAGTACCCAGAAATATCCAAAAAAACCCATACACAGGCACTCGCACGGGTGCGAGTAGGTATGGGTATCACTTCCAGGTTTCAAAACAGATAGCGGATAGCTACTACCCATGCCCACCCGTGCCCATTATTATCCCTAAGTAGTTCCTATTTACAAAATGTGTAAAGTTTAAGAGGGTGATATCCACCTTTTCCTTATACCAATAATACATTTTTATGGTGTACAAATGATTAATGTTAAACTTAAAGAAACATTTAATAATAGATTAATTTGTTATTTATGAGTCAGATATCATAAAGTTTTAAGAATCTATCAGTATTGTAGCATCCTATGCTCCTATCCTTATCTCCCATAAGTGTTTCATAGCTTATTTTATTGATAACTAAAAATTACAAATCAAACATATCTTAAGCTCATGATTTACAACAAATGGCATGACCATTTCCACCAAAATAACCACCTACATGTCACTCAAATTCAAACCTGGATTCCTGGAAGCATATCTAACAAAAGTGACCTCTCAAGAATTGCTGCACGATCCATCTTGGTGTAGGTGATCTGAATAACCCATTTCTAGACAATAAACATAAAGGATTAATTCACCCATCATGTAGCATATGGATGAAACAATAAATTAAACCACAGTAAACAAATAAATCAGACCTATTAGAGTGACTAAAGTTTACTTTTGTATATGATACATCTCTCAGAATAGCAACAGGTTGTACCTTCCTTAATCCCGAAACTAAACACTTTGGGGTTGAAAAAATGAACACATCCCCATTCCGTCATGTTTCGGGTTTCCCAACCCAAACACATATATAAGGGTATATAATTTCGTTAAACCTTTATGTATATAATCCTAACTTTACTAAATATATAAATATATACAAGTAAGCGGGGTGAGTTTGGTTATCACCAATACAAACCCAAACCCAGACATATTGGGAAAATAAACTCGAATTCAGTCAAAACGGGTTTTCCTCAACTCAGATCAGATTGGGAAATGCCCATGGGTTCTGATTCTATTGCCATACCTATACATCTCAAACATATCCACAACCATATGCAGCACCTGTAACAATCTACGTTCATGTTTTTTTCTGGAAGACTTCAAATTTGAAATTGCATAATATTGACCTGCAAAATAAATGAGAATTAGTTTTCAACTCAATGCATACATTAATAAAAGAAAATGAGAAATAGAGAAATTTATCATCAGAAAAACCTTCATGCACAGACTGAAGCAGGTTTGATCATGATTTCCCAAAGCCGGCAGCAATTTTTCTTCTCCTGCGGTTTTCTATCTTTTCAGGGCTTCCAAATCCAATCATTCCCTCATACTTCATTTCTAAGGCCTGTCATAATTGAGCAAAACCTTTAATAACCACTTTTTCTAAAATTGGATTCATGTGTTTATAAAAATGAGTTGAAAAAAAAATGGAGTTGGGGTTGGAATAGAAAAACACAAGAAGCCAAGTTGACAAAAGAAAAAGAGATATACAATCAATAAGTTTTAATCTGGCACCCCAATTGAGATTCCCTTTGTTGCATTAGCATTTAACACCCCCATCTTAACAAGAATGAGTGCAAATTTTTTAGCAGCCAGGGATCCGAATCTAAACTTCTAGTATAACCAAAAACATATTTCTAAGCCTTGAAAATATTTATGGTTTTCCCTTGTATTTACTGATTTCCTATTTCATTTTGTTTCTTTGTCATGGAACATTTAAATTTCCAAAAAATTAAAGTTTTTTGCATTAACTTTTCCTTTCCTTATTAATTTTAACCAGAAAAATGTGGAAGTTGGTAACCTTATGCTCCTTGGAATTGTATATTGCTGAAGAATTATAGGATTAGGGTCAGCATAAAAGGAGAAGTGAGGGAAAGACAGATAACAAGCATAAATTAATAATATTATGGATAGGTTAAAATGTGATATAAGACACTGAACAAATACCATTTATACTAATAATAATAGGTAAGAGAAAAATTCCACACCCCTAAACTTAAATTTCATACCCCACCCTTATTTTTAATCTCATAAACCCCTTGCCCATCTTCTTTTCATCCTCACCCCTTATCTTACTTATCATTCACACCCCACTCACTCTTCTCCCTTATCTCACCAACCCAACCTAAATCCTCAACATTATGATTAAAGCATGAACATCAATGAGCCATAACTATTTTGTATCTGTTTGTTTTCATGAATACAGATTTCCATCTTCTGTGACTTTGGTCACATATCTGGATTTGAATTTCAAAACTACATATGAACCGAAGGGGGAAATTTTTTTTTCCGTGATTGTTTTGAAAATTCAAATCCACATACATGACCATATCCTTCTTCTGTGACTATATTCATGTATGTAGTTTTTGTATTTCATATCTATATAGAAATTTTTCTTCTGCCATGACTTTAGTCACGCATTGAAACAGACATGCAAAAAAAAACATGAATCGTGATGGGAGAATGAATGGAAAAGAAAATCAGAACAGTAATGAAAGGAAACGAAGTAAGATAGGTCAGTGAAGAGTATCTTGTGAGCGGATTAGATTCTGGGAATTTATGAAAATGAGTGGGGGGTGAAAATTAAATCCATTAAGTAATAACTAGGTGTACAAGCCCAATCCTAAGCCCCCACTAACACTAACACTAACACTAACATCCTTAGATCTTCTAACAGAGTAACAGTATGTCATAAGGAAATTGTAAAAATGGAAAATTAAGGAATACTATTCTTCCAAGCACAGTATTATTTCCTATTTATTTTTTTACTGAATAGAAAATGGAAGTAGAGTCCAGTTTAGTAAAGGAGCTGCTGCCATCAAGGGTTTTCGATCCAGAAGAAAAAAGAGGTGACATTAGTAGAAATTAGATTATAGGAAGCAATTATTTGGGACTTGATCTCCTTCACCGCATAGCGCATGACTAAACATAATTGATATATTCAAATCATGGCATATCAGGAATATTAACTAGGGACAGAATGACAAAATTGGGTATTTTTTCTAACCTGTAGCTGTTCACGAACACTATCAAGAACTTCTTCTGTCATTCTCTCAAAGAAAAGAATTCCCTGCAGATACAATGATTAACCATGTGGATAACCAGCAGGTAGTGACATGAAATTAGTTAAAAGTTTTGCCATTAAAAAACTCTGCTATACCAATAAATGAAAAATTTATAGAACCAAGAAAGAGAAGGTTAATGAATAATGAGATGCACTAACTAAATGAACCTTAGATTTAAATAAAGAAAATCATTGAAAAATAGAAATGCTTTAATTATCCATGTTGAAAAACAGACCTGTAGATGATCAAACTCGTGCTGGAATACCCGGGCAGGAAGGCCAGACAAATTGACCGAAAACCTTGTTCCATTGATATCTCGTGCATCAATCTTCACAGACTCTGGTCGCTAAGCCATAATAATGAGACACTTTTTAAATAAGGTAAAAGAGTATAAATACTGAAAACACCATCAACAGGACAGTTAAGAAACAAGTGACTGGTAGACTATGCTCCATCAGTATTCATACAGGATAAAACTACGTATACAGGAATTATTTTGTACAAAGAAACCTGAACAAAATGGAATAACAAATTTGAGCACTCATTGTTAGTATTTACTTTCCCAAGAAGGAGGATAGAGCATTGTTCAACATATCAATAGTGAAGCTCATCAATGCAAGCACTTAAGGGTCTATTTGCGAATTAAGTTTTGGAAGGGAAAGAGAAGTCTTCAGTTACAGCTCAAAAGTGTATTTCATGGCTCTAAAGTCTTCTCTTTCCCTTCTTTCCCCTCTGAAATCCAACTCGCAAACAGATCCAAAGTGTCTAACCTTGATTTGCATTATAAGGAAACTGGAAATAAAGTTTGACATGCACAAAATGAAATGGTAAAGGTTTTGTTTGATAAAGGAGGAAATAGAGGAAAGGAAAAGAACGGTCCAATTCCACAAATGGATGCTAACAATACCTTCCAAAAAGGTTTTCTAGAAGAGGTTTACATGCTGCTGCAACATCAGATTTGAGAACAAGGATAAAACATTGGTATGCATGCTGAATAAGGTTATTTATGGACTGAAGGGTTTGAGAAAATTACTAAAACTTTGATCAACTTTAGGTTCCAATACAACAAAAATGCAATCCCTCATTGTTTGTTCACTCTATTGCAAATCACTGCACCTATGTGCTTGTTTATGTTGATGGAATAATAGTGACTGATAGCTAACTCTCTCAGGTTCAGCAGTTGATCACTAAACTCAATGCAGTATTTTCTCTAAAGCAATTGGGGATCTAAATTATTATATCGGCTTCAGGTTAAACATCTTTCAAATGGTTCACTATTACTTTGTGAAGGAAATATGTAAAAGATCTATAAGAGAAAGATAAGATGTTAACTTTGAATATTGGCAACTTGGTGACAGTATTCATTTTTTCAAATAACATTTTCTCTCTCTCTCTCTCTCTTCATTTTATGTTTTTCATTAATTAAATAAAATGATTATTTCCACAAAGGAATAAAATTACCAATATTCAAAGTTTTTTTTTGTTATAGACCAATATTTAACATTAGACAATCCAAGTCCTAAGATGAGTGATGCTAAGGGAATTTCTACTACTGTGATTGATGGTAATAAACTATCCAAGTAAAGAGCATTGGGGTGATTATGTCAGATATTCACTTGTGTAGATTGCTTAGTCAGTGCTCCGCAGTATGCTGCTATTACTCGGCCATAAATTAGTTATAGTGTAGATAAGGCAAGGTAATTTATAGAAATAACCCCAAAAATGCTATAGCAGGATAACCGCTATAGGGAGTATAAGTAATTTATACCTATACATAATTACATATAAACACTAAAAATACTACACATCAAATTAAAGGCAAATTAATAAGTAATAATCAAAAATCATAGTCAAATGTGAAACACTCAAATCCTAATTAAAGGCACTCATCATATTTAATAGTCAAAATAAGTTTGAATCTCTAAGACTTCAAGCAACTAATCTAAGCATTCAAACTAGATGAAAGTGATTCCTTAAATGGAATCACAATCTCCAGCATAATCACTATGTAAGTTTAATCCTTAAGTTGAGATAGGCATCATGATGAATCTTAAGTGGCAATCAATCAGCAGTCTCTGAGTCAAACTAAGGTGTCACTTTGGACAACCTACAACAATGCAAAATTGGGCAGGCGTCCTTGAAAGTGGCTTAGCACAAAAACTAAGGTTCTAAAAAAGTTACCTCTGATACCATCTTGAATCTGGATAGTGAATAACTTGATTTACATGAATGATTCGAATAGGAATTTAGATTCATCATAACAGAATTAGTGACCTAAACTTAATTAAGGAAACTAGAAAAGGAAAATATACAACGTAATCAAAACAAATAAGAATAAGATCTCTGTGATAATATTTCAACCATTTCAGACTGAGTAAAGGCTGTAAAGCTCAAATGTGGCTAACTAGAACGAAAGGAAAGGTAAAGTTAAGATAAAAGGGTGGTTCGGTGCACGAAGCTCCCACCTAGTGGGCTCTGGAAAAGGCATATATACAAAAATCTTACCCTAGCAAGCGGAATGGTTGTTTCCAGGATTTGAACCTGTGACCTCTTGGCTACAAAGTAGCAAACTTACCGTTGCACCGAGACTCACCCTAAAGCTAAAGTTAAGATAATACAATAAAATAAAAAAGGATTTATGTTTGATACCTTTACATCAGCATAAATTCCAGGGAAAGATAAGCACCCTTCATAAAAGAACGAAAGTTTCTTTGAGTATTTGCTAACTCTTGGATTTACAAGAACAATTTCCTCTCCTTCACCACGTTCTCCCACTGGGTTGAACACCATAAGTTGAACATTAATTCCTACTTGGGGTGCTGAGAGACCAATACCATCAGTTCTGTGGAAAAGAAGGCAGTGAATATTGTCAACATTCTAGTAAATTGGAAGGATTCCTTATAAGTACCTAATCACAGTAAGCCTAGGTTAGATTTTATTGTTAATTTATTTTGAACACGATAAAACATCATGATTGCAATATTTTATTGAGACTCCCAAGTCCCAACCTTCTAATCTCCCAAGTCCCCCAAGTTGTTGAATGGATATCTATCATTCGTTGCACTAAACCTGGTTTATAACTTATATCTCTCAAAATCGCGAATCATGCATATACACATCATATAGAAGGTTCATCATGCATCAAAGAAATGTTTTCAACACAATTAATCGATTACAACTTGTGTTAATCGATTAAATAAACATGGGAACATGTTAATCGATTAAGTTATGGGATTAATCGAACTGGAGTTATAGTAGCTGAAATCTTGGATTTTTTGGGGTCGTTAATCGATTAAGTCATGAGTTAATTAAGTCCAACAAAAAACAGTTTTATATAAAAGTTGATTTTCCCCAAGTGCTCATTTTAATCTTGATAATTCTAAAGTTCAATTTTCATGTTTTTTGAGTGAAAATGTCTTACTGTGCGAAAAAGTTTTTATTTTCTTTGATTCAAGAAAAGAGAGAGAGGACTCATAGAAATTTATTCAGAGTGCATTATTGTTAAATCACTTTTGCAAAACTTTGCATAATCGCACATCATTCTTTTGAGTATTGTGAGATTTCTGGGTAGTTTCGTTTCTGTTCTTAAGTGTAATATTAGCACATTTAGGTGTACATTACTTGTACACTTTATAAACAAATATCTTGTATTCTCTAGGTGTGTTGGTATCACCTTGTTAGAGAGAATAGGAGTAGAGAAATTCTACTTGTGGTTAAGTGTTGTTTTTCACTAAAGCAAGAGTCTTGGTTGGGAGTTAGAAGTGGTTGGGGCCAAACCATTAAAAGTGGTGTTTAGTATCCATTAGAAGCGGGTAGAGAGTCAAACCATTTAAGCACTCTAGGGCTGATAAGAGAGTCTTGTAATGGGAAGGTTGTTTGTAAACATTTGATTCATATAGTGAAGAAAAATCTCCCAAGATCAGAAGGGGAGGCCTGGGTGTAGTTTACACGTGGGCCCCAAACAAACCAGGATAAAATATTGTTGTCTCCATTTTCTCTATCTCTTACCTCTTTACATTCCAGTTGATTTACGCTTACCATACTTAAATTACATTGCTTACTGAATTTGTTGCATGCTTTGAATCTGTAATCATATAGGTATAAATTCATTAGGTAGTTTGCATCTAAGGTTTGGTAGGTCACTGTAATTTTCTGTGGAAAGAAAATCGTTTTCAAGAAAACAAGAAACAAGTTAATCGATTAAACTTGGTGTTAATCGATTAAACACAGCTTGTGCTAATCGATTAAGAGAAGATATAATCGACTAAACAGTGTGATTTTTCAGAACTTCTCATTAACCGGAAAAGCGGGAATTGTGATACGCTACACCTATTCACCCCCCTCTAGGTGTCTGTAAGTCCTTGTTATCCAACAACACCTTCATTAACACATCTGCTAGTTGAAGACCTATAGAAACATATGATACGGTAGTCAATCCACCATCCAGCCTTTTGTTGATTAAATCACAGTTTATCTCAATTGCTTTCTCTGTAATGTTGCATCAGGTTATGAGCTACGCTAATGGCAGATTCATGGTCATAGAACTTCATAGCAGTTTCACATGGTTTTGTTGCTCCTCTATGTTACTATATATCTACCCAAAAACATGTAATAAGTAGATGGTCGACGACTGATTGATTAGTTTATACTCCCATGGATAGATTTCCACCACTTTTGAACAATAATCTCTTCCAAGGGTAGCATTAAGATACTTCAGAATTCTATCCACACCCTCCAAGTACTACCCTTGGGACACAAAACATCATATGCCCAATTGGATCGAGTATGTTCCAGATATATCAATTTTCCTACTAACTTCGATGTTGAGCTCTACTGACCTTGGGACTCTCTTCATTATCTCCCACTCTGTGATTCTACACAATGGGTACACCAATAGCTTTACAACCAAGCTTTCTAATTGCTTTGAGATTGTCGAACTAAGAAGTACAGACACCACTGCTTATTGAGGTGTCTGATGTTGTGCATATCTATGTTAGGGCCCAGGTTGAGTCTGACCCAATAGAGCCACTAGTCCAAGAGATGGCACCATGATCTAGGAAATGGAAGGTTTACATTAGAAGGAAGAAAAAGGGAATGTTAGAGTGGTGAGCTGGCAGGAGAGACAAAAGAAGGGAAAATGGTTAGCACTTAAGTGGAATTCAGTTACATAAGGGTGAGGGGTGAGCTTGTAGGGGTATCTTTTGGTACTCAACAGAATAAGTGTAAATGAATAGCTTTAGCTCTCTTTAGGAGCAGTGTGCTCCGGGCAGTAGGATCATATCCTCTGTAAAAAATTCCTTTCTAAAATCAATTAAACAGCTCCCCTGAATATTATCTCTCACAATCATCTTTACTTTTATGCTTTTCTGTCATCTGTTCTGAAGTGAAATTCCAGTTCCTAACAGTCTACAACTCAACACTCCTCTGACACTGGTACGACATGTCAGACACCCCTCTTTAAGTGTCCAATTAAAAACAATTTTTTTTTTAGCTTGGACAACTGTGGGACATGACTTCTACACTTAGCCAACACCCCTGAACAGCTTAGAGACCTTCAAAGATACAGGTAATAAAAAATATTCAACTTTCTAAGGTGGTTTTATGAAAGTCCAGTTAAAATGTAAAAGGAAATAACTTGTTAATTGTTATGGACAACTCTAGATACTAAACGACTAAGCACATGAACCACAAGAACAAAGATAAAAGGAGATAGAGAATCTCCTTGTCTCAAACCTCTCTCTCTTAAACCATAACTTAGGTTCCCCAATCACAATAACCACAAAGGTGAGAGAAGATAAACACTTCATGACCTAATTCCACCATTTCGCTCCGAACTCTTTTCTATCCCTAACTTTAGCAACAAAACAAACCAGCTAACATGATGATAAACTTTATCAAAGTCTAACTTAAAGCGAATACCATGTTTTCTCTAGGACCTAGCGTCATGTCATCCACCACCGCATTAGCAATAAGAGGAGCATCAAGGATTTTCCTACCAGGCATAAAAACACTGATTCTCAGAGACATTATCAAAAAGTATCTCGCTTAAACTGCAAGCTAGCACTTTTGTATGATCACTAGAGAAAAATTAACAGGACAGAAATCCTTAAATCTATATCTGACCTATCCTTTTTGGGAACGAGAAATAAAAGTAGAGTTCATGGAAAATTCAATTTAACCGTTATGGAAAATTCATCAAATACCCTAACGTCAGGTTTGATCACATCCTAACAATTATGAAAAAAAACCATAAAAAAGTAGAGTCATCAGGAATAAGAACTTTATCTCTCCCAGTCTCCCCAAACTAAACAAAATCTTGAAAATTTCCTCCTTCACAAAAGCCCTTCCAACCTCCCGAGTCTTGATTAATAGGAAACCAGGATAAATCAGCGATGAAAACTCCCCAACTCTAAACACTACCATAGTATCATCCTTTTCGAAATCAGAGTCAAAACAGTGAACAGAGAGGTCACTTATTATAAGTTTTAGTCAACTATGTGTTCTAGATTGTAGTGAAAATTTGCTAATACTAAATTTCTACTCTATATAGCAAGAAAAACATGTTAACCCTACTCTAAAAAGCAAACTAAACCAAATGGCTAAAGGAGGATATATAACACTTGAACATTGAAAAAAACATACTTGTACATTACATCAAACATCTCGTGGACAAGCTTCTTGAGATTATCATCGAATGTAGCTATGCGCTTATTTTTGGCCCTCAGTTTTGGATCTGGATATTCCACAATTTTCAAAGGCACCTCAAATTCTAGATCACCAGCTTCAAAATGCAACCAAAAAATAACAAAAAGTTAATAAAAAAAAGAACATGCTTGGTAAACTAACTTAATTAATGGCTTATTCAATATTTGTTTTTTGAAATAAGCTAATAAGAAATTACTTTCATAAGCTTTTCTTATAAAAGCTTATTGAAATAAAATTTATAAAAAAAGTACAAAAGAAAAAACAAATTATTTTTGTAAGCATACTTTCGTAAGCTATTCTCAAAGCCAAATAAAGTCATTATATGCTTTTCAAAACTCGTGTGAAATTTGAGTAAAAAATGTGATAGAGTAAAAAATGTGATAGAGTAAAGTAGTGGTGAATTGGTAATATAGGGTTCCATGGAGTGAAGAACTTACGAGAAGCGAGTTCATGCTGTGCGGGTGAAGAACCAAACTTGGCAGCCGCGCGCGGAGGAGCTAAAAGTGGCCTGAGGCGGTTCGCGGGGGAGAGAACCAAGTTGGCGGAGGAGGGAAGATTATAGAAGCGGCTGGGAACGGTGACTGAGGGTGGTTCGCGGAGGAGAGAACCGCAATAAAGAAAGAGATGATGAGTTGGGCGGAGAGAAGTAAGTGAAGTCATGGCCGCAAAAATGAGGTTAGATTGTAAGACACAGGATTCTTTGCTTGATCTTATTGTATGGAAATATTTTCGAACAAAAATACTCAACTTTGTATAAAAAACAATTTGGTAAAAAAATTAAAAAATTCTATGCTTGTTCGGATTTTTTTTTTCTGAAAGGATAAATGTATTTGAAAAAACACATTTGTTCTTGTAAAAAAATGGTTCTAACTACTGCTAAATCGGTTTAAACATCTGGTTGGTTTTCAATTGAATTGTATTTATTATATTACCCGATTTTTTATTTAAAATAAATTTTTGATAAAAATAAAAAAAATTGTTTTTTATTTATTTTTCAATATTAATGTGTCATACATGTGTCATTATTTTTCTTCCTTTCAAAAACATTTTGACACATATTAAATTTTCAACTACATTCAATTTCACCATTAAAAAAATCTTTCATTTTTTTAAAAACACATATCATTCTCTCATTTATTTCATTCTAATTTTCAAATATATTCCTCTTTCCAAATGATGTTCATAATTTTAAAAAATCTTTCATTTTCATTTTAAAAAATGTTCCCTTTTCCAAAAGGATGTTCAAAATTTTAAGAAAAAATATTAAATAATATCCTATAACAATAATAATAACTTTAATATTAAATAAAATATTTTTTACACTTACTAATAATTTTAAAAGTAATGGACTCACCCACATTCTATATACATTTTATTTTATATATTTCAAAAGTAATTCACTCGCTCTCACACATTATATTGATCTTTATATATATATATATATATATATATATTTCAATTTAAAATTTAGAGTGGGAGATTTCTACATGAGATATGGACAATTTTGTCTCTCATTTGCCGCTGCATAGTAAATCATCATTTGTCCATCCATTTTTCAATTAAAAAATTAATAGTGAATGAATTAAGTTCATTTATTGACTATATAATAAAATAAATTTCTTCTATTACTTCTATTACTATAAGAGAAAAAATGTCCAATACTACTCCTCTTGGACACATGTCACAACCATATTCATTTTTTTCCCTCTTAAACTTATTCTCTCTTGAACCAGATATTTACTTTTTTGCCCTCAAAGTCCTTCATCTTGCTTTCATACATGTGTCACTATTTTTCTTCCTTTCAAAAACCTTTCAACACATATTAAATTTTCAACTACATTCAATTTCACCATTAAAAAAATCTTTCATTTTTTTTAAAACACATATCATTCTCTCATTTATTTCATTATAATTTTCTAATATATTCTTCTTTCCAAATGATGTTCATAATTTTAAAAATCTTTCATTTTCATTTTCAAAAATGTTCCCTTTTCCAAAAGGATGTTCAAAATTTTAAGAAAAAATATTAAATAATATCCTATAACAATAATAATAATTTTAATATTAAACAAAATATTTTTTACACTTACTAATAATTTTTAAAGTAATGCACTCACCCACGTTCTATATACATTTTATTTTATATTTTTCAAAAGTAATTCACTCGCTCTCACACATTATATTGATCTTTATATATATATTTCAATTTAAAATTTAAAGTGGGAGATTTCTACATGCGATATGGATAATTTTTGTCTTTCATTTGCCGCTGCTTAGTAAATCTTCATTTGTCCATCCATTTTTCAGTTAAAAAATTAATAGTGAATGAACTAAGTTCATTTATTGACTATATAATAAAATAAATTTCTTCTAATACTATTGCAAGGACCCAAATTCTACCCTTGAAAATTTTTCATTCATTTAAAATCATCCCTTACATACATTCATCATTTTACTTAAAACCCTCATGAAACGTTCCTTGAAACTAATCTTTTAATCTATTATATTATCATACAATTCATATTGCAGAAAAACATAATTCATTTAATTAGTAATTACCACATACCACCAGTTATGGGCTTTCCAAGAGTCATAACATCCATAACTACATATCTCCAGTATTATCCTAATCAGATTTACATTCATCCCAAAATATTATCTAGTCAACTACAATGTCAAAGTAACGATAAGACATTCAAGTTAATAAACACATTAGATTCCTAAGTTAGCTCCCTCCTCAAATCCTTCATTTACCTACAATGGGATTATCATAAACAACACACAAAAACAAGGGAGTAAGTCATTAGTTCAAAACTAACATTACATGATAATCCATAATTCAAATACGATTAAGCATTAATATAAATTATAACCACCAATACGTAAATATAAACATTCATATCTTCTTTCGTTCATTTCCACGTTATTCATATTCATCCTATAGCATATATATCCCATAATATATATCCTATAGCATGCATATTACGTTCATTCGAAACATCTTCATTTCTCATCATTCATATTCACCCTATAGTATATATATCCCATAATATATATCCTATAGCATGCATATTACTTTCATTCTAACCTTCTCATTTCTCATCATTCATTATTCACTCTTAATCGTATTCTTCGAGTTCATTTCCCATACCACATCGGGCAGGTCGAGTTTATTTCCCCCATACCACATCGGGCAGGTCGAGTTTATTTCCCCCATACCACATCGGGCAGGTCGAGTTATCCCCCATACCACATCGGGCAGGTCGATTTTATCCCCATACCACATCGGGCAAGTCGAGTTATTCCCCATACCACATCGGGCAGGTCGAGTTATCCCACATACCACATCGGGCAGGTCGAGTTTATCCCCATACCACATCGGGCAGGCCGAGTTATCCCCCATACCACATCGGGCATGTCGAGTTATTCCCCATACCACATCGGGCAAGTCAAGTTTATCCCCATACCACATCGGGCAGGTCGAGTTATTCCCCATACCACATCGGGCATGCCGAGTTATTCCCCATACCACATCGGGCAGGTCGAGTTTATCCCCATACCACATCGAGCAGGTCAAGTTATTCCCCATACCACATCAGGAGGTCGAGTTATTCCCCATACCACATCGGGCAGGTCAAGTTATTCCCCATATCACATCATGCAGATCGAGTTATTCCCCATACCACATCGGGCAGGTCGAGTTATTCCCCATACCACATCGGGCAGGTCGATTTATTCCCCATACCACATCGGGCAGGTCGAGTTATTCCCCATACCACATCGGGCAGGTCGAGTTATTCTCCATACCACATCGGGCATGTCGAGTTATTCTTCATTCCACATAACACCCAACCTCTCCAGTTAGGACATCGACAATAAGCCACTACCATTTCGGGTAGGGTAACAACAATAAACCACTCCTACCTCGAGTAGATTTACAATAATAATCCACTACCACTTCGGGTAGGGTAACAACAGTATTCTTACAAATACATTACCTCTTTCACATACTTCATTTGCATCAGCGAGTATGATTTAGAGACACTTATCCCTTACCTTGGTGAGTGTTGGGGATCGGTTCCGAGTAACTTTAAAAGTCTCCTCCGCGATTTCCTCCAACCTTAGGATCTTTCCTCATTTCCACCAATAACAACAATGTCAGTCATTTATTCAAAATAACACATAAACAACTCGTATTTCATCATCAAACATACAAGGGATTCACATATTTTCAAGATTTCCAAAACTACTTCAACACAAGTTTCCAAACATCTAAACATACATGTTCATCTCATATATCAACATCAAAGCACAAACTCATCATCCACATTTAACATTTTATCCATTTCTCTTTTTACTCATATTCTCATTTTGGGGGGTTTTTGGGGTTTTCATGAATAATCCACAAAACCTTTCCATTCATCAAATACCAACTCTAAACCAAGAGTTTACAAGAGAAAAACAACATAAAACGAACCATAACTCTAAAGGATGAGTTTCCATGGTTTCTCATATTTTGAAAAGAGATCCAACATACCCACAACAAGTTAGAGAGGAAGAAGAAGAGTGAGGAACAAGAGGTTTACCTCTTCTCAAGCTCTAAGATGATTCATAAGGCTCTTTGCTCTTGAAAAGCTCTCCTCTCTCTCTTCTCTTCAAAGTTCTCACCCTAAAATGTGTTTGGGGTTTCTATTTTGAAGAGGAGTCGTCGGGTTCTCGCTCAAGCGAGTCCATTCTCGCTCAGGCGAGAAAATCCCACCTATTTAAAATTTCAGTTCTAACGCTCTCGCTCAAGCGAGAATCTCACAGTCTCAACAGGCTTCCTCTCGTTCAACCGACCCATTCCTCGCTTGGGCGAGACTCCCAGAATTTCTAATTTCAAAACACTAATCCTCTCGCTTGGGCGAGGTCCTCTCGCTCAAGTGAGAATCTAGCAGTATGCCCCATTCCTCAGGACTGTTACCTAATTTCAAGGAGGATAAATTTGGGGTGTTATGTAACACCCCAAATTTTAAGTCTTTAAAATTATAGTATTAGTCCTCGGATCCTCACTTGAGCGAGAAATTGTCGCTTGAGCGAGAAATTGTCGCTTGAGTGAGAGAGGTTCAACTAGGAGGGTGAAATCTTGGGCTATACTGGAGGATTCTCGCCTGAGCGAGAGATGTCTCGCCTGAGTGAGAAATGGCATTTGGGGCTGGTTGACACTGTGAGATTCTCGCTTGAGCGAGAGGGTCAGAGTTGAGTTTTTAAAATGGGCGGGATTTTCTCGCTTGAGCGAGAAAAAGCTCGCTTAAGCGAGAACCCGACGAGAACATTAAATGAGGGAAACCCCAAACACATTTTAGGTTAAGAATTGAAGAGAGGTGAGAGAAGAGAGCATTCCCAAGGTCTAGGAGCTTTGATTCTTGTTCAAGATCTTGAGAAGAGGTAAAACTCTCTATCCTAACTCTCTTCTTCCCTTGAGAACCCATTTTTGGTATTATGGATCTCTTCTCAAAATGTGTAAAACCATGGAAACTCTCTTTTTCGAGTTATGGTTCATGTTATGTCGTTTGTACCTTGTAAACTCTTGGTTTTGAGTTAGTATTCCAAGAATGGAAAGGGGTTTGTGGGTTGACTCATGGAAACCCAAAACCCTAGAGAGAGAAAATGAGGTTAGAGAGGAAAGATGGGTAAAATGTTAGAGGTAGAAGATGAGTTGCTTTACAATGTTAAAATATGAGATGATATGTATGTTTTAGATGGTTGAAAACTCTGAATGAAAGTAGTATAGAACCATTAAGAACATGATAAATATCTTGTACGTTTAAATGATGCAATATAAGTTATTTATTTGTTATTTGGAATTAATGACTAACATTGTGTTATGTGGTGGGAATGAGGAAAGATCCTAAGTTTGGAGGTGGTGCCGGTGGAACTTGCGAAGTCACCAAAAACCAAACCCAACACTCACCGAGGTAAGGATAAGTCTTTAATTTATGCATTATGTGGAAAATGCGTGGACTTTCTGTTATGGATGATGGATAAAATGTGAATCACTTAATCATTATGAACATATATGGGTATGTTGATAATGGTTAGAAGTGAGTTTAAGACTCGAAATGAAATCATGAAATGTAAATCACTTTGTAGTTATAAGCATACGTGGATATGTTTATAACGATGTCGGGTATATTTATCATTTCTGTATTGGGGGAGTACCAATGGAAATAAGACTCGAAACTTATTGGGGGAGTACCAATAGAAATAAGACTCGAAACTTATTGGGGGAGTACCAATGGAAATAAGACTCGAAACTTATTGGGGGAGTACCAATGAAAATAAGACTCGAAATATAATGACATAAATGGTAAATCACTTAGTCACTACAAATATATATGGGTATGTTTGTAGTGATGATGGGTGTATTTATGGTTTATGTATTGGTGGAGTGCCAATGAAAATAAAACTCGTTTTAGCCGACCAGAATGGGTTAGCGACTCTAGCTCGAGTTATGTAGCATGTTTTTTCAAAAGTATAGATGACGAAAAAGTGTTTTTAGAGTATTTAAATTATATCACTGTGAAAACTATTAAATGTGGATTAACTGGCATTGAGTTTTATTGAATTAATGCCTTATTCTTTTGCGTTGTTTGTGCATGGTAAATGTTAATCCCATTGCAGGTAGGTGGACGGGGAAGGATGATTTTGAGTAGGGGATTAAAAACTTTTGTTTTTAATGTCTCTTATTACATTCTTTTGTAACCTCAATTGTTTGTAATTGAAGTAACTAATGGTACTATGAATCCTATTTTTGTGTATGATACTGATCAGGGAAACTAGTAACTCGGGATATATGTGTAACGACCCAAATTCTACCCTTGAAGATTTTTCATTTATTTTAATCCTTTCTTACATACAGTCGTCACCTTCATTAAAAACTCTCAAGTATCTCTCTTTGAAAATATTCTCTACCCTATTATATTATCATACAAATTTATGTTGCGGAAAAACATAATTCATTCAGATAGCCTTTATCACATACGTCCAATTATGGGTTTTCCAGAGTTATAACGTCCATAACTACATGTCACCATATTATCCTAATCAGATTACATTTATCCCAAAATACTATCAAATCAACTACAATATCAAATAGCAATAAAGACAATCGAGTAAATAAACACAAAAGCTTCCTAATTGAGCTTCATCCTCAAAATCCTTCATTTACCTACAATGGGATTATCATAAACAACACACAAAACAAAAGGGAGTAAGTCATTAGTTCAAAACTAACATCACACGATAATCCACATTTCAAATACAATTAAGCATTGATATAAATCATAACCACAAATAAATAAATGTAAACGTTCATATATTCTTTCTTTCAATTCCACGTTATTCATATTCGTCCTATAGTATATATATATCCCATAATATATATTCTATAGCACGCCTACTACGTTCCTTCGAAACCTCATACTTCTCATCATTCATATCCACCCTATAGAATATATATCCCATACAATATACTCTATAGAATGCATACGACTTTCATTGTGACATTCTCAGTTCTCATCCTTCATATTCACCTTATAGAATATATATCCCATACTATATATCCTATAACATGCATATGACTTTCATTGTTCACATCTTCCACTTTATCATCCATATTCACCCTATAGAATATATCTCTCATACTATATATCCTATAGCATGCATATTCGTTTATCTCAAATCTTTTTGTCTCATTGCTTATTCTCGCCATCAGGCTTACTCTTTACCACCTCCGGTTCTACCACATCGGGTATGTAATTTCTCAATGATCCACTACCACTTCGGGTAGGCAATTTCCCTTAATGATCCACTACCACTTCGGGTAGGCAATTTCCCTTAATGATCCACTACCACTTCGGGTAGGTCATATACAATACCACATAGGGCAAGTCATACACAATACCACATAGGGCAAGTCATACACAATACCACATAGGGCAAGTCATACACAATACCACATAGGGCAAGTCATACGCAATACCACATAGGGCAAGTCATACACAATACCACATAGGGCAAGTCATACGCAATACCACATAGGGCAAGTCATACACAATACCACATAGGGCAAGTCATACGCAATACCACATAGGGCAAGTCATACACAATACCACATAGGGCAAGTCATACACAATACCACATAGGGCAAGTCATACGCAATACCACATAGGGCAAGTCATACACAATACCACATAGGGCAAGTCATACGCAATACCACATAGGGCAAGTCATACACAATACCACATAGGGCAAGTCATACACAATACCACATAGGGCAAGTCATACGCAATACCACATAGGGCAAGTCATACGCACTACCACATAGGGCAAGTCATATACACTACCACATAGGGCAAGTCATATACAATACCACATAGGGCAAGTCATACACAATACTTCACTACCATTCCCGGTAGGATAACAATAACAGTCCACTACCACTCCGGGTAGGACACCATAACAGTCCGCTACCACTCCGGGTAGGACACAATAAACAGTTCACTACCACTCCGGGTAGGACACGATAAATAGTTCACTACCACTCCGGGTAGGACACGATAAATAGTTCACTACCACTCCGGGTAGGACACAATGATAAACCACTACCTCCTCGGGTAGGGTAACAACCATAAACTTACCAACACGTTACCTCTTTCACATACCTCATTCACATAAGTGAGTATGAATTAGAGCCACTTATCCCTTACCTTGGTGAGCGTTGGGGATCGGTTCCGAGTAACTTTAAAAGTCTCCTCCGCGATTTCCTCCAACCTTAGGATCTTTCCTCATTTCCACCAATAACAACAATGTTAGTCATTTATTCCAAATATCACATAAACAACTTACTTTGCATCATTTAATCATACAAAATATTCATCATCAATATTCAACCATATAAAACATGCATAACATCTCATATTTCAATATTTCCGAAACTACTTCAATACAAGTTTCTAAATATCAAAGCATACATGTTCATCTCATATAACAACATCAAAGCACTACTCATTATCCACATCTAACATTTCATCTCTTTCTCTTTATACTCGTATTCTTATTTTGGGGGGGTTTTGGGGGTTTTCCATGAATAACCCATAAAACTTTCCATTCATCAAATAACAACTCTAAACCAAGAGTTTACAAGATAAAAAACAACATAAAACGAACCATAACTCTAAAGGATGAGTTTCCATGGTTTCTCATGTTTTGAAAATAAATCCAATATACCCAAAACAAGTTAGAGAGGAAGAAGAAGAGTTAGTAACAAGAGGTTTACCTCTTCTCAAGCTCCAAGATGAGTCCTAAGGCTCCTTGC
Source organism: Lupinus albus (assembly GCA_009771035.1). NCBI lineage: Eukaryota > Viridiplantae > Streptophyta > Magnoliopsida > Fabales > Fabaceae > Lupinus > Lupinus albus. The sequence continues at coordinate 7,343,476 of CM020008.1, read as the reverse complement.
TCTTGAAAAGCTCTCATTTCTCTCTTCTCTTCGAAGTTCTAACTCAAAAATGTGTTTGGGTTTCTGTTTTAAAGAGGTGTCGTCGGGTTGTAATCGATTACCAACATTGTGTAATCGATTACAACGTGAAAAATGCGCATATCTGATGCTTTTAATACGATGTAATCGATTACCATGAGTGCGTAATCGATTACCAGGAGTGTGTAATCGATTACCAGGACTGTGTAATCGATTACACTGTGTCAGATGCACATATCTGATGCTTTTAATACGATGTAATCGATTACCAGCAATGTGTAATCGATTACCAGCAATGTGTAATCGATTACCAGAAATGTGTAATCGATTACCAGCAATGTGTAATCGATTACCAGAAATGTGTAATCGATTACACTGTGTCAGATGCACATATCTGATGCTTTTAATACGATGTAATCGATTACCAGAAGTGTGTAATCGATTACCATCAGTGTGTAATCGATTACCAGCAGAGTGTAATCGATTACACTGTGTCAACAGCCCAAAATTGCCATTTCTCGCCCAGGCGAGAATCCTCCAGTATAGTCCAGGATTTCACCCTCCCAGCTGATCCTTTTTCGCTCAGGTGAGAATCTCTCGATCAAGCGAGGCTTCCAGGACTGATACTATATTTTTAAAGATTAAAATTTGGGATGTTACAATATGTAGCTATGGGTGTTTTGGAAACCCATAGCAAATTGTATGCGGTGGTTACTAGGTTATGTTAATGAATTATGTTTTTCTGCTATTGAATGTTGTATGTTACTTATGGTTCAAAGATAGGGTGTGAGTGTGAAGTGAGACTTTTAAATAAAGTTAATCACTCGGTAATTATGATTGATTGTTAAATGTATGGAATTGGATTAAATAAGGAAAAAAATTCAAGGGTAGAATTTCGGGTCGTTACAATATGGTATCAGAGCATAGTTAATCCTGCGACCTAGGGTATGGCTTGCATGCTTCTTTGTATCCTTATGTGTTGCAGTTGTTTGAATGATGCTAAATGTTAAGTGTTGTGTGCACTATATTTATACAATTCGCTTACTAACAATTGAGTAAGTACAGGTGATCATGGCAGGAAGAGGAAGAGGAAGAGGGGCGAGTCAGAACGTCCCGAATGATTTGTTAGCTCAGATGGTGGCGGCGCTACAGCAGGTCAATGCGAACTTGCACAATCTAAACCAGAACCTGGCACCAAGTCCGAGTTCACATCCACTAGTTCCACCAGGACCGGCGGAATATCGGGGCTTAGATGAGTTCTGCAGGAGGAACCCCACTCAGTTCCAAGGATTTGCTCCTGAAGCTGCCATCGAGTGGATCCAAGGGTTAGAGCGGATCTTCAGAGCCATGAACTACACTGAGGCTCAGAAAATCAACTATGCTACTTAAATGCTGGTGACCGAGGCTGAGAATTGGTGGGAGTATACTCGGCGACAGATGGAAGCCGAAGGTCGACTGATCTCCTGGGGTACCTTCAAGGAGAAGTTCCTACACAAGTACTTTCCCGCTGATTTGAAAAGGAAGAAGGAGATGAAATTTCTGAAACTGGAATAAGGGAACATGTCAGTAGGAGACTATGCAGCCAAGTTTAAAGAGTTGGCCCGGTTTTGCCCCTACGCCGAGTTGGAAATGGACGGAAGGTCCAAATGCGCCAAGTTCGAATCGGGTTTGAGGCCCAAGTTGAAAAGTATGTTTGGACACCAAGAGATTGCTGATTTCCCTACCCTGGTGAACAAGTGTAGGGTGTACGAAGATGATTTGGCAGCTGATGAAGCGGCGACATCTAAGGTGGTTCCTCCCAAACACTTTGGAACTCAACGAAACTTCCCTCACGAAAAAGGGAAGGGGAAGGCATTTCATGAGGAGAGGAAGCCTTATTTTCCTCCGACGAGTAATCGGAGTTATCATTCGCATGGGTCGAGGACTCATGTCACTGCTGGAGGGTCCCGGTTGAACGCTCCCTCTCTGTGCAACGAATGTGGCCGAGTGCATGTCGGCGACTCGTGCCCCGGAATGGCGCTCACTTGTTTTCATTGCAAGGAAGTGGGACATGTTCGAAGAAATTGTCCTAAGCTACCGCAGAGCGTGAATACTATGAAGGTTGAACGACCTCGATCCACATGAAGAGTGTTCACCATGAGTGGGGCAGAGACATCGGGCGTTGATGTTCTGATTAAAGGTAATTGCATGGTGTCAGATATTCCTCTTTTAGTGTTGTTTGATTCGGGAGCGACACATTCCTTTGTATCCATTGACTGCATGGACCGACTGAATTTACAAACTGAGTCGTTGCCTTACGACTTGGTCGTATCCACCCCAACTGATGTGCCTGTGGTGGTGTCGACAGTTGTGTCTCGGTGTCCGGTGGTGGTAAACGGTAGGGATTTTACCGTAGATTTAATCTGCTTACCACTATCCCAGTTAGATTTGATTTTGGGGATGGACTGGTTGTCAGAAAATCATGTGGTGCTTAATTATGCTGATAAGACCGTGACGTTTGGAAATCCATATGGGATATCAGATGGAGTCAGTTGTATGGGGCCGATGTCGGCAAAAGAAGTCAGGATTTCCTGTAAGGAGGGAGGGACTGTGTTCATGTTGTTGGCCTCCCTGGAAGGTATTGAGAAGTCCAAGGTTGAGGACATTCCCATAGTTCGTGAGTTTCCGGAAGTCTTTCATGGTGATATTCCGGAATTACCTCCCGTGAGAGAAGTTGAATTCTCCATTGATTTAGTGCCGGGAACGGGACCCATCTCTATAGCTCCTTATAGAATGGCTCCGTTAGAGCTAACCCAGCTGAAAAAGCAGGTAGAGGAATTGTTGGCTAAGAAATTTATTCGCCCAAGTGTCTCGCCGTGGGGCGCACCTGTTTTGCTAGTTAAGAAAAAGGACGGTAGAATGCGATTGTGTACCGACTACAGGCAGTTGAACAAAGTTACGATTAAGAACAAATACCCATTGCCTCAGATTGATGACTTGATGGATCAGTTGAGAGGGGCAGTACTGTTTTCTAAGATTGATCTTCGATCGGGCTACCATCAACTTCGGGTGAAAACCGATGACATTCCAAAGACTGCCTTTAGGACAAGGTATGGACATTTCGAGTATTTGGTCATGCCTTTTGGCGTAACAAATGCTCTAGCAATATTTACCGACTACATGAATCGGATTTTCCATCCGTATTTGGATTCATTTGTAGTGGTACTTATTGATGACATTTTGTTTTACTCCAAAAGCCGAGAGGAACATATAGAACACCTGAGGATTGTTCTGGAACTCCTAAGTAAGAACCAGCTGTATGCGAAATTGTCTAAGTGTGATTTCTGGTTGGAGTCGGTGAATTTTCTTGGGCACGTGATAACCAAGGAAAGGGTAGTTGTGGATCCTTCAAAGGTGGAAGCGGTTACGGAATGGGCCGTGCCCAAGTCGGTTACTGAAATCCGTAGCTTCCTGGGTTTGGCAGGCTATTATCGGAAATTCATAGAGGGATTTTCGAAGTTGGCACTACCATTGACCAAGCTCACTAGGAAAGGAGAACCGTTTGTGTGGACACTTCGTTGCGAAGAAAGCTTTCACGAGTTGAAATGAAGGTTGACTACGGCGCCCGTGTTGGTTCTTCCGTGTACAGATAATGATTTCAGTGTGTATTGTGATGCTTCCAAGCAAAGTTTGGGTTGTGTCTTGATGCAAGAGGGAAAGGTGGTTGCCTATGCTTCTCGTCAATTGAGAACACACGAGCAGAACTACCCTACGCATGATTTAGAATTGGCAGCAGTGGTCTTCGCTTTGAAAATTTGGAGACACCATCTTTATGGTATAAGGTTTGTGGTATACAGCGACCACAAGAGTTTGAAATATTTGTTCGATCAAAAAGAGCTGAATATGAGACAGAGGAGATGGATGGAATTTTTAAAGGACTACAATTTTGGATTGCAATACCACCCAGGGAAGGCTAATTTAGTAGCTGATGCACTCAGTCGGAAATCTTTGCACATGTCAGCTTTGATGATTAAGGAAGGGAAGCTGATAGAAGAGTTCAGGGATATGAACCTAGACGTCCAGATGAGACCCCACAGTATGATATTGGGTATGTTGACGGTCACGAATGAACTCTTTGATCAGATCCGAGTACTGCAAGTTGGAGATATTGAGTTGATGGACAAACGAGATTTGATGATGAGTGGAAAGGAAACCGACTTTGTAACGGACTCTAGTGGGATGATGCGTTACAAGGGGAGAGTGTGTGATATTTCGGAATTACCTCCATTGAGAGAAGTTGAATTCTCTATTGATTTGGTACCTGGAACGGGACCCATCTCTATAGCTCCTTATAGGATGGCACCGTTAGAGTTGGCCGAGTTGAAAAAGCAGGTTGAGGACTTGTTGGCAAAGAAGTTTATTCGTCCTTGTGTCTCACCGTGGGGTGCACCCGTTCTGTTGGTTGAGAAGAAAGATGGGAGTATGAGGTTGTGCATGGATTATAGACAGTTGTATAAAGTCACCATCAAGAATAAGTATCCATTGCCTCGGATTGACGACTTAATGGATCAGTTAAAGGGAGCGGTGGTGTTCTCAAAAATTGACCTTCGGTCGGGTTACCATCAACTTCGAGTGAAATCGGGGGATATTCCTAAAACTGATTTTAGGACAAGGTATGGCCATTTTGAGTATTTGGTGATGCCGTTTGGTGTAACGAATGCTCCAATAATATTTACCGACTACATGAATTAGATTTTTCATCTGTGTTTGGATTCATTCGTAGTGGTATTTATTGATGACATTCTGATTTACTCCAAGAGGCGAGAGCAACATGCGGAACACCTGAGAGTTGTTCTAGATCTTCTGAGTAAAAATCGGTTGTATGCGAAATTGTCGAAATGTGATTTCTGGTTGGAATCAGTGAACTTCATTGGGCATGTGATATCCCGGGAAAGAGTGGCAGTAGACCCTTCCAAGGTCGAGGCCGTGATGGAGTGGGCGGTGCCCAAGTCTGTTACTAAGATCAGAAGTTTTCTGGGTTTGGCTGGTTACTACATAAAGTTTATAGAGGGGTTTTCCAAGTTGGCATTGCCTCTGACTAAGCTTACCCGGAAAGGAGAACCGTATGTGTGGACGATTCATTGCGAAGAGAGCTTCAAGAGTTAAAGAAGAGGTTGACTACGACACCAGTGTGGGTTCTTCCTAATACTGATCGTGATTTCAACGTGTATTGTAATGCTTCTAAGCAAGGCTTAGGTTGCGTTCTGATGAAAGAAGGGAAAGTTGTTGCCTATGCTTCTCGACAGTTAAGAACGCATGAGCAAAACTACCCTACGCATGATTTGGAACTAGCCTCTGTAGTTTTCGGTTTGAAAATATGGAGGCACCATCTTTACGGTGTAAGATTCGAAGTGTATAACGATCACAAGAGTTTGAAGTATCTTTTCGATCAGAAGGAACTGAATATGAGACATGGAAGGTGGATGGAGTTCCTCGAGGATTATGATTTTGGATTACAGTACCATCCCGGAAAGGCTAATGTGGTGGCCGATGCTCTAAGTCGGAAGTCTTTACACATGTCGGCTTTGATGGTTAGAGAAGGAAAACTGATTGAGGAGTTCAGGGATATGAACTTAGTAGTTCAAGTGAAACCACATAGCATGATTTTGAGAATGCTTAAGGTCACTAATGAATTGTTTGACCAGATCAGAATGATGCAAGTTGAGGATTGTGAATTGAAGGTCAAACCCAATTTAATGGCTAGTGGTAAGGAGACCGATTTTGAATCCGACTCTAGTGGAATGTTGAGATACAAGGGAAGGGTGTGTGTACCTCATGATGTGGAATTGAGGAAAAGCATTTTGGAGGAGTCACACAAGAGTAAAATGAGTTTCCATCCTAGAACAACGAAGATGTACCAAGATCTGAAAAATCTGTTTTGGTGGTCTGGGTTGAAAAAGGATGTGGCTTTGTATGTCTCGAGTTGTGTTGTCTGTCAGAAAGCCAAGATTTAGCATCAGCGGCCAACAGGAGAACTACAATCCCTAGAAATTTCCGTTTGGAAGTGGGATAGTATTTCCATGGACTTTGTATCGGGCTTTCCAAGAACTCAGAAAGGGAATGATTCAATATGGGTGATAGTGGATCGGTTAACTAAATCTGCACACTTTCTACCTATGAACATTAGGTATTCTTTGGAGCGATTGGCAAAACTGTATATCTGGGAAATAGTTCGTTTGCATGGGATACCGTCGAGCATTGTATCGGATAGGGATCCCCGTTTTACTTCAAACTTTTGGACTAGTTTGCAGTCCACATTGGGAACTAAGTTGAAATTGAATTCGGATTATCATCCGCAAACGGACGGTCAATCGGAAAGGATTATATTGTCATTGGAGGATCTTTTGAGAGCTTGTGTGTTGGAACAACCGGGGAGTTGGGATAGCATGTTGCCTTTGATAGAGTTTACCTACAACAATAGTTTCCATTCGAGTATCGGGATGGCACCCTATGAGGCATTGTATGGTAGGAAGTGCCGAAGTCCAGTGAGTTGGTTTGAAACTGGGGAAAACTTGATATTGGGACCCGAGCTGGTCCAAGAGATGACAGAAAAGATCAAGAAGATCCGGGAGAATATGAGAATCGGCCAGAGTCGGCAGAAAAGCTATTATGATAATAGACGGAAACCTCTCGAGTTTAAAGAAGGAGATCATGTATTCATGAGAGTAGTCCCGACTACCGGGATTGGTAGAGTGTTGAAGTCTCGTAAGCTTACTCCGAGATTTATTGGGCCGTATCATGTATTGAAGAGGATTGGGCCGGTAGCATATCGGTTTGCTTTACCTCCGTTATTGTCGAATCTCCACACTGTGTTTCATGTGTCCCAGTTGAGGAAATATGTCGGGGATCCATTCATGTGGTTGAGTCGGATCACATAGAGTTGAAGGATAACTTGACTTTTACGACGTTGTCCGTAAGAATCATGGATGCTAGTGTCAAAAGACTAAGGGGCAAAGAGATTGCCTTGGTGAAGGTCCTGTGGAGCCAAGTGGACGAAGAAGATGCTACTTGGGAAGTGGAGCGTGATATGAGGGAGGATTACCCTCATCTGTTCGAATCGATGTATGTTTAATTTTCGGGGACGAAAATTCTTATAAGAGGGGGAGGATTGTGACACCCTGGATTCATATTTCCTAAGTTAGAGAATTAGCCCTAGAGGGTAAGGCATACTGTCAGATTCTCGCTTGATCGAGAGGTTCTCGCCCAAGCGAGAGAGTCAGAGTTCCTCCCAGGATTTTATATGGGAATCTCGCCTGAGCGAGAAAAGGCTCGCTTGAGCGAGAGAAGCTCACCTAGGTGATAGCAACCTGAATGGGCCCAAGTCTAAGAAGACCAACAAGCCCATCAAGCTTACCAATCAAAGTCCAATTCTCCTTAAGAATTTAAGGACATTTTCATTTTACTTAAATAATTGTGGGAATTGCTCTCCTCTCCCGAGACCAAGCTATATGGTCTCAAGTTCTTAAAGGATCCTTACTTGCATAATATTGATTTTTCTGAATTAAACAAAAATTGTGTGAGTTCAAAGGGTAAACCACAAGGGCTTTACAAGCCCCTACCCATTCCTGAACCACCATGGATTAACATATCCATGGATTTTGAGGTGACCCTACCCAGGATAAAAAATGGCAAGGTTCTTGAAAGAATAAGTAATAATGCTTATAAGATTAATATTCCAAGTGATTATGGCAATGTTAGTGCTAGTTTTAATGTTGCTGACATATCTCTCTTTGAAACAGGTAATGAAGACCTTGATTCGAGGTCGAATTCAGTCCAAGAAGGAGGGGATGATAGCAACCCACCAATGACCATCAACTTGGATGATCCAATGTGCTTAAGAGGGCCCATAACTCGGGCTAGGGCCAAGAAAGCCCAAAGCACTCTTGGCCAACTTGTGTTAATCCTTCAAACATCACTTGGGCCAAATAACCATATGAGGCCCATTAATTCCCTCCTTATAGAGGGTGAGCCTTTTGAAGGCCACGGCTAAGATTTTCCTTTTTGTTTCTTTATGTTAATAATAAGTGGTCCAACCACGTTTTTATTATGTTGTAATATTTTTATTTGCTTTTATGTTATTTATCACCTAATAAATATGTCTTTTATGTAGGATGCCATGGGATGCACGTGAATTTCAAAAGGAAAACACATATCCCACGTTTTTAGCCAAAGCATTAAAGCAAGCAGCCCATATCTTCAGCTCAGCTTAAATAAAAGGCATTAAGGCTGAATACCAATTTGAATCAACAATTAATTGAGGTTTACAACTTTAAAGTGGGGTTTTAAAGCAATCCCATGCTTTCCGCCTCAACCAACAATCTGGTCCAGTTTTAAGGAAGGCAATAAACACATGGTGGAATTCAAAAGTCTGATCCTAACTATGCATTAATATTGGTCAGGCCAACCAAAACAGCATCCCCCATCTTCCGCCCATTTTTTAAAGACCAATTGAAACACAGCCTGGCATTTATGCACCAAGCTGATTCTGCTCTTGCTCTTAAATAATTCAAAGATGGGAAGTGCTAAGAAGAAGGCTTTGGCCGTGGCATCAAAGCCAAGATAATAATAGGATTCAAATATTACAAGCACATGTGCTAAAACCAAGGGAACATAGGCGTGTGAAATTAAGACCAAGGATCCGAAGCATAAAGCACATGGACAAGAAGGAAGGATCCACGTGAATCATAAAGAACCACATAGATGAAAGAATTCAAATTTTAAAGCACACAAATAATATTGTCCAAGTACATTCAGCATGTGTTTTAATATTTGTATTCAAGCTAGTTTTAATTCTCCCTTAAGCTTAGCCTCATGTTGGGATCATGAAATCAATGTAATAATGTTAGTCTCATTTCAAAATTTGAAAGCCAAGTAATGGGAGCCTCATGGCCAGCCCACATTATATATGTAAGCATCATCACCATGAAATGATAAGTTGAATTTTATGCAAAATATTTTAGTGAGTTCTCTCCTAAGATTCTTGGTTGAACCAAGGCCAATTGTTCTTATCAAACATCCTTGTTTGTGGCGAACCTCCTTTGGCTTATCAAACAGCTTTGTTTGTGGCGCCTTTAACCATCCCATTCTTCTTCATCTAATTCTTTTATCCAACCTGAACCGCAACCAGCCAAACACCAACCTATCATAAACACTCAGCCCAAAAACTGCCCAGGACACTCAAGCCTCGTCCAGAAACCGACACTAAACCAAATACCAAAACTTTTGGCCAATCCACCTAAACACATTCCAACCATGAGCCTCGGCCAGAATAACCACTAAACACAATCCCCAGCCAACTAAAACCCAAAGCCAACCGTGACACTACATAAACAACCAAAAACACCAACAAAAATTCCTTAAAGTTTTCCCTTACAAACACTCCAAACAAAACGATCGAAAACAAATACCAACCCCCACAAGGAGGTTGCTATCACCTATCCTATCCTATCCAATGCTATCCTATCCATTCCTATCCTATTCTGTCCTATCCTATGCTGTCCAATCATGTCCTATCCTACCCTATCTTATCATATTCTATCATATCCTACCCTATCCTATCCTATCCTATCATATCCTATCCTATCCTATCCTATCCTATCCTCTCCTATCTGATCCTATCCTATCCTATCCTCTCCTATCCGATCCTATCCTATCCTATCCTATCCTATCCTATCCGATCCTATCCTATCCTATCCTATCCTATTCTGTCCTGTCCTATGCAGTCCAATCATGTCCTATCCTATCCTATCCTATCCTATCCTATCCTATCATATCCTACCCTATCCTATCCTATCCTATCCTATCCTACTATCCTATCCTATCCTATCCTATCCTATCCTATCCTATCCTATCCTATCCTATCCTATCCTATCCTATCCTATCCTATCCTATCCTATCCTATCCTATCCTATCCTATCCTATCCTATCCTATCCTATCCTATCCTATCCTCTCCTATCCTCTCCTATCCTATCATGTCCTATCCTATCATGTCCTAAACTATCCTATCCAATCTTATCCTATCCTATCCTATCCTTTCCTATCCTATCATATCCTATCCTATCCTATCCTATCCTATCCTATCCTATCCTATCCTATCCTATCCTATCCTATCCTATCATATCCTATCCTATCCTATCCTATCCTATCCTATCCTATCCTATCCTATCCTATCCTATCCTATCCTATCCTATCCTATCCTATCCTATCCTATCCTATCCTATCCTATCCTATCCTATCCATTCCTATCCCATCCTACCCTATCCTATCCTATCCTATCCTATCCTATCCTATCATATCCTATCCTATCCTATCCAATGTTATCCTATCCATTCTTATCCTATCATATCATATCCTATCTTATCATATCCTACCCCTTCATATTCTATCCTATCTTATCCTATCCTATCCTATCATGTCTTATCCTATTATGTCCTATCCTATCTTATCCTATACAATCCTATCATATCCTACCCTATCCTATCCTATCCTATCATATCCTATCCTATCCAATCCTATCCTATCCTATCCTATCCCGTCCTATCCCATCCTATCGCATCCTATCCCATCCAATCCCATCATATCCCATCCTATCCCATCATGTCCCATCATGTCCTATCCTATCCTACCCAATCCTATCATATCCTATCCTATCCTATCCTATCCAATCAAATCGTATCATATTCTATCCTATCCTATCATATCGTATCATATCCTATCCTATCCTATCCTAAACTATCCTATCCTATCCTATCTTATCCTATCATGTCCTAAACTATCCTATCCAATCTTATCCTATCCTATCATATCCTTTCCTATCCTATCATATCATATCCTATCCTACCCTATCCTCTCCTACCCTATCCTATCATATCCTATCCTTTCCTATCCTACCTTATCCTATCATATCCATTCCTATCCAATCCTATCCTATCCAATCAAATCCAAGCCTATCCAATTCTATGCAATCCTATCCTATCCTATCCTATCCTATCCTATCCTATCCTATTCTATCCTATCTTATCATGTCCTATCATATCCTATCTTTTCCTATATTATCCTATCCTATCCTACCCTACCCTATCCAATCCAATCATATCCTATCCTTTCCTATCCTCTCCCATCCTTTCCAATCCATTCCTGTCCTAAAATATCCAATCCAATCCAATCCTATCCTACCTTATACTGTCATATCCTATACTATCCTATCCTATCATGTCTTATCCTCTCATATCATATCCTATCTTATCATATCCCAACCTTTCATATTCTATCCTATCTTATCCTATCCTATCCTATCATGTCTTATCCTATTATGTCCTATCCTATCCTATCCAATCATATCCTATCCAATCCTATCATATCTTACCCTATCCTAAACTATCTTATCATATCCTATCATATCCAATCCTATTCTATCCTATTCTATCCTATCCTATCCTATCATATCATATCTGATCCTGTCCTAACCTACCTTCTCCAATCCTATCCTATCCATTCATATACTATCATGTCCTATCCAATCATATCCTATCCTATCCTATCATATCCTATCCTATCCTGTCATATCCTATCTGATCCTGTCCTATCCTATCCTATCATTTCCAATCCAATCCAAGTCAATCCAATCCTATGCTCTCCAATCCTATCATGTCATATCCTGTCCTATTCTATCCTATCTTATCCTATCCTACCATATCCTATTCTATCGTATCCTCTCCTATCCTATCATATCCTATCCAATCCTATCCAATCCTTTCCTATCCTATCCCATCCTTTCCTATCCTTTCTTATCCTATCATATCCTACCTTATACTATCCTATCGCAACCTATCATTTCAAGTCCTATCCTATCATATCCTATCCTATCTTATCATATCATATCCTTTCCTATCCTATCCTATCCTATCTTGTCCTATCCTATCCTATCCTATCATATCCATTCCTAACCTATCCAATCCAATCCTATCATATCCTATCCCATCCTATCCTACCCTATCCTATCCTTTCGTATCCAATCATGTCCTATCCAATCCTATCCTTTCCTATCATATCCTATCTGATCCAGTCCTATCCTATCCTATCATATCCAATCATATCCTATCATATCATATCCTATCTTATCATATCATATCCTTTCCTATCCTATTCTATCCTATCCTATCCTATCCTATCCTATCCTATCCTATCTTTTCCCATCCTATCGTATCCTATGCTATCATATCATATCCTATTCTACTATCCTATCCTATCGTATCCTATCCTATCCTATCCTATCCTATCATATCAAATCATATCCTATCCTATCCTATCCTATCGTATCCAATCCTATCCAATCTAATCCTATCATATCCTATCCAATCCTATCATATCTTATCATATCCTATCATGTCCTATCCTATCATATCCTATCCTATTCTATCCTATCATATCCTATCCTATCCTATCCTATCCTTTCGTATCCAATCATGTCCTATCCAATCCTATCCTTTCCTATCATATCCTATCTGATCCAGTCCTATCCTATCCTATCCTATCCAATCATATCCTATCATATCCTATCCTATCTTATCATATCATATCCTTTCCTATCCTATTCTATCCTATCCTATCCTATCCTATCCTATCCTATCTTATCCTATCCTATCATGTCCTAAACTATCCTATCCAATCTTATCCTGTCCTATCATATCCTTTCCTATCGTATCCTATCCAATCCTATCTTGTCCTATCATATCCTTTCCTATCCTATCCTATCCTATCCTCTCCTATCCTATCCTATCCTATCCTATCCTATCCTATCCTATCCTATCCTATCCTATCCTATCCTATCCTATCCTATCCTATCCTATCCTATCCTATCCTATCCTATCCTATCCTATCCTATCCTATCCTATCCTATCCTATCCTATCCTATCCTATCCTATCCTATCCTATCCTATCCTATCCTATCCTATCCTATCCTATCCTATCCTATCCTATCCTATCCTATCCTATCCTATCCTATCCTATCCTATCCTATCCTATCCTATCCTATCCTATCCTATCCTATCCTATCCTATCCTATCCTATCCTATCCTATCCTATCCTATCCTATCCTATCCTATCCTATCCTATCCTATCCTATCCTATCCTATCCTATCCTATCCTATCCTATCCTATCCTATCCTATCCTATCCTATCCTATCCTATCCTATCCTATCCTATCCTATCCTATCCTATCCTATCCTATCCTATCCTATCCTATCCTATCCTATCCTATCCTATCCTATCCTATCCTATCCTATCCTATCCTATCCTATCCTATCCTATCCTATCCTATCCTATCCTATCCTATCCTATCCTATCCTATCCTATCCTATCCTATCCTATCCTATCCTATCCTATCCTATCCTATCCTATCCTATCCTATCCTATCCTATCCTATCCTATCCCTATCCTATCCTATCCTATCCTATCCTATCCTATCCTATCCTATCCTATCCTATCCTATCCTATCCTATCCTATCCTATCCTATCCTATCCTATCCTATCCTATCCTATCCTATCCTATCCTATCCTATCCTATCCTATCCTATCCTATCCTATCCTATCCTATCCTATCCTATCCTATCCTATCCTATCCTATCCTATCCTATCCTATCCTATCCTATCCTATCCTATCCTATCCTATCCTATCCTATCCTATCCTATCCTATCCTATCCTATCCTATCCTATCCTATCCTATCCTATCCTATCCTATCCTATCCTATCCTATCCTATCCTATCCTATCCTATCCTATCCTATCCTATCCTATCCTATCCTATCCTATCCTATCCTATCCTATCCTATCCTATCCTATCCTATCCTATCCTATCCTATCCTATCCTATCCTATCCTATCCTATCCTATCCTATCCTATCCTATCCTATCCTATCCTATCCTATCCTATCCTATCCTATCCTATCCTATCCTATCCTATCCTATCCTATCCTATCCTATCCTATCCTATCCTATCCTATCCTATCCTATCCTATCCTATCCTATCCTATCCTATCCTATCCTATCCTATCCTATCCTATCCTATCCTATCCTATCCTATCCTATCCTATCCTATCCTATCCTATCCTATCCTATCCTATCCTATCCTATCCTATCCTATCCTATCCTATCCTATCCTATCCTATCCTATCCTATCCTATCCTATCCTATCCTATCCTATCCTATCCTATCCTATCCTATCCTATCCTATCCTATCCTATCCTATCCTATCCTATCCTATCCTATCCTATCCTATCCTATCCTATCCTATCCTATCCTATCCTATCCTATCCTATCCTATCCTATCCTATCCTATCCTATCCTATCCTATCCTATCCTATCCTATCCTATCCTATCCTATCCTATCCTATCCTATCCTATCCTATCCTATCCTATCCTATCCTATCCTATCCTATCCTATCCTATCCTATCCTATCCTATCCTATCCTATCCTATCCTATCCTATCCTATCCTATCCTATCCTATCCTAGCCTAGCCTAGCCTAGCCTATCGTATCCTATCATATCCAATCTAATCCTATCATATCCTATCCAATCTAATCCAATCATATCCTATCCAATCCTATCATATCCAATCATATCCAATCATGTCCTATCCTATCATATCATATTCTATCTGATCCTATCATATCCTTTCCTAAATTATCCTATACTATCCTATCCTATCCTATCTTATCCTATCATGTCCTATCCTATCATGTCCTAAACTATCCTATCCAATCTTATCCTATCCTATCATATCCTTTCCTATCCTATCCTATCCTATCCTATCCTATCCTATCCTATCCTATCCTATCCTATCCTATCCTATCCTATCCTATCCTATCCTATCCTATCCTATCAAATCCTATCCTATCCTATCCTATCCTATCCTATCCTATCCAATCCAATCCTATCCAATCCTATCCTATCCTATCCTATCCTATCCTATCCTATCCTATCCTATCCTATCCTATCCTATCATATCCTATCCTATCCTATCCTATCCTATCCTATCCTATCCTATCCTATCCTATCCTATCCTATCCTATCCTATCCTATCCTATCCTATCCTATCCTATCCTATCCTATCCTATCCTATCCTATCCCTATCCTATCCTATCCTATCAAATCCTATCATATCCTATCCTATCCTATCCTATCCTATCCTATCCTATCCTATCCTATCCTATCCTATCCTATCCTATCCTATCCTATCCTATCCTATCCTATCCAATCCTATCATATCCCATCCCATCCTATCCAACCCTATCCTACCCTATCCTATCCTATCATATCCAATCCTATCATATCCTATCATATCATATCCTATCCAATCCTATCCTATCCAATCCAATCCTATCCTATCCTATCCTATCCTATCCAATCCAATCCTATCATATCTCATCCCATCCTATCCTACCCTATCATATCATATCCTTTCCTATCCTATCCTATCCTATCATATTGTATCATATCCTATCCTATCCTAAACTATCCTATCCTATCCTATCTTATCCTATCATGTCCTATCCTATCATGTCCTAAACTATCCTATCCAATCTTATCCTATCCTATCATATCCTTTCCTATCCTATCATATCATATCCTATCCTATCCTATCCTATCCTACCGTGTCTTATCCTCTCATATCATATCCTATCTTATCATATCCCACCCTTTCCTATTCTATCCTATCTTATCCTATCCTATCCTATCATGTCTTATCCTATTATGTCCTATCCTATCCTATCCAATCCTATCATATCCTACCCTATCCTAAACTATCTTATCATATCCTATCCTATCCAATCCAATCCTATTCTATCATATCCTATCCTATCCTATCCTATCCTATCATATCATATCTGATCCTGTCCTAACGTATCTTCTCCAATCCTATCCTATCCATTCATATACTATCATGTCCTATCCAATCATATCCTATCCTATCCTATCCTATGCAATCATATCCGATCCTGTCGTGTCCTATCCTCTCCTATCCTCTCCTATCCTCTCCTATCTTATCCTATCCTATCCTATCCTATCCTATCCTATCCTCTCTATCCTATCCTATCCTATCCTATCCTATCCTATCCTATCCTATCCTATCCTATCCTATCCTATCCTATCCTATCCTATCCTATCCTATCCTATCCTATCCTATCCTATCCTATCCTATCCTATCCTATCCTATCCTATCCTATCCTATCCTATCCTATCCTATCCTATCCTATCCTATCCTATCCTATCCTATCCTATCCTATCCTATCCTATCCTATCCTATCCTATCCTATGCTATCCTATCCAATCCTATGCAATCCTATCCTATCCTATCTTATCTTATCCAATCCTATCATATCAGATCCTATCCTATCCTATCCTATCCAATCTAATCCAATCCTATCATATCTCATCCCATCCTATCCTACCCTATCCTATCTTATCACATCCTATCCAATCCTATCCTATCCTATCCTATCCTATCCTATCCTATCCTATCCTATCCTATCCTATCCTATCCTATCCTATCCTATCATATCCTATCCTATCCTATCCTATCCTATCCTATCCTATCCTATCCTATCTCATCCTATCCTATCCTATCCTATCCTATCCTATCCTATCCTATCCTATCCTATCCCATCCTATCCTATCCTATCCCATCCTATCCTATCATATGCTAATCCAAAACTATCCTACCCTAACCTACCCTATCCTACCCTATCCTATCTTATCAAATCCTATCCAATCCAATCCTATCCTATCCTATCCTATCCTATCCTATCCTATCCTATCCTATCCTATCCTATCCTATCTGATAGCAACCCACCAAGGCCCATCAACCTAGATGACCTAGTGGGCCTAGGAGGAGCCATAACTCGGGCTAAGGCTAAGAAGGCCCAAGACACATTGGGCCAACTAGTACTAAACATCCAAGCAACCATTGGGCCAAGTGACACCACAAGGCCCATAACTTGCCTCATCTTAGAGGACACTCCCCTTGAAGGCCACGGCCAAGCAAGGGAAATCTAAGACCTTGGATGTTAATTAATTTTTATGTTTTAAATAAGTGGTTTAAAATCCACAAGCTTTATTTAATACTTGCATTAAATTATTCTCATTGGCTTTGAATTTTTCTCATGTAGGAATCACATGGCCCAGGCCAAGCCACGCTGGATCAGAGGAGAAGCTGACCTGGCCAGCCTGCACCAAGCAAGGGCCAGCCAGGCGCCTTGATTCTCGCCCAGGCCATCAAGGCCAGCCTAGCTCATTTTCTGCCCAGAATTTATTATGAGTTATTATGAGTTTGAATTTGAATTGCCACCTTAAAAGCTCAGCCATGATACACGTGCTCAAGGACTTGAATACCAAAGCCTAAAAATCAGCCATGGTTTTATGGTGTTAATGAAGAGGGACAACAATCCCCCAATTTCAGCCCATGGCTTAACTCATGCAACACACGGCCAAGGCAAATAAACACATGGAGAATTCAAATTCAAACCATGAGTTAAATGCCTCCAAAGTATCCTCCACGGTTTTCAATGATTTATACACACATGGGCTAAAAAGTAGGAGACATTAAACCAAGGCTTCAAGACAAAGGCAAGAAGCATGGAAAGACTTTAAGTAGCATTTGAATAAGATGTCTACATTCATCCAAGGCATTCAGATTGCAAGCCACACGTGGAGACAAGCCTTCCTTGTTTTCAGCTTGTAATAAGTCTCATGCTTTATGGCCAAATAATGCACTTATTATTGTAGTCTTAATTGTATGCATTTGAATTTCAAAACACATGTAAATGCTCATGGAATTCGTGAAGCCTTAGGAGGCTAGCCCATCCTATATGTATGAATTCTGAACATGGAATGAATAAGTTGATTTTTATGCAAAACATATTAGTGAGTTTTTCTCCTAAGTTCTTGGTTGAACCAAGTTTATAGTTCTTATCAAACATCCTTGTTTGTGGCGAACCTCTTTAGGCTTATCAAACACTCATGTTTGTGGCGCCTTCATCTTTCCAATCTTCATCATCTTCTTTTATCCCAACTAACAAAACTCCATAGCCAACAAAGCATAACCTCGGCCAAACACAATTCCCTACCCAAAACACCAAAGCCTCGGCCTACTTTCAACCAAACACATCCCAACCGAATTCCATACACAACCATGACCTAAAACCACCTATATCCATCTCAAATGACCCAAAGCCACCCCAAACACATAAACATCCAAAAACAGCCAACAAAAACATACCATTTCATCCCAAAAACAAACTTCAAGCAAAACGATCAAAGTGAAATACCAACCCCCACAAGGAGGTTGCTATCACTATCCTATCCTATCCTATCCTATCCTATCCTATCCTATCCTATCCTATCCTATCCTATCCTATCCTATCCTATCCTATCATATCCTATCCTATCCTATCCAATCCTATCCTATCCTATCCTATCCTATCCTATCCTATCCTATCCTATCCTACCCTATCCTATCATATCCTGTCCTATCATATCCTATCCAATCATATCGTATCCTATTCTATCCTATCCTATCATTTCGTATAATATCCTATCCAATCCTATCCTAAACTATCCTATCCTATCCTATCTTATCCTATCATGTCCTAAACTATCCTATCCAATCTTATCCTATCCTATCATATCCTTTCCTATCCTATCATATCATATCCTATCCTATCCTATCCTATCCTATCCTATCCTATCCTATCATATCCAATCCTATCCTACCCTACCCTATCCTATCATATCCTATCCTATCCTATCCTATCCTATCATATCCTATCTTATCCTACCCTATCCTATCCTATCCTATCCTACCCTATCCTATCCTATCCTATCCTATCCTATCCTACCCTATGCTATCCTATCATTTCCTATACTATCCTATCCTTTCCAATCGTATCCTATCCCATCATATCGTATCATATCCTATCCAATCCTATCCTAAACTATCCTATCCTATCCTATCTTATCCTATCATGTCCTAAACTATCCTATCCAATCTTATCCTATCCTATCATATCCTTTCCTATCCTATCATATCATATCCTATCCTATCATATCCTATCCTATCCTATCCTATCCTATCCAATCCTATCTTATCCCATCCCATCCTATCCTACCCTCTCCAACCCTCTCCAACCCTATCCTACCCTATCCTACCCTATCCTATCCTATCCTATCCTATCCTATCCTATCCTATCCTATCCTATCCTATCCTATCCTATCCTATCCTATCCTATCCTATCCTATCCTATCCTATCCTATCCTATCCTATCCTATCCTATCCTATCCTATCCTATCCTATCCTATCCTATCTTATCCTATCCTATCATAAGCTATCCTAACCTATAATATCCTATCCTATCCTATACTATCCTATCTTGTCCTATCCTATCTTATCATATCCTGTCTTATCCTATCCTATCCTATCCTATCCTATTTTGTCCTTTCTTATGCTGTCCAATCATGTCCTATCCTATCCTATCCTATCCTATCCTATCCTATCATATCCTACCCTATCCTATCCTATCCTATCCTATCCTATCGTATCATATCCTATCCTATCCTATCCTATCCTATCCTATCCTATCCTATCCTATCCTATCCTATCCTATCCTATCCTATCCTATCCAATCCTATCCTATCCTATCCTATCCTATCCTATCCTATCCTATCCTATCCAATCCTATCCTATCTGATCCTACCCTATCCTATTCTATCCTATCATATCCTATCCTATCCTATCCTATTTTGTCCTTTCTTATGCTGTCCAATCATGTCCTATCCTATCCTATCCTATCCTATCCTATCCTATCATATCCTACCCTATCCTATCCTATCCTATCCTATCCTATCCTATCCTATCCTATCCTATCCTATCCTATCCTATCCTATCCTATCCTATCCTATCCCATCCTATCCTATCCCATCCTATCCCATCCCATCCTATCCTATCCCATCCTATCCTGTCCTATCCTATCCTATCCTATGCAATCCTATATAATCAAATCCTATCCAATCCAATCCTATTCTATCCTATCCTATCCTATCCTATCCTATCCTATCCTATCCTATCCTATCCTATCCTATCCTATCCTATCCTATCATATCCTATCCTATCCAATCCAATCCTATCCTATCCAGTCATATCCTATAATATCCTATCCAATCCTATCCTATCTTATCCTATCATGTCCTAAACTATCCTATCCAATCTTATCCTATCCTATCATATCCTTTCCTATCCTATCATATCATATCCTATCCTACCCTATCCTATCCTATCATATCCTATCCTATACTACCCTACGCTATCCTATCATATCCAACCCTATCCTATCCTATCCTATCCTATCCTATCCTATCCTATCCTATCCTATCCTATCATATCCTATCCTATCCGATCTTATCCTACCCGATCCTATCCTATCCTATCCTATCCTATCCTACCCTATCCTATCCTATCCTATCCTATCCTATCCAATCCTAACTATCCTATCCAATCATATCCTATCCTATCATATCCTATCTTATCCTATCCTATCCTATCCTATCCAATCCTATCATATCTCATCCCATCCTATCCTATCCTATCCTATCCTATCCTATCCCGTACTATCCCATCCTATCCCATCCTATCCCATCCTATCCCATCCAATCCCATCATATCCCATCCTATCCCATCATGTCCCATCATGTCCTATCCTGTCCTATCATGTCCTATCCTATCCTACCAAATCCTATCCTATCCTATCCTATCTTATCCTATCCTCTCCTATCCTATCATATCCTATCCTACCTTATCCTATCATATCCTATCCTATCCTATCCTATCCAATCAAATCCAAGCCTATCCAATTCTATGCAATCCTATCCTATCATATCCCATACTATCCTATCCTATTCTATCCTATCTTATCATGTCCTATCATATCCTATCCTATCCTATCCTATCCAATCCTATCCTATCCTTTCGTATCCAATCATGTCCTGTCCAATCCGATCCTTTCCTACCATATCCTATCTGATCCAGTCCTATCCTATCTTATCCTATCCAATCCTATCTGATCCTATCCTATCATATCCTATCCCATCCTATCCTATCATATCCCATCCTATCCTATCCTATCCCATCCTATCCTGTCCTATCCTATCCTAATATATCCAATCCTATCCTAATCTATCCAATCCTATCCTATCATATCCAATCATATCCTATCCTATCCTATCATATCGCATCCCATCCTATCCTAACCTATCCTACCCTATCCTATCCTATCCCATCCTTTCCTATCCTATCCTATCCTATCCAATCCTATCATATCTCATCCCATCCTATCCTACACTATCCTACCCTAACCTATCCTATCCTATCCTATCCAATCCAATCCTATCCTATCCTATCCTATCCTATCCTATCCTATCCTATCCTATCCTATCCTATCCTATCCTATCCTATCCTATCCTATCCTATCCTATCCTATCCTGTCCTATCCTATCCTATCCTATCCTATCTTATCCTATCCAATCCTATCATATCCTATCCTATCCAATCCTGTCCTATCCTATCCTATCTTATCCTATCCTCTCTTATCCTATCATATCCTATCCTACCTTATCCTATCATATCCTATCCTATCCTATCCTATCCAATCAAATCCAAGCCTATCCAATTCTATGCAATCCTATCCTATCATATCCCATACTATCCTATCCTATTCTATCCTATCTTATCATGTCCTATCATATCCTATCCTATCCTATCCTATCCAATCCTATCCTATCCTTTCGTATCCAATCATGTCCTGTCCAATCCTATCCTTTCCTACCATATCCTATCTGATCCAGTCCTATCCTATCCTATCCTATCCAATCATATCCTATCCTATCTTATCATATCATATCCTTTCCTATCCTATCATATCCTATCCTATCCTATCCTATCCTATCTTATCCTATCCTATCGTATCCTATCCTATTCTGTCTTATCCTATCCTATCCTATCCTTTCCAATCCTATCCTATCCTATCCTATCCTATCCTATCCTATCCTATCCTATCCTATCCTATCCTATCCTATCCTATCCTATCCTATCCTATCCTATCCTATCCTATCCTATCCTATCCTATCCTATCCTATCCTATCCTATCCTATCCTATCCTATCCTATCCTATCCTATCCTATCCTATCCTATCCTATCTTATCCTATCCATTCCTATTCTATCCCATCATATCCTATCCTATCACATCCTATCCTATCCTATCCCATCATATCCTATCATATCCTATCCTATCCTATCTAATCCAATCCTATCCTACCCTATCCTATCTTATCAAATCCTATCCAATCCAATCCTATTCTATCCGATCCTATTCTATCCTATCCTATCATATCCTATCCTATCCTATCCTATCCTATCCTATCCTATCCCATCCTATCCTATCCTATCCTATCCTATCCTATCTTATCCTCTCCCATCCTATCCCATCCTATCCTATCCTATCCCATCCTATCCTATCCTCTCCCATCCTATCCTATCCTATCCTATCCCATCCTATCCTATCCTATCCCATCCTATCCTATCCTATCCTATCCTATCCTATCCAATCCTATCCTATCCTATCCAATCCTATCCTATCCTATCCCATCCTATCTTATCCTATCCTATCCTATCATATCCTATCCTATCCTATCTTATCCTATCCAATCCTATCCTATCCTATCCAATCCTATCCTATCCTATCCCATCCTATCATATCCTATCCTATCATATCCTATCCTATCCTATCATATCCTATCCTATCCTATCCTATTCTATCCTATCTTATCCTATCATATCCTATCCTATCCTATCATATCATGTCCTATCCTATCCTATCCTATCATATCCTATCCTATCCTATTATGTCCAATCATGTCCAATCCAATCCTATCCTATCCTATCCTATCCAATCGTATCCTATCCTATCCTATCATATCCTATCCTATCCTATCCTATCCTATCCTATCTTATCCTATCCTATCCAATCCAATCCTATCATATCTCATCCCATCCTATCCTACCCTATCCTACCCTATCCTATCCTATCCAATCCTACCCTATCCAATCCTATCATATCCTATCCTATCCTATCCTATCCCATCCCATCCTATCCTATCCTATCCTATCCTATCCTATCCTCTCCTATCCTATCCTATCCTATCCTATCATATCATATCATATCATATCATATCCTACCCTATCCTATCCTATCCTAACCTATCCTATCCTATCCTATCCTATCCTATCCTATCCTATACTATCCTATCCTATCCTATCATATCCTATCCTATCCTATCCTATCCTATCCTATCCTATCCTATCCTATCCTATCCTATACTCTCCTATCCTATCCTATCCTATCCTATCCTATCCTATCCTATCCTATCCTATCCTATCCTATCCTATCCTATCCTATCCTATCCTATACTATCCTATCCTATCCTATCTTATCCTATCCAATCCTATCATATCCTATCCTATCCAATCCTGTCCTATCCTATCCTATCTTATCCTATCCTCTCCTATCCTATCATATCCTATCCTACCTTATCCTATCATATCCTATCCTATCCTATCCTATCCAATCAAATCCAAGCCTATCCAATTCTATGCAATCCTATCCTATCATATCCCATACTATCCTATCCTATTCTATCCTATCTTATCATGTCCTATCATATCCTATCCTATCCTATCCTATCCAATCCTATCCTATCCTTTCGTATCCAATCATGTCCTGTCCAATCCTATCCTTTCCTACCATATCCTATCTGATCCAGTCCTATCCTATCCTATCCTATCCAATCATATCCTATCCTATCTTATCATATCATATCCTTTCCTATCCTATCATATCCTATCCTATCCTATCCTATCCTATCTTATCCTATCCTATCGTATCCTATCCTATCTTGTCTTATCCTATCCTATCCTATCCTGTCCAATCCTCTCCTATCCTATCCTATCCTATCCTATCCTATCCTATCCTATCCTATCCTATCCTATCCTATCCTATCCTATCCTATCCTATCCTATCCTATCCTATCCTATCCTATCCTATCCTATCCTATCCTATCCTATCCTATCCTATCCTATCCTATCCTATCCTATCCTATCCAATCCTATCCTATCCTATCCTATCCTATCCTATCATATCATATCCTATCCTATCCTATCCTATCCTATCCTATCCTATCCTATCCTATCCTATCCTATCCTATCCTATCCTATCCTATCCTATCCAATCCTATCCTATCTGATCCTATCCTATCCTATCATATCCTATCATATCCTATCCTATCCTATCCTATCCAATCCTATCCTATCCCATCCTATCATATCCAACCTAATCCTATCATATCTCATCCCATCCTATCCTACCCTATCCTATCCTATCCCATCCTATCCTATCCTATCCTATCCAAACCAATCCTATCCTATCCTATCCTATCCAAACCAATCCTATCCAATCCTATCATATCCTATCCTATCCTATCCTATCCTATCCTATCCTATCCTATCCCATCATATCCTATCCTATCACATCCTATCCTATCCAATCCCATCCTATCCTATCCTATCCTATCCTATCCTATCCTATCCTATCCTATCCTATCCTATCCTATCCTATCCTATCCTTTCCTACCCTATCCTACCCTACCCTACCCTATCCTACCCTATCCTATCCTATCCTATCCTATCCTATCCTATCCTATCATGTCCTAAACTATACTATCCTATCATATCCTCTCCGAATCTTATCCTATCCAATCCTATCATATCATATCCTTTCATATCCTATCCAATCCAATCCTATCCTATCCTATCCTATCATATCCTATCCTATCCTATACTATCTTATCCTATCCAATCCAATCCAATCCTATCACATCTCATCCCATCCTATCCTACCCTATCCTACCCTATCCTTTCCTATCCTATCCTATCCTATCCTATCATATCCTATCCTATCCGATCCTATCCTATCCTATCCTATCCTATCCTATCCCATCCTATCCTATCCTATCCTATCCTATCCTATCCTATCCTATCCTAATATATCCAATTCTATCCTAATCTATCCAATCCTATCCTATCCTATCCAATCCTATCCTATCCTATCCTATCCTATCCTATCCTATCCTATCCTATCCTATCCTATCCTATCCTATCCTATCCTATCCTATCCTATCCTATCCTATCATATCCTATCCTATCCTATACTATCTTATCCTATCCAATCCAATCCAATCCTATCACATCTCATCCCATCCTATCCTACCCTATCCTACCCTATCCTTTCCTATCCTATCCTATCCTATCCTATCATATCCTATCCTATCCGATCCTATCCTATCCTATCCTATCCTATCCTATCCTATCCTATCCTATCCCATCCTATCCTATCCTATCCCATCTTATCCTATCCTATCCTATCCTAATATATCCAATCCTATCCTAATCTATCCAATCCTATCCTATCCTATCCAATCCTATCCTATCCTATCCTATCCTCTCCTATCATATCCTATCATATCCTATACTATCATATCCGATCCTATCCTTACCTATCCTACCCTATCCTATCCTATCCTCTCCTATCCTATCCAATCCAATCCTATCCTATCCTGTCCTATCCAATCCTATCCTATCTTATCCTACCCTATCCTACCCTATCCTATCCTCTCCTATCCTATCCTATCCTATCCCATCCTATCCTATCATATCCTATCCTATCCTATCCTATCCTATCCCATCCTTTCCTATCCTATGCTATCATATCCTACCCCTATCCTATCATATCTCATCCCATCCTATCCTATCCTATCCCATCCTATCCTATCCTATCCTATCCTATCCTATCCTATCCTATCCTATCCTATCCTATCCTATCCTATCCTAATATATCCAATCCTATCCTAATCTATCCAATCCTATCCTATCCTATCCAATCCTATCCTATCCTATCCTATCCTATCCTATCATATCCTATCCTATCATATCCGATCCTATCCTAACCTATCCTACCCTATCCTATCCTCTCCTCTCCTATCCTATCCAATCCAATCCTATCCTATCCTATCCTATCCTATCCTATCCTATCCTATCCTATCCTATCCTATCCTATCCTATCCTATCCTATCCTATCCCATCCTATCCTATCATATCCTATCCTATCCTATCCTATCCCATCCTTTCCTATCCTATCCTATCATATCCTACCCCTATCCTATCATATCTCATCCCATCCTATCCTACCCTATCCTACCCAATCCTAACCGATCCTATCTTATCTTATCCTATCCTATCCTATCCTAACCTTATCCTATCCCATCCTATCCTATCCTATCTGATAGCAACCTCCTTTTGGGGGTTGGTATTTATACTTGATCGTTTTGTTTGAAGCCTTGGTTTAGGAAACTTTAGGACTGTTTTTTGTTGTATTTTTGGGTGTTTAAGTTGGGTCATGGCTGGCTTTTGTTTAGGTGGGGTTTGGGATGTGTTTGGGAATGATTTTGGCCGAGAGTAGGTGTTTTGGGATGGAAGAATGTGTATGTTTGTGTGTAGGCCGGGGTTAGTGTTTGGGTTGGTGTGTGTTTGTATTTTGGTCACGGTTTTGGATAAAAGAATGGTGAAGAAGATTGAAATGGAAGGCGCCACAAACTGAATTGTTTGATAAGCCAATTGAGGTTCGCCACAAACAAGGATGTTTGATAAGAACTTTACTCTTGGTTCAACCAAGAACTTAGGAGAGAAATCTCACTAACACTTTGCTTTTGCATAAAATTCAACTTAAGTTTTTCCAAATGACAAAGGCTTACATATAAGGTATGGCTGGCCATCTAAGGCTTCCATTTCATTAACTATTACAAGCAATTTCGAAATTCAAACCATATGGTTAGGAATTATTACATTCTTAATGGCTTAATTCAAAGCTTATTCAGCCATAATGCAATGGTTGTGTGCCTCATTATGTTTTCCCTTGTGTTATGCCACGGTTTTAATTCATCCCCTTGGTTTTAGCACATGTGCTTGAATATTTGAATCCCTCCTTTACTTTGTGTTGAAGATCCCCGGCCAGGCTCCTTTTGTGCTCATTCACATATTGATTTGCCCATAAATGTTGAAGTTAAGTCGAGCCAAAAGCATGGGATGTTTGTCCCATTTAATTCCCATTTAAGCTGGGGAGGAGAATAAGGTGGGAACTTGAATTCTCCTTTGAATTTGAATCCCAACATGTGCTTAATGTCCTTAATAAGCTCTGGCCGTGTAGTTGCTTGATTCTTTAATGCATGGGCTGAAAATATGGGATGTGCCTTCAATGGTTGTTTGAATTTGAAACTAGCCTTGAATGCTTTCCCTCTTTGTAGCTTGGCCGAAATTTCCATAGTAATTGCTCAATTAAAATGGCCTGAAACATGGGGCAAAGAATATGGGATGTGCCATAAATGTGTTTAAGTCCCATTTGAATTTGAAATTCATCCTTGAATGCATGCTTTAAAGTGAGGCAGAAAATGTGGGATTGGCCTTGAATGCCTTCCTTCTTTGTAGCTTGGCCGAAATTTACATAGTAAATGCTCAATTAAAAGGCCTGAAACATGGGGCAAAGAATATGGGATGGTGCCATAAATGTGTTGGTCGTGCCTTGATGAGCCTTCTTTAGGAAAGGGCTGAAAATGAGGCGCTTGGCCTAGTCAGCTGCTTAGTCAGGTTCCAGCGTGGCTTTGGGCTGGTCCATGCCAATTAGGAAATTACCTACCACGTAGGGCAAGTCATACACAATACCACGCAGGGCAAGTCATACACAATACCACGTAGGGCAAGTCATACACAATACCACGTAGGGCAAGTCATACACAATACCATGTAGGGAAAGTCATACACAATACCACGTAGGGCAAGTCATACACAATACCACGTAGGGTAAGTCATACACAATCATATACATAATCAGAAAATCCACCCATTTTCCATTATCATATACTATTAATCACTTCTCCTTACCTTGGTACGTGTCGGGGTTGGTTTTGGGTAACTTTGCAAGTTCCTTCGCTACCTCCTCCGACCTTAGGATCTTTCATTATCCCCCACCACAAAACAATAATGTTAGTCATTTACTCCAAATAACACATAAACAACTTATATAACATCATTTAACCATATAAGATATTCATCATATTTTTCATGTTTCATAACTACTTTCATCTTAATTTTACAGCCATCTAAAACATACATATTCATCTAATATTTCAACATTAGAAGGTTTAATCATCTTCTACCTCTACCATTTTACCCATTTTCCACCTTAACCACATTTTCACTTTAGGGTTTTGGGTTTTCGTGAATAAACCCACAAACCCTTTCCATTGTTGAAATACTAACTCTAAACTAAGAGTTTACAAGATAAAAACAACATAAAATGAACCATAACTCAAAAGGGTGAGTTTCCATGGTTTTACACATCTTGAGAAGAGATCTACCATACCCAAAATGAGTTTCAAAGGGAAGAAGAGAGTTAAAATCAAGAGTTTTACCTCTTCCCAAGCTCTTAGATGATTCCTAAGACTCCTTGCTCTTGAAAACCCTTCCTCTCTTCTTTTCTCTTTAGGTTATCCCTCATAAATATGTTTAGGGGTCCCTAATAAATGTTATCTCGTCGGGCTCTCGCTTAAGCGAGCTCATTCTCGCTCAAGCGAGAAAATCCCACCCATTTTAAAAACTCATATCTGACCCTCTCGCCCTAGCGAGGGAACTCTCGCCCTAGCGAGGCATCTCTCGCTCAAGTGAGGATCTTACAGCCTCGACAGGTCCAAACTATCACATTTCTCACCTAGGCTAGCCAACTCTCGCTCAGGCGAGACCAGTCTCGCTCAAGCGAGACAACCCTCACTCAAGCGAGAATCCTTCAGTATAGCCCAGGATTTCACCCTCCCAGGTGAAGCTTTCTCGCCCAAGCGAGAATCCCTCGCTCAAGTGAGAATCTCGGGACTGATACTATAATTTTAAAGACTTAAAATTAGGGTGTTATAGAATTAACTAGACCTGTCCGATGTGGTATGGAGAATAACTAGACCTGCCCGATGTGGTATGGAGAATTAACTAGACCCGCCCGATGTGGTATGGGGAATAACTAGACCTGCCCGATGTGGTATGGAGAATTAACTAGACCTACCCGATGTGATATGGGGATTAACTAGACCTACCCGATGTGGTACGAGGATTTACTAGAGCTACCCGATGTGGTAGAGGACTATTTGTACGGTGTAGACGTGTTGAAAGAGATCAAGGGTAAATTACTATGGAATATTAATGATGTGAAAAGTGTATATTCAAAATGAAAATCATATGCATGCTATAGGATATATATTATGGGATATATATCTTATAGGGTGAATATGAATGATGAGAAATGAGTATGTTTGGATGTAAGAAATATGCACACTATTAACATATATATTATGGGATATATGTGTACTATAGGGTGAATATGAATAATATGAGATTAATAAATATGCACACTATAGAACATATATATTATGGGATATATGTGTACTATAGGGTGAATATGGATAATATAAGATGAATAAATATGCACACTATAGAACATATATATTATGGGATATATGTGTACTATAGGGTGATATGGATAATATGTGTTGATTGGTATATGTCTATCATGATTGATGTTAGATGTGTGTGGTTTAAATACTTTAATGTTATTACTCCTTGTAAATCCACGCTACGGTCGCCGTAGTTGGTTCTTACTCCCTTTGTCTCTTCATGTATGTGTTATGTATTTGAGTTCAGGTCGTGGCGGTAGCGAATCAGGTGCTTGCAAAGAAGAGTACATATTTGAGTAGTTGCTGTTGTAATTGAATAATGCATGTAATATGAAGAGTATGTTAAAGGGGATTTATGTATGAGT
The DNA here is from genome assembly GCA_009771035.1 of Lupinus albus. Lineage (NCBI taxonomy): Eukaryota > Viridiplantae > Streptophyta > Magnoliopsida > Fabales > Fabaceae > Lupinus > Lupinus albus. The sequence continues at coordinate 7,313,405 of CM020008.1, read as the reverse complement.
GACTTTCTCCTAAATGTATAGTTAGGATATTAGATGATGTGAAATGGAAGTAGTATTGAGAATGGATAATTGTATTTAAATTGTGTAATTAAAAGGAAGTGCAATGACATATTTTTAATGAATTGAACTTATATATATATATTCAATCAGGTTTTCCAAATCGTTCGAGTAATGTCTTTTAAAAGTAATCACTTCGCTTTCATGTCTCGCCTAAGCGAGAGTTGTCTCGCCTGGGCGAGAAAAGTTACATTTTGGACCTGTCGAGGCTGTAAGATCCTCGCTTGAGCGAGAGGATCCTCTCTTGAGCGATAGCTGCCTCGCCTAGGCGAGAATTGAGAAGGACTTGCCCTATGTGGTATTGAGAATGACATACCCTATGTGGTATTGTGAATGACTTGCACTATGTGGTATTGAGAAGGACTTGCCCTATGTGGTATTGCGAATGACTTGCCCTATGTGGTATTGTGTATGACTTGCCCTATGTGGTATTGAATGGTATATCTTGCCCCATGTGGTAATGAAAAGGTAAATATATATATATATATTTATATATGTATATATATATATATATATATGTGTGTGTGTGTGGAAGGTAAAGAGATGGTGTGGTATTGATGAGTAATGTGACAAGGTATAGTAGGGATGAAAGTATAGATAAAAGATGATGGATGAGGTCGTATGAGACGAGCAATATGATATGTCTAATTTATATTCAAACGCCAATTCGTTCATTTAAACCCTTTAAAATGTGGATTATCGCTAATGATATTTATTGAAGTAATGACTTACTCCTTTGTATTTGTGTGTATTTGCTGTTGATAATCTCATTGCAGGTAAACGAGATAGTTGAGGATGCTCGGTTCGAGGCATTAGGAGCTTAGAACTTGGAATCCTTATTTTGCTTTTTGTGTGATGTAAATTGCTACTTGGATGATTGTAATCCTAACTGATTTATTTTCTACATTTTTGTAATGCTGGATATTCATAGCTAAGGGTATTTTGGAATCCCATAGCTAGTCATATGCGGTAATTACCGGGAAGGAAATATATGAATTATGTTTTTCTGTCTTATAAAGAAGTGTCGAAGTATGGTATGATAACTGAGTTTTAAGTAATGAATATTGATTATTTAAGGTGTAGTGGAGAATGTAAGAATGAATGGATTAAAATAAAGGAAAATTTTCAATGGTAGAATTTGGGTCCTTACAAAACGGATGATTCACAATTACGCATATAATATCACGATTTGATTTTCCTAATTTCATTAAAAAAATAAAATTCGAAATTGAAAAACACATTTCATTTTCTGCAACTTTGAAAGTATTTATTTTCAAGAGAAAAATCACATAATATAATATTTCGGTTTCCTATTTTCATTAGAAAATTCAAATTTGAAATTGTCATTTATATTCCTTATGTGTTTGAAGAGGCAAATACACGTGTGTTCTTAAAAATGTGAATGCACGGTAACATCTGCATTTTAACTATGCGAATGCATATGTAACATGTTTGTTCATAGCAATACGGTTGTACGTGTAACATGCCTGATTTTAACCATGTGAATGCAAAGGTCACATATGTATTCTTAACAATATGAATGCACGAATAACATATTTGTTTGTAACCATGCGAATGTGTAACACCTTAGGTTTTAAAGTCTTTAAATTATAGTATCAGTCCTGGGAGTCTCGCTTGAGCGAGAGAATTGTCGCTTGAGCGAGAGAGGCTCACCTAGGAGGGTGAAATCCTGGGCTATACTGAAGGATTCTCGCTTGAGCGAGAGTGGTCTCGCCTGAGCGAGATTTGTCTCGCCTGGGCGAGAAAATTGGCATTTAGGACCTGTCGAAGCTGTGAGTTTCTCGCCTGAGCGAGAGATGCCTCGCCTGAGCGAGAAATTCCTCGCTTGAACGAGAGCGTCAGATCTAAAATTTTAAAAAGGTGGGATTTTCTCGCCTGAGCGAGAACACAACGATTTCACTTTAAAATAGAAACCCCAAACATATTTTATGGTTAGAAAGTGAGAGAGAAGAGAGGAGAATGTGATTTTGAGAGTAAGAACTCGTGGGAATCATCTAAGAGCTTGAGAAGAGGTTAATCTCTTGATTCTAACTCTCTTTCTCCCTTTCAAACTCGTTTTTGGGTGTATGGATCTCTTCTCAAAGTATGAGAAACCATGGAAACTCTTCCTTTAGAGTTATGGTTCGTTTTATGTTGTTTTCCTCTTGTAAACTCTTAGTTTAGAGTTGGTATTTGATGAATGGAAAGATTTTTAGAGTTTATTCATGAAAACCCCAAAACCCCCAAAATGTGAATATGAGTAAAAAGGGAAATGGGTGAAATGTTAAATTGTGGATGATGATTTTGAGCTTTAATGTCGATATATGAGATGAATATGTATGTTTTAGATGTTTGGAAATTCATATTAAAGTAATGTTGAAAACCTTGAAAATATGTGAATATCTTGTATGTTTGACGATGAAATACGAGTCGTTTATGTGTTATTTTAAATAAATGTCTGACATTGTTGTTATTGATGGGAATGAGGAAAGATCCAAAGGTTGGAGGAAATCGAGGAGGAAACTCGTAAAGTTACTCGAAAACAACTCTAACACTCACCAAGGTAAGGTGTAACGACCCGAAATTCTACCCTTGAAATTTTTTCCTTATTTATTTCAATTTCATACATTTAACAGTCAATCATAAATTACCGAGTGATTAAATCTACTTTAAATGTCTCGCTTCTCACTCACACCCTATCTTTAAACCATAAGTAACATACAACATTCGATAGCAGAAAAACATAATTCATTAATGTAACCTAGTAACCCCCGCATACAATTAGCTATGGGTTTCCAAAACACCCATAGCTACATATATCCCAAGTTACTAGTACCCATGATCAATATCATGTACAAAAATAATAATCATAGTATCATAAGTTACTTCAATTACAATAAATTAAAATTACAAAATAATGGATAAAGAGACGTCAAAATAAAAGTCCCTAATCCCCTACTCAAAATCACCCTTCTCCGTCCACCTACCTGCAATGGGATTAACATTTACCATGCACAAACAACACAAAGGAATAAGTCATTAATTCAATGAAACTCAATGTCAGTTAATCCACATTTAAATAGGTTTCAACAGTAATATGATTTAAAAACACTAAAAAAACTTTTTCATCATCTATACTTTTGAAAAACCATGCTACATAACTCGAGCTAGAGTCGCTAACCCATTCTGGTCGGCTAAAACGAGTTTTATTTTCATTGGCAATCCACCAATACATAAACCATAAATACACTCATCATCACTACAAACATACCCATATATATTTATAGTGACTAAGTGATTTATCATTTATGTCATTATAATTCGAGTCTTATTTCCACTGGTACTCCCCCAATAGGTTTCGAGTCTTATTTCCATTGGTACTCCCCCAATAATATTTATTTCATTTGAGTCATATTTCCATTGGTACTCCCCCAATAATATTTAATTCGTTTGAGTCATATTTCCATTGGTACTCCCCCAATAACATTTAATTCATTTGAGTCATCTTTCCATTGGTCCTCCCCCAATAACATTTAATTCATTTGAGTCATCTTTCCATTGGTACTCCCCCAATAACATTTAATTCATTTGAGTCATCTTTCCATTGGTACTCCCCCAATAACATTTAATTCATTTAAGTCTTCTTTCCATTGGTACTCCCCCAATAACATTTAATTCATTATTCATACAGAAAGTCCACGCATTTTCCACATAATGCATAAATTAAAGACTTATTCTTACCTCGATGAGTGTTGGGTTTGGTTTTTGGTGACTTCGCAAGTTCCACCGACACCACCTCCAAACTTAGGATCTTTCCTCATTCCCACCACATAACACAATGTTAGTCATTCATTCCAAATAACAAATAAATAACTTATATTGCATCATTTAAACGTACAAGATATTTATCATGTTCACAATGGTCCTATACTACTTTCATTAAGAGTTTTCAACCATCTAACCCGTACACATCATCTCATATTTTAACATTGTAAAACAACTCATCTTCTACCTCAAGCATTTCACCCATCTTTCCTCTCTAACCTCATTTTCTCTCTCTAGGGTTTTGGGTTTCCATGAGCCAACCCACAAAACCCTTTCCATTCTTGGAATACTAACTCAAAACCAAGAGTGTACGAGGTACAAACGACATAAAATGAACCATAACTCGAAAGAGAGAGTTTTCATGGTTTTACACATTTTGAGAAGAGATCCATAATACCAAAAATGGGTTATCAAGGGAAGAAGAGAGTTAGGATAGAGAGTTTTACCTCTTCTCAAGCTCTTGAACAAGAATCAAAGCTCCTAGATCTTGGGAATGCTCTCTTCTCTCACCTCTCTTCAATTCTTAACCTAAAATGTGTTTGGGGTTTTTCCCCCATTTAATGTTCTCGTCGGGTTCTCGCTTAAGCGAGCTTTCTCTCGCTCGAGCGAGAAAATCCCGCCCATTTTAAAAACTCAACTCTGACCCTCTCGCTCAAGCGAGAATCTCACAGTGTCAATAGGTTCCCTCTCGCTCAAGCGAGGTATTCTCGCTCAAGCGAGAATCTCACAGTGTCAATAGGTTCCCTCTCGCTCAAGCAAGGTATTCTCGCTCAAGCGATAATCTCACAGTGTCAACAGCCCCAGTTTGCCATTTCTCGCCCAGGCGAGGCAACTCTCGCTTAGGCGAGAATCTTCCAGTATAGTCCAAGATTTCACCCTCCCAGGTGATCCTTTCTCGCTCAGGCGAGAATCTCTTGCTCAAGCGAGGATCCGAGGACTGATACTATAATTTTAAAGACTTAAAATTTGGGGTATTACAATCCTCCCCCTCTTAAAAGAATTTTCGTCCCCGAAAATCAAACATACCTCGATTCGAAAAAATGAGGGTAATCCTCCCTCATCTCTTGCTCAACTTCCCAAGTAGCGTCTCCTTCGTCCACTTGGCTCCACAACACCTTTACCAGGGCAATCTCCTTGCCTCTTAATCTCTTTATATTGGTATCCATGATTCTCACGGGCAACGTCGCAAAAGTCAAATTATCCTTCAACTCTATCTGATCAGAATCAACCACATGAGATGGATCTCCAACATATTTCCTCAAGTGAGACACATGAAATACATTATGGAGAATGGACAACAACGGAGGTAAAGCAATACGATACGCTACCGGGCCAATTCTCTTCAATATCTGATAAGGCCCAATAAATCGAGGAGTCAGCTTATGGGATTTCAAAACTCTACCGATACCGGTAGTCGGAACAACCCTCATGAAAACATGATCTCCCTCGTTAAATTCAAGAGGTTTCCGTCTCTTATCATAATAGCTCTTCTGTCGACTTTGGGCGATTCTCATATGCTCCCGGATTTTCTTGATCGCATCTGTCGTCTCCTAGACCACTTCGGGTCCCAATATCAAGTTCTCCCCAGTTTCAAACCAACTCACTAGAGTTCGGCACTTTCTACCATATAACACCTCATAAGGTGCCATCCCGATACTCGAATGAAAGCTATTGTTGTAGGTAAATTCGATCAAAGGTAACATGCTATCCCAACTCCCTGGTTGTTCTAAGACACATGTTCTTAAAAGGTCTTCCAATGACTGTATCGTCCTTTCCGATAGACCGTCCGTTTGTGGATGATAAGTTGAACTCAACTTCAACTTAGTCCCCAAAGCGGTTTGCAAACTAGTCCAAAAGTTCGAAGTGAAACGGGGGTCCCCATCCGACACAATGCTTGACGGTATTCCATGCAAGCGAACAATTTCCCGGATATACAGTTCTGCTAACCTCTCCAAAGAGTACCTCATATTCATAGGCAGAAAGTGAGCAGGTTTAGTTAACTGATCCACGATCACCCATATCGAATCATATCCCTTCTGAGTCTTCGGAAAACCAGACACAAAATCCATGGATATACTATCCCACTTCCAAACGGGAATTCCTAGGGTTTGTAACTCTCCCGTCGGTCGTTGATGCTCAATTTTTGCTTTCTGGCATATTAGACAACTCAAAACATATGACGCCATGTCCCTCTTCAATCCAGACCACCAAAACAATTTCTTCAAGTCTTGGTACATTTTCGTTGTCCCTGGATGAAAGCTCATCCTACTCTTATAGGACTCCTCCAAAATACTATTTTGTAGCCCTTCATCACGAGGCACACACACTCTCCCCTTGTAACGCATCAACCCACTGGAGTCCGTTACAAAGTCGGTTTCCTTTCCACTCATCATCAACTCTCATTTGTCCATCAACTCAATATCTCCCACTTGCAGTACTCGGATCTGATCAAATAGTTCATTCGTGACCGTTAACATACCCAATATCATACTCTGAAGTCTCATCTGGACATCTAGGTTCATTTCCCTGAACTCTTCTATCAGCTTCCCTTCCCTAATCATCAAAGCTGACATGTGCAAAGATTTTCGATTGAGTGCATCGGCTACTACATTAGCCTTCCCTGGGTGGTACTGCAATCCAAAATCGTAGTCCTTTAAAAATTTCATCCATCTCCTCTGCCTCATATTTAGCTCTTTTTGATCGAACAGATATTTCAAACTCTTGTGGTCGCTGTACACCTCAAATCTTATACCATAGAGATGGTGCCTCCAAATTTTCAAAGCGAAGACCACTACTGCCAATTCTAAATCATGCGTAGGGTAGTTCTGCTCGTGTGTTCTCAACTGACGAGAAGCATAGGCAACCACCTTTCCCTCTTGCATCAGTACACAACCCAAACCCTGCTTGGAAGCATCACAATACACACTGAAATCCTTATCCATACACGGAAGAACCAACACGGGCGCCGTAGTCAACCTTCGTTTTAACTCAAGAAAACTTTCTTCGCAACGAAGTGTCCACACAAACGGTTCTCCTTTCCTAGTGAGCTTAGTCAATGGTAGTGCCAACTTCGAAAATCCCACTATGAATTTCCGATAATAGCCTGCCAAACCCATGAAGCTACGGATTTCAGTAACCGACTTGGGCACGGCCCATTCCGTAACCGCTTCTACCTTTGAAGGATCCACAGCTACCCCTTCCTTGGTTATCACGTGCCCAAGAAAATTCACCGACTCCAACCATAAATCACACTTAGACAATTTTGCATACAGCTGGTTCTTACTCAGGAGTTCTAGAACAATCCTCAGGTGCTCCGCATGTTCCTCTGGGGTTTTTGAGTAAACCAAAATGTCATCAATAAATACCACTACAAATGAATCCAAATATGGATGGAAATTCCTATTCATGTAGTCGGTAAATATTGCTGGAGCATTTGTTACGCCAAAAGGCATGACCAAATACTCAAAATGTCCATACCTTGTCCTAAAAGCAGTCTTTGAAATGTCATCGGTTTTCACCCGAAGTTGATGGTAGCCCGACCGAAGATCAATCTTAGAAAACACTACCGCCCCTCTCAACTGATCCATTAAGTCATCAATCCGAGGCAATGGGTACTTGTTCTTGATCATAATCTTGTTCAACTGCCTGTAGTCGGTACACAATCGCATACTACCGTCCTTTTTCTTAACTAGCAAAACAGGTGCGCCCCATGGCGAGACACTTGGGCGAATAAATTTCTTAGCCAACAATTCCTCAACCTGCTTTTTCAGCCCAATTAACTCCAACGGAGCCATTCTATAAGGGGCTATAGAGATGGGTCCCGTTCCCGGCACTAAATCAATGGAGAATTCAACTTCTCCCACGGGAGGTAATTCCAGAATATCACCAGGAAAGACTTCCGGAAACTCACGAACTATGGGAATGTCCTCAACCTTGGACTTCTCAATACCTTCTAGGGACGCCAACAACATGAACACCATCCCTCCCTCCTTACAGGAAGTCCTGACTTCTTTTGTCGACATCGGCCCCATACGACTGACCCCCTCCGAAATCCCTTCTGGATTTCCAAACGTAACGGTCTTATCGGCACAATTAAGCACCACATGATTTTCTGACAACCAGTCCATCCCCAAAATGAAATCTAACTGAGATAGTGGTAAGCAGATTAAATCCACGGTAAAATCCCTACCATTTACCACCACCGGACACCGAGACACAATTGTCGACACCACCACAGGCACATCAGTTGGGGTGGATACGACCAAGTCATAAGGCAACGACTCAGTTTGTAAATTCAGTCGGTCCATGCAGTCAATGGATACAAAGGAGTGTGTCGCTCCCGAATCAAACAACACTAAAAGAGGAATATCTGACACCATGCAATTACCTTTAATCAGAACATCAACGCCCGATGTCTCTGTCCCACTCATGGTGAACACTCTTCATGTGGATCGAGGTCGTTCAACCTTCATAGTATTCACGCTCTGCGGTAGCTTAGGACAATTTCTTCGGACATGTCCCACTTTCTTGCAATGAAAACAAGTGAGCGCCATTCCGGGGCATGAGTCGCCGACGTGCACTCGGCCACATTTGTTGCACAGAGAGGGAGCGTTCAACCGGGACCCTCCAGCAGTGACATGAGTCCTCGGCCCATGCGAATGATAACTCCGATTACTCGTCAGAGGAAAATAAGGCTTCCTCTCCTCATGAAACGCCTTCCCCTTCCCTTTTCCGTGAGGGAAGTTTCGTTGAGGTCCAAACTGTTTGGGAGGAACCACCTTAGACGTCGTCGCTTCATCAGCTGCCAGATCATCTTCGTACACCCTACACTTGTTCACCAGGGTAGGGAAATCAACAATCTCTTGATGCCCAAACATACTTTTCAACTTGGGCCTCAAGCCCGATTCGAATTTGGCGCATTTGGACCTTCCGTCCATTTCCAACTCGGCGTAGGGGCAAAACCGGGCCAACTATTCAAACTTGGCCGCATAGTCTCCTACGGACATGTTCCCATGTTCCAGTTTCAAGAATTCCATCTCCTTCTTCCTTTTTAAATCAGCGGGAAAGTACTTGTGTAGGAACTTCTCCTTGAAGGTACCCCAGGAGATCAGTCGACCTTCGGCTTCCATCTGTCGCCGAGTATACTCCCACCAATTCTCAGCCTCAATCACCAGCATGTAAGTGGCATAGGTGATTTTCTGAGCCTCAGTGCAGTTCATGGCTCTGAAGATCCGCTCTAACCCTTGGATCCACTCGATGGCAGCTTCAGGAGCAAATCCCCCTTGGATTTGAGTGGGGTTCCTCCTGCAGAACTCATCTAAGCCCCGATATTCCGCCGGTCCTGGTGGAACTAGTGGATGTGAACTCGGACTTGGTGCCGGGTTCTGGTTCAGATTGTGCAAGTTCGCATTGACCTGTTGTAGCGCCGCCACCATCTGAGCTAACAAATCATTCGGGACGTTCTGATTCGCCCCTCTTCCTCTTCCTCTTCCTGCCATGATCACTTGTATTCACTCAATTGTTAGTAAGCGAATTGTATAAATATAGTGCACACAACACTTAACATTTAGCATCATTCAAACAACTGCAACACATAAGGACACAAAGAAGCATGCAAGGCCATACCCTAGGTCGCAAGATTAACTATGCTCTGATACCATATTGTAACGACCCGAAATTCTACCCTTGAAATTTTTTCCTTATTTATTTCAATTTCATACATTTAACAGTCAATCATAAATTACCGAGTGATTAAATCTACTTTAAAAGTCTCGCTTCTCACTCACACCCTATCTTTAAACCATAAGTAACATACAACATTCGATAGCAGAAAAACATAATTCATTAATGTAACCTAGTAACCCCCACATACAATTAGCTATAGGTTTCCAAAACACCCATAGCTACATATATCCCGAGTTACTAGTATCCATGATCAATATCATGTACAAAAATAATAATCATAATATCATAAGTTACTTCAATTACAATAAATTAAAATTACAAAATAATGGATAAAGAGACGTCAAAATAAAAGTCCCTAATCCCCTACTCAAAATCATCCTTCTCCATCCACCTACCTGCAATGGGATTAACATTTACCATGCACAAACAACACAAAGGAATAAGTCATTAATTCAATGAAACTCAATGTCAGTTAATCCACATTTAAATAGGTTTCAACAGTAATATGATTTAAAAACTCTAAAAAACTTTTTTCATCATCTATACTTTTGAAAAACCATGCTATAAAACTCGAGCTAGAGTCACTAACCCATTCTGGTCGGCTAAAACGAGTTTTATTTTCATTGACAATCCACCAATACATAAACCATAAATACACTCATCATCACTACAAACATACCCATTTATATTTATAGTGAGTAAGTGATTTATCATTTATGTCATCATAATTCGAGTCTTATTTCCATTGGTACTCCCCCAATAGGTTTCGAGTCTTATTTCAATTGGTACTCCCCCAATAATATTTATTTCATTTGAGTCATATTTCCATTGGTACTCCCCCAATAATATTTAATTCGTTTGAGTCATATTTCCATTGGTACTCCCCCAATAATATTTAATTCATTTGAGTCATATATCCATTGGTACTCCCCCAATAATATTTAATTCCTTTGAGTCATATTTCTATTGGTACTCCCCCAATAACATTTAATTCATTTGAGTCATCTTTCCATTGGTCCTCCCCCAATAACATTTAATTCATTTAAGTCATCTTTCCATTGGTACTCCCCCAATAACATTTAATTCATTTGAGTCATCTTTCCATTGGTACTCCCCCAATAACATTTAATTCATTATTCATACAGAAAGTCCACGCATTTTCCACATAATACATAAATTAAAGACTTATTCTTACCTCGGTGAGTGTTGGGTTTGGTTTTTGGTGACTTCACAATTTCCACTGGCACCACCTCCAAACTTAGGATCTTTCCTCATTCCCACCACATAACACAATGTTAGTCATTCATTCCAAATAACAAATAAATAACTTATATTGCATCATTTAAACGTACAAGATATTTATCATGTTCACAATGGTCCTATACTACTTTCATTAAGAGTTTTCAACCATCTAACCCGTACATATAATCTCATATTTTAACATTGTAAAGCAACTCATCTTCTACCTCTAGCATTTCACCCATCTTTCCTCTCTAACCTCATTTTCTCTCTCTAGGGTTTTGGGTTTCCATGAGCCAACCCACAAACCCTTTTCCATTCTTAGAATACTAACTCAAAACCAAGAGTTTACGAGGTACAAACGACATAAAATGAACCATAACTCGAAAGAGAGAGTTTTCATGGTTTTACACATTTTGAGAAGAGATCCATAATACCAAAAATGGGTTATCAAGGGAAGAAGAGAGTTAGGATAGAGAGTTTTACCTCGTCTCAAGCTCTTGAACAAGAATCAAAGCTCCTAGACCTTGGGAATGCTCTCTTCTCTCACCTCTCTTCAATTCTTAACCTAAAATGTGTTTGGGGTTTTTCCCCCATTTAATGTTCTCGTCGGGTTCTCGCTCGAGCGAGAAAATCCTGCCCATTTTAAAAACTCAACTCTGACCCTCTCGCTCAAGCGAGGGATTCTCGCTCAAGCGAGAATCTCACAGTGTCAATAGGTTCCCTCTCGCTCAAGCGAGGTATTCTCGCTCAAGCGAGGTATTCTCGCTCAAGCGAGAATCTCACAGTGTCAATAGGTTCCCTCTCGCTCAAGCAAGGTATTCTCGCTCAAGCGAGAATCTCACAGTGTCACCAGCCCTAGTTTGCCAATTCTCGCCCAGGCGAGGCAACTCTCGCTCAGGCGAGAATCTTCTAGTATAGTCCAAGATTTCACCCTCCCAGGTGATCATTTCTCGCTCAGGCGAGAATCTCTCGCTTAAGCGTGGATCCGAGGACTGATACTATAATTTTAAAGACTTAAAATTTGGGGTGTTACATAAGGGATAAGTGTTTCTAACTCATATGAGCTGATGTGAATGAGTTATGTGAAAGAGGTAAAGTGTTGGTAAGAATATTGTTGTTACCCTACCCGAAGTGGTAGTGGTTTATTGTTGTTATCCTACCCGAAGTGGTAGTGGCTTATTGTTGTTATCCTACCCGAAGTGGTAGTGGTTTAATGTTGTTGTCCCACCCGGAGTGGTAGTGGATTATTGTGGTATTAACTAGACCTGCCCGATGTGTAAGGACCCAAATTCTACCCTTGAAAATTTTTCTCATTTTAATTCAATTCCAGTCAATCACTCATAACTCACCTTACTTCAAAAACTTATTTCCCTTCCTCACACTCAATCCATGAATCAATAACCACATACATAATCATTTTACCTAGAAGTTCTCATGAATCATTCCTGGAACTAATCTTATAACCTATTATATTATCATACAATTAATCTTGCAGAAAAACATAATTCCTTCAAATAGCATTTACCACATACAACCAGTTATGGGTCTCCCAAAGTTATAAAACCCATAACTACACATATTAATATTAATCTAAACAGATTTACAGTCATCCCATAATGTTATCAAATTAACTACAACGTCAAGTAGCAAATACAGACAAATAGGTTTATAAACGCAAAAGCTTCCTAAGTGAGCTTCTTCTCAAGATCCTTCATTTACCTACAATGGGATTATCATAAACAACACACAAAACAAAAAGGAGTAAGTCATTAGTTCGAAACTAACATCACATGATAATCCACATTCAAATACCACTAAGCATTGATATAAATCATAACCGCAAATAAGTAAATGTAAACGTTCATATATTCTTTCTTTCATTTTCACGTTATTCATATTCGTCCTATAGTATATATATCCCATAATATATATTCTATAGCACGCCTACTACGTTCTTTCGAAACCTCCTACTTCTCATCATTCATATCCACCCTATAGAATATATATCCCATACTATATACTCTATAGCATGCATACGACTTTCATTGTGACATTCAGTTCTCATCCTTCATATTCATCTTATAGAATATATATCCCATACTATATATCCTATAACATGCATATGACTTTCATTACTCCGAGTCATCTTTTCATTGGGTCTCCCCCAACAATGTTACTTTCAATTGAGTCATCTTTTAATTGGGCCTCCCCCAACAATGTTACTTTCATCGGAGTCATCTTTTCGTTGGGCCTCCCCCAACAATGTTACTTTCATTTGACTCATCTTTTCATTGGGCCTCCCCCAACAATGTTACTTTCATCGGAGTCATCTTTTCATTGGGCCTCCCCCAACAATGTTACTTTCATTTGAGTCATCTTTTCATTGGGCCTCCCCCAACAATGTTACTTTCATCGGAGTCATCTTTTCATTGGGCCTCCCCAACAATGTTACTTTCATCGGAGTCATCTTTTCATTGGGCCTCCCCCAACAATTTTACTTTCATCGGAGTCATCTTTTCATTGGGCCTCCCCCAACAATGTTACTTTCATCGGAGTCATCTTTTCATTGGGCCTCCCCCAACAATGTTACTTTCATTTGAGTCATCTTTTCATTGGGCCTCCCCCAACAATGTTACTTTCATCGGAGTCATCTTTTCATTGGGCCTCCCCCAACAATGTTACTTTCATTTTTATAACAGAAAAGTCACACATTTTCCAACATAATGCATAAATTACAGACGTATCATTTTAAACCATTACCTCTTTCACATACCTCATTCATATCATTAAGTATGATTTAGAGCCACTTATCCCTTACCTTGGTGAGTGTTGGGGATCGATTCCGAGTAACTTTAAAAGTCTCCTCCGCGATTTCCTCCAACCTTAGGATCTTTCCTCATTTCCACCAATAACAACAATGTTAGTCATTTATTCCAAATATCACATAAACAACTTATTTTGCATCATTTAATCATACAAAATATTCATCATCAATATTCAACCATCTAAAACATGCATAACATCTCAAATTTCAATATTTCCAAAACTACTTCAATACAAGTTTCTAAATATCAAAGCATACATGTTCATCTCATATAACAACATCAAAGCACTACTCATTATCCACATCTAACATTTCATCTCTTTCTCTTTATACTCATATTCTCATTTTGGGGTTTTTGGGGGTTTTTCATGAATAACCCATAAAACTTTCCATTCATCAAATATCAACTATAAACTAAGAGTTTACAAGATAAAAACAACATAAAACGAACCATAACTCTAAAGGATGAGTTTCCATGGTTTCTCATGTTATGAAAATCAATCCAACATACCCAAAACAAGTTAGAGAGGAAGAAGAAGAGTTAGTAACAAGAGGTTTACCTCTTCTCAAGCTCCAAGATGAGTCCTAAGGCTCCTTGCTCTTGAAAAGCTCTCCTCTCTCTCTTCTCTTCGAAGTTCTAACCCTAAAATGTGTTTGGGTTTCTGTTTTAAAGAGGTGTCGTCGGGTTGTAATCGATTACCAACATGGTGTAATCGATTACAACGTGAAAAATGTGCATATCTGATGCTTTTAATACGATGTAATCGATTACCAGGAGTGTGTAATCGATTACACTGTGTCAGATGCACATATCTGATGTTTTTAATACGATGTAATCGATTACCAGCAACGTGTAATCGATTACCAGCAATGTGTAATCGATTACCAGCAATGTGTAATCGATTACCAGCAATGTGTAATCGATTACCAGAAATGTGTAATCGATTACCAGCAATGTGTAATCGATTACCAGAAATGTGTAATCGATTACACTGTGTCAGATGCACATATCTGATGCTTTTAATACGATGTAATCAATTACCAGCAGAGTGTAATCGATTACCAGCTGTGTGTAATCGATTACCAGTAGTGTGTAATCGATTACACTGTGTCAACAGCCCAAAATTGCCATTTCTCGCCCAGGCGAGAATCCTCCAATATAGTCCAGGATTTCACCCTCCCAGCTGATCCTTTTTCGCTCAGGCGAGAATCTCTCGATCAAGCGAGGCTTCCAGGACTGATACTATATTTTTAAAGATTAAAATTTGGGGTGTTACAATCCTCCCCCTCTTATAAGAATTTTCGTCCCCGAAAATTAAACATACCTCGGAAAATAAAATCATCACCTAGACCTTAGGCACAAGAATATTCAACCAAAATCACAATTCGATTCTCTAATCCATTAAGATTACTTAATCAGTCACTAAGGGCATACATCACTAAAGCATGATATCACCAAACCAATTCATGAACTAACTCCTCAATGTCCAAATGTTAAGATCTCAGCCTTTAATAACTCGAGTGCCATGGGAACTAATCCATAATTCAGACTAAAGATTTTTTTTTTATATCCATCAAGAACCATAGATCTCTAACACCTATCCATCTATCAATCCTAACATACGTTAAGAATCCCGATAACACTCTCGAACTTCAGCGAATGGGGAACTCCTGATCCCATATCTATCTAAATGCATCTTTTAGCTAGTCTCATCTCCACTCGAGACTCTAGCACAATTTCATTTTACTAGATCCACAAAATACTTACACAATAGAATTCTTAGTGTCTCATCCATTGTACACAATCAAACTATCTACTAATTGTCTAATTACATAAAATATTTCTACCATCAAATCTTATCGTCTAAAGAAATTACCGATTTCTAGCCTCCACTGAAACCATAAAACCATTGATTCACACCAAAACTAGGTATTCTGTTACCAATCGGCAAGCACAAGTCGACCAACACTCAAACCTACAACTTGCGTTCGGTTTGGTCACCCCAATTCCGTTAGTAAATATAAACTTATTAACCCACTCGCATCATGTCCAGAAATACATGGGTGTCTCATATCACTAAACTTTTAACAACCTCATACTTATTCCGATATGGTTGCTAAAATTTCGGAATTCTCCAACATGATACTAAATCATTACTTATGCACAAGCTAAGTTTTCCCAAAAATGATTTTCGAAAGCGGTTTGAATCCACGACTCATGGCAACCACGTCGTGAAACAAGGTTCGCACGCTCATTTCGACACAACCCAAATCTTCTTCTCTCCTATGGTTACACCACAATTACTGACGTTCACGAAACAACAACAACTTTTGCCGGTACACATTCAACGCAGACAATTTCGGATCACCACCACTATTTCATGCGTTGCCAATGTCCTACCGCAAAAGAACCGGTCATTCGAGACCAAATGTTTCACGTCTATTCCATTGCATTCATCACATTGGCGGGGTAAGTAACTTAACTAGCCTCTTTTCTCGACTATCAGTATACTCCTTACCCCCTTAGCATACACATACACACTAAGGCCAACAAAAGGAATTAACCTTTAACAACTCGTAAGAGAAAACAAACATCCTCGACTTAAACATTTTTCTTGTCAGCATACTTATTATAAAAGTCAATCATTCATAGACGAAAGTCCACTTTCCAAGACAAAATAAATAGTCCTTTCAAATCTTAACATCTCGAAATACTAACGAGTTCTTAAATACCCTCTCGTGACATTTACTGAATAAATACCGATCCATTTTTCGAAAGAGGGTCCTGACTTTCTTAGCCGACACTGGCCCCATACTACTAGCATGGTCAGAGATCTCGCACAGATCCCTAACCGCCACAACCTTGTCAGCACTATTCAATCATAACATGATTTGCCAACAATCAGTCCATTCCCAGAATTAGATATAACTGGGACAATGGTAAGCAGATCAAATCCACGGTAAATGTCCTACCGTTTACTACCACTGGACATCGAGACACTACTGTCGACACCACCACAGGCACATTAGTTGGAGTGGATACGACCAAGTCGAAAAGCAACGACTCAGTTTGCAATTTCAGCCTATCCACACAGTCATTAGATACAAAGGAGTGTGTCGCCCCCGAATCAAACAACACTAAAAGAGGAATACCTGGCACCATGCAATTACCTCTTATCAGGTCGTCTGCATTTGAAGTCTCTGCACCATTCATGGTGAAAACTCTGTCGGTGGATCGAGGTCGTTCAGCACGAACATCATTCAGACGCTGCCGCAATTTTGGACAATGCCTCTTAAGATGCCCACTCCCCTTGCAGTAATAACAGCTAAGTGTGGATCCGGGGCAAGAATCACCAAAGTGTTTCCGACTGCATTTGTTACACCAGGATGGAGGGTTTTGTTGCGACCCTTCAGCATTGGCATGAGTTCTTGACCCATGTGGAGCATATCCTCTGTTACCCATAGGCGAGGAATAAGGCTTCCCTTCTTCCGGAAACGCCTTACTCTTACCCTTCCCGTGCACAAAATTCCTGTGGGGCCCAAAATTCTTGGGAGGAAGTGATCTTGACGCCACCACTTCGTCCGCCTTCATATCATCCTCCACCATCCTACACTTGTTGACTAGTGTAGAGAAATCAGAGATCTCTTGATGCCTAAGCATCGTTTTCAGCTTGGGCTTCAAATCCGATTCAAACTTCGAGCACTTGGACCTTCCGTCCGCCTCCAATTCAGAGTAAGGGCAAAATCGGGCCAATTCTTCAAACTTGGCCGCATAGTCCCCCACTGACAAGTTCCCTTGTTCCAACCTCAAGAATTCCATTTCTTTTTGACTCCTAAGATCAGCAGGAAAATATTTTCGAAGGAATTTCTCCCTGAATGTACCCCATAGAATTATTTGCCCCTCCGCCTCCATTTGGCGCCGAGTGAATTCCCACCAGTTATCGGCCTCTTTTTCTAACAAATAGGTGGCATACGCCAACTTCTGAGCATCACTACAGCTCATGGCCTTGAAAATTCTCTCCAATCTCTGAATCCACTCGATGGCTGCATTAGGAGCGAACCCCCCTTGAAACGAACTGGGGTTCCTCCTACAGAACTCATCCAAACCTCGATACTCAGCCGGACCGGGTGGAACCAAAGGCTGTGAACTCGGGCTTGGTGTCGCATTCTGATTCAGATGTTGCAAGTTCTCGTTCACATTTGCCAGCACTGCCGCAATCTGGGCCAACAGTTCATTCTAACCCGATCCTCTTCCTCGTCCTCTTCCAGACATTTCAATAACGGGTACCTGTTTATCGTGGTTCTCATTTGTCAGTAAACCAGGATTAATCAAACCAATCAACAAATAATCACACAACAGTTTGCTTCAACCACATAGTCCAATCATTTTAAAGTTACAAAGAAGCAAGTAAGGCCATACCCTAGGTCGCAGGACTAACTATGCTCTGATACCATATTGTAAGGACCCAAATTCTACCCTTGAAATTTTTTCTCATTTTAATTCAATTCCAGTCAATCACTCATAACTCACCTTACTTCAAAAACTTATTTCCCTTCCTCACACTCAATCCATGAATCAATAACCACATACATAATCATTTTACCTAGAAGTTCTCATGAATCATTCCTGGAACTAATCTTATAACCTATTATATTATCATACAATTAATCTTGCAGAAAAACATAATTCCTTCAAATAGCATTTACCACATACAACCAGTTATGGGTCTCCCAAAGTTATAAAACCCATAACTACACATATCAATATTAATCTAAACAGATTTACAGTCATCCCATAATGTTATCAAATTAACTACAACGTCAAGTAGCAAATACAGACAAATAGGTTTATAAACGCAAAAGCTTCCTAAGTGAGCTTCTTCTCAAGATCCTTCATTTACCTACAATGGGATTATCATAAACAACACACAAAACAAAAAGGAGTAAGTCATTAGTTCGAAACTAACATCACATGATAATCCACATTCAAATACCACTAAGCATTGATATAAATCATAACCGCAAATAAGTAAATGTAAACGTTCATATATTCTTTCTTTCATTTTCACGTTATTCATATTCGTCCTATAGTATATATATCCCATAATATATATTCTATAGCACGCCTACTACGTTCTTTCGAAACCTCCTACTTCTCATCATTCATATCCACCCTATAGAATATATATCCCATACTATATACTCTATAGCATGCATACGACTTTCATTGTGACATTCAGTTCTCATCCTTCATATTCATCTTATAGAATATATATCCCATACTATATATCCTATAACATGCATATGACTTTCATTACTCCGAGTCATCTTTTCATTGGGTCTCCCCCAACAATGTTAGTTTCAATTGAGTCATCTTTTAATTGGGCCTCCCCCAACAATGTTACTTTCATCGGAGTCATCTTTTCGTTGGGCCTCCCCCAACAATGTTACTTTCATTTGACTCATCTTTTCATTGGGCCTCCCCCAACAATGTTACTTTCATCGGAGTCATCTTTTCATTGGGCCTCCCCCAACAATGTTACTTTCATTTGAGTCATCTTTTCATTGGGCCTCCCCCAACAATGTTACTTTCATCGGAGTCATCTTTTCATTGGGCCTCCCCAACAATGTTACTTTCATCGGAGTCATCTTTTCATTGGGCCTCCCCCAACAATTTTACTTTCATCGGAGTCATCTTTTCATTGGGCCTCCCCCAACAATGTTACTTTCATCGGAGTCATCTTTTCATTGGGCCTCCCCCAACAATGTTACTTTCATTTGAGTCATCTTTTCATTGGGCCTCCCCCAACAATGTTACTTTCATCGGAGTCATCTTTTCATTGGGCCTCCCCCAACAATGTTACTTTCATTTTTATAACAGAAAAGTCACGCATTTTCCAACATAATGCATAAATTACAGACGTATCATTTTAAACCATTACCTCTTTCACATACCTCATTCATATCATTAAGTATGATTTAGAGCCACTTATCCCTTACCTTGGTGAGTGTTGGGGATCGATTCCGAGTAACTTTAAAAGTCTCCTCCGCGATTTCCTCCAACCTTAGGATCTTTCCTCATTTCCACCAATAACAACAATGTTAGTCATTTATTCCAAATATCACATAAACAACTTATTTTGCATCATTTAATCATACAAAATATTCATCATCAATATTCAACCATCTAAAACATGCATAACATCTCAAATTTCAATATTTCCAAAACTACTTCAATACAAGTTTCTAAATATCAAAGCATACATGTTCATCTCATATAACAACATCAAAGCACTACTCATTATCCACATCTAACATTTCATCTCTTTCTCTTTATACTCATATTCTCATTTTGGGGTTTTTGGGGGTTTTTCATGAATAACCCATAAAACTTTCCATTCATCAAATATCAACTATAAACTAAGAGTTTACAAGATAAAAACAACATAAAACGAACCATAACTCTAAAGGATGAGTTTCCATGGTTTCTCATGTTATGAAAATCAATCCAACATACCCAAAACAAGTTAGAGAGGAAGAAGAAGAGTTAGTAACAAGAGGTTTACCTCTTCTCAAGCTCCAAGATGAGTCCTAAGGCTCCTTGCTCTTGAAAAGCTCTCCTCTCTCTCTTCTCTTCGAAGTTCTAACCCTAAAATGTGTTTGGGTTTCTGTTTTAAAGAGGTGTCGTCGGGTTGTAATCGATTACCAACATGGTGTAATCGATTACAACGTGAAAAATGTGCATATCTGATGCTTTTAATACGATGTAATCGATTACCAGGAGTGTGTAATCGATTACACTGTGTCAGATGCACATATCTGATGTTTTTAATACGATGTAATCGATTACCAGCAACGTGTAATCGATTACCAGCAATGTGTAATCGATTACCAGCAATGTGTAATCGATTACCAGCAATGTGTAATCGATTACCAGAAATGTGTAATCGATTACCAGCAATGTGTAATCGATTACCAGAAATGTGTAATCGATTACACTGTGTCAGATGCACATATCTGATGCTTTTAATACGATGTAATCAATTACCAGCAGAGTGTAATCGATTACCAGCTGTGTGTAATCGATTACCAGTAGTGTGTAATCGATTACACTGTGTCAACAGCCCAAAATTGCCATTTCTCGCCCAGGCGAGAATCCTCCAATATAGTCCAGGATTTCACCCTCCCAGCTGATCCTTTTTCGCTCAGGCGAGAATCTCTCGATCAAGCGAGGCTTCCAGGACTGATACTATATTTTTAAAGATTAAAATTTGGGGTGTTACAATCCTCCCCCTCTTATAAGAATTTTCGTCCCCGAAAATTAAACATACCTCGGAAAATAAAATCATCACCTAGACCTTAGGCACAAGAATATTCAACCAAAATCACAATTCGATTCTCTAATCCATTAAGATTACTTAATCAGTCACTAAGGGCATACATCACTAAAGCATGATATCACCAAACCAATTCATGAACTAACTCCTCAATGTCCAAATGTTAAGATCTCAGCCTTTAATAACTCGAGTGCCATGGGAACTAATCCATAATTCAGACTAAAGATTTTTTTTTTATATCCATCAAGAACCATAGATCTCTAACACCTATCCATCTATCAATCCTAACATACGTTAAGAATCCCGATAACACTCTCGAACTTCAGCGAATGGGGAACTCCTGATCCCATATCTATCTAAATGCATCTTTTAGCTAGTCTCATCTCCACTCGAGACTCTAGCACAATTTCATTTTACTAGATCCACAAAATACTTACACAATAGAATTCTTAGTGTCTCATCCATTGTACACAATCAAACTATCTACTAATTGTCTAATTACATAAAATATTTCTACCATCAAATCTTATCGTCTAAAGAAATTACCGATTTCTAGCCTCCACTGAAACCATAAAACCATTGATTCACACCAAAACTAGGTATTCTGTTACCAATCGGCAAGCACAAGTCGACCAACACTCAAACCTACAACTTGCGTTCGGTTTGGTCACCCCAATTCCGTTAGTAAATATAAACTTATTAACCCACTCACATCATGTCCAGAAATACATGGGTGTCTCATATCACTAAACTTTTAACAACCTCATACTTATTCCGATATGGTTGCTAAAATTTCGGAATTCTCCAACATGATACTAAATCATTACTTATGCACAAGCTAAGTTTTCCCAAAAATGATTTTCGAAAGCGGTTTGAATCCACGACTCATGGCAACCACGTCGTGAAACAAGGTTCGCACGCTCATTTCGACACAACCCAAAACTTCTTCTCTCCTATGGTTACACCACAATTACTGACGTTCACGAAACAACAACAACTTTTGCCGGTACACATTCAACGCAGACAATTTCGGATCACCACCACTATTTCATGCGTTGCCAATGTCCTACCGCAAAAGAACCGGTCATTCGAGACCAAATGTTTCACGTCTATTCCATTGCATTCATCACATTGGCGGGGTAAGTAACTTAACTAGCCTCTTTTCTCGACTATCAGTATACTCCTTACCCCCTTAGCATACACATACACACTAAGGCCAACAAAAGGAATTAACCTTTAACAACTCGTAAGAGAAAACAAACATCCTCGACTTAAACATTTTTCTTGTCAGCATACTTATTATAAAAGTCAATCATTCATAGACGAAAGTCCACTTTCCAAGACAAAATAAATAGTCCTTTCAAATCTTAACATCTCGAAATACTAACGAGTTCTTAAATACCCTCTCGTGACATTTACTGAATAAATACCGATCCATTTTTCGAAAGAGGGTCCTGACTTTCTTAGCCGACACTGGCCCCATACTACTAGCATGGTCAGAGATCTCGCACAGATCCCTAACCGCCACAACCTTGTCAGCACTATTCAATC
The DNA here is from genome assembly GCA_009771035.1 of Lupinus albus. Lineage (NCBI taxonomy): Eukaryota > Viridiplantae > Streptophyta > Magnoliopsida > Fabales > Fabaceae > Lupinus > Lupinus albus. Next base: position 7,290,884 of record CM020008.1, on the reverse strand, counting down.
ATGACATGATTTGCCAACAATCAGTCCATTCCCAGAATTAGATATAACTGGGACAATGGTAAGCAGATCAAATCCACGGTAAATGTCCTACCGTTTACTACCACTGGACATCGAGACACTACTGTCGACACCACCACAGGCACATTAGTTGGAGTGGATACGACCAAGTCGAAAAGCAACGACTCAGTTTGCAATTTCAGCCTATCCACACAGTCATTAGATACAAAGGAGTGTGTCGCCCCCGAATCAAACAACACTAAAAGAGGAATACCTGGCACCATGCAATTACCTCTTATCAGGTCGTCTGCATTTGAAGTCTCTACACCATTCATGGTGAAAACTCTGTCGGTGGATCGAGGTCGTTCAGCACGAACATCATTCAGACGCTGCCGCAATTTTGGACAATGCCTCTTAAGATGCCCACTCCCCTTGCAGTAATAACAGCTAAGTGTGGATCCGGGGCAAGAATCACCAAAGTGTTTCCGACTGCATTTGTTACACCAGGATGGAGGGTTTTGTTGCGACCCTTCAGCATTGGCATGAGTTCTTGACCCATGTGGAGCATATCCTCTGTTACCCATAGGCGAGGAATAAGGCTTCCCTTCTTCCGGAAACGCCTTACTCTTACCCTTCCCGTGCACAAAATTCCTGTGGGGCCCAAAATTATTGGGAGGAAGTGATCTTGACGCCACCACTTCGTCCGCCTTCATATCATCCTCCACCATCCTACACTTGTTGACTAGTGTAGAGAAATCAGAGATCTCTTGATGCCTAAGCATCGTTTTCAGCTTGGGCTTCAAATCCGATTCAAACTTCGAGCACTTGGACCTTCCGTCCGCCTCCAATTCAGAGTAAGGGCAAAATCGGGCCAATTCTTCAAACTTGGCCGCATAGTCCCCCACTGACAAGTTCCCTTGTTCCAACCTCAAGAATTCCATTTCTTTTTGACTCCTAAGATCAGCAGGAAAATATTTTCGAAGGAATTTCTCCCTGAATGTACCCCATAGAATTATTTGCCCCTCCGCCTCCATTTGGCGCCGAGTGAATTCCCACCAGTTATCGGCCTCTTTTTCTAACAAATAGGTGGCATACGCCAACTTCTGAGCATCACTACAGCTCATGGCCTTGAAAATTCTCTCCAATCTCTGAATCCACTCGATGGCTGCATTAGGAGCGAACCCCCCTTGAAACGAACTGGGGTTCCTCCTACAGAACTCATCCAAACCTCGACACTCAGCCGGACCGGGTGGAACCAAAGGCTGTGAACTCGGGCTTGGTGTCGCATTCTGATTCAGATGTTGCAAGTTCTCGTTCACATTTGCCAGCACTGCCGCAATCTGGGCCAACAGTTCATTCTAACCCGATCCTCTTCCTCGTCCTCTTCCAGACATTTCAATAACGGGTACCTGTTTATCGTGGTTCTCATTTGTCAGTAAACCAGGATTAATCAAACCAATCAACAAATAATCACACAACAGTTTGCTTCAACCACATAGTCCAATCATTTTAAAGTTACAAAGAAGCAAGTAAGGCCATACCCTAGGTCGCAGGACTAACTATGCTCTGATACCATATTGTAAGGACCCAAATTCTACCCTTGAAATTTTTTCTCATTTTAATTCAATTCCAGTCAATCACTCATAACTCACCTTACTTCAAAAACTTATTTCCCTTCCTCACACTCAATCCATGAATCAATAACCACATACATAATCATTTTACCTAGAAGTTCTCATGAATCATTCCTAGAACTAATCTTATAACCTATTATATTATCATACAATTAATCTTGCAGAAAAACATAATTCCTTCAAATAGCATTTACCACATACAACCAGTTATGGGTCTCCCAAAGTTATAAAACCCATAACTACACATATCAATATTAATCTAAACAGATTTACAGTCATCCCATAATGTTATCAAATTAACTACAACGTCAAGTAGCAAATACAGACAAATAGGTTTATAAACGCAAAAGCTTCCTAAGTGAGCTTCTTCTCAAGATCCTTCATTTACCTACAATGGGATTATCATAAACAACACACAAAACAAAAAGGAGTAAGTCATTAGTTCGAAACTAACATCACATGATAATCCACATTCAAATACCACTAAGCATTGATATAAATCATAACCACAAATAAGTAAATGTAAACGTTCATATATTCTTTCTTTCATTTTCACGTTATTCATATTCGTCCTATAGTATATATATCCCATAATATATATTCTATAGCACGCCTACTACGTTCTTTCGAAACCTCCTACTTCTCATCATTCATATCCACCCTATAGAATATATATCCCATACTATATACTCTATAGCATGCATACGACTTTCATTGTGACATTCAGTTCTCATCCTTCATATTCATCTTATAGAATATATATCCCATACTATATATCCTATAACATGCATATGACTTTCATTACTCCGAGTCATCTTTTCATTGGGCCTCCCCCAACAATATTACTTTCAATTGAGTCATCTTTTAATTGGACCTCCCCCAACAATGTTACTTTCATCGGAGTCATCTTTTCGTTGGGCCTCCCCCAACAATGTTACATTCATTTGAGTCATCTTTTCATTGGGCCTCCCCCAACAATGTTACTTTCATTTGAGTCATCTTTTCATTGGGCCTCCCCCAACAATGTTACTTTCATCGGAGTCATCTTTTCATTGGGCCTCCCCCAACAATGTTACTTTCATCGGAGTCATCTTTTCATTGGGCCTCCCCCAACAATGTTACTTTCATCGGAGTCATCTTTTCATTGGGCCACCCCCAACAATGTTACTTTCATCGGAGTCATCTTTTCATTGGGCCTCCCCCAACAATGTTACTTTCATCGGAGTCATCTTTTCATTGGGCCTCCCCCAACAATGTTACTTTCATTTGAGTTATATTTTCATTGGGCCTCCCCCAACAATGTTACTTTCATCGGAGTCATCTTTTCATTGGGCCTCCCCCAACAATGTTACTTTCATTTTTATAACAGAAAAGTCACGCATTTTCCAACATAATGCATAAATTACAGACGTATCATTTTAAACCATTACCTCTTTCACATACCTCATTCATATCATTAAGTATGATTTAGAGCCACTTATCCCTTACCTTGGTGAGTGTTGGGGATCGGTTCCGAGTAACTTTAAAAGTCTCCTCCGCGATTTCCTCCAACCTTAGGATCTTTCCTCATTTCCACCAATAACAACAATGTTAGTCATTTATCCCAAATATCACATAAACAACTTATTTTGCATCATTTAATCATACAAAATATTCATCATCAATATTCAACCATCTAAAACATGCATAACATCTCATATTTCTATATTTCCAAAACTACTTCAATACAAGTTTCTAAATATCAAAGCATACATGTTCATCTCATATAACAACATCAAAGCACTACTCATTATCCACATCTAACATTTCATCTCTTTCTCTTTATACTCATATTCTCATTTTGGGGTTTTTGGGGGTTTTTCATGAATAACCCATAAAACTTTCCATTCATCAAATATCAACTCTAAACTAAGAGTTTACAAGATAAAAACAACATAAAATGAACCATAACTCTAAAGGATGAGTTTCCATGGTTTCTCATGTTATGAAAATAAATCCAACATACCCAAAACAAGTTAGAGAGGAAGAAGAAGAGTTAGTAACAAGAGGTTTACCTCTTCTCAAGCTCCAAGATGAGTCCTAAGGCTCCTTGCTCTTGAAAAGCTCTCCTCTCTCTCTTCTCTTCGAAGTTCTAACCCTAAAATGTGTTTGGGTTTCTGTTTTAAAGAGGTGTCGTCGGGTTGTAATCGATTACCAACATGGTGTAATCGATTACAACGTGAAAAATGCGCATATCTGATGCTTTTAATACGATGTAATCGATTACCAGGAGTGTGTAATCGATTACACTGTGTCAGATGCACATATCTGATGCTTTTAATACGATGTAATCGATTACCAGCAACGTGTAATCGATTACCAGCAATGTGTAATCGATTACCAGAAATGTGTAATCGATTACCAGCAATGTGTAATCGATTACCAGAAATGTGTAATCGATTACCAGCAATGTGTAATCGATTACCAGAAATGTGTAATCGATTACACTGTGTCAGATGCACATATCTGATGCTTTTAATACGATGTAATCGATTACCAGCATAGTGTAATCGATTACCAGCTGTGTGTAATCGATTACCAGCAGTGTGTAATCGATTACACTGTGTCTACAGCCCAAAATTGCCATTTCTCGCCCAGGCGAGAATCCTCCAGTATAGTCCAGGATTTCACCCTCCCAGCTGATCCTTTTTCGCTCAGGCGAGAATCTCTCGATCAAGCGAGGCTTCCAGGACTGATACTATATTTTTAAAGATTAAAATTTGGGGTGTTACACGATGTGGTATGAGGAATAAACTCGACCTGCCCGATGTGGTATGGGGAATTAACTAGACCTGCCCGATGTGGTATGGGAATAAACTTGACCTGCCCGATGTGGTATGTGGAATTAACTAGACCTGCCCGATGTGGTATGGGGAATAAACTCGACCTGCCCGATGTGGTATGGGGAATAAACTCGACCTGCCCGATGTGGTATAGGGAAAATAACTAGACCTACCCGATGTGGTAGAGGATTATCTTTGCGGGAGATTTGTTAAATGTGATTAAGGATGAATACGATTAATGGGACATGAGTATGTTTGAAATGAAAGTAATATGCATGCTATAGTATATATATTATGGGATATATATACTATTGGGTGAATATGAATAAGTGGAAAAGATATGGTTGAAAATAAAGTAATATGCAATCTATAGAATATATATTATGGGATATATATATATATACTATAGGGTAAATATGAGTAAGTGGAAAGAATATGTTTGAAATGAAAGTAATATGCATGCTATAGAATATATATTATGGGATATATATACTATAGGGTGAATATGAATAACATGGAGATGGAGGAAAGAGGATACTAATGTTTATATTTACATGCTTGTTTTATAATTCATACCACTTTTTAATCGTATTTAAAATGTGGATTATCAGGTAATGTTAGTCTTGAAATAATGACTTACTCCGTTGTTTTTGTGTGTTGTTTATGATAATTCCATTGTAGGTAAACGAAGGATTTGAGGGGGAGGCTCACTTAGGAACTTATGCGTTTCTTAGCTTGGATTTCTTTATCTGTATTTTTGTATTGTGGTTGACTAGATACTATTTGGATAAATGTAATTCTGACTATGGAAATATTGGATATGTATAGTTATGGGTATAGTTTCTTGGAAACCCATAACTAGCTGTATGCGATAGTTATTAGGTATTAATTGAATGAATTACGTTTTTATGCAATATGACGTGTATGTTAATATAACATGGTAAAAAGTGGTTTTATGGAATAATCAATGAGGGATTTAAGTAAGATGGTGAATGTATGCATGAAAGGCGTAAAATAAAGGAAAAAATTTCAAGAGTAGAATTTGGGTCCTTACAATATGGAATCAGAGCATAGTTAATTCTGCGGCCTAGGGTATGACCTTACTTGCTTCTTTGTAACATGTTTATGATTTGACTAAGTTTAGATGGTATGAATTGAATGCTTAAAGCATGTAGCCTTGGTGTAGTGACATGTAATGTGCTATGAGACTATGTGATAACCTGACTTATGTGAGTTAAATTTGTGTGATGTCTATCAATGAGCGCAGGTTAAGACATGGCTGTAAGATGAAGAGGAAGAGGAAGAGGAACGAGTCAGAACGTTTCAAATGATTTGTTGGCTCATATGGTGGATGCACTACAATAGATGAACGAGAGCTTGCATAATCTGAATCAGGACCTTGCACTAAGACGAGTTCGCAACCCCTAGTCCCACCCGGACCGGTAGAGTACCGAGGTCTGGATGAGTTTTGTAGGAGGAACCCCAGCTAGTTCCATGGGGGATTTGCTCCTGATGCTGCTATTGAGTGGATTCAAGGAATGGAGCGGATCTTTCGGGCCATGAACTGTTCGGAGACTCAGAAGCTGGCCTATGCCACTTATATGCTAGTGAAGGAGGCCGAGAACTGGTGGGAGTTTACTCGACGCCAAATGGAGGCGGAGGGACAACTGATTGCCTGGGGTACATTCAAAGCAAAGTTCTTTCATAAATACTTCCCTGCTGATCTGAAGAGGAAAAAGGAAATGAAGTTCTTGAACTTGGAACAAGGAAACATGTCAGTAGGGGAATATGCGGCTAAATTCGAGGAATTGACCCGGTTTTGTCCCTACTCTGAGTTGGAAGTGTATGGACGGTCCAAGTGCTCTAAATTTCAATCGGTCTTAAAGCCCAAGCTGAAAAGGATGTTCGGACATCAAGAGATTGATGATTTTGCTACCTTGGTCAACAAGTGCAGGATGTACGAGTATAACCTAAAGGCGGATGAGGTGGCGACACCCAAATCAATTTTCCCCCGGAACTCTGGACCCCAACGCAACCATATGCAGGGGAGAGGCAAGGAGAGAGTGGAAGATGATCGAAAACCTTATGCAGCACCTACTAGACATCGTAATAGAAATTTCCAAGGGTCGAGACCACCTACCGTTCCTACCGAAGGGGTTTCTACTCCCATGTGCAACAAATGTGGTAGACTCCATTATGGGAGTACATGCCCGGGATCGGGAAATGGATGTTTCCACTGCTAGGAGTTGGGGCACATTAAAAGGTTTTGTCCCAAGCTAGATCGGAGACTTAATGTCATTCATGCTGAGGGGCAAGGAACCATGGTCGAGTGGTTACCCCGAGTGGCGCAGGGACATCAGGTGTTGATGATCCGGTTAGAGGTAATGGCATGGTGACAAGTATTCCTTTTAGTGTTGTTTAATTTGGGAGCGACACACTCCTTATATTTGTTGAATGTGTGAACCGACTGAGATTGTACACATAGTCGTTGTTTTCGACTTAGTTGTATCCACCCCACCCAGTGTAACGGTGGTAGTTATCGATACTGGTGTCTCAGTGTACGATCGGGGTAAATGGTAGAACCTTTACCATAGCTTTGATACGCTCAATGATGTCCTAGATGGATTTAATCCTGACGATGGACTGGCGGTCAACAAATCGTGTTATGACTGAATATGTGATAATTGTTGATGTGAAAGATTCTTGTTAAGTATCTTAGTGAGGATTTAAGATCTAGTTTGCATTGATATGTATATGTATTCTAAGGGGTAAAACTTATATTGCCAGATAATGGAGGAGACTAGTTAAGTTACTTACCCCGTCAATGTGATGAATGCATTTGAATAGACGTGAAACTTTTGGTCTCTGATGATCGGCCCTTTTGCAGTAGAACATTGGCAATGCACGATATAGTGGTGGTGTACACCAATTATCTGCTTTGAAGGTTGTACCGACAAAAGTTGTTTTTGTTTCATGAGCGTCAGTAATTGCTATGCATGATTGTAGTGTAACTGTATGAGAGAAAGGGTGTTGAGTTATGTTGAAATGATTATGTAAACTTCGTTTTCACGACATGGTTGCCATGAATCATGGGTTCAAACCATTTTTGAAAATCATTCTTGGGCGACACGTATATTGTGGCTGAACATTGATTTAGTATCATGTTGGAGAATTCCAGAATTTTAGCAACCGTATCTTGATAAATATGAGGTTGTTAAAAATTTGGTGATACAATTATGACCATGTATTTTTAGACGGACAACAAGTGGGGTACTAAATATATATTTGCTATCGTAATTGGGGTATCCAATTCTAAAGCATGTTATGGAACTGAGTTTTTGTCAACTTGCACTTGTCGATTAGTAACAGAGTACTTAGTTTTGAGGTGAATCAATAGTTTTGTGTGTTCGATTGAGGCTAAGGATCGGTAATTTCTTTCTACTATAAGGTATGATGTTGGAAATGTTTGATGTAAGAGGATCATTATTGGATAGTTGATTTTGTACGAGGGGAGAGACTCTAAAAGTATTAGTTGTTTAGATGTTTTGTTGAGTGACTACCTGGATTCTATGTGGTAGTGTATGCAATGCTGGGAAAGCTAAGGTAAATTTTGGGAAAATAGTGGTTTTCTTTAATGAGTGGAATGAATTATGTTATTCCTTTGAGTGGAGGTGAAACTAGCTAGTGCATGTTGGATGTTTAATGAAAGCATTGTGGTAGAGGAGGGGTAAGAAGTTCCCCATTCTCTTGGTTTCGGAAGTGCTATTGGGATTCTCAACGTATGTGAGGGTTGTTAGCTGGATAGGCCAGAGAGACCTATGGTCCTTGATGAATACTGAAAAATATTTAGTCTGGTTATAGTTTCGTTCTCTTAGTGGTTCGAGTTGTTCAAGATTGGGATCTTAGTATGTAGACCTTGAAGAGATTGTCCATGAATTGGCCTTGTGATATCCCGGTTTAGTGGTGTGTGCCCTTGGTGGTCGTTTAAGTAATCTTAATGGATTAGATGATCGAGTATGAATTTGGTTGAGTATAGATTATGCTTAAAGTCTAGGCGATGATATTATCTTCCGAGAGTAGCCAAATAAAAGTTTCGGGGACGAAAATTCCTATAAGAGGGGGAGGATTGTAACACCTTGGATTTTAAAGTCTTTAAATTATAGTATCAGTCCTGGGAGTCTCGCTTGAACGAGAGAATTGTCGCTTGAGCGAGAGAGGCTCACCAGGGAGGGTGAAATCCTGGGCTATACTGAAGGATTCTCGCTTAAGCGAGAATGGTCTCACTTGAGCGAGAGTTGTCTCGCCTGGGCGAGAAAAGTGGCATTTAGGACCTGTCGAAGCTGTGAGATTCTCGCCTGAGCGAGAGGATCCTCACTTGAGCGAGAGATGCCTCGCCTGAGCGAGAAATCCCTCGCTTGAGCGAGAGCGTCAGATCTGAAATTTTAAAAAGGCGGGATTTTCTCGCCTGAGCGAGAATGGGCTCGCTTGAGTGAGAACCCGACGATTTCACTTTAAAATAAAAACCCCAAACACATTTTAGGGTTAGAAAGTGAGAGAGAAGATAGGAGAAGGTGATTTTTAAAGCAAGAACTCGTGGGAATCATCTAAGAGCTTGAGAAGAGGTAAATCTCTTGATTCTAACTCTCTTTCTCCCTTTCAAACTCGTTTTTGGGTGTATGGATCTCTTCTCAAAGTATGAGAAACCATGGAAACTCTTCCTTTAGAGTTATGGTTCGTTTTATGTTGTTTTCCTCTTGTAAACTCTTAGTTTAGAGTTGGTATTTGATGAATGGAAAGATTTTGTGAGTTTATTCATGAAAACCCCAAAACCCCCAAAATGTGAATATGAGTAAAAAGGGAAATTGGTGAAATGTTAAATGTGGATGATAATTTTATGCTTTATTGTTGATATATGAGATGAATATGTATGTTTTAGATGTTTGGAAACTCAAAGTAATGTTGAAAAACTTGAAAATGTGTGAATATTTTGTATGTTTGACGATGAAATACGAGTCGTTTATGTGTTATTTAAAATCGCAGAGGAAACTCGTAAAGTTACTCGAAAACAACTCCAACGCTCACCAATGTAAGGGATGAGTGTTTCTAACTTATATGAGCTGATGTGAATGAGGTATATGAAAGAGGTAAAGTGTTGGTAAGAATATTGTTGTTACCCTACCCGAAGTGGTAGTGATTTATTATTGTTATCCTACCCGAAGTGGTAGTGGTTTATTGTTGTTATCCTACCTGAAGTGGTAGTGGTTTAATGTTGTTGTCCAACCCGGAATGGTAGTGGATTATTGTGGTATTTACTAGACCTGCCCGATGTGGTATGGGGAATAAACTCGACCTGCCCGATGTGGTATGGGGAATTAACTAGACCTGCCCGATGTGGTATGGGGAATAAACTCGACCTGCCCGATGTGGTATGGGGAATAAACTCGACCTGCCCGATGTGGTATGGGGAAGATAACTAGACCTACCCGATGTGGTAGAGGATTATCTTTGCGGGAGATTTGTTAAATGTGATTAAGGATGAATACGATTGATGAGTCAAATATTACACACTATTAATAACCTTATTTTACCATTGTTAATGATTCTTGGTGTCTAATTGACTTTATTTTGCATTGTTTAGTGTTTTAGGCTTTATTGGACTATTATTCCTAAAATGAGTTAATTTGGGATTATTTAGCCTAATTAAATCTAATTCCATTTTCATGACATATTTGGCACCAAGGACATTTTGGGCATTACAAGTGGAAGATGTGTGCTAAAGTGAAGATTGTATTTAGTTATAGGATTTTTAATTCCGTTTTAGGTTTAGGGCCCATTTCGGTTTTACCCTTTAATAAGCTTAGAATTTCGTTTTCACAAACAACTTTACATTACACATTTTACTTTTCAGCTTTGGAGAGAGCAATTTTCGTTTTCCCCCTTTTGGGGTTCTTTTAGGTTTTCGTTTTCCATCTTCTTCCTCCTCCAAATTCGGTTTTGCTTCTTCCTCCATGGAAGGCTAGAAGTTTAGTGCTAAATTCCTTTGGTAATGTATCACACTCTTGAGGTTTAGTGCTTAATGCATTTTCGGTTTCTATGTTGTTGTTAATGCAATTTCGGTTTTATGTTGTTGAAGATTCTATCCTATTTCATGTCATGGTTTGCTTAATTCCATGGTGTTGTTTTAGGTTTGTGAACTGATTTTCGCTTAGTTAATTAGTTCTCTAGCACATAATCGCTTAGTTTATGTGAATCTGTAAATGCTCTATGTTTATGTTGAATTCGCTTAGTTTGAAGCTTAAACATTAGAGTTATGAACAGATTAGGAATTCAATGTGTAGAATCTGAAATTGATGCTTTGATTCGTGTGACATTGTTAACTGTTTGTTGCTTATGCCAATTTCGCTTAGTTAGAGGTTTAGCAATTTAACTGTGAGTTGATCATCGCTTAGTTAATCGACTCTCAACAAAGGAACACTGAGAATCTGATTTTGATATACTGAAACCGAGGATTGAGTTGTGAACAAGGAAACCAAAGGGATTTAGCCTCTTTACTATTCTGTTTTCTGTTTGTGTTCTGTTTTAGCTTAATTTCATAGCATAACAAACACTAAAACCCCCCATTGTGTGTGTGCGTGTAAGGTGTTTGAACCATTGTGTGAAAGATAATCTTTGGGAAACGACCTAGGAGTCACTTCCTAGTACTATACTTTATTGTTATATTATTTGTATCGAGTACGGCCTCGATCAAATTTGGCGCCGCTGCCGGGGATTATTGATTCATACAAAGGTTCTCTGTAGTTTCATAAAGCTTATTTTAGTGTAGTGTAGTTTAGTTAGTCATTTCTATAGTGCATTTTTGGTGAAAATTCTGATATTGGTGCAAAAAGCTGTTAATGTGCACTATTCACTGTTCACTATTTTGCCATTTTTCATGATTTATGTGATTCTGTTTTGCTGGTTTATATAGTTGTGGGTGGAATTTTTGCATGAAACTTTGTTTCCACACTTCTTTCATCCCACATTGAACACCAGAGAAAGCAGAACCACTTTCCGAGCTGTAGTTTGTTAGATACAACTTTATGGTGAATAGTGAATTGTTGGAAATTTGTTTTTAGGACAACTTTGTCTCCGTATATCAGAATTGGACATATGACGTATGCATTTGGAGTAGAAAAATAAGTTATACCCACGCAGTCTGTTAGCTCCGAACCAAAAATCCGAAATAACCCTTTTTACTATTTCTTTTTTATTTTTTGAGGTTTATTTTTTATTTTTCAAGGTTTATAGTGAAACTGTTTTGCATTTTTAACATAGTTAGGCTTTGAATTTTTTCTTGAAACTTTTTGTACATGTTCTATATGATTTTAGGATGTTATTGATGCAAATACTTGGTTGATTCTACAATTATAACATGAATTTCCATTACTGTTGCATTACTTTCTTCCTACTGTTGACTGTAATGCATGACTAGGAGGAACACATGCATTTTGCATTCAATAAATCCCGAAATTGATAGAACATATCATAGGTTAGTTAGACAAAATAGGACTTTAGATACTAATTTTGTTTCTGTTTCTGAACATCATGTTGCTGAATATAGTGATTCTGTGCATTCTGTTGCATTTCCTAATTTTGACCATTCTGTCCATTCTGAAAATATGGCTCAGCCACCTACTCCTCCTGGTCCCCATGAGAGGACATTAAGGGAGCTGGCTGCCCCTGATTTTACTTATGACAGTTTGTGTATCCAATATGAGGATGTACCATATGTGCTTAAAACTGGACTAATCCATTTGTTGCCTAAGTTTAATGGACTTGCAGGTCAGGATCCTCATAAACATCTTAAGGAGTTCCACATTGTTTGCTCAACCATGAAACCACATGATGTTATGGAGGATCACATTTGCCTAAAGGCCTTTCCTCATTCACTTGAAGGCCCTGCAAAGGACTGGTTGTACTATCTGGCTCCTGGTTCCATCACAAGTTGGGGTGACTTGAAGAGGTCATTCTTGGGTAAATTCTTCCCTGCATCCAGGACCACTGCAATCAGAAAGGACATATCTGGAATTAGGCAACAACATGGTGAGAGCTTGTATGAGTACTGGGAGAGGTTTAAGAGATTGTGTGCTAGTTGCCCTCATCATCAGATCTCTGAGCAACTTCTCCTGCAGTATTTTTATGAGGGTCTGAACAATATGGATAGGAGTATAATTGATGCTGCTAGTGGTGGTGCACTTGGGGACATGACTCCTTTTGAGGCAAGATGTTTGATAGAGAAGATGGCTTCCAATTCTCAACAATTCAATGCAAGGAGTGGTGATGCCATAGTTGTAAGAGGAGTCCATGACGTTGGGACAAATGCAGCAAGGCAAGACAAGCTTGAGACTAAAATTGATTCCCTCACCACCTTGATCACTCAGTTAGCCATAAATCAGCAAAAATCTTCAATGGCAAGAGTATGTGGCATTTGCACCTCAAGTGATCATTATAGTGATATGTGTCCTTCTCTGCTTGAGCCAAGAACTGGTGATCATCCTGAGGCGTATGTTGCAAACATATACAACAACAGACCTCCACATAAGCAGCAACATTATGATCCACTCTCATCAAGCACATACAATCGTGGTTGGAGAAATCAGGCACCATTTCAAAACAATAATGTTGGGCAGAATAGATCATCATATATGCCCCCATCAATCCAACAACAGAGGCATCAAATGATTAACACTCCTGCACCTACTGAACCCTCTTTGGAAGAATTGGTGAGGCAGATGACAATGCAGAACATGTAGTTCCAGCAAGAAACCAAAGCTTCAATTCAAAGACAAGAGTCTTCAATTCAGAATCTAACTACCCAGATGGGGCAGATGGCTACTTCACTGAACACATTGCAGTCACAGAATTCTGACAAGTTACCTTCTCAGACTGTGCTTAACCCAAGGAATGTGAGTGCCATCACCCTCAGATCAGGCAAGCAGACTGAAGTGCCTACACCTAGAATAGATTTTGGTCTTCAAAAAGAACATGATGCATCAAAAAGGAATAAATCTGTTTTAGAAGAAAAATGAGAATACAACAAGAGAAACTCATGCAAATCAACCTTCCTCAAGTGCTACGCAACAACCATTTTCCATTCCTCTTCCATTTCCACCAAAAATCATTCTAACCAAGAAGATGGGGAATATGGAAGAGCTGGACAAGGACCTCTTGGATACATTTACAAAGGTTGAGGTGAACATACCTCTCCTTGATGCTATCAAGCAGATTCCGAGATATGCCAAGTTTTTGAAAGAATTGTGCACTCACAAGAGGAAGCTGAAAGGTAATGAAAGGATCAACATGGGAAGGAATGTTTCTGCCAAGATAGGTATGCCTGTTCCTCACATCCCTGAAAAGTGTAAGGACCCAAGTACATTTACTGTACCTTGCATCATAGGTAATAGAAAATTTGAAAATGTCATGCTTGATTTAGGAGCATCCATTAATGTTATGCCTATGAATGTATTTAGATTCCTTTCACTTGGACCCTTCCAACCTATGGGTGTGGTAATCCAATTAGCAAATAGGAGTACTGCATACCCTGCTGGTTTGGTAGAGGATGTCTTGGTTCAGGTTGATCAACTGATCTTTCCTGCTGATTTTTACATTCTTGATATGGAAGAGGGATCCCCTAGTAACACAGTTCCAATTATTTTGGGGAGACCATTCTTGAGAACAGCCCGAACCAAGATCGATGTCCATGCTGGGACACTCTCTATGGAATTCGATGATAAAGTGGCTCGGTTTAACATTTTTGATGCTTTAAAGCATCCATCCTAGGGCCACTCTGTTTTCCACCTTGATTTGCTTCATGAGTTCAATGATACACACCTTTCTAATTTTCTTCATGATTTTCATGCTCCGTCATTAACTGATTCATACACTTGTCATGCATGCACTAATTCTGAAACATGTAGTTTTTGCATTGATGAGTTTTTGAACATTGATATTGACATTGATGTTCCTTGCACTTCATTGTACACTTGCCATGCATGCACTGATTCTGAGCGGTGTGACTCTTGTATTGATGAGTTTCTTAATATTGTTGTTGATTCTCCTGTTACACATTCACATTGCACTAACACAATTGATGCAGGAATCACACAACAATCTGATTTATTTGTTCAGGTGCAGGCTGCAACAAAGCCTAGCTTTGCTACTTTCTTTCCATCTGTTTTGCAGGCACCTGATTGGACACCCCCATTTGACCTTGAGTGCGACATTGCTGTTTATGCTTTGGGGATTGTCCTTGCTAGTTATGAGTTTGATTTCCTCCCTCCATGATTAAGGGAGTTTTTCTTTCTTTCTCTCCTTCCTTACTTTTTATTCCACTTGTCCAATTACAATTTCTAATGTAACTACATGGATATTCTGGCTGTGTTCCATTGGGACAATGTGTAGTTTAAGTGTGGGGGTGGAGACTAATGTAGGTTTATGTTGATGCATGATTTTCTTTGATTCTTAGATTTTGCTTAGATTTTGGGCATTTTCTCTCATGCTTTGTTTTAGTTGATTCTTGATATTGTGTTGTGAATCCATGCATTTTCTGTGTGTTAAGTTACTTTTGAGAATTAAGAGGTTGAGGAAATTGTGATAGTCTTGTCCCTTGTGAGATTTTGAGCCTTAATTGAGGATGGATTGATGTATGCCATCTAGTATTCTTTCATGTGTGATTGTTGCACTCTTGATTACTTGCACTCTAGAACTTGACATGTTTCTTGTTGATACTTGATTTTCATATTGCACATTTTGAAGTGATTTAGGCATTTCTTTTGAATAAGCCACATGCCATATAGCCTACCTTGAATGAAATCATCCTTTTGCTAGCCCCTTTGAGCCTTTTTACCCCTTTCTTTGTTATATAGCTCATTGCAAGCCTATAAGTGAAAAACCATGATTATCCTAACTTTAGGGAATTTTGGAGCTTTGGAATTGTTTTGAGAATGGGTATTAAAGTAAAGGTGCATTGTTCTTCATTTCTTATACTTTTTGGGTATGACTCATGGGTTGGTTAATACATTTTTTTTGTACATCAGTGTGGTGTATTGAAAAACAAAAAGAAAAAAAATAGCAAAAAAAGAAACAAAACAAAAGAAAAAGAAACAAAAAAGAAAAAAAAAGAAAAAAAAGTGAATAAAAGTTGAGTGTCGCAAAGAGGATTGGAATTTGAGTTTGAATATGGGGTTGATTTTGTCTTACTTTTTACTTATTCCTCATTGCTCCTCTATTCCCTTGGTTTTAAGCTACATATTCCATACTTTATCCTACCTTGTCCTTGGCCCCATTACAACCTTGAAAAGTCCTTTTGATCACTATGTGCATGTGTTGGTCATGTTGATGTTAGAAACTTGTCAAGCTTATGGTTTTGTTTGTTTTCATGAAGTGCCTTGAGTGTAAATACTTACAACCTAAGACACATGAGTGTAAACACTTTAGAGAGCATATCTTGTGAGGATCTATCATTGTTGTGACTCACCTCTTGATTTGATTGGTTTCTTTGCATGCTTGAATTGATTGGATGATCTACATGGATATCTTAATTCTTGATCTTTTTATTCTAGTGTGTTTGATTTTGCCCATCTCTTTGCATTTCTTAGAATTCATTGTGAAGTATGCCATCTTTAGGATTTTTGATTTCCTAGTTTTTAATAATCTTCTTACATGACTCACTTTGTTGCACTAGTTAGCATAGCATTATTTCTTGATTTTGCCCAGGAGTGCAAAAGGTTAAGTGTGGGGGTATTTGATGAGTCAAATATTACACACTATTAATAACCTTATTTTACCATTGTTAATGATTCTTGGTGTCTAATTGACTTTATTTGGCATTGTTTAGTGTTTTAGGCTTTATTGGACTATTATTCCTAAAATGAGTTAATTTGGGATTATTTAGCCTAATTAAATCTAATTCCATTTTCATGACATATTTGGCACCAAGGACATTTTGGGCATTACAAGTGGAAGATGTGTGCTAAAGTGAAGATTGTATTTAGTTATAGGATTTTTAATTCCGTTTTAGGTTTTGGGCCCATTGTTTAGGGCCCATTTCGGTTTTACCCTTTAATAAGCTTAGAATTTCGTTTTCACAAACAACTTTACATTACACATTTTACTTTTCAGCTTTGGAGAAAGCAATTTTCGTTTCCCCCTTTTGGGGTTCTTTTAGGTTTTCGTTTTCCATCTTCTTCCTCCTCTAAATTCGGTTTTGCTTCTTCCTCCATGGAAGGCTAGAAGTTTAGTGCTAAATTCCTTTGGTAATGTATCACGCTCTTGAGGTTTAGTGCTTAATGCATTTTCGGTTTCTATGTTGTTGTTAATGCAATTTCGGTTTTATGTTGTTGAAGCTTCTATCCTATTTCATGTCATGGTTTGCTTAATTCCATGGTGTTGTTTTAGGTTTGTGAACTGATTTTCGCTTAGTTAATTAGTTCTCTAGCACATAATCGCTTAGTTTATGTGAATCTGTAAATGCTCTATGTTTATGTTGAATTCGCTTAGTTTGAAGCTTAAACATTAGAGTTATGAACAGATTAGGAATTCAATGTGTAGAATCTGAAATTGATGCTTTAATTCGTGTGACTTTGTTAACTGTTTGTTGCTTATGCCAATTTCGCTTAGTTAGAGGTTTAGCAATTTAACTATGAGTTGATCATCGCTTAGTTAATCGACTCTCAACAAAGGAACACTGAGAATCTGATTTTGATATATTGAAACCGAGGATTGAGTTGTGAACAAGGAAACCAAAGGGATTTAGCCTCTTTACTATTCTGTTTTCTGTTTGTGTTCTGTTTTAGCTTAATTTCATAGCATAACAACCACTAAAACCCCCCATTGTGTGTGTGCGTGTAAGGTGTTTGAACCATTGTGTGAAAGATAATCTTTGGGAAACGACCTAGGAGTCACTTCCTAGTACTATACTTTATTGTTATATTATTTGTATCGAGTACGGCCTCGATCAACGATTAATGGGACATGAGTATGTTTGAAATGAAAGTAATATGCATGCTATAATATATATATTATGGGATATATATACTATAGGGTGAATATGAATAAGTGGAAAAGATATGGTTGAAAAGAAAGTAATATGCATGCTAATATATATTATGGGATATATATATAGTATAAGGTGAATATGAGTAAGCGGAAAGAATATGTTTTAAATGAAAATAATATGCATGCTATAGAATATATATTATGGGATATATATATATATATATATTATAGGGTGAATATGAATAACATGGAGATGGAGGAAAGAGGATACTAATGTTTATATTTACATGCTTGTGTTTATAATTCATACCACTGTTTAATCGTATTTAAAATGTGGATTATCAGGTAATGTTAGTCTTGAACTAATGACTTACTCCCTCGTTTTTGTGTGTTGTTTATGATAATCCCATTGTAGGTAAACGAAAGATTTGAGGGGAGGCTCACTTAAGAACTTATGCGTTTCTTAGCTTGGATTTCTTTATCTGTATTTTTGTATTGTGGTTGACTAGATACTATTTGGATAAATGTAATTCTGACTATGGTAATATTGGATATGTGTAGTTATGGGTATAGTTTTTTGGAAACCCATAACTAGATGTATGCGATAGTTACTAGGTATTAATTGAATGAATTACGTTTTTCTGCAATATGACATGGTAAAAAGTTGATTTATGGAATAATCAATGAGGGATTTAAGTAAGATGGTGAATGTATGCATGAAATGAGTAAAATAAAGGAAAAAAATTTCAAAGGTAGAATTTGGGTCCTTACAGAATGCACATGTAATATGTGTGTTTTTAACGATGTAAATGCACATGTAATATGTGTGTTCTTAATCATGCAGTAAAAAAAATTCTTTCATGCGAATGCACGGATAACTTGCTAGTTATATATGTATATTTAAATTCACTGGTATGTGAATTAATTAGTAAACCATCAGTTGAATCATTATATCACTATAAGAATACTCTGATCAGTTTGACAAAAGTTTACAGTTACTGTATTAATAACCCTGAAATTAAGAGAGAATCCAATACCGTGACTACTATACCACCGTGACTACTATACCACTATATTCATTGTACTGGTTAAGTTTTTGATAAAAATAGATTCTTTAAAAATATATTTACAGAAGAAATCTATCTTATAGTAAAAGTATTCTTGCCAAACTAAGAGAGAATCCAATATATATATTTCAAAATCATCACTTCAAATTTTAAAAAATGGTCCCCATTTGTCTATTTTTATTCTTCAATTTTCCCTTAGTTTTTGTGTAACATTCGTTCTTCAGTTTCATAAAATTGTATCATTCTCCTCTCTTTTTCATAAATCTAATATCTCTTACTCCTTAGTTCATAGTTGTATTCTCTCACTTTGAGACTTCAGATTTCATACAATATGCTTTTATTTTATTTAATCAAAAATATTTGATTAGCGAAACACAAGTAACGTTTATGCTACCAATCTACACAGCTAAGGCACCAACTGTCACGGATTAAAGTCTTAATGTTTTCTAAATTTCATTTTTCTTCGATAACAGAAGATATATGTTCTACCCTAGTTAATCAGACAAACCTAGTAAACCGGGCTGGCCTCCTCCCTGACCGGCCAATAACCAGATATATGCGAATTAGGGTTTTCAAACATGCCTCGATAATAGTTGGACACGTTGGGCCAGATCTGGAACCACTTCATCGACATTCCGTCTGACACGCTGCCAACAACTTACTGTCACACCACCTGCAAATCTCACCTACCCTCCTACCAACACGACAAGGGACATGCCTGCAATACGACTATTAGACCTGCCATAAGCTACAAGTCAACTACACACATAATACGACCCTGCCAAATCCGTCTGACACGGATAAAGCAGCTCTGACAGACCCAAATGGTCGATCGCTCCAACATACTCCTCAAGGTTGTTTCGTCCATCCCACTACTATAAATAGGGGAACCCCCATAAGGAAGTATCATTTATTACTATTCATTGTTATTTACTCTCAATATATTTGCTTTTTACTTCCTCTCCAGTCTCATACTGATCGTTGGAGCTCAACCCAAACACTCCTATAAAGATTTCTTGTGTTGCCTACCAGCCCGACCTACTAGACTTATCATCAAAGAACATTGGCACCGTCTGTGACTTACCTATACCATAGTAACCACTCGAAATGAGGAAGAAAAAAGGATGAGTACACTGCTTATTGGGAGATGGGGAGTTTGATGCTTGGGATAGATATACATGTCTAGTAGAAAGCTACACTCACTATGGGTTGGAGAAGTCGTTGATTATCTACACATTTTGTAATGGATTGGATTATTCTTCAAAGGTGTCACTTAACTTCACAGCTAGCACAGCTCTAATGATTAAAGGGTTAGATGACGTCTATGAGACAATTAAGAACATTGCCTCAAGTCACCACAAATGGGCAAATGAAAGAGGTAATTGAAGTTTCACATACAAACACAAGAAAACGAGTTGAATTGTGTTTATTTGCTATTTTTTCCAAAATCATAACATTGATATCTTTTGTCATTTTTTATGTCTCCCGATCAAATTAAAATATGTTATTTGATTAAATAGAAAAATCATAAAAGTTGAATTATATTACTTTATGTAATTTGATTGGATAGAGATAGAGAAAGACAGTTTTTAAGACCAGATGATCTCTCACACTCCTTTATCATAGTCATATCTAGTATTTGACCCTAATCTAAATATAAATTGTAATATAGCAGAAGAAACGTAGATAAGCTTTATTACATAAACAAATGTACAATTGTGAAGAAAAAATGCACTTTTGATACAATGTGAATATGGATTAAATTACTGAAAAAAAACCCTCCAGTAATGGAAATGCAAATTATGATTTTTACATGTCACTTCAAGAATAATAATGTCATATTATTATATTTAAGAGTATAATAAAGTCATTTCAATTATATTTTACTATTACTTTTTATTGTACTCTCCTCTCCATTACTAGGACAAGGATCTGTTGTCCCATACTTCATCCTTATATCTGTCTGTCCCGCACAAATTAAAAAAATTAAACATCCATAATTTTTTCTATTTTACTCTAATTTAATTGGTGCGGGACGGATTTAGCATTGTCCCCATTTCTATTCACACCCTTAAATTAGAGTTATGAACTTAATCCTCATAGTGACCTCAAACAATAATTTCCATATATAATAGCTTTTATGCCTCCCAACACCCAAAGCACCTTATCCTATCTTCATTCCCTTCTCACACTTTCTCTGTGAATTTGCCAAACAAAATGGCTACCACTCTCTCTACCCTCACCCTTCGTTCTCTCTCCTCTTCCACATCTTATCCTACACCCTCATCTTATCCTACGCATTCCAAACTCTACCTCCAATTCCCATCCTCCAACTCCAACAATCGCTCCCACCGCGCCACCTACCTCCGCCCAATCGCCGCTGTATCCGCCCCTGAGAAAATCGAGAAGCTCGGAGGCGACATCTCAAGCCTCACCCTCGAAGAGGCCAAGATCCTCGTTGACTACCTCCAGGACAAGCTCGGCGTCTCAGCTGCTTCCTTCGCGCCAGTAGCTGTCGCTGCCGGAGCCGGAGCAGCTGTCGCCGACGCCCCCGCCGTGGTGGAAGAGCAGACGGAGTTCGATGTGGTCATTGAGGATGTTCCGAGTAACGCGAGGATTGCAGTGATTAAAGCGGTGAGAACATTGACTAACTTGGCGCTGAAGGAAGCGAAGGATTTGATTGAAGGTTTGCCGAAGAAATTCAAAGAAGGGATTTCGAAGGAGGAAGCAGATGATGCTAAGAAGCAGCTTGAAGCCGCTGGTGCCAAGGTTGCCATTGTTTAAGTTTTTTATTTTTATTTTTTAAATCGTGTTAATTATGTTCGAATCTCGGAAAAAAGTCTCTTTCCATATCTATATAAGGTTAGTTATATCTACCATCCCGTTAAGTAGAGTCTTGTCGACTAGACCATCATCACTTTCATTATTTTAATCATGTTTAGTTAGTACAGTGTAATGTATGACTGTGTTTTGTTAAGGTTTGGATTCGACTAAGGAAAATGATTTTTTTTTATGAATTTAGAGTATGTGTTTTTGAGAAATGGAGTTTGATTGCTAAAATGAGTGGAATTGCTTGTGAAAATGGATTTATCATCCACAAAAAGCTCTCATTAATCATATTTTATTAAACAATATTTGACCTAACTAATTACTTTTACTGGTTCATATGAGGACACATATCTTATCTGTGGTATTTGCTAAGAAAATGAAACATAGTTCATGGTGTCATTGCTGTTGAGAATAGTTCATTGCGGTTGCGATTGCGGTAACGGTTGCAGTTATTGTTACGGCCGTTGCGGTGTAAATTATTGTGATTAAAATAATATTTTTGAATCTAATGTGGCCTGATGCGGTCCAAATATGGTCCGATGCATTTGTATTACAGTCCGATACGACCACATTATTGTAATTTGGAATCACACTACAATTTCGGTGGATGCGATTGCGACAGTCACTTCAATACAATTTATAACACTGGTTCAATCTAATGATCTTAGGAATGTTATGGTGGTTGTGGGTTCAATCTTTCTTTATAATAAAATAATTAATATTAGTTAAAAAACTAAGGAGAGAAGGAAATCGAGAAAATCTCAACGATTAATGCTACTCATGTTTATTATTAGCATTTAGTATTTTTGGAAATGTTTTTTGAAAACTTGAGGAAGAAAATGATAGGACATTAGGCTAGAAATCTATTCTCTAGTAGCTTTATCTTAACCAATCTACTGGATGAGGAATCCATCTTTAATAAGACTCTTTGGGGCAGGATTGCATAAACCGTCTAGAAGTATTATTTTAATGATATTTACGATGTGTTTGTGAGTTAAATTTTGAAGAGATGAAATAAAAATGAAAGGTTTGAGAGTCATGAAATACATTTATAAGATAGTTTTAAGGTTTTTCTTTACTCCTTCAAAACTCAAATCACAAACCAACTCTTAATAGCACACAATAAAATTTTCTCTTTCATAAAGCAAAATGAATAGTGTAATTATGTCACATAGGTCAATATGATTTGGAAGAAGAACTAGACAAGCTTTATCATGTAATTTCTCTCTTGTTTGGGGTGTTTGAAAAATATTATTGAATAAATCTTACGTTGTTTAGTATTAGAACGGAGTAGAGTAATTAATTATATATATTGAAATCAGGTATCTTTTTATAACATGTACTAATTAGAAGCACTTCATGGGCCTTTGGCACATGAGTATGTTAGAGTTTGTAATTCTTATTGTCCAATAATATATTTGTAGTCACTCAATGTTTCAGGATGTAGACACATGCAATTGGTTGAACACCATTAAAAAATTCTCTAGTGTTCTTCTCTTTTATTTATTTCTTCCATTTATTTGATTACTTATGGTCAACATTGCGCAACGATTATTTCCCTTGCACTAACAATTGCTATCAAAGACATTGGTATATGTGGCTCTTAACCTAGGCACCAAAATCATGATAGAAAAGTTCAATAGAACTAATAACTTTGTAGTATGGCAAATGAATGTGAGAGATGTATATGAAGGAGAAGATAAACAATAGAAGAGGTTGAAGACAAATCATCTTAGCAACGGTAGCCATAGGAGAAGATTGAGGTAGAAGAAAAATTCTATTTCGGAGTATTATTCTTTCATCAATCGAGAAGAAAGGGGAAAACCTTTCAATATGCACCATCCCAAAGAGGAAAGCCAAAAACAGAAAAGAAAATAACAAACTGAAAACTGTCTAACTAACAAATTTGATATATTGGGCTTTTAACAAAGTAATTGAACTGGGCCCAATAGAATTAAAAATAGAATTAAAACTAAAGTAAGCCACACACAAGCACATGAGCTAGGCGTATGAGATCACCTGTCTAAAAATGATGTCGTTATTCATGTCTCAGCTAATAATATTGTGATGTGTCATTTAAAAAATACATATCAATGTTCTACTAAAAATATATATATTCATAATTGGACTTTCAAAATAACGTGACACAATATTATTGGCCGAGACATAAATTATGACACCATTTTGGGACATGTGATCCTCACATCTGAGCCAGGCCAAGTTCCTAAGTTACACGGTCACAAATTTTCACACTCAGCATTGGCTTGAGGCAAGATAATCAAGCTAACAACCTTCACCTTCCGAAACCGATTCAATCAATGGTTGGAGTTGTTCCTCCAATCCTTTTCTTTTACTTTCAGCCTGTTTATTATCTCCTGCTTGTATCTCTCTTACAAGTATCTTTCCTATTATCATAGTTAGCCATGAGAGTGTCAAAGCTTACCTGCAATGATTCATAGTTAGTCTTCCACCTTGCAAAGCAATACCTTTAATAATCTCATCCCATCTCACAAATCATCTTCTATGATGTTCATTGTTCACTACTATATTACCAAGTACCAACATCTAAATCCATCTATATCATATCCAAATGAACCATGTTGTGCTGGTAATTATTATTATGGTTGTAGTTATTAATATTGTATTAGAATATATGATATTATCTTAGAATGTCTTAAGAGAATATATCATATTATGATCATGTCTTAGATTTGTTTAGAGTATCTTTGAAGATCTATTAGGATATAGATTAGTTTATTATGATTTGTTTGTTATTTAATTAAGAGTATGATATTAGTATAAATATGAGTTAATTGTAAGTCTTTTGAAACAATCAAATAAACACAATATCATCATCCCCACTACTATACAATGTACTATTTTTGAGCATTTTATTTTTTCTTTCTATACATCAACCCTATAATTTCAACACACTGATATTGCTATACTTAAGAGGTCTTTGGGTATAACATTAGAATATCATTTGTTGTTGGTATCTGACTGTCTTGTTTTTGACAATCCTCATACTTACCCACACATAGTGC
The DNA here is from genome assembly GCA_009771035.1 of Lupinus albus. Classification (NCBI taxonomy): domain Eukaryota; kingdom Viridiplantae; phylum Streptophyta; class Magnoliopsida; order Fabales; family Fabaceae; genus Lupinus; species Lupinus albus. The sequence continues at coordinate 7,266,456 of CM020008.1, read as the reverse complement.
CTTCACCTAGAGCTGTCAAAATGGGCGGGCCTGTGCGGGCCGGCCCGCCACAACTCGGAGTTTTGTAGAGCTTGAGTATCATATTTGACACTTTTTAGTGAATCCGGGTTTACCCGGGCGCGCTCGGGCTACCCGTTTTTTATTTATTTTAATTTTTTTTGGACATTTGGTTTGGTAATAAGCTTAAAGTGAAATTTATTTTACAAAATAACTTATAATAAAAAATAGATAATAGATGATAAAAATGTGAATATGGTGATCTTTCCTAACCTATGGCTAAGGTTTTGATGATGTTCACTATGTCATCAAATGCAAAAAGAAGACTAGCAAATCAAAAGTCAAAGAAGCTCATATGTGTAGTCTAAGTCTTCTAGGTAAAACGATACTTAATCTTAAAATCTCTTAACTATACGATAAAGGCTAAATTCTGAAAAACTCATGCATAAAACCAAGATCATTTGCACTAAAGCATAAGTGTTCTGTTTTTAAACAGTGTAATCGATTACACTACTCTGGTAATCGATTATAGGTTGATAAACTCATCAGACCTGTGCATTTTCTATGATGTAATCGATTACACCATACTCGTAATCGATTACAACATATTAAAAGTACCAGATATGTACGTTTTTCACATTGTAATCGATTACACCATGTATGGTAATCGATTACATAAATCCGTTGAGTTGTATTTTAAATTTTTACATGATGTAATCGATTACACTATACTCGTAATCGATTACAACATATTAAAAGCATCAAATACGTGCATTTTTTCACATTGTAATCGATTACACAATGTTTGGTAATCGATTACATCAATCCGTTGAGTTTGTTTTTGAAATTTTTAACTGGTGTAATCGATTACACCATATGGTAATCGATTACACATACCAGAACAGTATATTGGTTCTGTTTTGAGTGAACTGTTGTAGCTCTTAACTTTTCACAAACTCATACTGGTTCATGTGCACGAATTAAACACTATAAATAGGTGTTCTATGACTTGTTTTTTCAACATAATTCTGAATACAACTTTCATACTCACAAAGTCACAAAGTTCTCATAATTTTTGTCATTCATTCATAAGTGTTAAGACTTTGATATCAATTTTTATATCTTTACAATTCTGGAAATTATTCAAAGTCTTAAGCACAAACAAAAGCCTTTATCCAAGTTATTTGATTCTAAATTAAGTGATCATTTAGTGAGTGATTCAATCCTTAAAGTTTCAATTACTATTAGAGAGTCACTTATTCAAAAGCCTTGTAAAAACCATCTTAAGAATACAAGTTAGTGTCTTGTAAACATTTCACCAAGTGTGGTGAAGTGCAGTATATTGTGAAGAACGGTGTTAGCCTAGTGCCTAGTGGAATAGGTGAGTAGTCTTGGAAGAAGACGAAGAAGGTGTATCATTGGTTCTTGCAATAGTGGAAAAATCTTCTTGGTAACAAGAAGGACTTGACGTAGCCTTCAGATTGAAGGTGAACCAGTATACATCTTGGTGTGATCTTCTCTTCCTTAACTTTTTATATTTTGCATTATCTTCTACTTTTACTCAACTATTTTTGTTTAATACTTCCGCTCATAAACACTCTCTTTAACTTGCAAAGTTTTATAATAAAAGTAGAAAAATTCAGTTTAAGTCTCTACACCTAATTCACCCCCTCTTAGGTGGCCATATATCCTAACAATTGGCATCAAAGCTTAAGTTTAGGTAATTTTCTCCTAAGATCCTAACTATGGCCTCAAAACAATATCTAGGAGAGGGATCCAATATAAATCGTCCACCTAACTTTAATGGTGAACATTACGATTTCTGGAAAATTAGGATGAGAATCTTCATTGAGTCTCAAGACTTAGAAATTTGGGACGCCATTGAAAACGGTCCCTTTATTCCAAGTCATCTTAGTTGTGGTATAGTAGAAACAAAACCAAGAAGTGCTTGGGATAATGAAGATAAAAGAAAAGTTCAATATGATCTAAAAGCCAAGAACATTATAACTTCGGCTTTGGGAATGGATGAATTCTTTAGAATCTCAAATTGCAAAACTGCAAAAGAGATGTGGGAAACCTTAGAGACCACCCACGAAGGAACAGATGAAGTTAAGCGTTCAAGACTCAATACTCTGTCACAAGAGTATGAACTCTTTAGAATGCTTCCTGGTGAGAAAATACAAGACATGCAGAAAAGATTTACCCACCTTACTAACCATCTCATTGCCTTAGGAAAAGACCTATCTACTAATGACTTAAACTTAAAAGTTCTTAGGTCCCTAAATAGAAATTGGCAACCCAAAGTTACTGCCATATCAGAAAAGAAGAGTCTGTCTAAAATGTCTCTTGCAACCCTCTTTGGTAAATTGCAAGAACATGAATTAGAATTAGGGAGATTAGAGCAAAATGAAGAAATAGAAAAGAAACACAAATCAATTGCTCTAAATACTGTCACTAAAGATAGAAATAGTGATATTGATGACGATGAGGACATGATTCTTCTAGCCAAAAGATTTAATAAATTCTTGAAGAAAAGCAAAAACTTCAAGAATAACAAATTTTCAAGAAAAAATGAAAATTCCTCCTCTCAAAACATCACTTGCTTTGAATGCGGCAAAAGTGGCCACATAAAAGCAGATTGTCCTACTCTTAAAAAGAAGGACAGCTATAGCAGGAACTTCAACAACAACAAAGTCAACAATTACAACAATAAAACAAAGAAGGCTTTTATAGTTTGGGATGACAATGATATAAGCTCATCATCTGACTCCGACAATGAAGAGAATGCTCAAATAGCACTAATGGCTTCACACCAATCAGAAGATGAACTTGATGAGGTCAGTAACTCTTTTGAATTACATAGTTATGATGAGTTACAAGAAGCTTTTTATGAATTGCATGATGAATTTCTAAAGCTTTCTAAAATATGTTCTAAACAAAAGAAAACCATTGTAGAATTAGAAAGTAAAGTCAACTCTCAAAACAAACTCACTAGTTGTAATAAATGTATAGAAAAAGAATCCAAAATACATGTATTAACAAATGAAATAAACACTTTAAATAGGAGCACTAAAAACTTGGACAAAATCTTGTTGAATCAACACCCTTCAAATAACAAAAGAGGGATTGGTTATTCTCCTAATAATAATAGTGGCCAAAACAAAACTGTCTTTATAAAAGAAAGTGTTAGTAAACTTCCTTATGTCAATGAAAGGGCTGTACTAAAATTTAAGAACTCAGATTTCTACACTTCCCCCAAAAATTTTAAAAGTAATAACTTGATCTATAAGTATACATGTAATTATTGTAATCATCATGGTCATACTCCTAACAACTGTTATGTTAAAAATTATGGAATACCAAAAGGTAAATTTGTATGGGTTGAGAAAGGCACTAACATAAAAGGACCCAAATCACTTTGGGTACCTAAAATATAAATTTATCTTGTAGGTATGCTTTGGAGCAGAAAACGATCTATGATACCTAGACAGTGGCTGCTCAAGGCATATGACTGGTGACAAATCAAAGTTCAGCTTTATTCTACCAAAAGATGGATTTGTCACATATGGCGATAACAATAAAGGTAAAATTTTAGGAATTGGAAGGATTGGTAAACCTCCACATGTTATTATAGATAATGTCTTATATGTTGATGGCTTAAAACAAAATATTTTTAGCATGAGATCAACTATGTGATAAAAGCTTAAATGTCATCTTTAAGAAGGATTTATGTACTATAGAAGATAGCAAGGCTCATAGGACTAAACTTTTCGGAAAAAGAACACTTCTTCAAAATTAGGAAAGAGCTTGGTATATTGGTTGAAAAAGAATTAAGTTAAAAACTTATCTCTTTGAATCATTATAAGATCAATTGTGTGATATTATGTGTATATATTGTGTAAAGTATATGATTTACTATCTGTTATAAACTCTGAAAAGCATGTTATCCTATCATTACTATGCTTACTCTGCTATACCTAGTCTCCTTTTTGATAATGTCAAAAGGGGGAGAAAATGGTATGTTTCGTTTGTTCAAATTTATTTCAGGCATAAAATATTTTTACAATGATATGCAATAAGACCTAAAGACAGGGGGAGAACTACTAAACATGAATCAACTGTCAAACATAGTTTGCCATCATCAAAAAGGGGGAGATTGTGAAGATGGTGATCTTTCCTAACTTATGGCTAAGGTTTTGATGATGCTCACTATGTCATCAAATGCAAAAAGAAGACTAGCAAATCAAAAGTCAAAGAAGCTCATATGTGTAGTCTAAGTCTTCTAGGTAAAACGATACTTAATCTTAAAATCTCTTAACTATACGATAAAGGCTAAATTCTGAAAAACTCATGCATAAAACCAAGATCATTTGCACTAAAGCATAAGTGTTCTGTTTTTAAACAGTGTAATCGATTACACTACTCTGGTAATCGATTACAGGTTGATAAACTCATCAGACCTGTGCATTTTCTATGATGTAATCGATTACACCATACTCGTAATCGATTACAACATATTAAAAGTACCAGATATGTACGTTTTTCACATTGTAATCGATTACACCATGTATGGTAATCGATTACATAAATCCGTTGAGTTGTATTTTAAATTTTTACATGATGTAATCGATTACACTATACTCGTAATCGATTACTACATATTAAAAGCATCAAATACGTGCATTTTTTCACATTGTAATCGATTACACAATGTTTGGTAATCGATTAATCAATCCGTTGAGTTTGTTTTTGAAATTTTTAACTGGTGTAATCGATTACACCATATGGTAATCGATTACACATACCAGAACAGTATATTGGTTCTGTTTTGAGTGAACTGTTGTAGCTCTTAACTTTTCACAAACTCATACTGGTTCATGTGCACGAATTAAACACTATAAATAGGTGTTCTATGACTTGTTTTTTCAACATAATTCTGAATACAACTTTCATACTCACAAAGTCACAAAGTTCTCATAATTTTTGTCATTCATTCATAAGTGTTAAGACTTTGATATCAATTTTCATATCTTTCTAATTCTGGAAATTATTCAAAGTCTTAAGCACAAACAAAAGCCTTTATCCAAGTTATTTGATTCTAAATTAAGTGATCATTTAGTGAGTGATTCAATCCTTAAAGTTTCAATTACTATTAGAGAGTCACTTATTCAAAAGCCTTGTAAAAACCATCTTAAGAATACAAGTTAGTGTCTTGTAAACATTTCACCAAGTGTGGTGAAGTGCAGTATATTGTGAAGAACGATGTTAGCCTAGTGCCTAGTGGAATAGGTGAGTAGTCTTGGAAGAAGACGAAGAAGGTGTATCATTGGTTCTTGCAATAGTGGAAAAATCTTCTTGGTAACAAGAAGGACTGGACGTAGCCTTCAGATTGAAGGTGAATCAGTATACATCTTGGTGTGATCTTCTCTTCCTTAACTTTTTACATTTTGCATTATCTTCTACTTTTACTCAACTATTTTTGTTTAATACTTCCGCTCATAAACACTCTCTTTAACTTGCAAAGTTTTATAATAAAAGTAGAAAAATTCAGTTTAAGTCTCTACACCTAATTCACCCCCCCCCCCCCTCTTAGGTGGCCATATATCCTAACAAAATATTGTGTTATGAAATTTGAATAAAAAATAGAGTAATGTTTATAAGATAAATATTTATAAATTACAATAATGTTATCAAGTTAAACATTATATTATTTTTCTTATTTTGCTTAATATCCTTTTAAGCACATTAGAAAAATAATGTATCAAATTAAATGAGAACATTAAACCATATAGATTCCATTTTTCTTTTCCTAATTGTATATTTAATTAGATTTAACTTATACAACAATACATAATAAAGAAAATAATTTTTACAACGAATCACAACTTAATTGTTTACCATAGAGAATTTCACACAACCAAAATTAACATAATAATTCACAATGAAAATGTTGGTAAAGAATATACAAAAGATATCTATAACAAAGTAAAAAATTTATTATGACAGTGGTTATAATTCGACACATAGACTTCATTCTAAATTTAAGTCTATACTATCATTACTACAAACCAAAGTGACATTATTTGTTAGTGTATCCATTTATTATATTGAAGTGAAGTTACAAATTATATTGTGTTAGAGATTGAGAGTCTAATAACAATAAGATATTTAATAAATGAGTTATGTTATGAATCATATACGTAGATTTAACATCACATCTTAACTTAAACACATGACATTATATCTATAAGTTTGGTTGCATTGGGTATAACAATTGTGTTAAAAAAAGTATGCATTAATATCAAATGTTATATATATATATATATTAAATAAATTAAATACGTTAAAATTTAATTTTTTTTAATATTATGCAGGTCGGCCCACCACAACCCGAAACCTGCTTAGAGCGGTTTTGGGCTACATTTTCATATACATAAATTGTATCCGGGCTTTTTAGCCCGACCCGGTTTAGCCCGAACCCGCACGGGTAGCCCGTTTTGACACCTCTACCTTCACCCCTCTTCCTAAAAAATCAATATCAGTCCTTAACAATCACTAACTCTCTAACCCACTTATTTAAATTGTGGACAAGTGATGCAGCCGCAATATTGCGGTTGCGGTGACCGCCACAACTGCATTATACTGCAATTGAGGTGTGACTCTGAATCACAATGATGTGGTTACATTGGCCCCAACTCAACTCAACGAACCACATTTGGACCGCATCAGACCACATCAGATTCAAAAATATTGTTTTAATAACAAAATAATTCACACCACAACGACCGCAATCCGCAACACAATGGCCGCAATGACCACAATCACAGTAGCCACAACTGCAATTGTGACTGCTATGCATACCGTAATTGTGACCGCTATGTATACCGTAATTGTAACCGCTATAGGAATTTAAAACAATGCTTTAACCCAATCCTTTTCTATCCTCTCTCTTTTTAAATGTCATCTCTATTGTCACAATCAAACCACTCTTGTTTATATTTCCGTCTTCAGAAGAAATACAACATCATGAATGGGTTCTTTCAACTGCAACTTATGTTGGAACTTGCTTTGTTAGATGTCATTAGTGAGACTTTTGAGTGTGAAATTTAAAAAAACTCACAAGTCCCACATAAGAATATTTTGAAAAAATCTCACAAGTCTCACATAGAAAGATGAAGGAACTTGGAAAAAATCTCAGGCTATAAATATAAGTCTTCTCCCTCCAACTTAGGATGAGGACACTTCACATGGACTAAACTATCCCTATAAGTTCTGATGAGTTCGTCAAACGTGTCTCATCTCGCGCTATGATGTTTTAGATGCCAACCCTTGGAGAGAAACTTCAAAGCCATGCTCCTTGAAGAAGAAATATGAGAAGAGGAATGGTCGGGTTTACATGGATATGATTGTTTTCATCGAACAAGGATCACCTGTCCCAAACATTGTCCTCAAACCTGTCTCAAGCCAATCATATTTTAGCAAGTAAGATAAACATGTTATTTTTTATTTTCTTTTTATTTATATGACAATTTCTAATTGACTGAGATATGGAATTGGGACAGACTTAAGGACATAAATCGTTTTCATCTCATGCATTATGTTCATGCCAATGCATCACAAAGGTTAAAGCTCTAGGAGTTCAATTAGTTGTTGGTATTGTCAAATGGAAGCAAAACTATGATGAGCACATTACAAGAAAGGAAAATATGTTCTATTATGTTTTGGAACTTACACCAATTTGGAGTTTCTTGAACATTATGGTTTTCTACTACATGAAATCTAAATGACAAAATTTCCATCAGTTTAGAAACTAATCTATATTCTTCCAGACGGCGTGGCCAAAAAGAACATATACTTGTTGTTGTTTTATTTAATTTACTCTTATTCTATTACTATTTCTTTTGTTTATTATTTATATATAATACATAAAAAGTAAAAAAGGATACTCTTTAAAGAGTAATATAAATCAAAATGTTTCAATTATGTTTTAGAATTTAATAGTGAGGTTATGATTCGTATCACATCTTTCTTCCTCTTTGAGGTGGGAAATGGTTGCCCTCATTTATAATTCTTCTATTATTTATTAAAGTGAGAAGGTGGTAAGTGATTTATAAACATCCAATTTTGACCTGGTTAATTTACCTTTTAAAAAAAATAAAAATGATGATGAGTAAATAATGATTAGAGTGTAGGGAAAAAAGGAAAGTGACAACTAGGCTTGTTAGTGTCTCATGCATTCAATAACTCTAATTCACAATCCCTTTATAATCCTAATTTTAGGAACTAAGAGAAAAATCTTAACCTAATGAGAAAAGGGGTAAACTTAGATTTGAAAAGGAAAGAGGAGGGTAATCAAATAAAAAAATAAAAAAAAGGCAACCCTAGTTTGAAAAAAAAAGAGGAGAAGAAATAAGCAATAGGTAGGAACAGGTTGGAGGCAACGGTTGGACGTCATCTTCTCATTCACCAATCCTGAATAGATTAAGAGGTTCATCTTCTTCTTTCTACCTTTTTTTCTTTCTTATCTTCAATCTTTGGTATGATTTCTCTATCTGCTTTGGAGTTTGTCGTGAGAGATAAGCGTTAAAACCGTGGTGCCATACCGAGTTAGTTCCGGTTTAGACCCACTAATTGTGGTGGGGAGAATCCACGTCCAACAGTAGGGGACGAGAAGATGACCACCAATGGCAGTGTCCCCATCGTGTCGTGAGGGCGTCGTTCTTGTCGGCCCAACACCTGAGGTGGTCGCGGTTCTGTGGCTGGCCACTGTGTGGGCTTCACAACCCAAAGGGAATGGCGGGCCTGCCGCCATGATGTATTATGAGTGGCGGTGGCGCTGCCGCCGCCACCATCATCCTGCATGTGCAAAAAGGGTTACCTAATCCCTTTTATTTATTATTGTTTATTTATTATAACCCTAATCCCTAAACTTCGAATTCAATCCTAACCCTAAAACCCCAAATCAATTTTAACTTAATCCCCAAATCAATTTTACCTTAGACTCCCAATTCAATTTTAACATAAATCTCCAAATCAATTTTAACCATAAATCCTCAAATCAATTTTAAATCTAAATCCCTAAACCAATTTTAACCGTAAATCCCCAAATCAATTCTTACCCTAATCTCCAGTTTAATTTCTTTTTTTTTGTGTTTTTTATTTATTATTGTTTATTTACTATAAATAAAATAAACATGTAATTGTAAAAAAAATAATGTGAAAAATGCAAAATAAAAAATAAAAATGTCATGTCGTGTTATCTAATATTGATATTTTTATAAAATTTAATTAAAGCAATGAGAGATAGTGCACTATGAGACTCTTGCTCTATTGCTCTATCTCAAATTGACATTTTCAAAAGTAACTTAATTAAATCAAGGAGATATATTGCATTATGAGACTCGTGTCATGTCGCGTTATCTTAAATTGATATTTTCTGAAGTTTAATACAATCAAATAGTGATAGTGCACTAAGGAACTTGTGTCCTATCACGTATCTCAAATTGATATTTTCTAAAATTTAATAAAATCAAGGAGAGATAGTGCATTGTGGGACTCGTGCCTTGTTGTGTTATCTCAAATTGATATTTTCTAAAATTTAATAAAATCAATGAGATATAGTGCACTATGGGACTCATGCGCTGTAAGGACCAAAATTCTACCATTGAAAATTTTCCCCTTGTTTATTTCCTTCACATACATTTTTCATTTTAATTTTATTTACCTATTCATACTCATCCCATATCCTCATTGTCGTATACATTCTACTTGGCAGAAAATCATAATTCATATAAATATAATTCAGTAACCACCGCATACAACTAGCTATGAGTTTCCAAAATACCCATAGCTACAAATAGTCAAAGTTACAAAACCATGTAAATTAATATATTTGTAGTTACATAATGCTTTAAACTATCAAATATGTACTCATGTACGAAATAGTGCAAATAAATGAATCCAAAATATAAAAGCTCCTAAAGCTTCCAAAAATGAGTCCCCCTCATATCACCTATTTATCTGCAATGAGATTATCAATGACAAAAGCACAAAACACACAAAGGAGTAAGTCATTAATTCAATAAACGTCATTATAAGGTAATCCACATTAGAAAAGGGTTAGTAAACCATTTTGAAATTCATTTTCTTTGCTGCATAACTTGAGCCAAAGTCGCTACACCCCTTAAGGTTAGCTAAAAGCAGATTCTCATTTCTTTTAAAAGAAAACGTGCTACATATACTCGAGCCGGAGTTTTGCTTATATACTCAAGCCAGAGTTTCGCTTATATACTCAAGCCAGAGTTTCGCTTATATACTCAAGCCAGAGTTTCGCTTATATACTCAAGCCAAAGTTTCACTTATATACTCAAGCCAGAGTTTCGCTTATATACTCAAGCCAGAGTCGCTAACCATTCATGGTCGGCTAAAAATATATTTTCCTCTCTTTGATTTCACCATTTCACATTTCCCGTAAATCTACGCCCACTTCAGTATAAACACACCCATATATATTTATACTAAATGCGTAATTCACAACTCAATCATTGCTTAACCAGAAAATACACACATTTTCTATTTCCCGTAAATCTACGCCTACTTTAGTATAAACACACCCATATATGTTTATACTAAATGCGTAATTCACAACTCAATCATTGCATAACCAGAAAATACACACATTTTCCATTCCAAATGCGCAATTAATGACTTATCCTTACCTCAGTGAGTGTTGGGTTTGGTTCTTGGCAACTTCACAAGTTCCACCGACACCACCGCCAACTTTAGGACCTTTCCTCATTCCCACCATATAACACAATGTTAGTCATTTATTCCAAATATCACATAAACAACTTTTATTGCATTATTTAACCATACAAGATATTCATCATATTTTCAGTGTTGCTAAACTACTTTCATCATAAGTTTACAATGTAAGGACCCAAATTTCATAACCCAAAAATTCTTTTTAATACCTTATTCATGAAAGTGAAATGATTACTTTTGAAAGACATTACTTGAACGGTTTGGAAACTTGAGTGAATACGTTTATAAATTCAAGGCGGAATTTCATTTCAAAAGCATATCATTGCACTTCCTTTCGAATACATAATCTAAACAATTACCTTTTATCAAGGAACGCTTTTAATTACAAATATTAAATCAAACTTCTTTATACACTTTAGGAGAAGTTCCATTTTAAAAAAGAGTGAAACCAACAAGGTTCTCATATTACAAACGTTTTTCATATAACATGTCAATTACGTAAGAACGCTACTCTATCATGTATTCTTCTCCGCAAGCATCCAATGCGCTACCTCCACAACCTGAACTCAAACATACAAGGAAAGATAGAGGGAGTAAGAACCAACTACGGCGACCGTAGCGTGAATTTACATGGAGTAATAACATTAAAGTATTAAAACCGCACACATCTAACATCAGTCATGATAAACATATACCAATCAACACATATTATCCATATTCACCCTATAGAGCACATATATCCCATGCTATATATGTTCTATAGTGTGCATATTTATTTATCTCATATGATCCATATTCACCCTATAGTACACATATATCCCATAATATATATGTTCTATAGTGTGCATATTCATTCTTCACATATTATCTATATTCACCATATAGTACACATATATCCCATACTATATATGTTATATAGTTTGCATCTTACTTACATCCCAACACACTCATTTCTCTTCATTCATATTCATTCTATAGTATATATATACCCCATTATATATATTCTATAGCATGCATATTTATTTCATTTCAAACATACTCACTTCTCATCATTCATATTCACCCTATAGAATATATATCCCATAATAAATATCCTATAGCATACATATGATTACCATTCCAAATATACACCTTCCCCATCATTCATATTCCATAGTAATTTACCCTTGATCTCTTTCAACGAGTCTACACCGTACAAATATTCCTCTACCACATCGGGCAGCTCTAGTTAATCCCTATAACACATCGGGCATGTCTAGTCATTCCCCATACCACATCGGGCAGGTCGAGTAATTCCCCACACCACATCGGGCAGGTCGAGTAATTCCCCATACCACATCGGGAAGGCCGAGTAATTCCCCATACCACATCGAGCAGGTCGAGTTCATTCCCCAGACCACATCGGGCAAGTCGAGTAATTTCCCATACCACATATCACAATCTTTATTACAACACACCCATATATGTTTATAATAAATCAACCATCCATAACACCATTAACATAAGCAAATCACACACAACATATTCTTCATCATATAACACATTAACGTTAGAACCATCTTTCATGACGGTGTATTACCATAAATGAGCATATTGCGTTTTACTTAAATAAACGGTTTTTATCGCACATATATCTCTACTTTTATGGTTAATACATACTCATGTAAAATAAAGACTCTCACATGGTCCACAAACACCCAAGAGAGTTTCTATCCGTTAATATGCTCCGATTCTTGAGGGAAATCGGAGATGATGACTCTAATGAAATACTATAAGACCACAATGGTCTTCTCCCTCACCTTAGGTTGCGTAAGCTCCATGGATCCGCAAAGAGCTCCATCTCCCTCCATCTCCTCCAACCTCCATTGTTGCTTTTTCATCCCCAAAGCTTTCCAATGTTCCATTAAGAAGCAAGAGGAAGAGGTTTCGATGTGTTTTTGTGGTTTAGAGGAGGAAAGAGTCGGAATCTATGGGGAGCCGCCATTGGGAGTGAAAGGGGAGGAAATAAAATAAAGATTAGGGTTTGTGAAACCCTCTCTTTTCTTTTATAGCTGGGCACTCTCACTTGGGCGAGAAACAACAATATTTTAATGTACCAGAAACGGGCTCTCTCGCTTGGGCGAGATTCCCTCGCTCAAGCGAGAATGTCACAGCCTGCCCAGGTTTTCTCTCGCTTAAGCGACCCATTCCTCGCTTGGGTGAGACTCCCAAAATTTCCAAATTCAAAACACTAATCCTCTCGCTTGGGCGAGATCCTCTCGCTCAAGCGAGAATCTGGCAGTATGCCCCATTCTTCGGGACTGTTACCTAATTTCAAGGAGGATAAATTTGGGGTGTTACATACAACATATAAAACATACATATTCATCTCATATTTCAACATTAGAATGCTTAATCATCTTCTACCTCTAGCATTTTACTCATTTTCCTCTTTAACCTCGTTTTCAATTTAGGGTTTTGGGGTTTTAATGAATCAACCCACAAACCCTTTCCATTCTTGAAATACTAACTCTAAACCAAGAGATTACAAGATAAAAACAACATAAAACGAACCATAACTCAAAAGGATGAGTTTCCATGGTTTTCCTCATTTTGAGAAGAGATCCAACATATCCAAAACAAGTTTCGAAGGGAATAAGAGAGTTAGAATCAAGAGCTTTACCTCTTCTCAAGCTTCTAAATGACTCACAAGCCTTCTTGATCTTGGAAATGCTCTCTTCTCTCACTTCACTCTAGGTTAACCCCCATAAATGTGTTTGGGGTTCCCTATTTAATGTAACAGCGTCGGGTTCTCGCTTAAGCGAGCTCATTCTCGCTCAAGAGAGAAAATCCCGCCCATTTTAAAAACTCAGATCTGACCCTCTAGCCCAGGCGAGGGAACTCTCGCCCAGGCGAGGCATCTCTCGCTCAAGCGAGGATCCTCTCGCTCAGGCGAGAATCTTACAGCCTCGACAGGTCCAAAACATCACTTTTCTCGCCTAGGTGAGCCAACTCTCGCTTGGGCGAGAATTCTTCCGTATAGCCCAGGATTTCACCCTTCCAGTTGAGCCTTTATCGCCTAGGCGAGCCAACTCTCTCTTAGGCAAGACCACTCTCGCTCAAGCGAGCCAACCCTCGCTCAGGCGAGAATCCTTCAATATAGCCAAGGATTTCACCCTCCGAGGTGAGCCTTTCTCGCCCAGGCGAGAATCCCTCGCTCAAGCGAGAATCCCAAGACTGATACTATAATTTTAAAGACTTAAGTTTAGGGTGTTACATGCGCCATCGCGTTATCTCAAATTGGTATTTTCTAAAATTAACATAATCAAGGAGATATAGTGCACTATGAGACTCGTGTCGTATCGCGTTATCTCAAATTGATATTTTCTAAAATTTAATAAAATCAATGAGAGATAGTGTATTATGGGACTCATGTCCTATCACGTTATCTCAAATTAATATTTTCAAAAAATAATTTAATAAATTCAAGGAAAGGTAGTGCACTATGGGACTCGTGCCCTATCGCGCTACCATAAAGGTAGTGCACTATGAGACTCCCAGAATTTCCAAATTCAAAACACTGATCATCTCGCTTGGGTGAGATCCTCTCGCTCAAGCGAGAATATGGAAGTATACCCCATTCTTCAGGACTGTTACCTAATTTCAAGGAGGATAAATTTGGGGTGTTACAATCCTTCCTCCCTTAAAGAAATTTCGCCCCGAAATTTATTAGGTTACTCTCGGAAAGGTACTATCATCGCCTATACGTTAGGCATAAGATACACTCGACCGCACTTAGACTCAACCGTCTAAACCATTAAGATCGCTTAGATGACAAGCAAGGATATATATCACGCAACAGTGATACCACAGAGTCCCAATTATGGGCTACTCTTCTAGAGCCCAAATACCCAAACCAAATGTAAGGACAACCAAGAGAAAATTATTACTACCGAAATGAAGATTCTCCAGTATTCCTCCATCACAATAGATCTCCCTGATCCATCACTACAACAATCATTCAAAACGATTAACCTATACGGTCTGAATCGCAACAATACTTTCGAAACCACTTCGAAGTGGGATCTATACCCATCATTTACCAAGATGCACTAGATCTCATCCAACATGCAATATCTAGATCGACATCCACTCGATGGAATCAGCGTCATTTTCATTGCATACGTGCAAATAACCACGGTTCACTAAAAAATCTCCACTAGCATTTCAATTTATACTTGCTACAATCACAGAAACATGATATTCATCCAAGCAGCATTTAGACAAACAAGATTCTTGGAGTCTTTCACATACCAATCAAAATCACTAAGTCAATATCCAACTCAACCAAACACTCCTACTACAACGAATGCGGTTTAAGAAGAATTGCTAGTTCATAAATTTCAGCTAGGCATACGAGGTCGTAGACCCACTCAAATCGCATACGTTGATACCATTGATTTTTTTCCATTCACGAACATCCAATCCTAAAACACGAGTTTTATATGGATACCCAAAATACAATGATGGAAATGCACTCCGTGCTCAAGTCTACATCATATCTAGAAACACATGGTCATATTTACCTCACAAGATTTTTAACACATCACATTCATCCAAGATGAGGTTTTTAAAAATTTGGATTTCAACATGAAACTTAATCAATGCTTAGCCGAATAGTACACTTCATTCGAAAAACAATTTTCCAAAATAGATTAGATGTAAGTTTCATGGAAGTCCTCTTGTGGAAGCAATGGTATTCCTAATCATTTCAAAATAACTTAAAATCCTTTTTCTCATGCGACACCGACTGCCCAAATCAAAATTTTCAAAAGCTAGTTATTTCTGAAGTTACATTTCATCAAGGACATGAGAGTCCCCACAGTACACTCATAGAAACATGCTTACACCATAACACTGCAATCACGTATAACAATTACTGAAGCATATGAAATATAAACAAGTTTTGAAAGCACAATATCAAAGCAGTTAATTTGAGTTCATTACCACTATATCGTGCATTGCAAATGTTCAATTACAAACAGTCAATCATCACAGACCAGAAGTTTCATGCACAAAAGATAATCCACTACCTCTTAGGGTAGGCAACTCAACCATGGTCCACTACCATTCCGGGTAGGCAACTCAACAATGATCCACTACCGCTCAAGGTAGGCAACTCAACAATGATCCACTACCACTCCGGGTAGGCAATTACACAATGGAACAAGGTTATTAAACCATTTTGAAATTCATTTTTCTTTGCTGCATAACTTGAGCCAAAGTCGCACCACTTAAGGTTAGCTAAAACATGTTCCCTTTTTCTTTTGAAAACATGCTACATATACTCGAGCCGGAGTTTTGCTTGTAACACCCTTTTTCTAGCGTTAAAACAATTACATACGAGACCGTCGTTTACGATCTTGGTTAATTATATTTTTGTTTTTGAAAAATAGCGTATGAATTTTTTTCTTTTTTTTCTTTTATAACATATGAACATATGGTTCTCTCAGAACTCACCACTTAAACTATAAGCTAAACAACAACATAACATAGTAAACATACATATGTATATATATATATATACATCATTAGTTCAAAAAGCGTCATAGTCCAAAAAAAGTACATCATCCAAGTCATGCCATCCACATATACACTCCAGCATAATAGGATATATATACATAAATATACACACGCAAAAGATCCTATGGCTGGGTGTACACTGAACTCACAGCAACTGCACCAAAGGAAACTATACAGTCGTACCATGCACAAACAGACCGTCAGAATTTCGACCCAACATCCTCATGCTACTGTCCCTCAGAACTACCCTCCTCAGGGTCTTCCTCTGGATCCTCCTCATCGCTAGAAATATATATAATATCATCCCTAAACATAGGCTCGGCTGGCGCAGGGGAGTATGATGGTGGAGGAGATAATCGGGCCCTCCTCACCAGGCCACGAATATCAACCCCGTCATCCTGAATCCTCCCACGTACCCCGTGAGAAGAGGATCCGGGAGCAAACTCCAGATTCTCTCTCTCAGCAATAGCGGGCGAATCCATATAACTCTCAAGTACAGAAAGACATCGGGTACATCGACAAGTCTGAGCTCCCCGAGTCGACTCAGTACGACTAGCCGGGGTCACAGGTGGTCCCCCAGCAGAACGTCTCGCCAAGGCTCTAGGTGTACACCAGAATGGCGCAACCCTACGTGTCCGGGCATGATAGGATCCAGAAGATAGACCAAGAGGAGCAGTAGGAGACGAAATATACCTGGCAGGAGCAAGAGGAGGTGTGCGTCGTAACTCATAGCCGTCTGGTAGGTGCATGATATAGACCGCTGGAATGGTGGAGCGGCGGGGGAGTATCACTCTATGCCTATCCGAGTACGAACACCGGATTTCTATGTCTCCCCTAAACACCGCCCTAGACCGGTCCACCTCAACCTCCCCCGACGGGAGAGGTATGATTTCTACTAGACAAGGAGGAACCACAAAAGAAGCCTCTGAGTCCATCACTACCTGTAATGTGAGATTGGAGAGTAAGCATCTCTATATAAGATAAGCAATCAACAATTTATAAAGTCATAACATAAAACATATCATACAGGTATTAATATAATAATTTAATCACATGTATGAGCATGATGTCATGATGAATGCACTCGTTAATCTAGTGAGACCAACTATTTTGTAGAGGAATGCATGGAGAAAACGTTTCCTAACTGGGCCCCTAACGATACATCAACAGTAATGGTACCTGTAACACCCCGAATTTTAGTCTTTAAAAATTAGAGTATCAGTCCTGGAAGCCTCGCTTGATCCAGAGATTCTCGCTTGAGCGAGAGAGGTGCATCTGGGAGGGTGAAATCTTGGGCTATACTGGAGGATTCTCGCCTGAGCGAGAGTTGTATAACCCGAGCGAGAAATGGCAATTTTGGGCAGTGTAATCGATTACACAGTCCATGTAATCGATTACATGCAGATAAAAGCATCAGATATGTGCATTTTACATGATGTAATCGATTACACAATACATGTAATCGATTACATGCAGATAAAAGCATCAGATATGTGCATTTTACATGATGTAATCGATTACACAATACATGTAATCGATTACATGCAGATAAAAGCATCAGATATGTGCATTTTACACGATGTAATCGATTACACAATCCATGTAATCGATTACATCTATGCGTTAAGCGAAAATTGCTACTGTGAGATTCTCGCTTGAGCGAGAATGGGCTCGCTTGAGCGAGAACCCGACGACTGCTCTTTAAAAATAGAAACCCCAAACACATTTTAGGGTTAGAACTTGAAGAGAAGAGAGAGAAGGGAGCTTTTCAAGAGCAAGGAGCCTTAGGACTCATCTTAGAGCTTGATAAGAGGTAAACCTCTTGTTCCTAACTCTTCTTCTTCCTCTCTAACTTGTTTTGGGTATGTTGGATTTATTTTCATAACATGAGAAATCATGGAAACTCATCCGTTAGAGTTATGGTTCGTTTTATTTTGTTTTTATCTTGTAAACTCTTGGTTTAGAGATAGTATCTCAAGAATGGAAAAGGTTGTGGGTTGATTCATAAAATCCCCAAAAACCCTAAAAGTGAAAATGTGGTAAAAGGAGAGAATGAGTAAAATGTTAGAGGTAGAAGATGAGTTTACCCCAAATATTGAAATATGAGATGTTATGCATGTTTTAGATGGTTGAATATTGATGATGAATATTTTGTATGATTAAATGATGCAAAATAAGTTGTTTATGTAATATTTGGAATAAATAACTAACATTGTGTTATGTGGTGGGATGAGAAGAGAGATCCTAAGGTTGGAGGTGGTGTCGGTAGAATTCGAGAGGTTGCCAAGAACCGAACCCCAATACTCACCAAGGTAAGGATGAGTCTTTAATGTGCATTTGGAATAGAAAATGTAAGTATTTTCTGGTTATGCAATGATTGAGTTGTGAATTACACATTAAGTATAAACATATATGGGTGTATTTATACTAAAGTAGGCGTAGATTTACGGAAGATGGAAAACGTGTGTATTTCTGATCATGCAATAATTATATTGTGAATCACGTGTTTAGTATAAACATATATGGGTGTGTTTATACTAAAGATGGCGTGGATTTACAGGAAATGGTTGATAGTGAAATCAATGAAAAGGAAACGTATTTTTAGCCGACCATAAATGGTTAGCGACTTTGGCTCAAGTTATGAAGCAATACTTTGGCTCAAGTTATGAAGCAACACTTTGGCTCAAGTTATGTAGCAACACTTTGGCTCAAGTTATGAAGCAATACTTTGGCTCAAGTTATGTAGCAATGCTTTGGCTCAAGCTATGTAGCAACACTTTGGCTCAAGTTATGAAGCAATACTTTGGCTCAAGTTATGTAGCAACACTTTGGCTCAAGTTATGAAGCAATACTTTGGCTCAAGTTATGTTGCAATGCTTTGGCTCAAGCTATGTAGCAACACTTTGGCTCAAGTTATGAAGCAATACTTTGGCTCAAGTTATGTAGCAATGCTTTGGCTCAAGCTATGTAGCAACACTTTGGCTCAAGTTATGTAGCAACACTTTGGCTCAAGTTATGTAGCAAAACTTTGGCTCAAGTTATGTAGCAATGCTTTGGCTCAAGCTATGTAGCAAAACTTTGGCTCAAGTTATGTAGCAATACTTTGGCTCAAGTTATGTAGCAACGCTTTGGCTCAAGCTATGTAGCAAAACTTTGGCTCAAGTAATGTAGCACAAAATGAATTTATAAAACAAATGGTTTATTAACTCATTTTTCTAATGTGGATTATCTTATAATGACGTTTATTGAATTAATGACTTACTCCTTTATGTGTTTTGTACTTTGTCATTGATAATGCCATTGCAGGTAAATAGACGAATGAAGTATGCCAGGTCGGGAGCTTTAGGAGCTTTAGACTTTGGATTCACTATTTATGTTTTTCGTATTCTAAATGATTACCTGCGGATTTAAATGATTGTAATCATGACTAACCATTATTTGGATATTTGTAACCATGCGTAATGTTATTTTGGAGGATCAGAACCTTTGAGGTCTTAGTACTCATAGGGAATGATATGAATGAATTATGTTTTTCTACAAGATTAATTGTATGATAATATAATAGGTTATAAGATTAGTTCCAGGAATGATTCATGAGAAGTTCTAGGTAAAATAATTATGCATGTGGTTATTGATTCATGGATTGAGTGTGAGGAGGGGAAATAAGATTTTGAAGTAAGGATATTAAAATGGTAAATTGAGTTATGAGTGATTGAATGGAATTGAATTAAAATGAGAAAAATTTTCAAGGGTAGAAAATCGGGTCGTTACAATATGGTATCAGAGCATAGTTAATTCTGCGACCTAGGGCATGGCCTTACTTGCTTCTTTGTAACATGTGTAAAAATTTGACTAGTTGAGATTGTGTGTATTGAATGTTTAAAGCATGTGGCTTTGGTATGATGACATGCGACTTGTTATGAGACTATGTGATTTCCTGACTTGAGTGAATTAAAATTAGCTTACTGACTAGTGTAACAAGTGCGGTAGACTTCACTATGGAAGTACGTGCCCGGGAAAAGGGAATGGATGTTTCCACTGCAAGGAGTTTGGGCATATTAAAAGGTATTGTCCCAAGCTGGATCGGAGACCTAATGTCATGCATGCTGGGGAGGCAAGGGACCACGGTCGGATGGTTACCCCAAGTGGCGCAGGGACATCGGGTGTTGATGATCCGGCAAGAGGTAAACGCATGGTGACAGGTATTCCTTGTTTAGTGATGTTGATTCGGGAGCGACACACTCCCTCATATATGTTAAATGTGAAAACCGGCTGAGATTGTAAACTGAGTCATTACTTCTGATTTGGTCGCGTCGACCCCAATCTTTGTGCTGGTGGTGGTGTCGACGTTTATGTTCTAGAGTCCGGTTGTGGTAAAAGGTGTGATATTTACCATAGACTCAGTCTGCTTGTCGTTATCCCAGTTAGATATAATTCTGGGGATGGACTGATTGTCGGCAAATCATGTTATGATTGAATAGCGCTGACAGGGTTGTAGCGGTTGGGGATCTGTGCAAGGTCTCTGACCAGGCCAGTGGTATAGGGCCAATGTCGGCTAAGAAAGTCAGGACCCTCCTTCGAAAAAGGGATCGATATTCATTCAATAAATGTCACAAGAGGGTATTTAAGAACTCGTTAGTAATTCGAGATGTTAAGATTTGAAAGAACTATTTATTTTGTCTTGGAAAGTGGACTTTCGTCTATGAATGATTGACTTTTATAATAAGTATACTGACAAGAAAAATTGTTAAGTCGGGGATGCTTGTTTTCTCTTATGAGTTGTTAAAGGTTAATTCCCTTTGTTGGCCTTAGTGTGTATGCGTACGCTAAGAGGTGAAACTCATATTTCGAAAAGGAAATAGAGGTTGGATAAATTACCTAAAGGTCCTTGCGACTAATGTGTTTACATGGACGTTGACTAATCAGATGTATTATCATTTTGAGGTGACCTATGGTTGGTACCCAAAATCGATTAAGTATGAAAAAGTTATTTTTGATTCTTGTGTATGAAGCTTCTGGTCTATGAATTTTTTTTTTAAAAGAGGAGTACTCGCCGTAACAAATATATATTGGTAGTAAACACCAAATTATGTGCGGGGATGTTGAACCTCAAAAACTTATTTTGGATCGGGAGTGTCTCAGTGTACGGTTGGGGTAAATGGTAGAACCTTTACCATAGTGTTGATATGCGCAATGACATCCTAGCTGGATTTAATCCTGGAAATGGACTAGCGGTCAGCAAATCGTGTTATGTTTAACTATGTGAAATTGTTGAGGTGAAGATTTAAATTTGGTATGCATTGATATGTATTTGTATGCTAAAGGGGTAAGACTTATGCTGATAATCGAGGAAAGAGGCTAGTCGAGTTGTTTACCCCGTTGATGTGATGAATACATTTTATTAGATGTGAAACTTTTGGTCTCGAATGACCGGTTCTTTTGCGGTAGGACATTGGCAATGCATGAAATAGTGGTGGTGTACCTAAGTGGTCTGCATTGAATGTTGTACCAGCGAAAGTTGTTGCTGTTTCGTGAACGTCAGTAATGACGGTGTATGAGTGTGATGTAGCCATATGAGAGAAGGAATTTTGGGTTGTGTTGAACTGATTATGTAAACTTTGTTTCATAAGTCGTGGATTCAAACCGTTTTCGAAAATCCTTTTCTTTGGGTGAAACATAGTCTGTGGCTAAGAAATGATTTGGTCTTATGTTGGAGAATTCTGAAATTTTAGCAACCATCTCGGGATAAGTATGAAGTTATTAAGAAAATTTATTGATAAAAGACGCCCATGTATTTCTGGGCATAATGCGAGTGGGTTAATAAGTTTATTTTGCTGACGGAATTGGAGTGACCAAACCGAACGCAAGTTGTAGGTCGAGTGTTGGTCGACTTGTGCTTGCCGATTGGTAACGTAATACCTAGTTTTGGTGTGAATAAATGGTTTTATGGTTTCAGTGGAGGCTAGAAATTGGTAATTTCTTTAGACGATAAGATTTGATGGTAGAAATATTTGATGTAATTAGACAATTATTGGATAGTTGAATTGTGTACGATGGATGAGACACTAAGAGTCCTATTGTGTAAGTACTTTGTTGATTGAGTGAAATGAAATTGTGCTAGATTCTTGAGTGGAGATGAAACTAGCTAGTGTATGATGGATGTTAAAAGACGCATTTAGATAGATATGAGATAAGGAGTTCCCCATTCGCTAAAGTTCGAGAATGTTATCGAAATTCTTAACGTATGTTAGGATTGATAGATGGATAGGTGCTAGATACCTATGGTTCTTGATGAATGTAGGAAAGATCTTTAGTCTAAATTACGGTTTAATTCTCAGGGCATTAGGGATATTAAAGGCTGAAACCTTAATATTTGGACATTTATGAGTTAGTTCATGAATTGGTGGGTGATGTCACGGTTTAGTGGTGTATGCCCTTAGTGACTGATTAAGTAATCTTAATGGATTAGGGAATCGATTATGATTTTGGTGGAGTATCCTTGTGCCTAAGGTTTAGGTGATGATTTTGATTTCCGAGGTATGTTTAATTTTCGGGGACGAAAATTCTTATAAGAGGGGGAGGATTGTAACACCCCGAATTTTAGTCTTTAAAAATTAGAGTATCAGTCCTGGAAGCCTCGCTTGATCCAGAGATTCTCGCTTGAGCGAGAGAGGTGCATCTGGGAGGGTGAAATCTTGGGCTATACTGGAGGATTCTCACCTGAGCGAGAGTTGTATCACCCGAGCGAGAAATGGCAATTTTGGGCAGTGTAATCGATTACACAGTCCATGTAATCGATTACATGCAGATAAAAGCATCAGATATGTGCATTTTACATGATGTAATCGATTACACAATACATGTAATCGATTACACAATACATGTAATCGATTACATGCAGATAAAAGCATCAGATATGTGCATTTTACATGATGTAATCGATTACACAATCCATGTAATCGATTACATGCAGATAAAAGCATCAGATATGTGCATTTTACATGATGTAATCGATTACACAATACATGTAATCGATTACATGCAGATAAAAGCATCAGATATGTGCATTTTACACGATGTAATCGATTACACAATCCATGTAATCGATTACATCTATGCGTTAAGCGAAAATTGCTACTGTGAGATTCTCGCTTGAGCGAGAATGGGCTCGCTTGAGCGAGAACCCGACGACTGCTCTTTAAAAATAGAAACCCCAAACACATTTTAGGGTTAGAACTTGAAGAGAAGAGAGAGAAGGGAGCTTTTCAAGAGCAAGGAGCCTTAGGATTCATCTTAGAGCTTGAGAAGAGGTAAACCTCTAGTTCCTAACTCTTCTTCTTCCTCTCTAACTTGTTTTGGGTATGTTGGATTTATTTTCATAACATGAGAAATCATGGAAACTCATCCGTTAGAGTTATGGTTCGTTTTTTGTTGTTTTTATCTTGTAAACTCTTGGTTTAGAGATAGTATCTCAAGAATGGAAAAGGTTGTGGGTTGATTCATGAAAACCCCAAAAACCCTAAAAGTGAAAATGTGGTAAAAGGAGAGAATGAGTAAAATGTTAGAGGTAGAAGATGAGTTTACCCCAAATATTGAAATATGAGATATTATGCATGTTTTAGATGGTTGAATATTGATGATGAATATTTTGTATGATTAAATGATGCAAAATAAGTTGTTTATGTAATATTTGGAATAAATAACTAACATTGTGTTATGTGGTGGGATGAGAAGATAGATCCTAAGGTTGGAGGTGGTGTCGGTAGAATTCGAGAGGTTGCCAAGAACCGAACCCCAATACTCACCAAGGTAAGGATGAGTCTTTAATGTGCATTTGGAATAGAAAATGTAAGTATTTTCTGGTTATGCAATGATTGAGTTGTGAATTACACATTTAGTATAAACATATATGGGTGTATTTATACTAAAGTAGGCGTAGATTTACGGAAGATGGAAAACGTGTGTATTTCTGATCATGCAATAATTATATTGTGAATCACGTGTTTAGTATAAACATATATGGGTGTGTTTATACTAAAGATGGCGTGTATTTACAGGAAATGGTTGATAGTGAAATCAATGAAAAGGAAACGTATTTTTAGCCGACCATAAATGGTTAGCGACTTTGGCTCAAGTTATGAAGCAATACTTTGGCTCAAGTTATGAAGCAATACTTTGGCTCAAGTTATGTAGAAACACTTTGGCTCAAGTTATGAAGCAATACTTTGGCTCAAGTTATGTAGCAATGCTTTGGCTCAAGCTATGTAGCAACACTTTGGCTCAAGTTATGAAGCAATACTTTGGCTCAAGTTATGTAGCAACACTTTGGCTCAAGTTATGAAGCAATACTTTGGTTCAAGTTATGTAGCAATGCTTTGGCTCAAGCTATGTAGCAACACTTTGGCTCAAGTTATGAAGCAATACTTTGGCTCAAGTTATGTAGCAATGCTTTGGCTCAAGCTATGTAGCAACACTTTGGCTCAAGTTATGTAGCACAAAATGAATTTATAAAACAAATGGTTTATTAACTCATTTTTCTAATGTGGATTATCTTATAATGACGTTTATTGAATTAATGACTTACTCCTTTATGTGTTTTATACTTTGTCATTGATAATCCCATTGCAGGTAAATAGACGAATGAAGTATGCCAGGTCGGGAGCTTTAGACTTTGGATTCACTATTTATGTTTTTCGTATTCTAAATGATTACCTGCGGATTTAAATGATTGTAATCATGACTAACCATTATTTGGATATTTGTAACCATGCGTAATGTTATTTTGGAGGATCAGAACCTTTGAGGTCTTAGTACTCATAGGGAATGATATGAATGAATTATGTTTTTCTACAAGATTAATTGTATGATAATATAATAGGTTATAAGATTAGTTCCAGGAATGATTCATGAGAAGTTCTAGGTAAAATGATTATGCATGTGGTTATTGATTCATGGATTGAGTGTGAGGAGGGGAAATAAGATTTTGAAGTAAGGATATTAAAATGGTAAATTGAGTTATGAGTGATTGAATGGAATTGAATTAAAATGAGAAAAAATTTCAAGGGTAGAAAATCGGGTCGTTACAGTACCGACTGATCGAGCCCGACCAGCCATTTGCTGTTCTTAGGAAGCGAACAGGACAAGTACAACGCCGTGCCAACCATTGGTAACCAAAAGGCATATAACTATCGTGCACTCAATAGCGCCGGAAATACCTTCCGGTCGGCAAAGATAACCGCTGCATCATCCTGAGCACGATACCTTCAAGGGGGTGTCAGAGGTCGCTGTAGTTACTGCGAAGAGTTCTGTCGGCTCAAGGGAGCTACCCTATTCCTGACAAATCAATCTCCACCCACAATGTCCCCTCAACCAAGTCACACAGACAAGCTACCCCTCTGGGTTCTCAACACAATCTCAGTGACGTATCTTCCCACAGACTATGTTACAAACGGTAAACATAGTGACATGAATCTTCCGATTCATACAAAGCATAGCTTTTATCCTTTTAAAAGAAGAATCAGGGGAAAACTTTTTAGGGTAATAACAAAACATTTTTCGTTGAAACTCAGTTATAACATATTTTCAAGCTCTAACTCACTGGCTTATTAATCAAAATGATTTTCTAATACTGTAAAAATACGCCAGTTCTGATAACATTCATAAAAAATATTTCCCCTTCATCCTTTGTCAAATCTTTCATAAGCAATCATTCTTTAAGTTTCATCAAGAATGCTCATATGCTATGCCATGAGAATGTTTGATGATAGTTCAATAGTCAACTCAACAATATGTAACAATTCAAAATCCAACAGAATATTCAGTTAAATCAGTATTTTCATAATCAAACTTTCAGTCATAATCATCATTCACATCAACAAACATAATCATTCAATTCCATTGAAGCACTTCAACCAAACATATCCATCATAATTTAGAGTTATATTAATTTACGAACAACTAAGTCTCGCTACTCAATTGTTCGCGGCCGCAGAATTAGTATTCGACTATATCCGCGCATGGCCTAGCTTAGAGATGCACGAATATCTTTGGCATCATTTCTAAGCACTTATATAAAGACACTTCTCTCCATACCTTTACCCTCACTGAACTTAATGTTCCTTTGTTGCCGTTTGCCCGAGCGCCGAGTACCTGGTTAGGTTGTAAACAGTTAATTTCGATATCACTAAGTTTATTTGGATTGTAAAGAAAACACCTTAGTGGGGTTCTAGACATTAGAACATTCCCAAATATTTAATTTGGACATAACTAAGATCTCGATTAGGCACGAAGAGATTTTCAGAGACATTGTTGGTTTAAAACTCAGAATTTGACGTAGGAAGCTCGGATTCGCTTTAGAAAAATCTCAGAAAATCATTATCTTGAGATACACACTTTATCTTCATAGAACAGAGTACTAATATAAGTTTAGGCTCATAAAACTCAGAATTTATAAACCATGAGGCAATTTGAAACATAAGTTAACATATAGTTAAAATTTAGATAGTTTGGAGTGCCAACAAGGGACTGTTTTCGTGTTTCCCTTTAAACAGTGAGGATTTCGAATTTTTTTTGTCCCTGAAAGAATGATATTTAGCTAGGAATTTAAAATATGAACACATGCATATATTATACGCAAAATTTGGACGTTAGGAACTCAAGTTATCAAGGAATTAAGGTATTAGGGTTTCCTTAACTCTTGAACACTTGGGACCGAATTTGCATGGCTTCTTAGCCTTCAACATTTTCGAGTTCTAACCTTTTGAAATGAGTTGGAAATAATGAGTTCAATGTGTTAAACAAAGCTTATAACACATGCAAGATTTTTTCAATCCTAAACACCCTAGAACAAACACAACACCTAAAACACTCTTTATAACCTAACAACAACATAAGGAAGTGGGTTAGAGTTTAGGGACCCTTAATCCACATTTTTCAGCAGCTCCAACCTGCAAACAGAAAGCTCTCCAACATGCAATGACAATTTAGCATAGCCACAACCGTTTTTAGCTCAATTGGAAGCCTAGAACTCAACTACAACACCTAACAACAACAATCTAGCATCATATCACTAACTACACTTAGAGCAGAATTTTTGTAACCCCCAAAACAGTGTTTGCATGTCATTTTTTATACAATCAGAGATCAAAAATGGATTCCTCATACCTTGAAATGGTTGACTACCTCCTTCGATGAAAATTTAGAGAAGAAAATAGAACAAAGTTACAAACAACTCATTCTAGAGTTTCACCTAAGTCATTGGTGATCAAGAGGAGAAATAACCTATAAAGAACCTAGAGATGGAAGAAATGAGAACATAAACATGATCACCATACCTTGGGGAAGAGATTTGGTGGCTTGCATGTGAGTTTTGGTGGAGAAGATGGAGGTTTTCTCCTCCCTCTTTGGTTGGGGAGAAGAAGAGGAGGAGAGTGAAGGTGGTGTTGGTGAGGAGGTGTGAGAGTGAGAGTGTGATATTCAACCCCCACCCCTTAAGGCCATATATATATATATATATAAGTGTTAGGGATGAGTTAGTGGGGGAAGATATTTTGGGTTGGGGTGTCATTAAGAATTAAACAAGGATTAGGCATTTAGTAAAAAATTTAAGTGTATGGTGTGGCATTTGATTTGGGCAATTGGTGTAGTGCATGGATATGTTTTTCTTGTGCTCTAAGACACCCTAATACAATCTTAAACAATGTCTATGAGAGTCTAGATGATAGTTCAAGCACTCAAAGAACTGACAGAAAGATTTCGGGCACTCTCGGGCAATCCAGTTCAAAGGTACATTAACACTACCACTTTTCTAAAAATTTTAACTAAGTTATTTATCATAGTATAACACTAAGATAATAACTTTCTATCCTCAAAACTCAACATCAATAAAGCATTATAAAATCGAATAGGTTAGATGGTCACTTAGACCAATTCTAATTAAAATTCTAAGACGATACATTACCCGATCACGGCTAGACTTTAAACTTGGACAGCTTTGAAACTAACTAGATTAACTTGTTTTCAAAGAATTATTAAACATATAGCATTCTAATTTCAATAAAAATATAATCACACATATATATAAGCACATGAATACACATACACACACACATATATATATATACAATCCTATGTCTACCTAAGTAAGGTGTTGAAAGGAGGGATGTTACACTGCTTATATACTCAAGCCAGAGTTTCGCTTATATACTCAAGCCAGAGTTTCGCTTATATACTCAAGCCAGAGTTTCGCTTATATACTCAAGCCAGAGTTTCGCTTATACACTCAAGCCAGAGTTTCGCTTATACACTCAAGCCAGAGTTTCGCTTATACACTCAAGCCAGAGTTTCGCTTATACACTCAAGCCAGAGTTTCGCTTATATACTCAAGCCAGAGTTTCACTTATATACTCAAGCCAGAGTTTCGCTTATATACTCAAGCTAGAGTTTCGCTTATATACTCAAGCCAGAGTTTCGCTAACCATTCATGGTCGGCTAAAAACGAGTTTTATTTCCATTGGCACTCCACCAATACATTTTCCGAGTTTTATTTCCATTGGCACTCCACCAATACATTTTCCGAGTTTTATTTCCATTGGCACTCCACCAATAAAAAAACAGTAAAATGCACCCGACATCATTACAAACATAACCATATATGCTTATAACTACAAAGTGATTTACGATTTATTTCATTATTCCGAGTTTTATTTTACCATAAATCGTTTTCCCGTAAATCTACGCCCACTTTAGTATAAACACACCCATATATGTTTATACTAAATGCGTAATTCACAACTCCATCCTTGCATAACCAGAAAATACACACAGTTTCCATTTCCGTAAATCTACGCTCACTTTAGTATAAACACACCCATATATGTTTATACTAAATGCGTAATTCACAATTCAATCATTCATTTTCAATTATCTAAATCTTAGTGATAAAAGAAATTTCGCATCATGAGTTGACCAGGGCCCAACCAAGGGATCCACCACCAAGAACTCTCAACAAGTAAATTTCACACCAAGAAATCCAATCGGAAAATCACAATCACAAATCCACCAACAAGAGCTTAACACAATAAATTCAACAACAAATCCATACCAGGGAATTCAACCAGAGTTTTACAACAAGAAATCCTCTACGAAATCTACAACAAGGAATTTTCAACAAGCACTTCATCAATAACTCACCACAAGACATCCAAAGATAATTTCACCACCAAAAACTTACTGCAAGGAATTCAACAATCATCTTTCACATCAGCAGTTACCACATAGTCAACAACAATGCATATAAGTCAAGTAGTTAACTCACAAATTTCACAAAGAAGCATGTAAGGTCATACCCTAGGCCACAGAGTTGACATATGCTATGATACCATATTGTAATGACCCGATTTTCATAACTCGAAAATTCTCTTTTAAAATCCTTATTCGTGAAAGTGAAGTGATTACCTTTGAAAGACATTACTCGAACAATTTGGAAACTTGAGTGAATACGTTTATAAATTTACAAGACGGAAATATTCCAAACACCTTTCATTTCAAAAGCATGTCATTACACTTCCGTTCAAATACATCCTTTATACAATTACACTTTCTCAAAAGTACCTTGAATACAAACATTAGATCCACTTCATTATACCCTTAGAAGAAAGTTGTTTATACATGAATTCACTTTAACATGTTCTTCATATTACAAATATTTATCATATAACATATCAATTACATATTATCCACTACTCTATCATGTACTCTTCTCCGCAAGCGTCCAATGCGCTACCTCCACAACCTGAACCCAAATATACAACACATACAAGGAAAGACAGAGAGAGTAAGAACCAACTATGGCGACCGTAGCGTGGATTTACATGGAGTAATAACATTAAAGTATTAAAACCACACACATCTAACATCAATCATGATAAGCATATATCAATCAACACATATTATCCATATTCACCCTATAGTACACATATATCCCATACTATATGTGTTCTATAGTGTGCATACTTATTCATCACATATTATCCATATTCACCCTATAGTACACATACATCCCATACTATATGTGTTCTATAGTGTGCATATTTATTTATCACATATTATCCATATTCACCCTATAGTACACATACATCCCATACTATATATGTGCTATAGTATGCATATTTTATTCGTCCAAATATACTCATTTCTCATCATTCATATTCACCCTATAGGATATATATCCCATAATATATATCCTATGGCATGCATATGATTTTCATTCCGAGTATACACTTTTCACATCCTTCACATTCCGTAGTAATTTACCCTTGATCTCGTTCAACAATTCTGCACCGTACAAATAATCCCCATACCACATCGGGCAGGTCGAGCAATCCCCATACCACATCTGGCAGGTCGAGTTTCCACATTACACTCACATCCATGTCATACACAATCAACACAAGGCATCTCATTATTTTATCACCATAAATAACATACAACACCTTCATTGTCACAAACATACCTTTATCCATTTTAACACATTCACAGCTCATCACACATTCATTGTTACAACACACCCATACATGTTTATAACAATCAACCACTCACAACATACTCATTTTGATAAACATACTCATATCCATTTTAACACATTCACAACTCATCACACATTCATTGTTACAACACACCTATACATGTTTATAACAATCAACCACTTACAACATACTCATTTTGATAAACATACTCATATCCATTTTAACACATTCACAACTCATCACACATTCATTGTTACAACCCACCCATACCTGTTTATAACAATCAACCACTTACAATATACTCATTTATGCTTATGACCATAAATATCTCACACACAAACCATGCATAACATATTCTTCATCATATAACATTAACGTTAGAACCATCTTTAATGACGGTGTATTACCATAAATGAGCATATAGCGATTTACTTAAATAGACGGTTTTCCCCCACACATATATCTCCACTTTTATGGCTAATACATCCTCATGTAAAATAAAGACTCTCATATGGACCAGAAACTCCCAAGAGAGTTTCTATCCGTTAATATGCTTCGATTCTTGAGGGAAATCGGAGATGATGACTCTAATGAAATACTCTAAGACCACAATGGTGTTCTCCCTCACCTTAGGTTGTGTAAGCTCCATGGATCCGCAAAGAGCTCCATCTCCCTCCATCTCCTTCAATCTCCATTGTTGCTTTTTCCTCTCCAAAGCTCTCCAATGTTCCATTAAGAAGCAATAGGAAGAGGTTTTGATGTGTTTTTGAGGTTTAGAGGAGGAATGAGTCAGAATCTATGGGGAGACGCCGTTGGGAGTGAAAGGGGAGAAAAGAAAATGAAGATTAGGGTTTGTGAAACCCTTTCTTTTCTTTTATAGCTGTGCACTCTCGCCCGGGCGAGAATATCTCGCTTGGGCGAGAAACCCACGATATTTTAATGTTCCAGACATGGGCTCTCTCGCCTGGGCGAGATTCTCTCGCTCATGCGAGAATCTCACAGCCTGCCCAGGCTTTCTCTCGCTCAAGCGACCTATTCCTCGCTTGGGCAAGACTCCCATAATTTCCAAATTCAAAACACTGATCCTCTCGCTTGGGCGAGATCCTCTCGCTCAAGCTAGAATCTGGCAATATGCCCCATTCTTCAAGACTGTTACCTAATTTCAAGGAGGATAAATTTGGGGTGTTACAGTGGTCTTAGAGTATTTCATTAGAGTCATCATCTCCGATTTCCCTCAAGAATCGGAGCATATTAATGGATAGAAACTCTCTTGGGAGTTGTGGTCCATGTGAGAGTCTTTATTTTACATGAGGATGTATTAGTCATAAAAGTGGAGATATATGCGTGGGGAAAACCGTTTATCTAAGAAAAATGCAATATGCTCAGTTATGGTAATACCCCATCATTAAAGATGGTTCTAACGTTAATGTGTATATGATGAAGGATATATTATGCGTGGTTTGTTTATGATAATGGTTATCTTTTGTGATAATGATGGTGTGTGAGTTATTTTTGGTTATAAACATGTATGGATGTGTTGGTAACAATGAATGTTGTAACACCCTAAATTTGAGTCTTCAAAATTATAGTATCAGTCTTGAGATTCTCGCTTGAGCGAGGGAGTCTCGCCTGGGCGAGAAAGGCTCACTTGGGAGGGTGAAATCCTGGACTATACTGGAGGATTCTCGCCTGAGCGAGAATTGTCTCGCCTGGGCGAGAAATGGCATTTTGGGACTGTGAGATTCTTGCTTGAGCGAGAGGGTCAGATCTGAGTTTTTAAAATAGGCGGGATTTTCTCGCTTGAGCGAGAAAGGGCTCGCTTAAGCGAGAACCTGACACTGTTACATTAAATAGGGGACCCCAAACATATTTATGAGGGTTAGCATTTTCAAGAGCAAGAAGGCTTGTGAGTCATTTAGAAGCTTGAGAAGAGGTAGATCTCTTGATTCTAACTCTCTTCTTCCCTTTGAAACTTGTTTTGGGTATGTTGGATCTCTTCTCAAAATGAGAAAAACCATGGAAACTCACCCTTTTGAGTTATGGTTCGTTTTATGTGATTTTATCTTGTAAACTCTTGGTATAGAGTTAGTATTTCAAGAAAGGAGAGAGTTGGCTCGCCTAGGCGATAAAGTCTCAACTGGAAGGGTGAAATCCTGGGCTATACGGAAGAATTCTCCCCCGAGCGAGAGTTGGGTTGCCTGGGCGAGAAAAGTGATTTTTTGGACCTGTCGAGGCTGTAAGATTCTCGCCTGAGCGAGAGGATCCTCGCTTGAGCGAGAGGATCCTCGCTTGAGCGAGAGGATCCTCGCTTGAGCGAGAGGATCCTCGCTTGAGTGAGAGATGCCTCGCTTGGGCGAGAGTTTCCTCGGCTGTGCTAGAGGGTCAGATCTGAGTTTTTAAAATGGGCGGGATTTTCTCGCTTGAGCGAGAATGAGTTCGCTTAAGCGAGAACCCGACGTTGTTACATTAAATAGGGAACCCCAAACACATTTATGAGGGTTAACCTAGAGTGAAGTGAGAGAAGAGAGCATTTTCAAGATCAAGAAGGCTTGTGAGTCATTTAGAAGCTTGAGAAGAGGTAAAGCTCTTGATTCTAACTCTCTTATTCCCTTCGAAACTTATTTTGGTTATGTTGGATCTCTTCTCAAAATGAGGAAAACCATGGAAACTCATCCTTTTGAGTTATGGTTCGTTTTATGTTGTTTTTATCTTGTAATCTCTTGGTTTAGAGTTAGTATTTCAAGAATGGAAAGGGTTTGTGGGTTGATTCATTAAAACCCCAAAACCCTAAAGTGAAAAGGGGGTTAAGGTGGAAAATGGGTAAAATGTTAGAAGTAGAAGATGAGTTTACTTTCTAATGTTGAGAATATGAGATGAATATATATGTTTTAGATGTTGTAAACTTATGATGAAAGTAGTTTAGCAACATTGAAAATATGATGAATATCTTGTATGGTTAAATGATGCAATATAAGTTGTGTATGTGATATTTGGAATAAATGACTAACATTGTGTTGTATGGTGGGAATGAGGAAAGATCCTAGAGTTGGCGGCGGTGTTGGTGGAACTAGTGCAGTTACCCAGTACCCAACCCAACACTCACCAAGGTAAGGATAAGTCTTTAATTTGTACAATTCAAATGGAAAATGTGTGTATTTTCAGGTTGTGCAAGGATTAATTGGTGAATCACGTATTTATTATAAACTTATATGGGTATGTTTGTAATAAGGATTGCGTGCATTTACTGGATATGATTGATAGTGAAATCAATGAAAAAGAAAATATATTTTTAGCCGACCATAAATGGTTAGCGACTTCGGCTCGAGTTTACGTAGCAATAGTTCGGCTCGAGTTTATGTGGCAACACTTCGGCCCGAGTTTATGTGGCAACACTTCGGCCCGAGTTTATGTGGCAACACTTCGGCCCGTGTTTATGTGGCAACACTTCGACTAGAGTTCATGTGGCATGTTTTCTTTGTAAAATAGATGAGAAATCGCTTTTAGCTAACCCTAAGGGGTGTAGTGACTTTGGCTTAAGTGATGTAGCACGGAAAATGAATTTCAAAGTGATTTACTAACCTTTTCTAATGTGAATTATCTTATAATGACGTTTATTGAATTAATGACTTACTCCTTTATGTGTTTGTGTTTTTGTCATTGATAATCCCCTTGCAGATAAACAGGTGACATGAGGTGGTCTTATTTTTGGAAGCTTTAGGAGCTTTATGTTTTGGTTTCACTTATTAGCACTATTTTGTACATGAGTGCTTATTGGATTACTTGAAATATTTTGTAACTATAGATATATAACTTACCTGATTTATTGTAACTCTGCATATTCGTAGCTATGGTTATTTTGGAAACCCATAGCTAGTTGTATGTGGTAGTCACTAAGGTTCAATTGAATGAATTATGTTTTTTGCAATATAAAATGTATGGCAACATAATATGTTAAAAAGTGGTTTTACGGAGTGATTAATGAGAGTTTAAAGTAAAATGATGAATGTATGCATGAAAGGATTAAAATAAAGGAAAAATTTTCAAGGGTAGAATTTCGGTCCTTACAATATGGTATCAGATCATAGTTAATCATGCGGCCTAGGATATGGCATTGCACGCTTCTTTGTGATCTTATACGTTGAAAATTGTTTGATCTGTACTAATTGCTAAGTGATTATGTGAACTTTGTTTAGACAAAATTCTGTTTCTGACATGTGAATGAGTACATGTACCCATTACTAAAATGTCTAGAAGAGGACGAGGAAGAGGATCGGGTCAGAATGAATTGTTGGCCCAGATTGTGGCAGTGCTGACAAACATGAACGAGAACTTGCAACACCTGAATCAGAATACGACACCAAGCCCGAGTTCACAGCCTTTGGTTCCACCCTGTCCGGCTGAGTATCAAGGTTTGGATTAGTTCTGTAGGAGGAACCCCAGTTCATTTCAAGGGGGGTTCGCTCCTAATGCAGCAATTGAGTGGATTCAGAGATTGGAGAGGATTTTCAAGGCCATAAGCTTTTCTGATGCTCAGAAGTTGGCGTATGCCACCTATTTGTTAGAGAAGGAGGCCGAAAGCTGGTGGGAATTCACTCGACGCCAAATGGAGGCGGAGGGGCAAGTAATTCTGTGGTGTACTTTTAGAGAGAAATTCCTTCGAAAGTATTTTCATGCTGATCCGAGGAGTCAGAAAGAAATGGAATTCTTGAGGTTGGAACAAGGAAACCTGTCGGTGGGGGACTATGCGGCCAAATTTGAAAAATTGGCCCGATTTTGCCCTTACTCTGAATTGGAAGCGGGCGGAAGGTCCAAGTGTTCGAAGTTTGAATCGGGTTTGAAGCCCAAGTTGAAAATGATGCTTAGGCATCATGAGATCTCTGACTTTTCTACATTGGTCAACAAGTGTAGAATGGTCGAGGATGATATGAAGGCGGATGAAGTGATGGAGCCAAGAACACTTCCTCCCAAGAATTTTGGGCCCCAAAGGAATTTTGTGCACGGGAATGGTAAGGGTAAGGCATTTCCGGAAGAAGGGAAGCCTTATTCCTCGCCTATGGGTAACAGAGGATATACTCCGCATGGGTCAAGAACTCATGCCAATACCGGAGGGTCGCAGCCACACTCTCAATCTTGGTGTAACAAATGCGGCCGAAAGCATTTTGGTGATTCGTGCCCCGGAACCATACTTAGCTGCTTTTACTGCAAGGAGAGTGGGCATCTTAAGAGGCATTGTCCCAAATTATGGCAAAGTATGAATATTGTTAGTGTTGAACGACCCCGATCCACCGGCAGAGTATTCACCATGAGTGGTGCAGAGGCATCAAATGTGGATGGCCTGATCAAAGGTAATTGCATGGTGGCAGGTATTCCCCTTTTAGTGTTGTTTGATTCAGGAGCGACACACTCCTTTGTATCTATTGAATGTGTGGATAGACTGAAATTGCAAACTGAGTCGTTGCCTTTCGACTTGGTCGTATCCACCCCAACTGATGTGCCTGTGGTGGTGTCGACAGTGGTGTCTCGATGTCCGGTAATGGTAAACAGTAGGACTTTTACTGTGGATTTAATCTGCTTACCACTATCCCAGTTAGAACTAATTTTGAGGATGGACTGGTTGTCGACGAATCATTTAATGCTTAATTGTGCCGATAAGACCGTGGTATTCGGGAATCTATATGAGATTTCTGATGAGGTTAATGACATGAAAATGTTATCGGCAAAGGAAATCAGGACTTCCTATAAGGAGGGAGGAGCCGCGTTTATGTTGTTGGCATCCTTGGAGGGTATTGAGAAACCTAAGGTTGAGGATATTCCGATAGTTCGTGAGTTTCCTGAGGCATTTCCTGGTGATATTCTGGAGCTACTTCCAGTAAGAGAAGTGGATAGAAGGAACCACTATCAGAGATGCTAGGTTCATATGAGGAGCTTAGCTCATGTGATCGAAGATAGAAGGAACCACTATCATCTCACTTGATAGAGACATGTTCATATAGAAAGTTAACAACTATTCTTATTAAAAGCTCATAATATAGGATCATTCATATTGCAAGATAATGAATGAGCAAATCTCTAGTAAAGGCAAATTTGAAGTTAAGTCTGACAAGTAATGGGAGCTTCAAGTCGAAAAGATGTTGGCATGTTTCAGAAGTATATTGATAGAAGTTTGTTTGAACATGTATCCACGTACACAAATGTAAGGGTTTAAAAGTTCAGTTCGATTCGTTTTTAGTGCATTTAGTGACCAAACTGAACATAAACACATGGTTCGATTCAGCTCAATTAATCGCAAATTTTACTGCCAAAACCGAACTAAACCAATGTTGAATGGTTTTGCTCGGTTCGGTTCGGTTCCACAGTTTTTGTATTTTTTTAAAATTATTTCACATCAATTGAAAGTTTAAAATGTATTACAAGAGACATTGTTTGTCTATAAAAGGAAAAATACTACTTTTATTATTATTAGAAAATATGAATCATATATAGATGAGTAAAAAATTGAAACTTGTAATTGTTTCTTAGTAACATATATAACAGTCATGTAATTTATAATTTATGAAGAAAAAAAGTGAATGACCACGTATATAATAATATATTTCACAATTAGTAACATATATAACAATACAATTCATGGTTATTAACATTCATAACAATTTAGTAACATATATATCAATTAGTAAAATATATAATAGTTACATATATAGTATCACAATTCACAATTAGTAACATATATAATAAATTATGATATGTTAGTTTCAAATTCAATACCACTAAAGTTGGAAGATATTCCAAATCATGAAGACACTATGAAACATTTAGTAAGTAATAACATATATAATACTAACATAATTAGGGATGGCAATGTGATCAGGCGGACACAAGCACATTACACCCATATTCATACCCACACTATTTACGGGTACCCGTGCGAGTAGCTGTTATCTGCGGATACCCAACGAGTTTTAAATTTTAATTACACTTTTATATATTTTATAGTAATTAATATATAAAAATAATTATTATTTGGATAATATGATATGTCTATGATAATTTTATGATTATAGTCTTATCACTAAAATTTATTATGAAATAATAATAAAATAGACAAATATAATGTTAAAATAATAATATTAAAGTATAAAATATATATAATATTTAATTAAAAATATACGCAGATACCAGTGGGGCGGGTATCATGATACTCATTCCCAACCCATAAGCTATTTTTATGGGTACCCTATGCAGGTATTTTGACGGGTACCCACAGGTCGGGTACTCTTGCAATCCCTAAACATAATAATAATGTAGTAACATATATAACAACTACAATTTAACATAATTGATAATTTAAGCCTCAAAATTGGTTGAAGAATTTAAACAACAATACAATATCATTGCCTAGTATCTATTTATTCAATGTGTGGTTCGGTTCGGTTCCAACGGTTCCTACATTTCTAAAACCATGAATCGAACCAAACATAAATGGTTCCTTAAAAAAATAACCGAACCTAACTGTGAAACAAATCGAACCACATTTTGTGGTTCGGTTTGATTTGGTTCTACCGGTTTCACAATTTAAACTGGAACCGCTTACACCCCTAAGCAATTGTTTATGAGTTGTTTTCAAAACTTAAATCTATTATTAGAAAGGAAACACCAAAAAACAAAGCATCTCTTGTCAAAAAGCTCATAAAACTCGAGTATAGAGACGCCAAAGTATCATAGAGCATTTGAATTCATTCAAGATCTTGTCAAACAATTGAAAAATATAGATATGCAAATAGGTGGTGAGTTGTAAACACTTATACTACCCAGTCTGTTCTCTGAAAGTTGGGACACATTGATGATTACACTCGTAAAATCAATTCTAGACGGGGAAGGTCTCGATGGATATTGTTGCAGAAAGTCTATTTAGTGAAGAATCTAGATAGAAAGAACAAAGTACATCTTTCTAGAATGAAATAAATGTTGTGGTGAGGCAAGGAAATAGTGAACCTCA
Organism: Lupinus albus; assembly: GCA_009771035.1. NCBI lineage: Eukaryota > Viridiplantae > Streptophyta > Magnoliopsida > Fabales > Fabaceae > Lupinus > Lupinus albus. The sequence goes on along the minus strand of CM020008.1, from coordinate 7,227,612 downwards.
TGGGAGAAATGAACATCGTGTAAGATGCAAAATCAAAGTTCGAGGTCGTCCTCAATCTCGCATAAGATCAATAACATGTTATTATTGTAGCAAAAAGGACGTAAGAGATATGAAAGAAGCTTCCTAGAGAGAGACTAGAAAGCTAGAATTGTCCATCAAAATTTATTTGATACAAAGAAGAATGATTACAATCCTACCATATTCGTCATTGTAGACGATGATGTTCTCCTCATTGGAGAAGACAATTACCTAAATGATGCATATGGTAATTTTTATAGGATCATTGATTTTAGTGCTTCTTTCCATGTATGTCAACATGAAGGTTTATTCTCAATTATAAGAAATGTAATTATAGTAATGTCGCGACCCAATTTTTACCTCTGATTCACGACTTAGGAGGAGGGAGAAAAGGAATTGGAATTATTCTACCATCTCTGAATGATTTGTAGTGAACACTATGATTTTGTGAACAAAATTTAGGAGGAGGGAGAAAAGGAATTGGAATGATTCTACCTTCTCTGAATGATTTGTAGTGAACACTATGCTTTTGTGAACAAAATGCAGAAAACCCTCTTTACAATTAATTTTGGAAGGTATTGTCATTTATCTAGAGTTTTGAGCTCGGGAGTTGATTTTGGATGGAGGAATGTATTAACACCTCTAATGCCCATTATTAAACTGGTACATACACTAATTGCATGAACTTAATTATACCCTAGTTATTTGATTAAACATTTAATTATTAAAACAAAGGGTAAAATAAAATATTTTTTTGATAGTATCTAACAAGAGTTCACATCAGGTTATCTAACTAATTTTGCCGGTGGAGTTGAATCTTGACAATCAAAGTTAAAATACATGTTACATTATCAATGATTGAAGCATGGTACATTGCAATATCTGAAGATTTCAAATGCGAAAAATACATAATATCTTGTATGAATTAATTCTGTAAGGACCCAAATTCTACCATTGAAATTTTTTCGTTTATTTAAAATCCTCCCTTACATACATTCATCATTTTAATTAAAAACCCTCATGAATCATTCCTTGACACTAATCTTTTAACCTATTATATTATCATGCGATTCATATTGCGGAAAAACATAATTCATTCAATTAGTAATTACCACATACAACCAGTTATGAGTTTCCAAGAGTTATAACCTCCATAACTACATATCTCAGTATTATCCTAATCATATTTACATTCATCCCAAAATATTATCAAATCATCTACAATGTCAAAGTAACGATAAAGACATTCAAGTTAATAAACACATAAGCTTCCTAAGTGAGCTTCCTCCTCAAATCATTCATTTACCTACAATGGGATTATCATAAACAACACACAAAACAAGGGAGTAAGTCATTAGTTCAAAACTAACATCACATGATAATCCACATTTCAAATACGATTAAGCTCAAATATAATTTATAACCACAAATTCGTAAATGTAAGCATTCATATCTTACTCCTTTTATTTCCACATTATTCATATTCATCCTATAGTATATATATCCCATAATATATATTCTATAGCATGCATATTACGTTCTTTCGAAAACATCGTCCTTCTCATTATTCATATCCACCCTATAGAACATATATCTCATAATATATATCCTATAGCATGTATATTACTTTCATTCTTAACATCTTCCATTTCATCATTCATATTCACCCTATAGTATATATATCCCATAATATATATATATATATATATCCTATAGCATGCATATTACTTTTATCCTTCACATCCTCATTTTCATCCTTCATATTCACCCTTAATCGTATTCATCGATTTCATTTCCCATACCACATCGGGAAGGTCGAGTTTATTCCCATACCACATCGGGCTGGTCGAGTTATTCCCCAAACCACATCGGGCAGGTCGAGTTATTCCCCATACCACATTGGGCAGGTCGAGTTATCCCCACACCAAGTCGGGCAGGTCGAGTTATCCCCATACCACATCGGGCAGGTCGAGTTATCCCCATACCACATCGATAGGTCGAGTTATCCCCATACCACATCGAGCAGGTCGAGTTATCCCCATACCACATCGGGCAGGTCGAGTTATCCCCATACCACATCGGGCAGGTCGAGTTATCCCCAGACCACATCGAGCATGTCGAGTTATCCCCATACCACATCGGGCAGGTCAAGTTATCCCCATACCACATCGGGCATGTCGAGTTATCCCATACCACATCGGGAAGGTCGAGTTATTCCCCATACCACATCGGGCAGGTCGAGTTCACAATAATCCACTACCACTCCGGGTAGGGCAACAACAATAATCCACTACCACTCCGGGTAGGACAACAATAATAAACTACTACCTCTTCAGGCAGGGTAACAATAATAATCCACTACCACTTCGGGTAGGGTATCAACAATAAACCACTATCTCTTCGAGTAGGGTAACAATAGTATTCTTACAAACACATTACCTCTCTCACATACCTCATTCACATTAGCGAGTATGATTTACAGACACTTATCCCTTACCTTGGTGAGTGTTGGGGATCGGTTCCGAGTAACTTTAAAAGTCTCCTCCGCGATTTCCTCCAACCTTGGATCTCTTCTCAAGCTCTAAGATGATTCTTAAGGTTCTTTTCTCTTGAAAAGCTCTCCTCTCTCTCTTCTCTTCAAAGTTCTAACCCTAAAATGTGTTTGGGGTTTCTATTTTAAAGAGGAGTCGTCGGGTTCTCGCTCAAGCGAGCCCATTCTCGCCCAGGCGAGAAAATCCCGCCTTTTTAAAATTTCAGATCTGACGTTCTCGCTCAAGCGCGGTTCCTCTCGCTCAGGCGAGAATCTCACAGCCTCAACAGGCTTCCTTTCGCTCAAGCGACCCATTCCTCGCTTGGGCGAGACTCCCAAAATTTCCAATTTCAAAACACTGACCCTCTCGCTTGGGCGAGGTCCTCTCGCTCAAGCGAGAATCTGGCAGTATGCCCCATTCCTCAGGACTGTTACTTAATTTCAAGGAGGATAAATTTGGGGTGTTACAAATTCATCTTCGAGAATGATAAGTTTTGCAGTGTGACAACTAAAATGCAATAAACCTAATTAATAACCCTATGTTTCATTATTGGACAAAACACGTTGATTATTGTTCTCATTGGATACAAAATGCTTTGTAGGATGATGAGTTGTAACTAAAGAAGATTCATGTTGATGACAACTCATTTGACATATTAACCAAGCGAGTTTGAATCAAGAACCTAACAAACAATTGAAAAAGAGTAGTGTTGGTGATGACCCTCAATTAATTAAGAAACGAGGATATTTGTTGGGATTCCTTCCTAGTTATTAGATGAACATGACCATCCAATGTAAGGACCCAAATTGAACCCTTGAATTTTTTCCTTATTTTAATTCATTTATACATACATTCATCATTACACTTTGATTACTCATTAATAATTACTTAAAACCTTTTTAACATGCCATACCACAACTCATCTTCTATAACAGAAAAACATAATTCTTTTTAATGTATCCCGGTAATTGCCGCATACAACTAGCTATGGGTTTCCAAAATACCCATAACTACAAATATCCAGAGTTACAATTATCCAAAAATTATAAAGATCATAGTTACAAATACTTTAATCCGCAAATATTCAATCACGATACAAAAAGGTGCAAATAGATAAATCCAAATTTAAAAGCTCCCATGGCTCCAAATCTAGCATCCTTAACTCATCCAATTACCTGCAATGGGATTATCAAATGGTAACACGCAAACGTACAAAGGAGTATGTCATTTAATTCAATAAATATCATTTGATATAATCCACATTTAAACAGAGTTAGATAACAATTTAAGCATTTCAATGTAAATCATTGCATTTCATATTATATCTTACTACATCATACGACCGTCTTACTTTCCCATGTTTCCATATCAAACCTTGTTAATCATCTTCTTCATTCTCATGTTACATAGTTATTTCCCACTTATGTAACACCCCAAATTTTAAGTCTTTAAAATTATAGTATCAGTCCTCGGATCCTCGCTTGAGCGAGAAAGGTTCACCTGGGAGGGTGAAATCCTGGGCTATACTTGGCAATTTTGGGTAATATAATCGATTACACAGTCCTGGTAATCGATTACATGATGAAAAGCATCAGATATGTACATCTGACACAATGTAATCGATTACACCATGTTGGTAATCGATTACATCACGACAATGCCTCTGTAATTTACACTGTGTAATCGATTACACATTTCTGGTAATCGATTACATCGTATTAATGTAATCGATTACACCATATTGGTAATCGATTACATAGCGATGATGCCTCTGTAATTTACACTGTGTAATCGATTACACTGTACTTGTAATCGATTACACTTATCGCTGTGACTATAAAAGTGAATAAAAGGGGACCTAGAAACCCTAATCTTCATTTTCTTTCTCCCCATTTCTCTCCCAACGGTGGCTCCACCCAAATGGACCATTTTTACCTCCACTAAGCCTCAAAACTCATCAAAACCTTCCTCTTGCTTCATGGTGACACATTTGGAAAAGCTTGGAGGTGAAAAAGCAATAATGGAGGTTGGAGGAGATGAAGGGAGATGTAGCTCTTTTGCGGAGCAACGGAGCTTAAGCAACCTAAGGTGAGGGGGAAGACTATTGTGGTCTTAGAGTATTTCATTAGAGTCATCATCTCCGATTTCCCTCAAGAATCGGAGCATATTAACGGATAGAAACTCTCTTGGGAGTTTGTGGTCCATGTGAGAGTCTATATTTTACATGAGGATGTATTAGCCATAAAAGTGGAGATATATGTGGGGAAAACCGTTTATTTGAGTAAAACGCTATATGCTCATTTATGGTAATACACCGTCATTAAAGATGGTTCTAACGTTAATGTGTATATGATGAAGAATATGTTATGCGTGGTTTGTTTATGATAATGGTTATGTTGTGTGATAATGATGGTGTGTGAGATATTTATGGTCATAAGCATAAATGAGTATGTTGTAAGTGGTTGATTGTTATAAACATGTATGGGTGGATTGTACTAATGAATGTGTGATGAGTTGTGAATGTGTGATGAGTTGTGAATGTGTCAAAATGGATATGAGTATGTTTATCAAAATGAGTATGTTGTGAGTGGTTGATTGTTATAAACATGTATAAGTGTGTTGTAACAATGAATGTGTGATGAGTTGTGAATGTGTTAAAATGGATAAAGGTATGTTTGTGACAATGAAGGTGTTGTATGTTATTTATGGTGATAAAATAATGAGATGCCTTGTGTTGACTGTGTATGACATGGATGTGAGTGTAATGTGGAAACTCGACCTGCCTGATGTGGTATGGATGGTAACTCGACCTGCCCGATGTGGTATGGATGGTAACTCGACCTGCCCGATGTGGTATGGATGGTAACTCGACCTGCCCGATGTGGTATGGATAATAACTCGACCTGCCCTATGTGGTATGGATGGTAACTCGACCTGCCCGATGTGGTATGGATGGTAACTCGACCTGCCCTATGTGGTATGGATGGTAACTCGACCTGCCCGATGTGGTATGGATGGTAACTCAACCTGCCCGATGTGGTATGGATAATAACTCGACCTGCCCTATGTGGTATGGATGGTAACTCGACCTGCCCGATGTGGTATGGATGGTAACTCGACCTGCCCTATGTGGTATGGATGGTAACTCGACCTGCCCGATGTGGTATGGATAATAACTCGACCTGCCCTATGTGGTATGGATGGTAACTCAACCTGCCCGATGTGGTATGGATGGTAACTCGACCTGCCCGATGTGGTATGGATAATAACTCGACCTGCCCGATGTGGTATGGATGGTAACTCGACCTGCCCTATGTGGTATGGATGGTAACTCGACCTGCCCTATGTGGTATGGATGGTAACTCGACCTGCCCGATGTGGTATGGATGGTAACTCGGCCTGCCCGATTTTAATGTCAATTTTTTGTAATAAAGTCTCTAAAATAATAAGAATGTGTCATTACCCCTTGTAGGAAAAGAATTCCAATTTTTTGGCTTAAAAAAGTCATCTTTGATTTGATTTAATTGTCATAATGAAATTGTAGGAGAGTGCTTATGATTTTTATTCTTAGTATGAACTACAGGTTTTCTATATGGTCTCTTGTTCTTAGCAGAGCGAGTATAACCTAGACCAGTACGATCACCAACGTTTCTTGTTTGACTGAGCAGAGTGTCTAATTGCAAAATCTCGCAAGTCTCACATACAGGCTTTTGACATAAATTATTAGCAGAGCAGTCACATGTGTTACAAGAATAGATGAGATCTAAAGTTTCATTTTCTAATTTTAATTCATCTAATTCTTTTTGTAATTGGCTTAATTTCTTCTCATTTCTAAGGATTTCCCTTTTCTTATCAACGTTTATTCTAGCCAATTTCTTTAGTTCCTCATGTAACTCAACATAAGCATTATATAAAACTTCATAAGAGGGTAAGTCATCCGAAGTGGATGAGGTGTCAGAATATACCTCATTATTATTCTCGTGTGAGTCTGAGTTGCCATTGTTGTCAGATCTGACCATCAGACACAGCTTCGCTGACTCCTCCTCACTAGAAGTGCTTGATGTTGTTTCCTCCTCAGGTACATCCCATACAATATAAGCTTTCTTGGATTTGAATTCCCTGGGAGTGCTCTTCTCTGAATCAACCTTTTTCAGATAGGTAGGACATTGAAATCTCATATGTCCGGCTTTTCCACACTCATGGCAAGTGAAGCGATCTTTGTTGTTCTTGCCTTTGTTGGTTGACTCTTTTGCTTCTTTCTTCTGAAACTTCTTGAATCCGCCTTTTCTTTTGATGAATTTACTAAATTTTCGAACAAGGAGATTCATAGTTTCATCATCTAGATCGGAATCAGATTCATCATCATCTTTTTCTTCTTTTGATTTGGAGGTCGTGGCCTTCAATGTGATGTTTTTCTTTTTCCGATCTGAATCTTCGTGCATAGTCAAGCGCCCCAATTCCATTTCGTGCTCTTGAAGCTTTCCAAATATTGTAGCTAGAGGCATAGAATCCAAGTCTTTGGATTCAACAATTGCAGTTACTTTTGGTTGCCATTTCCTGTCAAGACAACGCAAAACTTTATTAGTTAGTTCACCTCTGGCAAAAGATTTATCTAGAGCAACTAAATGATTAACAATATGAGTAAATCGCTTTTGCATATCACAGATTGATTCACTAGGTAACATGCGAAATAACTCATACTCGTGGGTCAGCGCATTTAATCTAGCACGCTTGACTTCGCTAGTGCCTTCGTGAGTCACTTGTAAAGTGTCCCACATTTCTTTTGCATTTTGGCACTGCGAGACTCTAAAGAACTCATCATAGGATAGGGCCGATGTGATGATATTTTTGGCGCGTAGGTTATGCTGCACCTTTTTGCGCTCATCATCGGTCCATAGACTTTTAGGCTTGTCTTTAGGTTCATTGTCCACAAGATGCTGTGGAACGAAAGGGCCATTGACTACGGATTCCCAAATATCCGAGTCTATGGCTTCAATAAAAATTTGCATGCGGACTTTCCAGTAGGCATACCCTTCACCACTGAATATAGGTGGTCGATTAATGGATGAACCATCACCACCAAATGGGTTTGACGAACCCATTCCTTTTTCCCTAAGGATCACGAATACGCGGTTGAGCTAGCACTTCGCACTAGCTCTGATACGACTTGTTAGGTATCAGTGGTTACAATACACCTAGAAGGGGGGGGGGGGGGGGTTGAATAGGTGTAGCGGTTAGAATGTCCGCTTTTCGAAAACAACACTTAATGCTGAAAAACACCTTGATTAATCGATTAACGAAACAGGGTAATCGATTAACACTTTCAACACAGTCCACTTAATCGATTATCAGACTGAAGTAATCGATTAACACACCACACTTAATCGATTAAACCGTGACAGTAAGCAGATGCAAGTACAATTTCTTGCGCGACAATTAATTGATAACGAAGCGATTATGTAAAGCTTACAGAATTATCAGAGTAAAAACAATACAGTACAGAAACAGATTATCAATTAAATCTACTAAACAAATTAATCGATCAAATGCAATAAAGAGAGAAAGGGATAGAAAAAGTCCTGCAACACGAATTTTATCCTGGTTCGTTTGCTTGTCCACCGCAAACTACATCCAGGCCTCCCGGCTGATTTGGGAGATTTTTCATCACTATAATTGAATGAATGTTAATTACATACACACTATCCAATTACAACAATTATACACTTACAAGATAAAAAAGAATCCTATTCTATGGTTTGACTCCCTTCCTACCGACAAAGAAAACCTTTCTTTCGGCGTAGCCCCAGCCAAGAACCTTGTTCTTTACTTATCCTTAAGTCTAATACTCAGTGAAGACACGCTCAATCTCTTGGTGATATGACACCTTGAGATTCCCACAATTACAACACTTTTTCAAACAAAACAATACAGAGTAAACTTAAGCTATAACAAGACTTATATCTAACAAGATAAGGCTTTACTCTAATCACCTAATACAAGCTCATGCAGTATGAAAATGTATTAGTGAAAAACAGAATGCATAATATGTAAACATCTAATCAAGAATCATGTAAAAATGCAAGAACATGTGATAAGAAAAGATGAGAAATGTATCATGAAAAACACTCAATCCTAAAGCATAGAATTCTCTCTTTTCTAAACTCACAAATGCATTTACAACTAGATGCAACAATTAACACGAAAAAAATGCTCTAACTCTCTAAAAATTTAACATGCAACTTATGAGATCAATTCTGAAAATGCAGTTTATAAAGAATTGATTTTAAAGCCCAGTTAATCGATTAACGACAGCTTTAATCGATTAAGCTTTACAAAAATGTTAGGTTAATCGATTAACCTTTGTTGTAATCGATTACACTGTGCAAACAGTTAGATTAATCGATTAAACTAAGTGGTAATCGATTAACAGCATTCTTTCATGTGTAAAAACTTCAAATATGTTATGCACTTAAATTCATACATGTTTAATACTTAGATTATGCCTAGAATGCACATGTACATGTATTTATATGATGCATGAACATATTATGAATGACATATCTCAAGATGAAAAAGATTTAAAAGATTTATGCAAGTGAGATATGTATTAGGTGACTTAAGCCTTAGACTCAACCTAAACTAATCTAGTCTAAGCAAGGTACCAATCGGAAGGCTTAAGCATGTTGATTTGTTGATGATCTTCAAGCTCTTATTAGCACAAGTTGTCCTCATCAAAACCATGACATATAAGGAGAGCTTTCCAAAGTGTTCCTCTTGACATGCACACTTTCATCTATATGTTGATTAGCTAATAACAAGAATATACATAAAACAGTACATAATGTGAATCATAAATATATAACCGAATTATTTTAAGAATAACGGATAAAGAATAATGAAATGTGTCAAAAATAATAACATTGTATCCATTAAGGATTATATTCTTCCAAATAATTGAAAAGAAACTTCAATTTTTTTAATGTCAATTTTTTGTAATAAAGTCTCTAAAATAATAAGAATGTGTCATTACCCCTTGTAGGAAAAGAATTCCAATTTTTTGGCTTAAAAAAGTCATCTTTGATTTGATTTAATTGTCATAATGAAATTGGTTCTTCTACATTTATTCTATTAAAATCAAACATATGATATATAAAGTTGTATGCATTGTAACACATATTTAATTTATATTTGGTTTGAATTATTTATGATTTCTTAATTAAGGCAATGCTCATTGTGGATAATTTTCTTTTAGAGTTTATAGGTTCATGTTCATGGTATTGTTGATTTCTTCTATTTTTTATTTCACTTTATGCTTAAAAACGAGACCTTTTTGACTTCTTCCATTCTATCTCATTTTTTGTTATGTTAATGGTTATCAAGAAAAACAAGATCTTTTATTCATGGTAAAGCTTTTTATTTTTATTTTTTAATAGAAGATATTTTTTAACCCATATACCAATAGACCAACTTTAGGGCTTAGAGTATAGTATAGATTCAAAACTATCTTGAGTTATGTTAAACTTTAATCATTCCTGAACTTTCATTTTTAGTTTTATTGATAGATTAAATTTTTTATTTTATTTTATTGTTTAATGTCCATTTTCGTTTTTCTGTGACTCACAGTGACATATATGTTTTGAACCGTTAACAATGGAGTCAGTAACCATGGGTTTCCTGTAACACCCCAAATTTTAAGTCTTTAAAATTATAGTATCAGTCCTCGGATCCTCGCTTGAGCGAGAGGTACTCGCTTGAGCGAGAAAGGTTCACTTGGGAGGGTGAAATACGGGGCTATACTTGGCAATTTTGGGTAATATAATCGATTACACAGTCCTGGTAATCGATTACATGATGAAAAGCATCAAATATGTACATCTGACACAATGTAATCGATTACACCATGTTGGTATTCGATTACATCACGACAATGCCTCTGTAATTTACATTGTGTAATCGATTACACACTTCTGGTAATCGATTACATCGTATTAATGTAATCGATTACACCATGTTGGTAATCGATTACATCGCGACGATACCTCTGTAATTTACACTGTGTAATCGATTACACTATACTTGTAATCGATTACACTTATCGCCGTGTCTATAAAATAGAAACCCAAAACACATTTTAGGGTTAGAACTTTGAAGAGAAGAGAGAGAATAGAGCTTTTCAAGAGCAAAGAGCCTTAGGACTCATCTTAGAGCTTGAGAATAGGTAAACCTCTTGTTCCTAACTCTTCTTCTTCCTCTCTAACTTGTTTTGGGTATGTTGGATTCATTTTCAAAATAATGGAAACCATGGAAACTCATCTTTTCGAGTTATGGTTCGTTTTATGTTGTTTCTATCTTGTAAACTCTTGGTTTAGAGTTAGTATTTCAAGAAATGGAATGGTTTGGTGGTTGATTCATGAAAACCCCAAAACCCTAAAGTGAAAATGAGGTTAAAGAGGAAAATGAGTAAAATGCTAGAGGTAGAAGATGAATAAGCTTTCTGATGTTGTTATATGAGATGAACATGTATGTTTTGATATTTAGAAACTTGAATTGAAGTAGTTTTGGAAATATTGAGAATACATGAATCCCTTGTATATTTGATGATGAAATACGAGTTATTTATGTGTTATTTTGAATAAATGACTGACATCATTGTTATTGGTGATAATGAGGAAAGATCCTAAGCTTGGAGGAAATCGCGGAGGAGACTTTTAAAGTTACTCGGAACTGATCTCCAACGCTCACTGAGGTAAGGGATAAGTGTTTTCTAAATCATACTAGCTGATATGAATGAGGTATGTGAAAGAGGTAATGGTTTAAAATAATACGTCTGTAATTTATGCATTATGTTGGAAAATGCGTGATTTTACTGTTATGGAAAAAGAAGGAAACATTTATTGGGGGAGTCTCAATGGAAATAAGACTCGGAAACATTTATTGGGGGAGTCCCAATGGAAATAAGACTCGGAAACATTTATTGGGGGAGTCCCAATGGAAATAAGACTCGAAAACATTTATTGGGGGAGTCCCAATGGAAATAAGACTCGAAATCATTTATTGGGGGAGTACCAATGGAAATATGACTCAAAACGAATTCAATCTATTTGGGGGAGTACCAAAGGAAATATGACTCAAAAATGAATTCAATCAATTTGGGGGAGTACCAAAGGAAATATGACTCAAAAACGAATTCAATCTATTTGGGGGAGTACCAAAGAAAATATGACTCATAATGAATTCAATCTTATTGGGGGAGAACCAATGGAAAGATGACTCAATAAAAGTAACATTATTGGGGGAGAACCAATGGAAAGATGACTCAATAAAAGTAACATTATTGGGGGAGAACCAATGGAAAGATGACTCGATAAAAGTAACATTATTGGGGGAGAACCAATGGAAAGATGACTCAATAAAAGTAATATTATTGGGGAAGAACCAATGGAAAGATGACTCAATGAAATTAATATTATTGGGGGAGTACCAATGGAAATATGACTCGAACGAATTAATATTATTGGGGGAGTACCAATGGAAATATGACTCGGAGTAATGAATGTCGTATGCATGTTATAGGATATATAGTATGAGATATATATTCTATAGGGTGAATATGAATGATGAGAAATGTGAATGTCACATGAATGTCGTATGCGTGCTATAGGATATATAGTATGGGATATATATTCTATAGGGTGAATATGAGCGATAAAAAAAGAAGATGTGGAGAAAGAAAGTAATATACATGCTATAGGATATATATTTTATGGGATATATATATGTTATAGGGTGGATATGAATAACGAGACAGAAGATGTTCCAAACGAACGTAATATGCATACTATAGAATATATATTATGGGATATATATACTATATGATGAATATGAGTAAAGTGGAAATGAAAGGAAGATAACTTGAATGTTTTCAATTCCGTATGTGTGTTTATGAATTATATTAAAGCTTAATTGTATTTGAATGTGGGTTATCATGTGATGTTAGTTTTGAACTAATGACTTACTCCCTTTTGTTTTGTGTGTTGTTTCTGATAACCCCATTGTAGGTAAATGAAGGATTTTGAGGATGAAGATTAATTAGGAAGCTTTTGTGTTCATTTACTCGATTGTCTTTATTGTTATTTGATATGGTAATTGATTTGATAATAATATGAGATGATTGTAAATTCGTTTAGATTAATATGGATATGTGTAGTTATGGGCTTTATAACTTGGGGAGACCCATAACTGGTTGTATGTGGTAAATGATATTTGAATGAATTATGTTTTTCTGCAAGGTTAATTGTATGATAATATAATAGGTTATAAGATTAGTTCTACGAATGATTCATGAGAACTTCTAGGTAAAATGATTATGTATGTGGTTATTGATTCATGGATTGAGTGTGAGGAGGGGAAATAAGATTTTGAAGTAAGGATATTAAAATGTTAATGTGAGTTATGAGTGATTGAATGGAATTGAATTAAAATGAGAAAAAAATTTCAAGGGTAGAAAATCGGGTCGTTACATTTCCAACATTACATGTTAGCCTTAGGAACTTTAGTAACGGGGTGGAAGTGACATGAATCATTTGCTCTCATGTTTAAGACATTTTGCTACATCAAATGTTCAATTTTTATATTAATTATATTGAAATTATTAGATATTGACAATTCTCTATGATGTACACTTTTTTAATCCTTAGATAATGTTTGTTCTTCTTAATTAGTTTGTCACGTGGGGGTGATCAATGTCATTGAAACTTTGATATTGTCTATCAACACTTTTTATTAACTAATCATTATTATAGATTTATGTTTTACAAAATTATCATTAGTATCAATCAATATGGAGAAATTATTACGGGCACAAAATAAATAGTTAAGTTTATTTCATTATTTCAAAAAAAATTGCATTGCGCACCCAAAAAATTAAATATAGTAATTATATTTCATGTGTGATCTATTCATCTAGACTGATGATAAAATTTGACAACCCTTAAAAATGTATATTTTGATTAACAAAAGTAAGACATTCCTACTACCAAAATTTTAGCTAATGCAATCAAAGTTTATTAGATAAATAATTTGAAGTATAAAAATATTAAACTTCTCAATATATTGAAAAGTAATAAGACAATTTTTTTTACAAATGAATGTCTATTATTTCAGATGTTTGTTGTCTATATACTTGCAAATCTACATCTATGGTCTCTTGGAATATATCATTGTTAATTCAATGATATCTTACCATGAGACATATATTTCAAACATTATGTAACACCCCAAATTTTAATCTTTAAAAATATAGTATCAGTCCTGGAAGCCTCGCTTGATCGAGAGATTCTCGCCTGAGCGAAAAAGGATCACCTGGGAGGGTGAAATCCTAGACTATACTGGAGGATTCACGCCTGGGCGAGAAATGGCAATTTTGGGCTGTTGACACAGTGTAATCGCTTACACATTGTTGGTAATCGATTACATGCTGATAAACTAATCAGACCTATGCATCTGACACAGTGTAATCGATTACACACTCTTGGTAATCGATTACACACTCCTGGTAATCGATTACACACTCCTGGTAATCGGTTACACACTCCTGGTAATCGGTTACACACTCCTGGTAATCGATTACACGATGATTAAAAGCATCAGATATGTACATCTGACACAATGTAATCGATTAAACCATGTTGGTAATCGATTACATAGTGTTAATGTAATCGATTACACACTTCTGGTAATCGATTACATCGTATTAATGTAATCGATTACACCATGTTGGTAATCGATTACATAGCGACGATGCCTCTATAATTTACACAGTGTAATCGATTACACTATACTTGTAATCGATTACACTTATCGCAGTGTCTATAAAATAGAAACCCAAAACACATTTTAGGGTTAGAACTTCGAAGAGAAGAGAGAGAGGAAAGCTTTTCAAGAGCAAGGATGTAACACCCCGAATTTTAGTCTTTAAAATTTTAGTATCAGTCCTGGAAGTCTCGCTTGAGCGAGAGATTCTCGCCTAAGCGAGAAAGGATCACCTGGGAGGGTGAAATCCTGGGCTATACTGGAGGATTCTCGCCCGAGCGAGAGTTGTCTCGCCTGGGAGAGAAATGACAATTTTGGGCTGTTAACACAGTGTAATCGATTACATGGTCCTTGTAATCGATTACATGCTGATATCTGATCAAACATGTGTAATTTTTCATTATATAATCGATTACATGGTCCCTGTAATCGATTACATGCAGATATCTGATCAGACATGTGTAATTTTACATGATGTAATCGATTACACTGTTCTCGTAATCGATTACATCGTATTAAAAGTATCAGATATGTGCATCTGACACAGTGTAATCGATTACACACTTATGGTAATCGATTACACACTTATGGTAATCGATTACACTTGTCCAGTGCCCTTAGTGACCGATTAAGTAAGCTTAATGGAATAGGAATCGAATTGTGATTTTGGTTGAGTGTTCTTGTGCCTAAGGTCTAGGTGGTGATATTATTTTCCTAGGTATGTTTAATTTTCGGGGACGAAAATTCTTATAAGAGGGGGAGGATTGTAACACCCTGAATTTTAGTCTTTAAAATTTTAGTATCAGTCCTGGAAGTCTCGCTTGAGCGAGAGATTCTCGCCTAAGCGAGAAAGGATCACCTGGGAGGGTGAAATCCTGGGCTATACTGGAGGATTCTCGCCCGAGCGAGAGTTGTCTCGCCTGGGCGAGAAATGAGAATTTTGGGCTGTTAACACAGTGTAATCGATTACATGGTCCTTGTAATCGATTACATGCTGATATCTGATCAAACATGTGTAATTTTTCATTATGTAATCGATTACATGGTCCCTGTAATCGATTACATGCAGATATCTGATCAGACATGTGTAATTTTTCATGATGTAATCGATTACATGGTCCCTGTAATCGATTACATGCAGATATCTGATCAGACATGTGTAATTTTTCATGATGTAATCGATTACACTGTTCTCGTAATCGATTACATCGTATTAAAAGTATCAGATATGTGCATCTGACACAGTGTAATCGATTACACACTTATGGTAATCGATTACACACTTATGGTAATCGATTACACTCATCGCAGTGACTATAAAAGTGAAAAAAAATGGGCCTAGAAACCCCAATCTTCATTTTCTTTCTCCCCATTTCTCTCCCAACGGTGGTTCCACCCAAATGGACCATTTTTCCCTCCACTAAGCCTCAAAACTCATCAAAACCTTCCTCTTGCTTCATGGTGACACATTTGGAAAAGCTTGGAGGTGAAAAAGCAACAATGGAGGTTGGAGGAGATGAAGGGAGATGTGGTTTTTTTGCGGACCAACGGAGCTTACGCAACCTAAGGTGAGGGAGAAGACCATTGTGGTCTTAGAGTATTTCATTAGAGTCATCATCTCCGATTTCCCTCAAGAATCGGAGCATATTAACGGATAGAAACTCTCTTGGGAGTTTGTGGTCCATATGAGAGTCTTTATTTTACATGAGGATGTATTAGCCATAAAAGTGGAGATATATGTGTGGGAAAAACCGTCTATTTAAGTAAATCGCTATATGCTCATTTATGGTAATACACCGTCATTAAAGATGGTTCTAACGTTAATGTGTATATGATGAAGAATATGTTATGTGTGGTTTGTTTATGATAATGGTTATGTTGTGTGATAATGATGGTGTGTGAGATGTTTATAGTCATAAGTATAAATGAGTATGTTGTGGGTTGTTGATTGTTATAAACATACATGGGTGTGTTTGTAACAATGAATGTGTCATGAGTTGTGAATGTGTTATAATGGATATGAGTATGTTTATCAAAATGAGTATGTTGTGAGTGATTGATTGTTATAAACATGTATGGGTGTGTTGTAACAATGAATGTGTGGTGAGTTGTGAATGTGTTAAAATGGATGAAGGTATGTTTGTGACAATGAAGATGTTGTATATTATCTACGGTGATAAGATAATGAGATGTCTTGTGTTGATTGTGTATGACATGGATGTGAGTGTAATGTGGAAACTCGACCTGCTCGATGGGGTATGGGGATTTACTTGACCTGCCCGACGTGGTATGGGGATTTACTTGACCTGCCCGACGTGGTATGGGGATTATTTGTGCGGTGCAGAATTGTGGAACGAGATCAAGGGTAAATTACTACGAAATGTGAAGGATGTGAAAAGTGTATACTCGGAATGAAAATCATATGCATGTCATAGGATATATATTATGAGATATATATACTATAGGGTGAATATGAATGATGAGAAATGAGTATATTTGGACGAATAAAATATGCACACTATAGAACACATATAGTATGGGATGTATGTGTACTATAGGGTGAATATGGATACTGTGTGATAAATAAGTATGCACACTATAGAACACATATAGTATGGGATATATGTGTACTATAGGGTGAATATGGATAATATGTGTTGATTGATATATACATATCATGATTGATGTTAGATGTGTGTGGTTTTAATACTTTAATGTCATTACTCCATGTAAATCCACGCTACGGTCGCCGTAGTATGTTCTTACTCCCTCTGTCTTTCCTTGTATGTGTTGTATATTTGGGTTCAGGTTGTGGAGTTAGCGCATTGGACGCTTGCGGAGAAGAGTACATGATAGAGTAGTGGATAATATGGAATTGACATGTTATATGATAAATATTTGTAATATGAATAACATGTTAAAGTGAATCCATGTATAAACAACTTTCTTGTAAGTGTATAATGAAGTGAATCTAATGTTTGTATTCAAGGTAATTTTGAGAAAGTTTAATTGTATAAAAGATGTATTTGAACGGAAGTGTAATGACATGCTTTTGAAATGAAAGGGGTTTGGAATATTTCCGCCTTGTAAATTTATAATCAATCAAGTTTCCAAACTGTACGAGTAATGTCTTTCAAAAGTAATCACTGCACTTTCACGAATAAGGATTTTTAAAAGAGAATTTTCGAGTTATGAAAATCGGGTCCTTACAATATGGTATCAGAGCATATGTCAACTCTGCGGCCTAGGGTATGACCTTACATGCTTCTTTGTGAAATTTGTGTGAGTTAACTACTTGACTTATGTGCATTGTTGTTGACTGTGGTAACTGCTGATTTGAAAGATGATTGTTGAATTTTCTGCGATAAGTGTTTGGTTGTGAATTTATCGTTGGAGGTCTTGTTGTGAGTTATTGATGAAGTGTTTGTTGAAAACTCGTTGTTGTAAAACTTTGGTTGAATTTATTGTGTGAGACCCTTGTTGGGGATTCTCTGGTGAAACTCTTGCTAAAGGTTTTTGGTTGTGAGAATCTTGTTG
Source organism: Lupinus albus (assembly GCA_009771035.1). Taxonomy (NCBI): domain Eukaryota; kingdom Viridiplantae; phylum Streptophyta; class Magnoliopsida; order Fabales; family Fabaceae; genus Lupinus; species Lupinus albus. The sequence continues at coordinate 7,209,715 of CM020008.1, read as the reverse complement.
AAATTGTATATGGAGAGTTTGTGATTGTGATTTCCGGTTGGATTTCTTGGTGTGAAATTCTTTTATCACTAAGATTAAGATAATTGAAAATGAATGATTGAATTGTGAATTACGCATTTAGTATAAACATATATGCGTGTGTTTATACTAAAGTGAGTGTAGATTTACGGAAATGGAAAATGTGTGTATTTTCTGGTTATGTAAGGATGAAGTTGTGAATTACGCATTTAGTATAAACATATATGGGTGTGTTTATACTAAAGTGGGCGTCGATTTGCGGGAAAACGATTTATGGTGAAATCAATGGAAATAAAACTCGTTTTTAGCTAACCTTAAATGGTGTAGCGACTTTGGCTCAAGTTATGCAGCAAAGAAAAAATGAATTTCAAAATGGTTTAACAACCTTGTTCTATTGTTAAATTGCCTACCCGGAGCGGTAGTGGACCGTTGTCAAATTACCTACCCGAGTGGTAGTGGATCATTGAGGATAATTACCTATCCAAGTGGTAGTGGATCATTGAGGAAAATTACCTACCCGAAGTGGTAGTGGATCATTGAGAAAAATTACCTACCCGAAGTGGTAGTGGATCATTGAGGAAAATTACCTACCCGAGTGGTAGTGGATCATTGAGGAATATTACCTACCCGACGTGGTAGTGGATCATTGAGGAAAATTACCTACCCAAAGTGGTAGTGGATCATTGAGGAAAATTACCTACCCGAGTGGTAGTGGATCATTGAGGAAAATTACCTACCCGACGTGGTAGTGGATCATTGAGGAAAAATTACCTACCCGACGTGGTAGTGGATCGTTGAGGAAAATTACCTACCCGAAGTGGTAGTGGATCATTGAGGAAAATTACCTACCCGAAGTGGTAGTGGATCATTGAGGAAAATTACCTACCCGACATGGTAGTGGATCATTGAGGAAAATTACCTACCCGAGTGGTAGTGGATCATTGAGGAAAATTACTTACCCGACGTGGTAGTGGATCATTGAGGAAAATTACCTACCCGACGTGGTAGTGGATCATTGAGGAAAACTTACCTACCCGACGTGGTAGTGGATCATTGAGGAAAATTTCCTACCCGAAGTGGTAGTGGATCATTGAGGAAAATTACCTACCCGAAGTGGTAGTGGATCATTGAGGAAAATTACCTACCCGACATGGTAGTGGATCATTGAGGAAAATTACCTACCCGAGTGGTAGTGGATCATTGAGGAAAATTACCTACCCGACGTGGTAGTGGATCATTGAGGAAAATTACCTAACCGAAGTGGTAGTGGATCATTGAGCAAAATTACCTACCCGACGTGGTAGTGGATCATTGAGGAAAAACTACCTACCCGAAGTGGTAGCGGATCATTGAGGAAAATTACCTACCCGAAGTGGTAGTGGATCATTGTGGAAAATTACCTACCCGAAGTGGTAGCAGATCATTGAGGAAAATTACCTACCCGACATGGTAGTGGATCATTGAGGAAAATTACCTACCCGAGTGGTAGTGGATCATTGAGGAAAAATTATCTACCCGACGTGGTAGTGGATCATTGAGGAAAATTACCTACCCGAAGTGGTAGTGGATCATTGAGGAAAATTACCTACCCGAGTGGTAGTGGATCATTGAGGAAAATTACCTACCCGAGTGGTAGTGGATCATTGAGGAAAATTGCCTACCCGGAGCGGTAGTGGATCATTGTTGAATTGCCTACCCGGAGTGGTAGCGGATCATTGTTGAGTTGCCTACCCGGAGCGGTAGTGAATCATTGTTGAGTTGCCTACCCGGAGTGGTAGTGGACCATGGTTGAATTGTCTACCCTAAGAGGTAGTGGATTATCTTTTGTGCATGAAACTTCTGGTCTGTGATGATTGACCGTTTGTAATTGAACATTTGCAATGCACAATATAGTGGTAATGAACTCAAATTAACTACTTTGATATTGTGCTTTCAAAAACTGTTTCTATTTCATGTGCGCCAGTAATTGTTATACGTGATTGCAGTGTTATGGTGTAAGTATGTTTCTGTGAGTCTGTGGGGACTCTCATGTCCTGGATGAAATGTAACTTCAGAAATAACTAGCTTTTGAAAATTTTGATTTGGGCAGTCGGTGTCGCATGAGAAAAAGGATTTTAAGATATTTTGAAATGATTAGGAAAACCCCTGCTTCCACAAGAGGACTTCCATGAAACTTACGTCTAATCTATTTTCGAAAATCGTTTTTCGAATGAAGTGTACTATTCGACTAAGCATTGATTAAGTTTCATGTTGAAATCCGAATTCTTAAAAAACTTCATCTTGGATGAATGTGATGTGTTAAAAATCTTGTGAGGTAATTATGAGCATGTGTTTCTCGATATGATGTAGACTTGAGCACGAGGTGCATGTCCATCATTGTATTTTGGGTATCCATATAAAACTCAAGTTTTTGGATTGGATATTCGTAAATGGCAAAAATCAATGGTAACAACGTATGCGATTTGAGTGGGTCTACGACCTTGTATGCCTAGCTGAAATTTATGAACTAGCAAATCGTCTTAAACCACATTCGTTGTAGTAGGAATGTTGGGTTGAGTTGGATGTTGACTTGGTAATTTTGATTGGTATGTGAAAGACTCCAAGAGTCTTGTGTGTCTAAATGCTGCTTGGATGAATATCATGTTTCTGTGATTGTAGCAATTATAAATTGAAATGTTAGTGGAGAATTTTGAGTGAACCGTAGTTATTTGCACATATGCAATGAAATGATGTTGTTTTCATCGAGTGGATGTCGATCTAGGTACTGCATTTTTGGGTGCGAGCCAGTACTTCTTGGTGAGCGATGAGTATGGAGTCTCACTTCGAACTGGGTTCGAGAGTGTTGTTGCGATTAGGACCATATAGGTTAATCGTTTTGAACGATTGTTGTAGTGATGGATAAGGGAGATCTATTGTGATGGTAGAAATAATTGATGTAATTAGACGATTACTGGATAGTTTGATTGTGTACAATGGATGAGACACTAAGAGTTAAGTATTTTGTGGATCGAGTAAAATGAAATGGTGCTAGATTCTTGATTGGAGATGGAACAAGTTAGTATATGATGGATGTTAAAAGATGCATTTAGATAGATATGGGATAAGGAGTTCCCCATCGCCGAAGTTCGATAGTGTTATCGAGATTCTTAACGTATGTTAGGATTGATAGATGGATATGTGCTAGAGAATTTGTGGTTCTTGATGGATATATGGAAATTATTTAGTCGGAATTATGGGTTAATTCTCATGGCATTCGAGTTATTAAAGGTTGAGATCTTATTTTTGGACATTGATGAATTGGTTTGGTGATATCACGGTTTAGTGGTGTATGCCCTTAGTGACCGATTAAGTAAGCTTAATGGAATAGGAATCGAATTGTGATTTTGGTTGAGTGTTCTTGTGCCTAAGGTCTAGGTGGTGATATTATTTTCCTAGGTATGTTTAATTTTCGGGGACGAAAATTCTTATAAGAGGGGGAGGATTGTAACACCCTGAATTTTAGTCTTTAAAATTTTAGTATCAGTCCTGGAAGTCTCGCTTGAGCGAGAGATTCTCGCCTAAGCGAGAAAGGATCACCTGGGAGGGTGAAATCCTGGGCTATACTGGAGGATTCTCGCCCGAGCGAGAGTTGTCTCGCCTGGGCGAGAAATGAGAATTTTGGGCTGTTAACACAGTGTAATCGATTACATGGTCCTTGTAATCGATTACATGCTGATATCTGATCAAACATGTGTAATTTTTCATTATGTAATCGATTACATGGTCCCTGTAATCGATTACATGCAGATATCTGATCAGACATGTGTAATTTTTCATGATGTAATCGATTACATGGTCCCTGTAATCGATTACATGCAGATATCTGATCAGACATGTGTAATTTTTCATGATGTAATCGATTACACTGTTCTCGTAATCGATTACATCGTATTAAAAGTATCAGATATGTGCATCTGACACAGTGTAATCGATTACACACTTATGGTAATCGATTACACACTTATGGTAATCGATTACACTCATCGCAGTGACTATAAAAGTGAAAAAAAATGGGCCTAGAAACCCCAATCTTCATTTTCTTTCTCCCCATTTCTCTCCCAACGGTGGTTCCACCCAAATGGACCATTTTTCCCTCCACTAAGCCTCAAAACTCATCAAAACCTTCCTCTTGCTTCATGGTGACACATTTGGAAAAGCTTGGAGGTGAAAAAGCAACAATGGAGGTTGGAGGAGATGAAGGGAGATGTGGTTTTTTTGCGGACCAACGGAGCTTACGCAACCTAAGGTGAGGGAGAAGACCATTGTGGTCTTAGAGTATTTCATTAGAGTCATCATCTCCGATTTCCCTCAAGAATCGGAGCATATTAACGGATAGAAACTCTCTTGGGAGTTTGTGGTCCATATGAGAGTCTTTATTTTACATGAGGATGTATTAGCCATAAAAGTGGAGATATATGTGTGGGAAAAACCGTCTATTTAAGTAAATCGCTATATGCTCATTTATGGTAATACACCGTCATTAAAGATGGTTCTAACGTTAATGTGTATATGATGAAGAATATGTTATGTGTGGTTTGTTTATGATAATGGTTATGTTGTGTGATAATGATGGTGTGTGAGATGTTTATAGTCATAAGTATAAATGAGTATGTTGTGGGTTGTTCATTGTTATAAACATACATGGGTGTGTTTGTAACAATGAATGTGTCATGAGTTGTGAATGTGTTATAATGGATATGAGTATGTTTATCAAAATGAGTATGTTGTGAGTGATTGATTGTTATAAACATGTATGGGTGTGTTGTAACAATGAATGTGTGGTGAGTTGTGAATGTGTTAAAATGGATGAAGGTATGTTTGTGACAATGAAGATGTTGTATATTATCTACGGTGATAAGATAATGAGATGTCTTGTGTTGATTGTGTATGACATGGATGTGAGTGTAATGTGGAAACTCGACCTGCTCGATGGGGTATGGGGATTTACTTGACCTGCCCGACGTGGTATGGGGATTTACTTGACCTGCCCGACGTGGTATGGGGATTATTTGTGCGGTGCAGAATTGTGGAACGAGATCAAGGGTAAATTACTACGAAATGTGAAGGATGTGAAAAGTGTATACTCGGAATGAAAATCATATGCATGCCATAGGATATATATTATGAGATATATATCCTATAGGGTGAATATGAATGATGAGAAATGAGTATATTTGGACGAATAAAATATGCACGCTATAGAACACATATAGTATGGGATGTATGTGTACTATAGGGTGAATATGGATACTGTGTGATAAATAAGTATGCACACTATAGAACACATATAGTATGGGATATATGTGTACTATAGGGTGATTATGGATAATATGTGTTGATTGATATATACATATCATGATTGATGTTAGATGTGTGTGGTTTTAATACTTTAATGTCATTACTCCATGTAAATCCACGCTACGGTCGCCGTAGTTGGTTCTTACTCCCTCTGTCTTTCCTTGTATGTGTTGTATATTTGGGTTCAGGTTGTGGAGTTAGCGCATTGGACGCTTGCGGAGAAGAGTACATGATAGAGTAGTGGATAATATGGAATTGACATGTTATATGATAAATATTTGTAATATGAAGAACATGTTAAAGTGAATTCATGTATAAACAACTTTCTTGTAAGTGTATAATGAAGTGAATCTAATGTTTGTATTCAAGGTAATTTTGAGAAAGTTTAATTGTATAAAAGATGTATTTGAACGGAAGTGTAATGACATGCTTTTGAAATGAAAGGGGTTTGGAATATTCCCGCCTTGTAAATTTATAATCAATCAAGTTTCCAAACTGTCCGAGTAATGTCTTTCAAAAGTAATCACTGCACTTTCACGAATAAGGATTTTTGAAAGAGAATTTTCGAGTTATGAAAATCGGGTCCTTACAAAGGAGCCTTAGGACTCATCTTGGAGCTTGAGAAGAGGTAAACCTCTTGTTACTAACTCTTCTTCTTCCTCTCTAACTTGTTGGGTATGTTGGATTTATTTTCATAACATGAGAAACCATGGAAACTCATCCGTTAGAGTTATGGTTCGCTTTATGTTGTTTTTATCTTGTAAACTCTTGGTTTAGAAATAGTATCTCAAGAATGGAAAGGGTTGTGGGTTGATTCATGAAAACCCCAAAAACCCCAAAAGTGAAAATGTGGTAAAAGGAGAGAATGAGTAAAATGTTAGAGGTAGAAGATGAGTTTACTCCCAAATATTGAAATATGAGATGTTATGCATGTTTTAGATGGTTGAATATTGATGATGAATATTTTGTATGATTAAATGATGCAATATAAGTTTTTCATGTGATATTTGGAATAAATGACTAACATTGTGTTATGTGGTGGGATGAAGAGAGATCCTAAGGTTGCAGGCGGTGTCGGTGGAACTCGAGAAGTTGCCAAGAACCAAACCCAACACTCATCGAGGTAAGAATAAGTCTTTAATTGAGCATTTGGAATCGAAAATGTGAGTTTTCTGATTATGCAATGATTGATACGTAAAGTACGCATTTGATATAAACATACATGGGTGTGTTTACATTAAAGCAGGCGTAGATTTACGGAAAGGAAAGTATGTGGTACTTTCTGGTTATGCGATGATTGAGTGTAAATCACATATTTAGTATAAACATATATGGGTGTGTTTATACTAATGTGGGCGTGGATTTACCGGAAATGATTTATGGTGAAACGAATGAAAAAGAAGTACATTTTTAGCCGACCATGAATGGTTAGCGACTCTGGCTTGAGTATAGAAGCATACACTCTGGCTTGAGTATAGAAGCATACACTCTGGCTTGAGTATAGAAGCATGAAAATGATTTATGAGGAGATCGATGAAAAGAAAATATGTTTTAGCCGACCATGAATGGTTAGCGACTCTGGCTTGAGTATAGAAGCGTAAACTCTGGCTTGAGTATATAAGCGTGATTTGTTTTAAGAGAAACGAGATTCTGCTTTTAGCTAACCCTGAGGGGTGTGGCGACTTTGGCTCAAGTTATGCAGCAAGACAAAATGAATTTCGAAAATGGTTTACTAACCCTTTTTTTAATGTGGATTATCTTATAATGACGTTTATTGAATTAACGACTTACTCCTTTGTGTGTTTTGTACTTTCGTCATTGATAATCCCATTGCAGGTAAATAGACGAATGGAGTATGCTAGTTCGGGAGCTTTAGGAGCTTTAGACGTTGGATTCACTATTTGCGTTTTTGTACTTTAAATGACTACTTGTGGATTTGAATGATTGTAACCATGACTGACATTTATTTGGGTATTCGTAACCATGGGTATTGTTATATTTGGAGTATTATAACTTTTGGGCTCTTAGTACCCAATGAGAATAATAATGAATGAATTATGTTTTTCCGCAATTTAAATTATATGATAATATAATAGGTGTAAAGAGTATTTTTAAGGAATGATTCCTGAAGGTTTTAAGTAATATGATGAATGTATGTAAGAGGGAATTAAAATGAATGAAAAAATAAATTCAATGGTAGAAATCGGGTCATTACACATTACACATACCGAAATAAGGGTGGATAATCCAGAACCAATTTCCTAAATAAGTCATCTAATATTTTGCATGTTCATGGTTTATTCAAAGCTTGACTATATTTATGACCACTATTAATAAATAGAATCAGATGAAACATGAACTTATATGCTCTAGAACAACGTTTTGTTGTGGCTATTATATATTGGTATAGATTTGGTGTCAATACATATAGAGGAGAAATCCACTTACTCCAAGAGTAAGTGGAAAAAACCTCTTACACAACAAATTCTGGTTCTGAGTTGATATTGTGATTATGGACTTATTCAAGAGTAAGTGCCAATATAATTAGCAGAGAAATAATTTCCTAACTCATCTACTATCTTAATAAGAAGGGGCTGGTGTTATTACGAAAATGGACATCATATATTGCTGACACTTGGATTATAAATGAGTATATTTGTAATAAAAATTGGTGTTATTACCATAACAGACATCCTCACTTATTGACACATGTATGTTGAAGGAGTTAATTTTGTCATTTTGAATAAATAGTTTGAAATTTGAAATATTTGACCACATGTCTCCCTAAACAAAAACATTTGACCTCTCCACTTCATTCATTTCAGCTGTACAATGTGTATCTCTCTTTTCCAATTCAATATATTTCTCTATCTATCCTTCTAATCTACCTCTCTCCATTTTTTCAATTTATCTCTCTCTATTTTTCCAAAATTTGAATCTCACCATTTCTTTCTTCTACATTTTTTAGGTATGATTTTTTGCAACAAATTTTTGGGTTCTTCTTTCACGGGTTCTCCGTGGGTTTTTCGTTCAAAGGTATAATCTTTTCTTTTAAGTTCCTTCAAATTCCAATCTCTTGATATTAATTTACTCATCATTCAAAACGTTATTATGTGTGTCCTTATTCATATATGCAAGTTGTGTAAGTTATGTGTACTTATTTTCTGCATTTTATTCTACATCTTTATCAAAAAAAAAATTTCATTTTCATCACACTTTCAATGTCTCTTATATCTTCATCACACGTTTTTTCTCTCTTCATTTCAAATTTCTGCGCTAAAAAATGGACTGAGCGAGCAGGTACCTTTATCCAAAGTTTGAATCTTTATAGAAGAAAGTTAGATTTTTGGATCTTATAGAATAAAGTTTGAATCTTTATGGAAGAAAGTTTGAATCTTTATAAAAAAAAGTAACAATGGTGGAATGATACTATATTCTATGTCTATTCATTCAATTTGTATTTGTTTTCTTTTTTTGTTGCTTACCCGAGGTGTTGAAGCCCTCCTCCAAAGGCAATATTGAAAAAGTTAACTTGTTTAAGGACCGAAATTCTACCCTTGAAAATTTTTCATTTATTTTAATCCTTTCATGCATACATTCATCATTTTACTTTAAACTCTCATTAATCACTCCGTAAAACCACTTTTTAACATATCATGTTACCATACACTTTATATTGCAGAAAAACATAATTCATTCAATTGAACCTTAGTGACTACCGCATACAACTAGCTTTGGGTTTCCAAAATACTCATGGCTACGAATATGCAGAGTTACAATAAATCAGGTAAGTTATATATCTATAGTTACAAAATATTTCAAGTAATCCAATAAGCACTCATGTACAAAATAGTGCTAATAAGTGAAACCAAAACATAAAGCTCCTAAAACTTCCAAAAATAAGACCACCTCATGTCACCTGTTTATTTGCAAGGGGATTATCAATGACAAAAACACAAACACATAAAGGAGTAAGTCATTAATTCAATAAACGTCATTATAAGATAATCCACATTAGAAAAGGTTAGTAAATCACTTTGAAATTCATTTTCCGTGCTACATCACTTGAGCCAAAGTCACTACACCCCTTAGGGTTAGCTAAAAGTGATTTCTCATCTCTTTTACAAAGAAAACATGCCACATAAACTCGGGCCGAAGTGTTGCCACATAAACTCGGGCCGAAGTGTAGCCACATAAACTCGGGCCGAAGTGTTGCCACATAAACTCGGGCCAAAGTGTTGCTACGTAAACTCGAGCCGAAGTCGCTAACCATTTATGGTCGGCTAAAAATATATTTCCTTTTTCATTGATTTCACTATCAATCATATCCAGTGAATCCACGCAATCCTTATTACAAACATACCCATATATTTTTATAATAAATATGTGATTCACCAATTAATCCTTGCACAACCAGAAAATACACACATTTTCCATTTCAATTGTACAAATTAAAGACTTATCCTTACCTTGGTGAGTGTTGGGTTGGGTACTGGGTAACTGCACTAGTTCCAACGACACCGCCACCAACTCTAGGATCTTTCCTCATTCCCACCATACAACACAATGTTAGTCATTTATTCCAAATATCACATAAACAACTTATATTGCATCATTTAACCATACAAGATATTCATCATATTTTCAATGTTGCTAAACTACTTTCATCATAAGTTTACAACATCTAAAACATACATATTCATCTCATATTCTCAACATTAGAAAGTAAACTCATCTTCTACTTCTAACATTTTACCCATTTTCCATCTTAATCCCATTTTCACTTTAGGGTTTTGAGGTTTTCATGAATCAACCCACAAACCCTCTCCTTTCTTGAAATACTAACTCTATACCAAGAGTTTACAAGATAAAATCACATAAAACGAACCATAACTCAAAAGGGTGAGTTTCCATGGTTTTTCTCATTTTGAGAAGAGATCCAACATACCCAAAACAAGTTTCAAAGGGAAGAAGAGAGTTAGAATCAAGAGATCTACCTCTTCTCAAGCTTCTAAATGACTCACAAGCTTTCTTGCTCTTGAAAATGCTCCCTTCTCTCACTTCTCTTTAGGTTAACCCTCATAAATGTGTTTGGGGTCCCCTATTTAATGTAATAGCGTCGGGTTCTCACTTAAGCGAGCCCTTTCTCGCTCAAGCGAGAAAATCCCGCCTATTTTAAAAACTCAGATCTAACCCACTCGCTCAAGCGAGGGATTAACTGTAAGGACCGAAATTCTACCATTGAAAATTCTTCTCATTTTAATATAGATATTCTTATCATCTTTATTCCTCTTCAGTTAAACAACATTCAATACTTTAAATTCAGTTATCGTAATATACTAGGACCCTTTCCCATGAAGCAGAAAAACATAATTCATATATTTCTTTATCGGTATGTACCGCATATGACTAGCTATGAGATTCCAAAATACCCATAGCTATTAATATCCAGCATTACAAAATGTAGTACTAAATCAGTTAGGATTTACAATTATCCACTTAACAGTTACATTAACAAAAAGCAAAATAAGGATTTCGAGTTCTAAGCTCCTCATGCCTCGAAGCGAGTATCCTCAACAACCTCGTTTACCTGCAATGAGATTATCATGACAGATATACACATCAACAAAGGAGTAAGTTATCAATTCAATAAATATCAGTAAACGATAATCCACACTTTTAGGGTTTTAATACAAGACTTGACAATAAAAGATAAAATCTACATATCATGTTTATCCGTCTCATGTTACCACATCCAACACTTTGGATTTACCCGTTCATCTCTACCATACCTTGTCACCTCCTTTATCAATACCATTTCGAATCATTATTTTCCACATGTACGTTTCCTTTTTCATTACCACTTAGGGCAAGTCATACACAATACCACGTAGGACAAGTCATACACAATACCACGTAGGGCAAGTCATACACAATACCACATAGGGCAAGTCATACACAATACCACGTAGGGCAAGTCATACACAATACCACACAGGGCAAGTCATACACAATACCACATACGGCAAGTCATACACAATACCACACAGGGCAAGTCATACACAATACCACATAGGGCAAGTCATACACAATACCACATAGGGCAAGTCATACATGATGTCATCTAGGACAGGTCATTCTCTATACCACATCGGGCAAGTCATACACAGATCATATACGTAATCAGAAAATCGACACATTTTCTATTATCATATACCATTAATAACTTCTCCTTACCTCGGTGAGTGTTGGGTTTGGTTCTTGGCAACTTCACAAGTTCTACCGACATCGCCGCCAACTCTAGGATCTTTCCTCATTCCCACCATATAACACAGTGTTAGTCATTTATTTCAAATATCACATAAACAACTTATATTGCATCATTTAACCATACAAGATATTTCATCATATTTTCAATGTTGCTAAAATACTTTTATCATAAGTTTACAACCATCCAAAACACACAAAATCATCTCATATTTCATCATTGGAAAGTAAACTCATCTTCTACCTCTAACATTTTACCCATTTTAACCACATTTTCTCTTTAGGGTTTTTGGGGTTTTCATGAATCAACCCACAACCCTTTTCATTCTTGAAATACTAACTCTAAACCGAGAATTGTAAGAGAGAAACAACTTAAAACGAACCATAACTCAAAAGGATGAGTTTCCTTGGTTTCCTTCATTTTTGAGAAGAGATCCCACATACCCAAAATAGGTTTTAAAGAGAAGAAGAGAGTTAGAATCAAGAGTTTTACCTCTTCTCAAGCTCTTAAATGAGTATCCAAGCTTCTTGTCCTTGAAAAAGCTCTCTTCTCTCACCCTTCTTCTTTTCTAAACCCTCGGTTGTGTTTGGGGGTTTCTCATTTAATACAATCGTCGGGTTCTCGCTTAAGCGAGCCCTTTCTCGCTCAAGCGAGAAAATCCCGCCTATTTTTAAAAACTCAGATCTGACCCTCTCGCTCAAGAGAGGGATTCTCGCTCATGCGAGAATCTCACAGTATCAACAGTCCCAAAATGCCATTTCTCGCCCAAGCGAGATAACTCTCGCTCAGGCGAGAATCCTCCAGTATAGCCCAAGATTTTACCCTCCCAAGTGAGCCTTTCTCGCCCAGGCGAGAATCTCTCGCTCAAGCGAGGATCCGAGGGCTGATACTATAATTTTAAAGACTCAAATTTAGGGTGTTACAATCCTCCCCCTCTTATAAGAATTTTCGTCCCCGAAAATTAAACATACCTCGATTCGAACAAATGAGGGTAATCCTGCCTCATGTCACGTTCCATCTCCCAAGTAGCATCCCCTTCGTCTACTTGGCTCCACAGTACTTTCACTAAAGGAATCTCTTTGCCTCTTAGTCTCTTGATACTGGTATCCATGATCTTCACGGGCAATGTCGAAAAGGTCAAGTTATCCTTCAACTCTATCTGATCAGATTCTACCACATGAGATGGATCTCCCACATACTTCCTTAACTTGAAACACATTATGAAAGTTTGACAACAACGGAGGCAAATCAATCCGATATGCTACCGGCCCAATCCTTTTCAATACTTGATACGGTCCAATAAATCTCGGAGTCAGCTTGCGAGATTTCAACACTCTACCAATTCCGTTAGTCGGGACTACTCTCGTGAAAACATTATCTCCCTCATTAAACTCAAGAGGTTTCCGCCTCTTATCGTAATAGCTTTTCTGTCGACTCTAGGCGATCCTCATGTTCTCTCGGATTTTCTTGATCTTATCTGTAGTCTCTTGGACTAGCTCGGGCCCCAATATCAAGTTCTCTCCAGTCTCAAACCTACTCACTAGAGTTCGGCACTTCCTACCATACAATGCCTCATAAGGTGCCATTCCAATACTCGAATGGAAGTTATTGTTGTAAGTAACTTCAATCAGAGGCAACATGCCATCCCAACTCCCCGGTTGTTCCAAGACACAAGCCCTAAGAAGATCTTCCAACGATTGTATAGTTCTTTCCGATTGACCGTCCGTTTGTGGATGATAAGCTGAACTTAACTTCAACTTAGTACCCAATGCAGACTGCAAAATAGTCCAAAATTTGGAAGTAAAACGGAGATCCCTATCCGATATAATGCTCGACGGTATCCCATGCAAACGAACTATTTCCCGGATATACAGTTCCGCCAATCGCTCCAAAGAGTATCTCATGTTCATAGGCAGAAAGTGTGCAGATTTCATTAACCGATCCACTATCACCCATATCAAATCATATCCTCTCTGAGTTTTAGGGAAGCCCGATACAAAATCCATGGAGATACTATCCCACTTCCACACAGGAATTTCTAGTGATTGTAACTCTTCCGTCGTCGCTGATGCTCAATTTTGGCTTTCTGACACACTAAACAACTCGAGACATACGAAGCCACATCCCTCTTCAAACCTGACCACCAAAACAACTTCTTCAAATCATGGTACATCTTGGTAGTTCCCAGGTGAAAACTCATCTTGCTCATATGAGACTCTGCTAAGATACTTTTCCGTAATTCCTCATCACGAGGCACACACACTCTCCCTTTATAACGCAACATTCCACTAGTGTCCAATGTGAAACCAGTTTCCTTGCCACTTAGCATCAAATCACGTTTGGCTATTATCTCGATATCTTTAACTTGTAATACTCGGATTTGATCAAACAGTTCGTTGGTGACCTTCAGCATTCCCAAAATCATACCATGAGGCTTTATCTGAACATCCAAGTTCATATCTCTGAACTCTTAAATCAGTTTCCCCTCCCTAACCATCAAAGCCGACATGTGCAAAGATTTCCGACTTAGCGCATCGGCCACTACATTGGCCTTTCCCGGATGGTACTGCAATCCAAAATCATAATCCTTTAGGAATTCCATCCACCTTCGCTGTCTCATATCCAATTCCTTTTGATCAAACAGGTACTTTAAACTTTTGTGGTCGCTGTACACCTCAAATCTCACGCCATAAAGATGGTGCCTCCAGATTTTTAAGGCAAAGACCACTGTAGCTAATTCCAAGTCATGGGTAGGGTAGCTTTGCTCATGCGTCCTCAATTGTCGAGAAGCATAGGCAACAACCTTCCCTTCTTGCATCAACACACAACCTAAGCCTTGCTTAGAAGCATCACAATACACACTAAAGTCCCGATCAGTACAAGGAAGAACCAAAACTGGCGCCGTAGTCAACCTTCGTTTCAACTCTTGAAAACTTTCTTCACATCGAAGTGTCCACACATACGGTGTCCCTTTCCTAGTGAGTTTTGTCAATGGTAGATCCAACTTTGAAAATACCTCAATGAATTTCCGATAATACCCCACCAAACCCAGAAAGCTCCTGATCTTAGTGACTGATTTGGGCACCGCCCATTCCATAACCGCTTCAACCTTTGAAGGATCTACTGTCACTCCTTCCTTGGATATCACATGTCCAAGAAAGTTTACCGATTCCAACCAGAATTCACATTTTGACAGCTTCGCATACAACCGATTCTTACTAAGAAGTTCTAGCACAACCCTCAAGTGCTCAGCATGCTCCTATCGGCTTTTGGAGTAAACAAAAATGTCATCAATAAATACCACTACAATGAATCTAAATACAGATGAAAAATCCGATTCATGTAGTCGGTAAATATTGTTGGGGCATTCATTACACCAAAAGGCATGACCAAGTATTCAAAATGTCCATACCTTGTCCTAAATGCAGTTTTAGGAATGTCTTCCGACTTCACACGAAGTTGGTGGTATCCTGACTGAAGATCAATCTTTGAAAACACTAACGCCCCTCTCAGCTGATCCATCAAGTCATCAATCCGAGGCAATGGGTACTTGTTCTTAATAGTAACCTTGTTCAACTACCAGTAGTCAGTACACAACCGCATACTACCATCCTTCTTCTTAACCAACAAAACTGGCGCACCCCACGGCGAGACACTAGGACGAATAAACTTCTTGGCCAATAAGTCCTCAACCTGCTTTTTCAACTTCGTCAATTCTAACGGTGCCATCCTATAAGGAGCTATAGAGATGAGTCCCGTTCCAGGTACCAAATCAATAGAGAATTCCACTTCTCTTACTGGAGGTAACTCCAGAATATCACCAGGAAATACCTCAGGAAACTCACGAACTATCGGAATCTCCTCAATCCCATGTTTCTCAATACCCTTCAAGGATGCCAACAACATAAACACGACTCCTCCCTCCTTACAGAAAGTCCCGAATTCCTTTGCCGATAAAGGTTTCATGTTATTAGCCTCATCAGAAACCTCATCTAGATTCCCGAATATCACGGTTTTTTTGGCACAATTAAGCATTACATGATTCGCCAACAACCAGTCCATCCCCATAATCAGGTCTAACTGGGATAGTGGTAAGCAGATCAAATCCACAGTAAAAGTCTTACCGTTTACCACTATCGGACATCGAGACACCATTGTCGACACCACCACAGGCACATCAGTTGGGGTGGATACGACTAAGTCGAAGGGCAACGACTCAGTTTTCAAATTCAGTTTATTCATGCAGTCAAAAGATACAAAGGAGTGTGTCGCTCTCGGATCAAACAACACTAAAAGCGGAATACCTGCCATCGTGCAGTTACCTTGGATCATACCATCAACCTCTGATGCCTCTGCACCACTCATGGTAAACACCCTACCAGTGTTTTTGGGTCTCCCGGCATTTCCACCATTTGTCCTCTGGTCAAGTTTAGGACAAAACCTCTTCACGTGCCCTTGCTCTCCACAGTAGAAACACCTATTTCCAGATCCATGACAAATGCTACCAATGTGTCTCCGATTACACTTACTACACAAAGGGTAGGAGTTCTGAGACGATCCTCCGGTAGCAGTAGAGGCAGTTGGTCCTTGGAAACCTTGGTTGCGATGGTTGTTGAGCGGAGCATAAGGTCGTCGGTCATGACTCATCCTCTCTTTACCCTTCCCTTGCACAATGTGGCGTTGGGGGTCATAGTTTCGTGGAGGGTTCCCTTTACAAGCAGCAGCATCCCTCACCCGCACATTATCCTCATGCATTCTACACTTGTTCACTAGTGTAGGAAAATCAGCAATTTCTTCGTGACCAAGCGTCACCCTAAGCTCGGGCTTCAACCCCATCTCAAACTTCACACATTTGGACCTCCCGTCCAACTCTAGTTCAGCATAAGGGCAATATCGGATCAATTCATCAAATTTGGCCGAATACTCCCCATTCGTCATGTTTCCTTGCTCTAATTGCAAGAATTCCATCTCCTTATTCCTTCTCAAGTCTGCAGGAAAATATTTCTGGAGAAATTTTCCTTTGAAGGTTCCCCACGTGATGATCTGCCCTTCGCTCTCCATCTGCCTCTGGGTCATCTCCCACCAGTTCTCGGCCTCCTTCACTAGCTTGTAAGTGGCGTAAGCCACCTTCTGAGCATCAAAATAATTCATGGCTCTAAAGATCCTCTCTAATCCTTGGACCCAGTCAATGGCCGCAGCAGGGGCGAATCCTCCTTGGAACTGGCTGGGATTCCTACTGCAGAATTCATCCAGACCTCTGTACTCAGCCGGACCGGGTGGAACCAAAATGTGTGAACTCGGGCTTGGTGTCGCATTCTGATTCAGGTGCTGCAAGTTCTCATTCACGTTTGTCAGCACTGCCGCAATCTAGGCCAATAATTCGTTCTGACCCGATCCTCTTCCTCGTCCAATCCAAACATTTTAGTAACGGGTACCTGCACTCATTGTTCATCAGTAACCACGTTTTACCAGATAAATCATCACATAATCACACAACATTTCACCAAAATTACATAGTTAACATCAACTAAAGGTTACAAAGAAGCAAGTAAGGCCATACCCTAGGCCACAGAATTAACTATACTCTAATACCATATTGTAAGGACCGAAATTCTACCCTTGAAAATTCTTCTCATTTTAATATAGATATTCTTATCATCTCTATTCCTCTTCAGTTAAACAACATTCAATACTTTAAATTAAGTTATCGTAATATACTAGGACCCTTTCCCATGAAGCAAAAAAATATAATTAATATATTTCTTTATCGGCAAGTAACGCATATGACTAGCTATGGGATTCCAAAATACTCATAGCTATTAATATCCAGCATTACAAAATGTAGTACTAAATCAGTTAGGATTTACAATTATCCACTTAACAGTTACATTAACAAAAAGCAAAATAAGGATTTCGAGTTCTAAGCTCCTCATGCCTCGAAGCGAGTATCCTCAACAACCTCGTTTACCTGCAATGAGATTATCATGACAGATATACACATCAACAAAGGAGTAAGTTATCAATTCAATAAATATCAGTAAACGATAATCCACACTTTTAGGGTTTTAATACAAGACTTGACAATAAAAGATAAAATCTACATATCATGTTTATCCGTCTCATGTTACCACATCCAACACTTTGGATTTACCCGTTCATCTCTACCATACCTTGTCACCTCCTTTATCAATACCATTTCGAATCATTATTTTCCACATGTACGTTTCCTTTTTCATTACCACTTAGGGCAAGTCATACACAATACCACGTAGGGCAAGTCATACACAATACCACGTAGGGCAAGTCATACACAATACCACATAGGGCAAGTCATACACAATACCACGTAGGGCAAGTCATACACAATACCACACAGGGCAAGTCATACACAATACCACATACGGCAAGTCATACACAATACCACACAGGGCAAGTCATACACAATACCACATAGGGCAAGTCATACACAATACCACATAGGGCAAGTCATACATGATGTCATCTAGGACAGGTCATTCTCTATACCACATCGGGCAAGTCATACACAGATCATATACGTAATCAGAAAATCGACACATTTTCTATTATCATATACCATTAATAACTTCTCCTTACCTCGGTGAGTGTTGGGTTTGGTTCTTGGCAACTTCACAAGTTCTACCGACATCGCCGCCAACTCTAGGATCTTTCCTCATTCCCACCATATAACACAGTGTTAGTCATTTATTTCAAATATCACATAAACAACTTATATTGCATTATTTAACCATACAAGATATTTCATCATATTTTCAATGTTGCTAAACTACTTTTATCATAAGTTTACAACCATCCAAAACACACAAAATCATCTCATATTTCATCATTGGAAAGTAAACTCATCTTCTACCTCTAACATTTTACCCATTTTAACCACATTTTCTCTTTAGGGTTTTTGGGGTTTTCATGAATCAACCCACAACCCTTTTCATTCTTGAAATACTAACTCTAAACCGAGAATTGTAAGAGAGAAACAACTTAAAACGAACCATAACTCAAAAGGATGAGTTTCCTTGGTTTCCTTCATTTTTGAGAAGAGATCCCACATACCCAAAATAGGTTTTAAAGAGAAGAAGAGAGTTAGAATCAAGAGTTTTACCTCTTCTCAAGCTCTTAAATGAGTATCCAAGCTTCTTGTCCTTGAAAAAGCTCTCTTCTCTCACCCTTCTTCTTTTCTAAACCCTCGGTTGTGTTTGGGGGTTTCTCATTTAATACAATCGTCGGGTTCTCGCTTAAGCGAGCCCTTTCTCGCTCAAGCGAGAAAATCCCGCCTATTTTTAAAAACTCAGATCTGACCCTCTCGCTCAAGCGAGAATCTCACAGTAT
This sequence comes from Lupinus albus, assembly GCA_009771035.1. Taxonomy (NCBI): domain Eukaryota; kingdom Viridiplantae; phylum Streptophyta; class Magnoliopsida; order Fabales; family Fabaceae; genus Lupinus; species Lupinus albus. Next base: position 7,190,727 of record CM020008.1, on the reverse strand, counting down.
CAACAGTCCCAAAATGCCATTTCTCGCCCAGGCGAGATAACTCTCGCTCAGGCGAGAATCCTCCAATATAGCCCAGGATTTTTCCCTCCCAGGTGAGCCTTTCTCGCCCAGGCGAGAATCTCTCGTTCAAGCGAGGATCCCAGGACTGATACTATAATTTTAAAGACTCAAATTTAGGGTGTTACATTCTCGCTCAATCGAGATTCTCACAGTCTCAACAATCCAAAAATGCCATTTCTCGCCAAGGCGAGACAATTCTCGCTCAGGCGAGAAGCCTCTAGTATAGTCCAGGATTTCACCCTCCCATGTGAGCCTTTCTCGCCCAGGCGAGACTCCCTCGCTCAAGCGAGAGTCTCAGGACTGATACTATAATTTTAATGACTCAAATTTAGGGTGTTAAAACTTGACTTTGATTCTATGTTGTAATCATTTTGCAAAGTTAATGTCTCTTTCCATGGCAAATTTCTTGCTCATTGGAAGGTTGAAAAATGATGCTTATTTCTTCATAAGGTCCACACCATGTGGAAGATTGATGTTACGATTAATAAAATTGGTATGTGCATTTGTTAAATTACTAATGTTTAATTTTATTGTAATACAATTACTACTAATGTTTATCATTTTAGTAAAATGATTTATATCTTACAAAATCAATCCATAACTTAAAGTATTCATTTTGTACTAATATCATTTTATTGTGTTTAAAGTCATTTTGTGATGTCTAAAAATTTGTGGATTGATTCAATAATATATTTTATTGTACAACATAACATCTTCTACCTATTGTATTGAAGACTTTTATCTTTAACTAGAAAACTCATTGAAGACATTAAGTGTATTTGTTCCATGATTCCCACATGTAGTGAATAAACAAGTTTATTGAGACTCTTTAACCATAGGGTTCTCCTAGCTATAGATTAGTTTTTTTTGCTCTATTTCCCATAGATTCAATTTCTTTGAGCTATTGTAATTTCTTGGTTAACCTTATGGTACACTGAGTTAACTCATGATTAATGCGTTTTATTATAACATTAAAGTGCAATAATTGTAACATTAAAATTATAATTGTGTAATAATAAAATTTCATAACATTAGAATTTTACAAACAAACTATAAACTTAGAATTTTAACCAAGTGAAATTATAAATTTTAATATATACATGTATGATTTTAAATTTTTCTCTATCAATTCTAAAAGTGACTAGTGACATTTTTCAGCTAAGAAATGATTTGATATTTTATACCTAAAACAAAATAGTAACCTTAGGAAAATAATTATTTCAAATATTAATACAATTTCAATCGATGTTATTTCCGGTTCTTTAATTTTAGGCAATGCTCAATATAAATTTATATTCATTTATTGTTTAACTCTAAAATAAGTAGTAAGAAATATGTGAATTGATAATAAATATGAATTCCTTAATTTTAACGATGCTCATTTTGGATATATTTTATATAGAATTTAGATTTAATTCTAATATTGCAATGTTATAATTTTTGTATTAAAATATTAGCAATAAGAAATATAACATAAAAAATATTAATAATTTATTACAATGTCTTTTTCTATCTCTATCATACAGGAAAATATGTACAAATATTTTATATATGATATATAGTAAAATGTCACAGTTATATTTCAATAAAATTTCAATCAAGGTTATTTCTCATTACTTAGTTTTAGGCAATGTTCATTATAAATATAATTTTATAACCATTTGTTGTTTAATTCTAAAGTAATTAATAAAAAATGTGTTAACTCATAACAAATATGTATCGTAAAAAAATAGAAAAATAAATATAACTTCAATAACATCGATAAATAAATTAAATTAAAACAAAAAAAATATTAAGTTAAATATGTTTATTAATAAAAAAAAAGTACTTGAAACATGACACTATCTGCTCTAGAAGAATGTTATGTTGTGGATATTATTATTTAGTTCAATGTAATACTAATACAAATACATCACCTTATATTCATTTTTAAAAAAAATAACAAATTTAGTTTATATTTATGGTGAAATAGTTTTAGCATTAACCATGTTTGACTAACCTTACAATTCATGTCACATTGTTTCTTATTGTGTTGAATTCTTTATATTTTTTCATTCACTATCAATGTTATTATCACGAAGAGATATTATGATGATGTCTACTGTAATTGACCTCTTTGTGGATGTTATTAGCACAGACTAACAAATATTTTAGATGTTATTAGCACATCTAAATTAATATCCATACTTTGCACCATAGATAGTATATTATTAAAATCAGATCTTAATTATTGAATTATTTTGTAAAATTGTTACCGAAATATTTATTCGTTAAAACTATTAAGTTATACTAAAATAGTTATAGCATTTAATACGATTATTGTTTTTTTAATTATTGAGTTATTCTGTAAAATTGTTACCAAGATTATTGAATTATTTTGTCAACTATACATTTTGTGATATATTCTGTTATTTGTTTTAGGTAATGTTATTGGATTTAGATAAAATCTTATTGTTTTATTCTTTAAAGTATACATTTTCTCATAATTACATTTTTATAGTTTTTAATGTCATTTTGTGAAGTGTAATGGATATTGTTGATTCATTCAAAAATCTATTTGGTATGATATACGATAATATCTTCTACCTACTGTATTTACTTTGACTAGAAAATTCACTGAAAACATTAAATGTATTTGTTAATAAATATTCATTTATTAACATTATTGATATTAAAATTAATTTTAAATATTCATATTTATGATTTTATGTATTCATAATATTAAAAAAGATGATTTTATGTATTCATAATATTAAATAATAACCTCCATGATTTTTTAATTATTTGCATAATGATGTGTTTCTCAATATTTTATAAAGTTCAATGCTCTTCATCTTCAAGTAGAGCAATACAAAGTATAACAATGTCTTTTCTACCTAATCACATATTCATATTCTGAAAAACAAGATATGCGTCGTCTATTAATTACAAATGATCAATTATTAATAAATCAAACAATCCGTAGAAAGATAATAAATTGATAGGCTGATGTTATTTTTCTTTCTTATTTATTTATATTGATGTTTAGTTTAACATCCACGTGTGATTCAATTGATTAATGAGTGAAATATTATTCATAAAGTTTGGGTTGTAGCTCTCAATAGAAGATGCATGATTGTATGCTTTTTTATACCACAAAATATATAAATTTTTTTACTGGCTTTGGACACGCTGGCAAAAATAAGATACCAAGAATGCAAAAATGATTAATAAGGTAAATGAGTGTTTACTTACTAACTAATTTAGAGTGTGTTGGATTAGGAAATTTGTAAGTTAAAAAGTTATCGATGAAGTTCTCTGCCATGTTATTTAATAGAAGAGATTATACGTCATGATATTCGATCAAAACTCTATGTCATTATTCACTTACATAAACATGATAGTGATAAGGTAATCATCAATAATATTTTAATTTACAAATTACTTTACAGTTTAAATAAATCCATGCAAAATATATTATCACTCGTGCGAATATATGGGTAAGCTACTAGTACTATAGAAGTATATGCCTCACATTTTCAATTATCTTTTCAAATAAGGGTAGTTTGCTAATTGTTTTGCTGAAAGTATCTTTTTCAATACTTCTATGGTGTGAAAAGTTAGAGTCGGAAATGCTTTGAAAGTCAAACTCTCAATTTTCTACACTTGTTGTATACTTTTTTTCTTAAGGTTGGGGTGGAATACAAATTTAAATACTTTCTAACTCGAACAAGGATTTTTAACTCCTTGTATACTATTTTGACTATGGAGTGTTTGTAATTTGTGTTTAAGTTTAAGAGAAGATGTCACTTATTTGGCGAGACAGACTCCTCTCTAGTACTAGAGAGATTAGTATTGGGGTAGATTTTTGACACGTGACAACATAAATGTTAACAGTTTAGATTTAAAGTTGAAATTTATTTTAATTATTAATTAAATAAAAAAATTGGAACTGTCTTCCTCCTTACACTACTTCTCTTTTGACTACTCTCTCATAGACTACTCATCTTCACCATCTCTATCATTTTCAATCATTGTCTTCAAGTCATAATAATAATAATAATAATTTTAAAACTCACTCACTCACTCACCAAACAACATCACACACAGACAAGGAACATAGAAAGATGAGGTATTTGCTAGTTGAAACAAAAAATAATAAAACAATGTGATTGATGCAATATGTGTATCATTTTCTACTTATGCTTTTCAGACTTGGAATTGAGAAACTTGGGGAGATAGCTTCTCCCTTGCCCCAGCCGCAGATCTGCACGGGTTGGTGGATAATAGTGATGCCAACAAGGAAGTGGTGCAATCGGCGGCGTCAACAACAGAGGGTGTCGCGCCACCCTTGAGAGGAACAATCATTCCATCAATTTGGTGGGGTACAAGAACCGTGACCTTCTCCTTTTCTTTTTCTGAGGTCCTATTGTTTACTGGTTTAAAAATATTGGTTCTGATTTGGACATTTTAGACATAATTCTTGTGTATAGATATAATTTTGGGTACGTGATACAATAGTTTTGATTTAATTGAAATGGTGTTTATGCACACAAAAAACGATGAAGATGAGGAAGGGGAGTAGTGTATGAGAAAGAGAGAGTAGTGAACAGAGGAGTAGTGTGACAATTCTTTCTCCTATGTATTATAGTTTTTTATTTTTTATTTTTTAAATAATTAATAATTAAAATATATTTTAAATTTAAATATACACCATTGATATTTATGTTGTCACACGTCGAAATCCTACTCCAGTACTTGCCTCTTCAGTACCGGAGAGGAGCCTATCTATGACCAAACATGCCAAATAAGAGATATGCTCATCTCCAGTACTATAGAGGCCAGTACTGGAGTAGGATTTTGACACGTGACAACATAAAAACTGTCCAGTTTTCAATTGAACCGTACTGGTAATACTGGTCGGTTTTCATTTAAAATTATTTTTTAATGATAATAAAAGTAATTAATGTCTTCTTTATTTTTTTTGAACATTAATGTTAGTATATCATTTATGTATATCTAATTTCATCAGTACGTGGTTTAATGAGTGAACTATCAGTTAAAGCGCTATACCATCATACGATATTAATAACACCAGTTTAATTACTACCTTGACTAATTTAATAACCAATACAATATTAATAACACTAGTTATAGTTTCGTATCAAATTTGATGCATCGTCAGTTGAAGATAAACTAGTAAATGAATAATTTGATAGTTGAAGCAAATATAATACATAAAAATGTGAAATGAACTTTAAAAAAAAACTAACTTGAAATATAAAATTAAAAAGAAATTATATTTTATAAATCTTTAATGCTTTACAATATAAGATTTTCAACCTTTTTAAATAGTAAATATTAGATGACTTTTTGAGTGAATTGTTGAATTCTATAACAAAGTAATATACTACTTATGAAGTTGCATTTCCTTTACTTCAGACCAAGGCACAATATGTTATTCTCAAGTAGAGGTGTTAAGTTAAGAATAGGGTAGGTTAGGTTGAGTCGGTCCGCCTGTAACACCCTTAATTTAATTCTTTAAAATTATAGTAAGTCCTGGGATTCTCGCTTGAGCGAGAGATTCTCGTCTAGGCGAGAAAGACTCACCTGGGAGGGTGAAATCCTGGGCTATACTGACGGATTCTCGCCTGAGCGAGAGTTGGCTCGCTTGAGCGAGAGTTGGCTCGCCTGAGCGAGAGTGGTCTCGCCTGAGCGAGAGTTGGCTCGCATGGGCGAGAAAAGTGACATTTTGGACCTGTTGAGGCTGTAAGATCCTCGCTTGAGCGAGAGGATCATCGCTTGGGCGAGAGAGTCAGATCTGAGTTTTTAAAATGAGCGGGATTTTCTTGCTTGAGCGAGAACCTGACGAGTTGCATTAAATGAGAAATCCCCAAACACATTTTAGGGTTAAGATTGAAGATAGGTGAGAGAAGAGAGCTTTTCTAAGAGCAAAGAGCTTTGATACTCATCTAAGAGCTTGAGAAGGGGTAAAACTCTTGATTCTAACTCTCTTCTTCCCTTTGAAACTCATTTTGGGTATGTTGGATCTCTTCTCAAAATGTGAGAAACCATGGAAACTCACCCTTTTGAGTTATGGTTCGTTTTATGTTGTTTTTCTCTTGTAAACTCTTGGTTTAGAGTTAGTATTTCAAGAATGGAAAGGGTTTGTGGGTTGATTCATGAAAAACCCAAAACCCTAAAGTGAAAATGTGGTTAAATAGGGAAATGGGTAAAATGCTAGAGGTAGAAGATGAGTATGCAATCTAATGTTGAAATATGATATGAATATGTATGTTTTGGATGGTTGTAAACTTATGATGAAAGTAGTTTAGAAACATTAAAAATATGATGAATATCTTGTATGGTTAAATAATGCAATATAAGTTGTTTATGTGATATTTGGTATAAATGACTAACATTGTGTTATATGGTGGGAATGAGGAAAGATCCTAAAGTTGGAGGCGGTGTCGGTGGAACTTGCGAAGTTGCCAAGAACCAAACCCAACACTCACCGAGGTAAGGATAAGTCTTTAACTTATGCATTGTGTTAGAAAATGTGTGGATTCTCTGGTTGTGGAAAATGAATCGATTTGTGAATCGCTTAATTATTACAAACATATATGGGTATGTTTGTAATAATGATGGTGTGGATTTATTGTTTATGAATTGATGGAGTGTCAATGAAAAGAAAACTCGTTTTTAGCCGACCATGATTGGTTAGCGACTTTGGCTCAAGTAATGTAGCAATCTTTGGCTGAAGCGATGTAGCAAGCTTTGGCTCAAGCGATGTAGCAAGCTTTGGCTCAAGCGATGTAGCAAGCTTTGGCTCAAGGGCTCAAGCGATGTAGCAAACTTTGGCTCAAGTTATGTAGCATGGTTTTCAAAAAGTATAAAGGATGAAATTGGTTTTAAGAATATTTAACTCTAAATTGTTTACTTAATCTTATTAAAATGTGGATTAATGTACATTGATATTTATTACGTTAACGACTTACTCCTTTGTGTTTTCTATGTATGGTCGATGTTAATCCCATTGCAGGTAGGTGGAAGATGTAAGGACGTTTTGATTAGGAGCTTAGAGGCTTTTCATTTTTGGAAGTTCTTATGTTCATTCTTTTGTAATATGACTGACTGGATTTTGGACATGAATATTTGTAATTCTGGATATTCGTAGCTATGAGTATTTTGGAATCCCATAGCTAGTTGTTTGCGGTAGTTACCAGGATGCATGAATGAATTATGATTTTCTGCTATGCGAATGTGTATGTTATTTTTGGACTTAACTTAAGTTATTGGCATTTATGTTTAAAAGTCGTAGGAAAAATGGTTAAAGTATGAATGAAATAGGGAAAAAAATTCAAGGGTAGAATTTGGGTCCTTACACCGCCAAACCCCAAAAATTTATAGGGTTTAGATATCATATTAAGTACTTTTTAGTAAATCTATACTTTTAGACTAGATCAGTCAGTCTATATTAAAATGGGCCTCAGGACAGGCTTATGCAGGCGGGTTCCTACTACCTGTTATAGAGTAATGTCTATAACATAAATATTTATATAAATATTTACCATAGAGAACTCCACAATAATAATAATTCACAATAGAAGTGATGATAAAGAGTATACAAATGATCTTGATACATAAAGTAAATAATAATGATAATATATTACGATGATGATTATACATTGACAAATAGAATTCATTCTGAATTTGAGTCATTACTGTGAAGAAGATCTTGCTCCTGACCTTGTCACGATTTTGATGAAGACACCAATATCACAAAAAGAAGAAAGGAAGAAGACCGACAAAAGACTATCGAAGATAAAGCTTCAAGATTTAGAGTCTAAGTCTTTAGGTACTTCTATCCATACAACTCCTTTATTTACTTAGTTAATAATGCTCAAAATTGTTTTCAAGAAAATCAGGAAAAACAAAAGTGTGGATAAAAATAATTTTAAAAAACAACATGTAACGAGTTACCATACTTGAGTAACAAGTTACATGAGTGAGAAAAGAGTTTTCAAACCTCTAACAGCTATGAGTAATCCATTACAGACTTTGGAGTAACAGATTGCCATTTTTAGAAAACAGGGTAATCGATTACTCAAAGTAGTATAATCGATTACACTAAGGCAAATTCACAAAGCTGTCAAATAGTGTTGTTGAGTAATAGATTACTCAAATCCAGTAATCGATTACACTGTGTGAATTTTCAAAAAGCTGTTAACAGGATTGTTGGGTAATCGATTACCCATTTGCAGTAATCGATTACTGAGAGCTGTTGCATCAGTTTTTCAGATTTCAAGTGAAGAGTTTCACTCCAAATTGATTGCTTTTCATTCCAAACGAAACCTACTCATGCCTAAGGGTATTGTGGTTGATTGGAAGCCTATATAAAGGCATTAAAACACTCTCACAATATACAACAACTCAGATTACAAACTTTTACTTGAAACTCTCAAAAGCTCTCACACTTTCTGATTTTACTTACACTTTTCAAGCAATCTACTCTTTCAAAGATATTTTGAAGTTGCTTTAAGTGTTTTTCATATTGTTAAAGCATTGTTATCTCAAGTATAAAGAGTTGTTATTGGATTGCAAGTTATAGAAATTGTCATATACACTTGTAAGGCAATCCAAGCCAAATTGTTCATTCTTCACTTTTGCAAAGTTTACTTTCTTTCACAAGGGTGTGAAGAGAAAGGGTGAGTGACTTGGTATAATGTTTACCAAGTGTAACTTGGTATAGTGTTTACCAAGGGTGTTACTTGGAATAGAGTTTTCGAAGAGGATTAGATATAAGTGAGTGTGTAAGGTACAAGGAGATCTCGGGGAGAGATATTTGTAATTGCAACTCATTATATTTAATAAAGGAATCTCTTGCGAGTCAAGAGTACTGGATGTAGCCTTTGTAACACCCCAAATTTATCCTCCTTGAAATTAGGTAACAGTCCTGAAGAATGGGGCATACTGCTAGATTCTCGCTTGAGCGAGAGGATCAGTGTTTTGAATTTGGAAATTCTGGGAGTCTCGCCCAAGCGAGGAATGGGTCGCTTGAGCGAGAGAAAGCCTGGGCAGGCTGTGAGATTCTCGCTTGAGCGAGAGAATCTCGCCCAGGCGAGAGATCTCCTGTCTGGAACATTAAAATATCGTGGGTTTCTCGCCCAAGCGAGATATTCTCGCCCGGGCGAGAGTGCCCAACTATAAAAAAAGAAGAAAGGGTTTCATAAACCTTAATCTTCATTTTCTTTTCTCCCCTTTCACTCCCAACGGCGACTCCCCATAGATTCCGACTCTTTCCCCCCTAAACCTCAAAAACACATCAAAACCTCTTCCTCTTGCTTCTTAATGGAACATTGGAGAGCTTTGGAGAGGAGAAAACAACAATGGAGGTTGAAGGAGATGGAGCTCTTTGCGGATCCATGGAGCTTACGCAACCTAAGGTGAGGGAGAAGATCATTGTGGTCTTAGAGTATTTCATTAGAGTCATCTTCTCCGATTTCCCTCAAGAATCAGAGCACGTTAACGGATAGAAACTCTCTTGGGTGTTTGTGGTCCATGAGAGAGTCTTTATTTCATATGAGGATGTATTAGCCATAAAAATGGAGGTATATGTGCGGGAAAACCGTTTATTTAAGTAAAATACAATATGCTCATTTATGGTAATACACCGTCATAAAAGATGGTTCTAACGTTAATGTGATATATGATGAAGAATATGTTATGTGTGGTTTTGTTTATGATAATGGTGTGTTATGGATGGTTGATTTGTTATAAACATATATGGGTGTGTTTGTAACATTAATTGCATTGTGAGTTGGTAATATGTAGTAAAGAATTGGATGAATATGAATATCGTGACATGGTTGTGGTTGTGGATATTAAGGTGAGATGTGAAGTAAAGATGAGTCTTTGATTTGCGCATTGTAATGGAAAATGTGTGAATGGGATGTTTATGAAAATAATGAAGTCACAAGACGCTTAGTTATTATAAACATATATGGGTGTGTTTGTAATAATGGTGGCGTGAATGTGATGTTTATGAAAATGATGAAGTCACAAGACGTTTAGTTATTATAAACATATATGGGTGTGTTTGTAATAATGGTTGCGTGAATTTGATGTTTATGGAAATGAATGTGTGATGAGTTATTAAGGTGTTAAAATGGATAAGGGTATGTTTGTGACAATGAAGGTGATGTGTGTTATTTATGGTGATAAAATAATGAGATGTCTTGTGTTGATTGTGTATAACATGAATGTGAGTGTAATGTGGAAACTCGACCTACCCGATGTGGTATGGGGAATTACTTGACCTGCCCGATGTGGTGTGAGAATTATTTGTACGGTGCAGAATTGTTGAAAGAGATCAAGGGTAAATTACTACGGAATGTGAATGATGTGAAAAGTGTATACTCGGAATGAAAATCATATGCATGCCATAGGATATATATTATGGGATATATATCTTATAGGGTGAATATTAATGATGAGAAATGAGTATATTTGGACGAATAAAATATTCACACTATAAAACACATATAGTATGGGATGTATGTGTACTATAGGGTGAATATGGATAATATGTGATGAATAAATTGCACACTATAGAACACATATAGTATGGGATATATGTGTACTATAGGGTGAATATGGATAATATGTATTGATTGGTATATGTTTATCATGATTGATGTTAGATGTGTGTGGTTTTAATACTTTAATGTTATTACTCCATGTAAATCCACGCTACGGTCGCCGTAGTTGGTTCTTACTCCCTCTGTCTTTCCTTGCATGTGTTGTATATTTGAGTTCAGGTTGTGGAGGTAGCGCATTGGACGCTTGCGGAGAAGAGTACATGATAGAGTAGTGTTTTATGTGATTGGTATGGTATGTGAAAAACGTTTGTAATATGAGAACCTTGTTGGTTTCACTCCTTTGTAAAATGGAACTTCTCCTAAAGTATATAATGAAGTTGATTTAATAATCGTAATTAAAAGTGTACATTGTTAAAGAGTAATTGTTTAGATTATGTATTTGAAAGGAAGTGCAATAACATTCTTTTGAAAAGAAATGTATTTGGAATGTTTATGCCTTGTAATTTATAAATGTATTCACTCAAGTTTCCAAAACGTTCAGGTAATGTCTTTCAAAAGTAATCACTTCACTTTCATGAATAAAGTTTTAAAAAAAAAAAATTTCGGGTTATGAAAATCGGGTCCTCACAGCCTTCGGTGGACAAGAAGGTGAACCAGTATAAAACACATGTGTACTCTCTTTCCCTTCTCTTTATTATTTATTTATCATTCCTAAGTCAATATTTTTCTGCATATTATTTTCGCTGCACGTTAACTTTGATATTGCAGAAAAATTGGTCATACTTATTGCAACAACTAATTTATCCCCCCTCTTAGTTGCAATCTTAGTCTTACATATACCACTATTACTATAAACCAAAATAATATTCGTTTTTATTGTATTCATTAAGATATTGAAGTGAAGTTATAAATTATATTGTGTTAGGAATTGAGAATCCAATATAAATGAGAGATTTAATAAATGAGTTATGTTAAAAATTATATATGTGGACTTGACATCACGTCTTAACTTATACACAAGACATTAGATCTATAAGTTTGGTTACATTTGTCATAACAAATGTGTTAAAAAAGTTATACATTAATATAAAATAATATATATATATATTTAATAGATTAAATAAATTAAATAAATTAAATATTTTAAAATTTAAATAAAATAATTTTTTGTATTATGTCGTCGGACCACAACCTCTAACTCACTTAGGACTAGTTTGAGCTACAATTAGGGATGTCAAAAATACATGGACTCATGAGTACCCGTCAAAATACCAACAAGGGGTACCCTAAAAAATAGCTCATGGGTAGAAACGAGTATCATGATACCCGCTTCGCAGGTACCCGCACATATATTTTAATTAAGTATTTTATACTTAATTATTATTAATTTAACATTATATTTGTCTATTTTTTATTATTTCGTAATAAAATTTAGTGATGAGGCTATAATCATAAAATTTAGTGATGAGGCTGTAATCATAAAATTATCACATACATAACATATTATTTAAGTAATAATTATTTTGATATATTAATTATTGTGAAATATAATAAAATAATATTAATAAAATATACAAATAATTGGGTACATGCAGGGGTGGGTACTCATTCGCATCTATAAACTATTTTTTACGACTACCTATTCTAAGTATTTTCATGATATCTACTGGTCAGGTTTTTTTGCCATCCTTATTAAGAATAATTCACGTTTTTGACCATAAGATAATAGCTTAAATAAACATAATAACCAATGACAGGAAATTTAAAAAAAATTGAGTGGAAAAAATGATCAATCCAATCAATTACCAATAGAAGACTAATAAGGCGGACCGAGATCCTCTGGTCCCGGGACTGTGTCCCATTGCCTGTCCCAGCCAATAACAAGTCGCCATATGTGTAGAGGAAGGTGAAAAGTATTAACACCATTAATTTTTTTTAAATAAAATTTAAATTAATATGTAAATTTAATTGAGATGGCGACTTGTTATTGGCTGAGACAAGCAATGTGACACAGTCCCAGGACAAAGGATCTCCGTCCTAATAAGGCTCCACCAGATAAAAATAGGCGAGTCAGAGAAAAATATGAGAAATATAATAGATAGTCCCGGGACAGAGGATCTTCGTCCTAATAAGGCTCCACCAGATAAAAATAGGTGAGCCAGAGAAAAATATGAGAAATATAATAGATTTTATTGTTGTTTGGTTGCATAGAAAAAAGTAGAGAAATGAGTGAGTGTTTATTCCTCACTATTTCCTGGAAATAGATTTGTCGTCTAAAATTATATTTCAAATCATGTCCCGGATCAATTAAAACGTTCATGTCAATTACAAAAATTATAATATTTATTATTTTTATTTTTTGCTTCAATATCATTGCTCTATAATATGGTTTGAGACACAGCCTGAGATAACAGATCATTATTCATCTTCTTCTCTCATTTTCTCCCCACCTAAGAGGAGAAACACATTTCGTGGACCCCACTTGTTCTCTTTATTTCTCCTCAACTCCTCTCATATTATTCTCTTTATTTTCTTTTTCCAAGGCTAAAAGTAAGGAACACTGCTGAAAAGATTATTAGTAGGTGAGAAAATATCCTTTCCCAAAAAAATTACCCATAGAAGAAGAAGAACCTCTGATTTTGTGTCTATCCGAAACAAACACTTCCGCTACTACCTTTTCCAGCCTCACTTCTGCGACTACTACCGCGAACGACGCTCCAAGTTTGCTCTCCTTGAACCATACCCTTTCTTTTTTTTGGTACGTGTCTCCTCAACATAAGATAAGGAACTATTCCCGAGGCGCCCTCCAACGAGTATCGCTCACAGGAATCGAACCATTGACCTTTGGTAATCCTGGGATCTAGCGAGACTTTAGACCACTAGACGAACGTGTTGTTGGTAGCATACCCTTTATTGTCAAACATAATATTTATAATTTGTTGTTTGCTTGGTATCTGTTTGATATAATGTCTAAATCTCAAACCTCATTTGAAACGTGGTTTTGGTGGTTTATTCAATAATGCTAACGGGTAACTGATATTTTTAGCTGAACAATTGCTATTTGGATTCCTTGTTTTTGTTTTTCGGTAAAATTCGATGATCGGTTTTCTGTGCTTCCTTTATTGCCACGGTTGATCTCTGTATTTGTGTGATGTCACATCTTGAATGCTCTAGCCTCTAATACTGTAATGCCTGACATATTGCTTCAATATTTTGATTTCTGTAGATTTGAATTTCAGTTGGCGTTCGAAGCTAGTTTCTCTGCGTAAATATGTCACGATGTTTATATTTTTCTTCTTTTTATTTTTGTATTTATTTTAATAATCTTTATGTATGTGATCCTCTGATGTTATTAAGGAATGTATTTGTTATATGATCATGGGGTTTTCTAGTTGCTAGTTGAAAGGATATAGTTTGGCATTTTAGTTTCAGCAAAAAATCATGGATATTTTTTAAGCTGCATTTTCACATGCTCGCCCACCCTATTGGAATATATTTGTTTTGCTCTCCACTTTCATCTTAACAACATCACAGGACCCCTTTTCGAGTTTTCGTACATGCCAATTTTGAAGTACAACGTATACGTACTATCAATTACCCTCTACCACCTTATTTATTGCATTTTCTGGACATCACAGCATGATAGTGCACCTCACTGCATCCCCTGATTTTTTAGAGAATAGCAATTCACAATATCGAAACTTAATTCGGACTTGTATGACTATATGTGCAAGGTGAATTTTGTGTCTTCTTGATTACGCTCCGCCACTCATGCCTCATGGGATGATGCATGTATTTGCTGTATTTGAGGAAATTAGAATATGAACTGTGTATTGTGTTCTGGAGTGTGTGCTTGACGAGTGATTATGTGCATTATGTTATGTAATTGGTTGTTAAAGTAGCTAATTATGAAAGAATGTGGTACATGAGATGTTTATGAGCTATAAAAGATGAGAAGAATGAAACCATTGGTTTTAGATTCAGGTTTTTATGGTAAAAATGCTAACACTATCTAATCTCCATAGCGCCTGATTGATCCCTTTAACTTTGGAATTTTCCTTGTTTGAGTTGTTGGTGTCTTCTATATGAGTTTGGGTAATTCTCTGCTTAATATGAATGGGCCAAATCTGCAATCACATTATGGAGCTCATTTTCACATGTTCATAGTCTTGGGCAGCCTCTGCTTTAGTGTTCGTAGATTGAGCTAGACAAATGGATTTTTGTCAGTGTTTTTAGCATCTTTAATTTTTATATTTTTCCTTTTGCTGTTTGGCAACATTCTGGCTTCCGAGCATGAACTCAGACCTGATGTTGCTGGTTTGGATTGTTTGTCATTGTAACCGACATTTGAATGTATTTCAACTTTAGTTTAATATTTTATCTTTATTTAATTATACATGGTTGAAACAGTGACGGTTGAACTAATTACTTAGTGCTTCAGCAGGTTGACGACCAGGTTGAGTTTCTACAAGAACCAATTATTGACTTGTCAGCACCTTCACCACTGTCAATGAATACTGGCATTGCCACTTCTTCAGCCCCAAAATTTCCTGTACCCCACAAGATTTTTTCTCTTGAAATCAAGGTATGCATGCTTGTCACTGATTTCACTTTATAGGAACTTAAAAATTGGGAAAACGGAAGTTGATTTTCCCCCTGTTAATTTACTTGATCTGCTATGGACTATATATTGCAGACAATCAGCAGGGTATGGGTTTGGTATTTTTAATATAAATATATATAAATTTTATTGTAGAATAATATCTAATAAGGAAAGGAATAATAATGGGAGGATTAAATTTCCTACAAAATATAAATTTATAATCTACATATAAATTATAATAAGGAAAAGGACATGACCAAACTTAAATCAGCAAGGTCATCTGGACACTGTATATCAGAAACATTAGCTCCCTTATAATATCCATAAGGACTTCATACATGTTTAACACCCATTGTACATACTCTGACACATCTATGTCTTCAAGCTGCAGCAAGGAAAGGTGAAAAGAGAAAGAAAAACAAAAGCAAATTTTGAGGTTACAATGAGTCATTGGCAATTACTCATCTTTATCCTAACTTAATGGATCAAACGACAATTAAATAGTTTTGGGCTCAAATTTATATCCAAATTAAGTAAAACCATTTATAGCAAGTTGTTTTTAATTAACAATTTCAAATTGGTTTTACTTTTAGGCGAGTTTATGTCACCTTTTCAGTAAATGCTGCTCCAACTTCCTCTTAAATGCATATGTTAATCAGTTTATCATATCTTCTATCGCATATCTGTATCCACATGTTCGCCTTAGCATTATCATCTTTGCTGTGCATTTTTTTCTCCCTGTTGTTGCCACTTCATTGCTGTACATCCACTAGCATAGAGCATTTCTGCTACCGCTGTTAGAGTTTTTTTTTTCTTTGTGTTACGTAGCATTGTTGGCAGTTTACCCACCTCAAAATCTATGCGTGAATTTCAATCCCCCATCACTATGTAAGATGGACCCTAGATAGTAGATACCTAGACAACAAACTTGTGATATGATGGAATCTGCTGATCCCTCCTCCACAACATTGCTAATTTGTGTCTTATTAAACTTGCTTTCTATATACTTTGTCTCACTCCCCACAAATAATAAAAAATTCTTACCTAAAATTCTTATCCTAACTCTGCCCAAATAATAAAAAGAGATATTTTTACACATGTAGCACATGTTAAATGTGTTTAGGGAACATGAGAATATTAGGAATTGATTCACATTAATTGTTTACTATTCTTTGTAACCTTTTCAGTATTATAAATATAAGACTGTGTAACCTGAGTAAACACACAATTATCAAATCATAATAAATAATAATACTAGTTTTTTATATTAATGTTGAGTAAGTTGCTTACTTGTCAGGGAAACAAAACAGAGATTAACATTTCAAGTTATGAAGACCATTTTCTGGTGAGTGCTATTGTACGTTTACATCTATGTATTTATGGTGACAGTTTTTTAACTTTTTTGACTACTTGTCAGGTTATTGCCACCCAAATAGGAACTATGGGGACAATACTGCATGCCAGGTCTGCATTTGACTTCTGTGCTTCATTGATTTTATTTATGTTTCTTGAGAAGTAAAGTTTCATGTAGTTAATTTGTAAGTAATCCAGCCATGTATTAGAGAGTGAGAATTGAAAAAGGAGATGATCTTTGTGTTATTTACTGAAATGTTAGATATTACAAGGAGTATCCCCCGCTGTAACTCCAAGAGCCAAGGTCCTTTAGACAGTGCAAGCACCTCTGCCCAGCTTACAGCCAAAATGAAAAATAACAGAATGCAAAAATGAATCCCATAAACCCCTACACTTCTCTATAATTAGTCTCAAACTTTAAAAATTTCAACAAGGCTAACTAACTGTGATAGCTCACGCATGGCATTTCCCTCCCACCCCTTTTAGTGTAGACATGCCAACTCTTAGGTCCATGGCTAGGTTGTGTTGTTGGGCCTTTAAACTCCTTTGTCCTAGTAACACCATGCCTTCATGTTAGTTAGTTATTGCATAACGATATTTAATTATTACTACATGTTTTTTGTAACTATAGAATCCTCATTGTTCTTCCCTTTTTTTTATTGGCTATCCTTCTATGATTGCAATGTCATTCTATGATTCCCTCATTATTAGTTAATTTACTAGCTATTATCCTTGGATTCATTACATCCATGGAATTTGGAAAGAATAAAGTTTGCCTTATCTTTATTTTGAAATATTGTCATCAATCAGCAATTTGAGGGATAATATGTCATGCTAAGAACAATGAAAGTGCCAGAGTTTGAGTATTTCCTCAACCAAAAGTTTGCCAAAGATTATGTCTTTGAAGTGAATGTAGGTGGGAGGACATAGAGGGATGGCAACGGGGTGGAACGGGCACAGGCAATGTAGTCAAAATCGAGATTTTACTTGGAATCGGAAGATGAGTCAAAGATCGTAAACGTAGGATCGTAACACGATTCGTAAGATTCTACTTGTCAATAGAGAAATGCAAAGAAATTCTTATATATATAAAATAGTAGACATAAATCCAAATTAAAACTTAATTTGCTAGAAACATAATTCCAAATCCAATCTCAAAGCTTACATTTGATAAAAACATAATTTAAAATTCAACTTCAAAGCATAAATTTGCTAAAAACATTCTTCCAAGTTCCAAACCCAATATCAAAATATAAGTCTAAATGAAAGAAAATCTAATTTAATAAATCATTCAATCAAACTCTCTATAATCATCTTCTAAAGTAGCTTCATCCTCATTTTCTTCAACATCGTCTATATCTTCGCCAATATTTTCTCCAAGGATTTCTCTCATCAAATCATCCCCATCGCCTTCTGGGCCATCCAAATGATCTTCATCTTCGTTATTGTGCTCCACGATCCACTCATTATCGGATGAGATGTCATCAATAGTTAGTTCGATACCCTTTCTACCTTGCTTCTTTTTGGATAATTTTGAGTTGACCATAACAAAAATAACATCATTCATTATTTCTTGCTTTAATTTATTTCTTCTCTTGGTGTGGACCTAAACAAATAGTCAATGTAAATATAATTACGTTTACACACGTCAAACTTAGTACACGAAGGGCAAACCTTTTAAGCTTAGTACACGAAAAACAAACCTTTTAAGCTTAGTAAACAGGGTTTTTTTTGGTAAGCCATTGGTTTTGGCAACGGTGAACCAGAAGACTCCAACATATTGGTGGGATTTTTTCGGGGATGAAACACCAGAGGTTAAAAGGTTTGCTCTTCGTCTACTAAGCTTGACGTGTAGCTCATCTGGATGTGAACATAACTGGAGTGCATTTGAAATGGTAAGAATTTACTTGAATTGTATTTCTATTGATTATTTGTTTATGTCCATACAAATGTAAACGTAATTATAATTATATTGACTATTTGTTTAGGTCCACACCAAGAGAAGAAATAAATTAAAGCAAGAAATAATGAATGATGTTATTTTTGTTATGGCCAACTCAAAATTATCCAAACAGAAGCAAGGTAGAAAGGGTATCGAACTAACTATTGATGACATCCCATCCGATGATGAGTGGATCGTGGAGCATAATAACGAAGTTGAAGATCATTTGGATGGCCCAGAAGGTGATGGGGATGATTTGATGAGAGAAATCATTGGAGAAGATATTGGGGAAGATATAGACGATGTTGTTGAAAATGAGGATGAAGCCACTTTAGAAGATGATTATAGAGAGTTTGATGTGAATGATTTGTTAAATTAGATTTTCTTGTATTTAGACTTATGTTTTGATATTGGGTTTGGAACTTGAAAGAATGTTTTTAGCAAATTTATGATTTGAAGTTGAATTTTAAATTATGTTTTTATCAAATGTATGCTTTGAGATTGAATTTCGAATTATGTTTCTAGCAAATTAAGTTTTAATTTGGATTTATGTCTACTATTTTATATATATATATATATATATAAGAATTTCTTTGCATTTCTCTATTGACAAGTAGAATCTTACGAGTCGTGTTACGATCCTACGTTTACGATCTTTAACTCCTCTTCTGTTTCCAAGTAAAATCTCGATTTTGACTACCTTGCCTGAGAGGACATGAAAAAACTGTTGTGAGAACTAGGACTTCAGACATTTTGTTTTTAATTTGCCAGCTTGAAATTGTGGATGATTGTGTACTTTCAAAAAGTGATGCTTCAAAGTGGAAGGGTTGCTCACAGCCACGTTTAACCTTTTTCTAATGCCAGGAAGGATGAAGGGGTTTCAATTAATCCAACATTTAATGTTTCTCTTGTATTTGGCAAACGTGATGAGGTAAGTCTGCCTGTGTTTCTAATTATTTGTTAACATTCATCTTCTCTATGGAAGTCTTCTTGTCACTGAATGCATTGTGATGCAGCCAATGTTAGGAGCATGTGCACGTCAGCTGATTGAGCATATAAGGTATGCATTCTTCTTTTTAAATAGAAGTTCTCTTATCTCTTATTATACATCTTCTGTGTTCAACTTTAATATTGTAACTAGATGGGTGCAGCATGCCCCTGTAGGATAAAACTTAATAAAGTTGAATATCTAGTTCCAGTTCAAACTGTTAACACCGGTAACCTAATAGGAATAAGAACAGAAAGATGAGAAAGAATGATGCTGTATCAACGGATCCTGGATATGTTATTTATTATCTTCGGAAATTGCAATCCAATGGAAATAGTAAGGTAGAGGACTCTACTGATTTTCCAGAATCAGTTTCCACTTCTCATTTCCCCCTTCCCCCAACTAATTTCAGGTAGTAATTATTTTTGGTTAGTGCCATACTGGCTAGTGCCAGGTTGGCGCCTTACATACACTTTAGTAATAGGAGGCCTCTTCCTAACTATCAATATTCCCCCGAAAGAGCCACCTTGTCCTCAAGGGGAATTGAGGAAAAGTCTCTTGGATTTGAGCAGCCATTTCCCATGAGTTATCACATGAAGGTAATTTGTCCCACTGCACTAAGACCTCCATATTGCCATCATTATCCTCTCGGCAATTCAAAATATCCCTTGGATAGACTTGCAACTCCAATTTTTCTGAAAGCATAGGAGGAAGTGGATAGACTTGCAACTCCAATTCTTCCGAAAGCATAGTAGGAAGTGGTTGAGGCTGTTGTTTGGATTTGAGAACTTTTTTCAACAGCGACACATGAAACACCGAATGAATTCTAGCATGATTAAGAAGGGCCAGCCTATAGGCTACTGGACCAATTCTTTCAATAACCCAATAGGGTCCAAAAAACTTAGCTGTTAGTTTGGTCGCAGGTCTTGTTGCTATAGACTTTAGTTTGTAGGGTTGCAATTTTAGAAATACCCAATCATCCACCTCAAACTCAACCGGTCTTCTATGCTTATTTGCCTGAGCTTTCATCACATCCTGAGCTCTCAACAAGTTTTGTTGTAGCTCTTGCAAGATCCCATCCTTGGAAATTAAAAGTTGAATGACCTCATCGACCTTAGAAGTAAAAGTGCAACCTTTTATTAAGGTGGGTGGGTCTCTACCATACAAGGTTTTGAACGGTGTCATACCAGCAGAAACGTTGTATTGGTATTGAACCGAAGTTCTGCCCAAGAAAGTCAATCTACCGACTTCTTTGGTTTTGGACCCACAAAACATCTTAGATAAGTTTCCAAACTTCGATTGACAACCTCAGTTTGAACATCTGCCTGGGGGTGGTAAGCAGTGTTGTACTTCAATCTAGTCCCAGCCAACCGAAACAACCCTTGTTAAAATTGGCTCAAAAAGATTGGATCCCGATCCGAGACTATGGATGAAGGAAACCCGTGAAGTCAAACTACCTCTTTCACAAAGACTGTTGCTACATCCTTAGCGGAGAATGGATGACCAAGTGGGTAAAAATGAGCATATTTGGTGAGTCTATCAACTACCACGAATATAATATCGTTGCAATTTGACCTTGGCAACCCCAAAATAAAGTCCATGGAAATATCTTGCCATACCTGAGTTGGTATTGGCAACGGTTGTAAAAGTTCTCCCGGGGCTAAATGGAGTACTTCTGCTGCTGACATACATCACATGCCTCCACATATCGCTTTACATAACTCCTCATGCCCTCCAATAGAAGAAACTCGAAACCTGCGTGTAGGTTCTGATGAATCTGGAATGTCCCCCCGCTACACTATCATGACATTCAGCTAGAATTAGAGGAAGCTTGTTAGAGGTCTTAGACAAAACCAACCTCCCCTTGTATAGTAGTCTATCAGCTTGGAATTGAAACCCAGGATGAGATGTAGGGTCTCCAACCAAGTCTTGAATCAGTTTCTGTCACCTGGATTCCTTCTGAACTTCCTGAAACCACTCTTACGCATCTGCGAGGTTAATAACCGAAACAATTGCATACATAGCTTTTCTGGATAGTGCATCAACTATTGGGTTCTCTTTACCTGATTTGAATTGGATCTCAAAATCCATTCCAATCAACTTTACTGCCTATTTAAATTGTTCCTCACTAAATAGCCTTTGATCGGTGAGAAACTTTATACTCCTCTGGTCAGTCTTGATCACAAAATGCCTCCCCATCAAGTAATATTTCCACTTTTGGACAGCCTGCACTACTGCCATCAACTCCCTTTCACATACTTACTTCAACTGGGATTTGGTGGAAAGTCCTTTGCTCCAAAAAGCTAACGGTCTTCCCTCTTGCATTAATACTGTTCCCACACCTTTACTAGAAGCATCAATTTCAACCACAAATGTTTTAGAAAAGTCCAGCACTGACAACAAGGGTAAATTAACCATGGCTGATTTCAGAGACTGAAATGCTGCAGTGGCATCTTCTGTCCAATTAAAATTATCCTTCCTCAACAACTCGGTCAAAGGTTTAGCTATTTTCCCATACCCTTGCACAAACCTTTGGTAATACCCGGTGAGGCCTAAAAATCCTCTTAAGCTCTTCAGGTCTCTAGGGGTAGGCCAAGAACTTATGGTTGCCACCTTGGATTGATCTGCAGCTACCCCAGATTGAGATATGATGTGACCAAAATACTCCAAACTTTCCCTAGTAAAACTGCATTTCTTTCAATTAACCTTCAAGGAGTTTGTCTTTAAAGATTCTAAGACTTTCCTTAAATTTTTCTCATGGGCTTCCTCATCCTGGTATAGACCAATATGTCATAAAAAAAAGACTGGAGCAAATCGCCTTAAGAAGGGTTTCAAAACCTTATTCATAAGAGCTTGAAAAGTAGATGGAGCATTGGTAAGACCAAAAGGCATGACTCATAATGCCCCTCATGTGTCCGAAAAATTGTCTTTTCAATGTCAGCTTCCCTCGTCCTGATTTGGTGATACCTTGATCTCAAATCCAGCTTAATGAAGACCACAACCCCTCCAATTTCATCTAACATCTCGTCTATAATGGGAATAAGGAATTTGTTAGGTATGGTTACCTTATTCAATGCCCGATAATCAACGCAAAATCTCCAACCCCATCTTTCTTTTTGACAAGAATAACCGGGCTGGAGTATGGACTAATTCTATGCTTGATTACCCCCGAATCCATCATCTCCGCAACCAACCTTTCTATCTCGTTCTTCTGATAATGGGGGTACTTGTATGGCGCCTCAAATTTGGGATTGAAGCCCCCTCAGCTAATGTATAGCTTGGTCATGCCTCCTGATTGGAGGAAGTCCCTTAGGATCTAAAAATAACTCCTCAAAGTCTTCCAACAGTCTCAAAACGGGTGTATACTCAGCCACAGGACGATCAATCTCCCTACTGGTTGGCTCATACTACAGTAACAACCCCCCCCCCCCCCCCCCCCTTCCTTTATGATATGCATTAATGCCCCAAAAGGAACATTTTAGCCAAGGCTGGATTGCCCGTTATGCGAATCATCCTCTCCCACTGTCTCACCGTGAGCTCTAACTTCCTAAAGTCAGCTATGATTTCCCCTAATCCGACCAACCAATCTAATCCCAACACCATATCAATTCCTCTGAGCGTGAAAAGGTAGAAATCCCGAGTCTCCTGCAATTGATGTATTTGGAATTGTAACTGAGCACATTTCCCCTTGCACCTAACTTTATGGCCGGCTCCCACCTCTGCCAGATAAGGAGTGTCCTGAATTGTTAACCGCAATTTATCGACCAATTCAGTTGCTATAAAGTTGTGGGAAGCTCCACAATTAATCAAAATTATCACAATCACCCCCTTCACCAATCCTTCCACCTAGTGTTATTAATACCGTACCGGTCATCAAACCGGTCAGGGTACTGGTACAGTGGTATAGTGGTTTAATCGGTGGTTCGCTAATTAAACCGCATGCCGGTAAAGTTAGATATACATATATAATATATTAACATTAATGTTTAAAAATCAATAAAAAACAATAATTATTTTTATTTTCATTAAAAAATTAATTTTAAATAAAAATCGACCGGTATGACCGGTACGGTTCAATTGAAAACCGACTGGTATAACCGGTTTTTACCGGTTTAATGGTTCAACTGGCCGGCACGAAACGATTTTAATAACTATGCTTCCACCTTCCAAGATCGGGTCGTGGTGAATCCCGACAAAGAACACAAGAATAGATGCAAGGATTTGAAAGTCTACAGGGTTCTTCAATCTCCTCGGATTCACCATCCTCATCCTCCTCCATCATTATCATCCGAAACTGCTGGTTTTTTCACCTATGCTCTCGAGTGTAAGGCTCATCATAGCGGAAACAAAACCCTTTTTCCCTTTTGTCCCTGGTTTCAGCATTGGTCAATTGTTTGTATTCCCCTCCTCACTTCCTCACACTCTACTCGACACGGCTCTGCACTGTACCCCCGACACTAATGCCACCCGTCTGTTCACTCTTCCTTTCTGACCCGACCCTGGGTTCGAGGGTTACAGTCTTGGTGTAAGGACTGCTTCGTGAAACCCCCATAGATCTCGTTGCGTAGCTATAGCCATTCTACTTATTGAGTAACACATTCTTTTGCTCAATTAACAACACCTTTTGTATAATATCCGATAAAGAATGCAATTCATACAATTTTACCTCGGCTTGTAGTTCCTCCTTCGACCCATTCATGAATATTCCTCTAGCGAATTCTTGGTCTACAATTTTAACCAACACCGGTAACTTAATAGGAATAAGAACAGAAAGATGAGAAAGAATGATGCAGGATCAATTAATCCTGGATATATGTTCTTTATTATGTTTGGAAATTGCAATACAATGGAAATAGTAAGGTAGAGGACTCCTAATTGATTTTCCAGAATTAGTTTCCATTTTTCATTTCTCCCCCCTTCCCCCAACTAATTTGAGGTAGTAATTATTTTAGGTTAGTGTCATGCTGGTGCCTTACATACATTTAGTAATAGGAGGCCTCTTCCTAACTCTATCAGAGACCAAGAAAAACCATAGAGGAAATGATAAAGAAAGACTTGGAGCTTAATACTTTGTCATTGCAAATGATTTATGATAGAGCATTATGTAGCTGACCCCAACTAATGAGATAAATGTTTGGTTGTTGTGCATCTAATTACGATACTAATCATCTAATTCCCAATTTGCAGTTTGTCTGGGTCTTCCAAGGCATTGGTGCTGTCACTTGGTCTTAA
Organism: Lupinus albus; assembly: GCA_009771035.1. Taxonomy (NCBI): domain Eukaryota; kingdom Viridiplantae; phylum Streptophyta; class Magnoliopsida; order Fabales; family Fabaceae; genus Lupinus; species Lupinus albus. The sequence continues at coordinate 7,165,969 of CM020008.1, read as the reverse complement.
AGACCATTCTACGGTATATTTTACAAATTTCAAACGTTACAGGAAATACAAAGTTATAGTTATACTCATATTCCGAAGTTATTATTATGCAGGAAACATTGAAAGGCATTGTTTCTGTGGTGATTGACAATTGCATGTGGTAGCATAATGCAGATGAAATGCCAGATCTGAGCAACCTAGGACTTGGGAAATGATATTTAGTTAATGTGGTGACTATTTTTCTATCTTTTTAGTAATATACATTAGTTAATTCAGAAGTGAATTGATGACCTATGGTATTTTGATGGATTGCTGCTACAAATTAATCACATTTTCTGCTGATAATTTTGATGGATTGAACTAGTGTTTTAAATTGCGGCTGTGGTCGCGATTGCGGTAACGGTTGTGGTTATTGCGATTGCATTCATTGCGGCCATTGCGATGCGGATTGCGGCCGTCGTGGTATGAATTATTTTGTGACTAAAATAATATTTTTGAATCCGATGCGGCCTGATGCGGTCCGATGCGGCCTGATGCAGTCCAAATGCGATCCGATGCGATTGTGTTGCAGCCCGATGTGGCCACATTATTGTGATTTGTAGTCACACCGCAATTGAGGTGTGATGCGGTTGCGGCGGTCAGCGCAACCGCAATATTGCGGTCACATCAGGTGATGCGGCCTACAATTTATAAATCATTGGATTTAACTATTCAGTTTTATATTTTCTCAAAGCTTGAAGTCACACTCTATTTTGCTAAAATCGCATCCCACGAGTAAAAGTTCTAAGAAGTGATTGGATTTTAATGGCAATGGCTCAATCTGATTTTTTTTCAATCTTTCAATTTGGACTATTACGAGTTTTCTGAGTGCTAGGGTTTTTCGAATGAACTATGAAAAAAATGACTATTACATAAACTGAATAGGTGTGCAATAAATAGTTTTTGATTTTTTTTTATCAGAGGTAGAGAATGAGAGGAGGAAGGTGAAGAGGTTAGAATTTTGTTATATTGCAATCTATGAAAGCGCACGATGGGTTAACCATAAATTACTTACTGCTTTACGGAGACTCCTACTTACACTTTATTAAGAATTAGTTAGGGGTGTTTGTGATTGGTTTAGATTGACTTTTAGGCAAAAAATATTCTCCAATCTAAACACGTAACTTTTGTCGCTGGGGATTTCATCGTCTAGCAACAAGAGAAATTTATTAGGTTAACTTAGGTAAAACTTCTCATCACAGTTATAACATAACCCTTGTATGCGCCTTTCATGCATTTGTGCTGTGGAAAGTTGTTTAACTGAAATAGATGGAGAGTAAGAGATTGTGGGAGGGAGTGTGAGAATAATGGTGTTTGGTTTGGGAAATTTGTTTGAACCAGTGGGTGGAATAACCGTGAGGGTTTAGGGTTTTCTCTTGAACTATCTCTCACTTTTGCTTCTACTAGCTTAGCCAACCCTAATGCTTCTGAAATGGATTTAGGGCGTAAAATAGCTAATTCTTGTTGGATTTCTGGTATATATCCATAAATAAAATAATTAAGAATCACTTCTTGAGTTAACGCCCAAATTCTATTTGATAGCAAACTCATAGGGCCCAACATTGAAGAAGTCATCAAGCCCATCATGCTCAACATTCAACTAGGAGAACCACCTGGTGGAGGCCACCTTTTTAAAACTTAAGGACGTTTTTGCTTGCAATTAATAATGTGGGGTCTTATGTTCTACAATTAAAATAGTTATGATTTTATTTATTTACTTTGGACATTATATTTTTACGTATTGCCTCTTTTGGAGTGTCATTATGCGGGGAAGTGGGATTATTTTAATTTCCTATTTTGTGCATTCAACTATGTGGAGACTTAAGGGAGGAGTTAATGAGGAATTCTTCAAAGTCATGGAGCCAAAAAACGTGTGGAAGACTTAAAATTTGGATTGCATGAAGTTAAGTCTTTCCATAAGTGGTCCAGCCATGTATGTGCAATTCCCATGAGCCAAGCAAGGAGTTAATACTTTCCTTAAGTGGTCCAGCCGTGTGGGAGCTATAATATGCATGTTTCAAATCCAAAATCAAGAATTACTACCTTTCCTAATTGAGTACTAATATGAAGTTATGACATTTCCATAAGAGGAACAAGGCTTGTGGGAGCACTAAATGCAATAAATTAAGTTTGGAATCCTTTCCTTTTTTATGCCAAATTTGTGTGGAATTATTCAAATCCCAAGGCAAGGAGTTATTAAGTGTCCACTACCTGCACAAACTCAGAATTGTCAAGGGAGAGAAGCCAATTATGACCAGCCATAAACTACATGCCATATTGGGCGTTTGGCTCATCAAACACCCTTCCTTATTAGGCACCAAGCTGGTTAACCTATGATCAAAACGTGGGATTTCAAATGAAGAGAATTTATGACCATGAAAACATTGTACCTAGACTACTCTTAGTTTTAAACACATGAGGAATAGTAGGAAAAGAATTATTGTATGTTTAATTTCTTATGGAGCCAAACTTGGCCAGCCACCCTATATGTAACATGCCAAAAAGATGAATAGCTTGGATTTTATTTGGATAGAAATCTTTTCTCTTTAGTTGAGCATTGGCTCTTAAAACTTAGAACTTATCAAGCAACTTTGCTTGTGGCGTTCAAAGGCTTATCACCTTGGGTGTGGCGCCTTAATCTCGTTCTTATCAAAGATCTTTCCTTGTGGCGAACCTTCTTGGATAATCAAGTTACCTTGCTTGTGGCGCCTTAACGTTATTCTTATCTAGGATTCTTCCTTGTGGCGAACCTCCTTGACTTATCTAGAAACTTTGCTTGTGGCGTTCAAAGGCTTATCACCATGGGTGTAGCACCTTAACCTTGTTCTTATCAAAGATCCTTCCTTGTGGCAAACCTCCTTGGCTTATCAAGCTACCTTGCTTGTGGCGCCTTCCTCTTTCATCCCTTTACCATATTCTTTTATCCAAACAAAAAAAACCACAAAAAAAGAAAAACAAAACGTGAATCTCATAGTAAAATTCAATTTTGCGAGTAAATGTTGTACACCATCCAAGAACGATCGGCCAACGAGCAGCCACCCTCATGGATGTTTCCGTCACTATTACACAAGGTTTCAAACTTTTTTGGTAGTCTGCCACAGTTCCTATATGTTTTAATTTGAATAGTTCAACTTGGTGATTGAATAGGAAGATGACCCAAAACGGGTTTCTAAATCCCTAGTAAATGAGTTCCAATCAGAGAGTTGAAAGTTATGGTACATCCACTTGAACCATCTTAAAGCGTCTCGTTGCATGTAAAATTAAATCATGGAGTGACGTTGTTCAGAGGGAACCATATAAAGTTGGAAAAATTGCTCTGCTTAAAAAATCCACTCTAGCGGGTTTGATCCATCAAAAGGTAAGAGTTGTAGTTTTGGTGGTCTAGGAGGAGAAGGGGAGTTTGGCTGTTGTGTTGTATTTGGGAAGGGAGAGTGAGGGTATGTTGGTGGTGGAGTGTACAGCGATGGAGGTGGGTGTTGTTGGGTGGGTAGTGGCATAGAAGGGTTTTGGGGGTTGTGAGACATATGAGAAGAAGAAACATTAAGGGGGAACCTTGAAGTGGATCTGGAGGGAAAGAGTGCACAAACCTTATTTCAGCAAGACAGTGTGTGATATTATATAAGACGATGTTGATTGTTGTGTGTCTAACATTTTGTTGTTATGATTTTCACTCAACTTCTTCATTAGTAGGTGTGATACAAATTCCCCTGTATCTTTTTGTGTGATTTCTGGAGGAATTGAGAAAGAAATGAAAGCACCAAAATATTAGGAAGAGATGAATGTTGATTGGGCTAACAAATATTTGTATAGAAATATTAATTGAAAAAAAAAAAATTTAAAACTGGATATTCATTTCATCCTTGATCATCCTTCTAGCACAACTTATAAAGAGAAGGAGTAGCAACCTAAATGATCTCTACCATACACTTGGTAATATCTCACATAAAGGTAAATGAAAAAAAAAACAGACTAAATAAATAAAAGTTGTCCCATTTAATTCATAACATAGTCCTTTTGCCAAGTGGGTTTTACTTGCAAACGTTTGGGTCTGTCTGAGTAGTTTTGAGCTGTATCAGGTGTTCGTGGTTGGTTTGGATCGGTTTTTAGGAAAAAAATCATTCAATCCATGCACGTAATTAACTTGCGGTCCAGTTTAGTCTATTTAGACTAATATGTCCGATCCAAACCATTCTAACCTAAATATTAGAGAAAAAAGTATCTCCTTATTCAAGAAGATAACTTATCTCCTTAGATTCACTCATTGTTTGACAAGTGTCTCATTCCTCTACTCTATAGAAGTTTTCATATTAAAATATATTATAAAAAGAAGAAATAAAACACATGTCAATCAATGAGTGAATTTAAGGAGATAAGTTATTTTCTGGTATGAGGAGATATTTTATTCTCTAAATATTATATGTCGTTTCATTTCGATTTGGTTCACTTTTTTTATATAAAAGAATGAAATTGCACATGCATCCAAACTCATAAAATGACTAAATAGTTAGCATAAAACAAAAAAATAGTGTTCAACAACATTAAAAAAAGTGTTGAACAACAAAAAAACAGTAATAAACAAAAAACAGCAATATAAAAACAATAAAAGTGAACAACAACAACAAGAGCAAGACAACAACAACATGAGCAAGACACAACATCAATATGAGAACGTGCAACATAATTTTAACTCTACCTTTTATGCTAAAAGCAGACCTTAAAGCGACTGTCGACACATTTATGACCAATACATCTCTAATTATTTGGCTAATACATCCCCACTTCTGAAAGATGTAATTGACATAAAATTGAAGTACTAAATTTTATTTCATTCTTGACTTCTTTTTAATTTTTAAAAGTATAGAAGATCTAATTGAAAAATTGAAGAATGAAGACAAACGATTGAAGAATGAATACTATGAAGTACACTAATTTCAGATAAAATAATTGAACAATGAAGACATAAGACATACCCAACACGGAGGAGAGAGTGGCAACTGACGTAGGAGGGGATGACGAAAGGCAGGCACAATTTTGGGAGTTGGGACTTAGGGTTAAGTTTAGAAGATACTTAAAAGTGTAACACACTTAAACCTTGCATACTATATCGGTTCGATCTGGATCCAAGAGGTGAAACCAGAAACCGGACCAGACCAATCTGTCTTTAAAAATAAATCAAATACATACATTCAAGAATTTATACATAAAATACACACTTCTCTCAACTTTTCTCCCCATTTTGAATTCATTAAAAAGAAGAGAAGCCAAGAGTCCAGCATAATAGACAATATATAGAGCATAGCATACAAGTTCTTCGATGTAGCATATGAAATTTTTGCATAATATATAAGCATAATTATAGTATATAACCATAATTATAACATGTATGAAACAAAAGCAAAAATCATTTGCATAAAACCGCAATAAACTAGATGTTCATACATAATATCCAAAACAAGAAATAAAAGAAAATAACCAAGCAATGTTCAAATCCAAACAGAAATTTGTTCACAACTAAGACACATTTGTTCGTGGTTTCTTGTTTCTTGAAGAAGAACCATTGTTTGATTTTGAAGGTTTAGGTTTTGGAAATTTGGGGGTTTTGGATTGAAGCCACAAATCACGAAAATAATTGTGTAGAATTGTTTAGAAATGAGAATGTGATATGAATGGCAACAAAAATCAACCAAAACGGTGCAAAAATGGAGTTTTAGAGATTGAGAGGGTTTTAGAGGGAGAACCACGAGTTACAGGAGAGAGAAAGTGAAGAGTTTTCTGAAATGGTGTGACAATTTATATAGAAACTGCACAGAGTAATCGATTATGTAATCGATTACTCAACTTCAAAATTTAAAAATTAGCAAACATGATCTCTCAGTAATCGATTACTGTAACTTGTTGTTTCCCTACTGATGCTGAAAATGGTTTTTGACTATAAAACCTTGAAATTTAAAGCATAATAAGCATATTTTAAGAACAAGTAGACATAAGATACAAACAATGAAACATACATATAAACATATAAACATGTTAGGACAAGTAAGCTTCATCGAGAATGCCTAATTCTCGTCTAATTTTATAAAAAGGTTCCTTTTCTCAAGGTTTAGTGAATATGTCCGCTAGTTGGTTGTGAGTATCGATGAATTCTAATGACACATCATTCTTTTGAACATGGTCCCTAAGGAAGTGATGCCTTATATCGATATGTTTGGTTTTTGAGTGCATAATTGAATTCTTAGTAAGATTTATAGCACTAGTATTGTCACACTTCAAAGGTGTGCAGCCTAAGTTTAAGCCATAATCCCATATTTGTTGTTTAAGCCACAACACTTGGGCACAACAACTACAGGATGTTATGTCGCTTCAGCGGTGCTTAAGGCAACACAAACTTGTTTCTTGCAAGACCAAGAAACCAAAGCATTCCCTAGAATATGACAAGTACCACTTGTACTTTTTCTCTCATATTTGCATCACGCAAAATCTGAATCCGAGAAGCCAACCAATTCACATACGCTTCCCTTTGGATAGTCTAACATCGGTTGTGCCTTTGAGATACTTCATGATTCTCTTAATGACAACTAGATGTGGCTCTTTGGGTTTAGATTGATATCACGCACATAAGCATACACTAAACATAATATCTGGTCTACTGGCAGTAAGATAAAGAAGGGATCCGATCATGCCTCGATACTTAGATATTTGAATACATTTTCCAGTGTCATCAGCATCGATATAGGTACTTGATCTAATAGGAGTAGCAATTGGCTTGCAATCATCCATCTCAAATCTCTTCAACAAATCTTTGCAATATTTGGAGTGAATTATAAAGATGCCATCGCTAAGTTGTTTAATTTGGAGTCCAAGGAAATAGTTTAACTTTCCGATCATAGACATCTCAAATTCTCCTTGCATCATAGTGCCAAATTCACTACACAAACTTTGGTTAGTAGAATCGAAAATAATATCATCTACATAGATTTGAACAAGTAAAGTGTGATGATTTATTTTCTTAATAAAAAGTGAAGTGTCTACCTTGCCTTTAGAAAATCCATTTTCTGTTAAAAAGTTTGTTAGACGAGCATACCAGGCACATGGAGCTTGCTTTAAGCCATAGAGGGCTTTCTTTAACTTGTATACATGAGAGGGATGTTTGTATTCCTCAAAACCAAGAGGTTGTTCTACAAATACTTCATCTTGTATATACTCGTTAAGGAACGCACTCTTTACATCCATTTAGTAAAGCTGAAAGATCAAAGAACATGCATATGCAAGCAATAATCTAATAGCTTCAAGTCTAGCAACTGAAGTGAAGGTTTCAACAAAGTCTATACCTTCCTCTTGGTTGTATCCTTGGGCTACTAGCCTAGCCTTTGTAAGACTGAGATTGCAACTAAGAGGGGGGATGAATTAGTTGTTGCAATAAGTATGACCAATTTTTCTGCAATATCAAAGTTAATGTGCAACAGAAATATTTTACAGAAAAATATTGACTAGGAAGGATAGAATATTGACAAAGAGAAGGGAAAGAGAGTACACAAGTGTTTTATACTGGTTCACCTTCTTGTCCACCGAAGGCTACGTCCAATACTCTTGACGCGCAATAGATTCCTTTATTAAATATAATGACTTGCAATTACAATTATCTCACCCCGAGATCTCATTGTACCTTACACACTCACTTATATCTAATCCCCTGGAAAACCTATTCCAAGTAACACCCTTGGTAAACACTATAACAAGTCACTCACCCTTTATCTTCACACCCTTGTGAAAGAAAGCAAACTTTGCAAAAGTGAAGAATGTACAATCTGGCTTGGATTGCCTTACCAGTGTATATGACAATTTCTAGAACTTGCAATCCAATAACAACTCTTATACCTAAGATAATAATTCTCTTTTAACTTTGAAATGTTTGGAAAGCACTTTGAAGCAACTCATAAATACTTAGAAAGTTTGAGAGTATGTTGCTTTGAAAAGTGCAGAAAATTCAGAAAAGTGTAAGAGTTTTGTGTGATTTTTTTATGAAAGTTGTTGTGTGTTGGTCTGTTGTGTGAGAGTGTTTCAATGCCTTTATATAGGCTTCCAATCAACCATAATACCCCTAGGTATGAGTAGGTTTCGTTTGGAATGAAAAGCAATAAGTTTGGAGTGAAAACTCTTCACTTGAAATCTGAAAACTGATACAACAACTCTCAGTAATCGATTACAGCAAGTGGGTAATCGATTACCCAACAATCCTGTTAACAACTTTTTGAAAATTCACACAGTGTAATCGATTACTGGATTTGAGTAATCGATTACTCAACAACACTGTTTGACAGCTTTGTGATTTTGCCTTACTGTAATCGATTACACTACTTTGAGTAATCGATTACCCTGTTTTCTAAAAATGGTAATCTGTTACTCCAAAGTCTGTAATGGATTACTCATAGCTGTTAGAGGTTTGAAAACTCTTTCTCACTCATGTAACTTGTTACTCAAGTATGGTAACCCGTTACATGTTGTTTTTGAAAATTATTTTTATTCACACTTAGTTTTTCCTGATTTTCTTGAAAACAATTTTGAGCATTATTAACTAAGTAAATAAATGAGTTGTAAGGATAGAAGTACTTAAGACTTAGATTCTAATTCTTTGAAGCTTTATCTTTGATAGTCTTTGTAGGTCTTCTTCCTTTCTTCTTTTTGTGTTATTGGTGTCTTCATCAAAACCGTGCCAAGGTCAGGAGCAAGATCTTCTTCACAATCTCCCCCTTTTTGATGATGACAAACCAATGTCTTCTTGAAAGTGTAGTTTTATGAGAGCAGCATACTTGATGATATATCTTGACTTGTTTTGAGTATGCTCCCCCTATATTTATGCTTGTATGCCCCCCTTTTTGATGACTTGTTTTACAGAAAATACACTACTCCAAACTTTTCTCCCCCTTTTGACTTCATCAAAAAGAAGAAAAGCCAAGAGTCTAGCACAGTAGACATTTGTAGAGCATAGCATACAATATTTCATAGTATATGAAAGTTCAAGTAATATAAACAGAATAAAATAACACTATGTATGAAAACATAAACAACATTGCATAACAAATAAAATAACGATGTTCATACACGAAATCCAAAATAGCAGAAATAAAATAAAATCCAAACAATGTTCATATTCAAATGGAACTAGCACAGCCATAGTCATTACAAAAACAGAAACCTAGACATAATTTCTAAGACTCGAGTTCAGAACTATCTTCATCAACATCCATGTTGCTCAGCCTCGATGAAAGACGATGAAGTTCGTAATGGATTTGTTGGCTCTGGGTATCGAAATCATCCATCCTTGTGGTGATGTAGCCTCGATGACAAACCAATTCATCATTAATCATCTGATTTGTAGGCATTGCAGAAGATGAAGAAGATGGAGCATGAGACTCAGGTTGGTTTGGTTCAGCAGTAGGTTCTGGTTCGTCGGTAGGAGCAGGTTGGCGACCGGTACGATGCTTATAGATTCGACGAGTGACAAGATCTATTACGAATCTCATCCCTTGGACAACCTCAATATCAACCTTGCTTTCGCGAAGATTGATGGCCACATTTGTTGCATTATCATCTTAGTCCAATTAATCTTGATGTTAAACTTGATAGCATACATCAATTAGAGCTCTATGTCACTTATTTTCGAATGGTTTGAAAATTTCGGCAAAATGACATAGGTAAAAAAATAATGTACCAAACGATCTTCCAGCGTAAGATATCCAACAGAGAGGATATCCTGGTTCTTAATAGTCTCACCAAGGCATTGTTGCTTTCGCCTTTCTATTTCCTCTTTAGAAATTCTATAAATAGAAAGATAGAATTTCTTGCGATCGTAATCGTCCCATTCACATACTAGGCCGAACCCAGTGATGTTGCCTATCATCGGTATATCAACAGCAAATAGAACTAAAGGTTTTCATATCCAAAACTATGTCATTTCCCTTAACATGGGAAGTCATAAGATTTTTCCTAAAGTTCATGTTGCAATAAAATACACAAACAAGCTCAGGGTAGATATCGTTCGCTTCGCAGCAAAAGTCGAAAAGTTTTTGTTGCCGCAAAAGATAAGGAAATAAAAAATCTTCAAATTCAAAGTTCCCTATGTTACCGTATTTTGGCGTGAAAATGGCACGTCCATGGAAGTTTTCTTCAAAGACCTTCCTTTGAGCGTCGTTTGCAAGAAGCCTCGTCAAGTTCAACGGTTTGGACTTGGAAGTTGATTATTCTTGCTTAGACTTTGATGAACATGGTCTTTTTGAAGAAGAAGCCATTGTTGGTTTTTGAAGGTTTAGGGTTTTTGGTTTTGGAGATTTAGGGGTTTTTGATGGAGGCCACAAATCACGAAATAGAGGGTGTAGAAGTGTTTAGAATAAAAAATGGGATGTGATTTGCAACAAAAATCAATCAAAACGGTGTAGAAATGAAGTTTTTAGAGATTGAGAGGCTTAGAGAGAGGAAGTTTCGAGTTACAGGAGAGAGAAAATGGAGGATTTTCTGAAAAAGTGCAGCAGTTCATATATATAATTGCACAAGGTAATTGATTACACTGAATGAGTAATCGATTACTCACTTTAAAAAATTCAAAATTTTCAAACAGTGTCTCTCTGTAATCGATTACACCATTACAGTAATCGATTACTGTAACATGCTGTTTCCCCACAAATGCTAAAAATGATTTTTGACTCTAAAAACTTGAAAATTAAAGCATAATACACACAATTTAAGATCAAGTAGGCATTGGATATAAACAATGAAGCATACACATAAACATTTAAACATGTTAGGACAAGTAAGCTTCTCCGAGAATGCCTAATTCTCGTCTAATTTTATAGAAAGGTTCTTTTGCTAACAGTTTAGTGAATATGTCCGCTAGTTGGTTATGAGTATCAATGAACTCTACCAATACATCCTTCTTTTGGACATGGTCCCTAAGGAAATGATGCCTTATATCAATGTGTTTGGTTCTTGAGTGTATAATCGGATTTTTGGTGAGATTTATAGCACTTGCATTGTCACATTTCAAGGGTGTGCAGCTTAAGTTTAAGCCATAATCCCGTAATTGTTGTTTAAGCCATAACACTTCTGCACAACAACTACCGACAGCAATATATTCCCCTTCAGCGGTGCTTAAGGAAACACAAGCTTGTTTCTTGCAAGACCAAGGGACTAAAGCATTCCCTAGAATGTGGAAAGTACCACTTGTACTCTTTCTCTCAGACTTGCATCCCGCAAAGTCTGAATCCGAGAAGCCAACCACTTCACTTATACTTCCCTTGGGATACCATAGTCCAACATCTGTTGTGCCTTTGAGATACTTCATGATTCTCTTAACGACAACTAGATGTGACTCTTTGGGTTTAGATTGATATCGTGCACATAGACATTCACTAAACATAATATCAGGTCTACTGGCAGTAAGATATAAAAGAGATCCGATCATACCTCGATACTTGGATATTTCAATACATTTCCCAATGTCATCAGCATCGATATATGTACTTGATCCCATAGGAGTAGCGATCGGCTTGTAGTCATCCATCTCAAATCTTTTCAACAAGTCTTTGAAATATTTGGACTGACTTACAAAGATTCCATCGCTAATTTGCTTAATTTGGAGTCCAAGAAAGTAGTTTAACTTTCCCATCATAGTTTAACTTTCCCATCATAGTGTTGTATTGACCTTGCCTTTTGTAAAACCTTTTTCTGTTAGAAAGTTAGTTAGACGGTCATACCAAGCACATGGATCTTGCTTTAAGCCATATAAGGCTTTCTTTAACTTGTATACATGGGAGGGATGTTTGTAGTCCTCAAAACTAGGAGGTTGTTCTACAAATACTTCCTCTTGTATGGAACGCACTCTTTACGTCCATTTGGTAAAGCTGAAAATTTAAGGAGCATGCATATGCAAGTAGCAGTCTAATTGCTTCAAGTCTAGCAACCGGAGCGAAGGTTTCATCAAAGTCTATACCTTCCCCTTGGTTGTATCCTTTGGCTACTAGTCTAGCCTTGTTTCTAATGATTATACCATTTTCATCTGATTTATTTCGGAACACCCAACGATTTCCTATTACATGCCTATTCTTAGGTCTAGGAACAAGGTCCCAAACTTCGTTTCTCTCAAATTGGTTAAGCTCTTCTTGCATAGCAAGAATCCAGAGTTCATCCTCGATTGCTTCATCAATCTTAGATGGTTCTATTTGAGAAACAAAAGCCATGTTTAGACATGCATTTTCTAGCATTAAATGGGTGGTAACACCTTTGTTAACATCACTAATAATGTTGTCTATAGGATGATCTCGATGAGTTCTCCACTCTTTAGATAAATCAGAGTGAATATGCTCTTCTTGAATGGAAGGATTATCATCCACTTCCACATGCTCTATATTAGGTGTAGTTTCAATAATAGCATTTTCATTAAAAATAGGATTAGGCAAATCTTCTTCATCAATAGTTAACCTTTCCTTGATTAGAGGATTGGTTTTATCAAAGGAGACATGGACAGATTCTTCCATGGCTAGAGTTCTTTTGTTAAAGACTCCATAAGCTTTACTCGTGAGAGAATAGCCTAGGAAGATTCCTTCATTTGCCTTTGCATCAAACTTGCCTAAGTTTTCTTTGCCATTATTCAAGATGAAACATTTACAACCAAATACATGCAATTGTGAAATGTTTGGTTTTCTTCATTTGAAGAGTTCATAGGGGGTTTTCTTTATAATGGGTCTTATTAGAACTCTATTTGAAACATAACAAGTGGTGCTTTCCACATCAGCCCAAAAGTACTTTGGGAGGTTAGTTTCATTCAACATTGTTCTAGCGAGTTCTTCAAATGACCGATTATTCCTCTCTTCAACACCATTTTTTTGTGGTATTCTAGGAGCATAAAAGTTGTGATTAATCCCAAGATCATCACAAAATTCCTCAAAAGAAGCATTTTGAAACTCTCCCCCATGATCACTTCTTATAGCAGCGATTTTAAGTGACTTTTCGTTGTGGACTCTTTTAGCGTAAGTGCTAAAGGATTTGAATGCCTCATTCTTATGTACTAAGAATAGAGTCCAAGTGTAGCGTGAAAAATTGTCTACTATAACAAGAGCATAGTAGTTACCACCAAGACTTTTTGTCCTTGAGGGGCCAAATAAGTCCATGTGTATTAACTGCAATGGTCTATCCGAAGAAATCATATGCTTTGGCTTGAAATAGGTTTTTGTTTGTTTACCCATTTGACATGCACCACATAGTTTGTCTTTAACAAACTTCATCTTGGGTAAACCAACAACCAAATCTTTCTTGATTAGCTTATTCAAATGGTCCATATGTATGAGAGCAATTCTCCTATGCCAAAGCCATGCATCATGAATGTCATTTACAACTAAACATGTTGTAGGAAGAGATGAATCTATATCTATCATGTAAATGTTATTAATTCTTTTACCAACAAGTTTAGAGTTTAGAAATTCCTTACTTTCAATGATGCACTTATCTGGGTAGAATGATACATGGAAGCCCTTGTCGCAAAGTTGACTTATGCTTCGAAGATTGTGCTTAAGTCCTTGCCGATTCTACCAACTCCAAGAATTCTTCCCTTGTTGTTGTCGCGACCCGATTTTCGGTTGGAAGACCGGTCCTATGACTTAGGGAGAGGCGAACTCGATTTCTACCTCTTCTAATTGATTTGGAGTCGCCACTACGTTTTTTGCGGTTAAAACGTAGAAAACTCTAAATATGCCCAATTAGGATAATTTGGTCTTTAATCAGAGATTCTGAGCTCGGGAGTCGGTTACGGATCGGGGAAGGTATTAGCACCCCATCCGCCTGTATTAAAACGGTACCCTCACTAATAACATGGACTTTTATACCCTTAAAAATTACTTATTAAAATTCACTAACAAAAGAAAATGTTTATTTTTTATTACTGTGCCTGACAAGAGTTCATCTTGCTCCTACGTATCCCTAGGTGCAATAGGAAAATCAAGGCTACGTAGTTTTCGTTCGGAAGTTAATTGGTTTTGGTTTACTTGGTTTGGAATATCGATAGAAAATTTTATTGACTTTGAGAAAATGTAACTCCCTAAATTTACGTCTTTAAAAATTATAGTATCAGTCCTGAGATTCTCGCCTGAGCGATAGTTGGCTCGCTTTAGCGAGAAAGGCTCACTGGGAGGGTGAAATCATGGGCTATACTGGAGGATTCTCGCCTGAGTGAGAGTCGGCTCGCTTAAGCGAAAAAGGCTCAATTGGAAGGGTGAATTCCTGGGCTATACTGGAGGATTCTCGCCTGAGCGAGGGTTGGCTCGCCTAGGCGAGAAAAGTGATGTTTTGTACCTGTCGAGGCTGTAAGATTCTCGCTAGAGCGAGAGGATCCTCGCTTGAGAGAGAGGGTCAGATCTGAGTTTTTAAAATAGGCGGGATTTTCTCGCTTGAGCGAGAAAGGGCTCGCTTAAGCGAGAACCCGACGTTGTTACATTAAATAGGGGACCCCAAACACATTTATGAGGGTTAACCTAGAGAGAAGTGAGAGAAGGGAGCATTTTCAAGAGCAAGAAGGCTTGTGAGTCATTTAGAAGCTTGAGAAGAGGTAGATCTCTTGATTCTAACTCTCTTCTTCCCTATGAAACTGTTTTGGGTATGTTGGATCTCTTCTCAAAATGAGAGAAACCATGGAAACTCACCCTTTTGAGTTATGGTTCGTTTTATGTTATTTTATCTTGTAAACTCTTGGTATAGAGTTAGTATTTCAAGAAAGGAGAGGGTTTGTGGGTTGATTCATGAAAACTCCAAAACCCTAAAGTGAGAATGTTGTCAAAGAATAAAATGGGTAAAGTGCTAGAGGTAGAAGATGAATATGTATGTTTTAGATGTTGTAAATTTATGATGAAAGTAGTTTAGAAACATTGACAATGTGTTAAATATCTTGTATGGTTAAATAATGCAATATAAGTTGTTTATATGATATTTGGAATAAATGACTAACATTGTGTTATATGGTGGGATGAGGAAAGATCCTAAAGTTGGAGGCGGTGTCGGTGGAACTTACGAAGTCGCCAAAAACCAAACCCAACACTCACCGAGGTAAGGATAAGTCTTTAACTTATGCACTGTAATAGAAAATGCTTGGATTTTCTAATGTGGATAATGAAATGTAATGTAAATCACTTAGTCGTTACAAGCATATATGGGTATGTTTGTAGTGATGAGGAGTGGATTTACTGTTATGTATTGGTGGAGTGCCAATGGAAATTAAACTCGGAATAATGAAATGAATCGTAAATCACTTTGTAGTTATAAGCATATATGGATATGTTTGTAATGATGTCGGGTGTATTTACCGTTTATGTATTGGTGAAGTGCCAATGGAAATAAAACTCGGAATAATGAAATGAGTCGTAAATCACTTTGTAGTTATAAGTATATATGGATATGTTTGTAATGATATCGGGTGCATTTACCATTTATGTATTGGTGGAATGTCAATGGAAATAAAACTCAGAATAATGAAATGAATCGTAAATCACTTTGTAGTTATAAGCATATATGGATATGTTTGTAATGATGTCGGATGCATTTACTGTTTATGTATTGGTGGAGTGCCAATGGAAATAAAACTCGGAATAATGAAATGAATCGTAAATCACTTTGTAGTTATAAGCATATATGGATATGTTTGTAATGATGTCAGGTGCATTTATCGTTTATGTATTGGTGGAGTGCAAATGGAAATAAATCTCGGAATAATGAAATGAATCGTAAATCACTTTGTAGTTATAAGCATATATGGATATGTTTGTAATGATGTCAGGTGCATTTACCGTTTATGTATTGGTGGAGTGCCAATAGAAATAAAACTTGGAATAAAGAAATGAATCGTAAATCACTTTGTAGTTATAAGCATATATGGATATGTTTGTAATGATGTTGGGTGTATTTACCGTTTATGTATTGGTGGAGTGCCAATGGAAATAAAACTCGTTTCAGCCGACCAAAATGGGTTAGCTACTTTAGCTCAAGTTATGTAGCATGGTTTTTCAAAAGTATCAACGATGAAAATGGTTTTAAGGGTATTTGATTTAGATCGTTATTTAACCTTATTAAATTTGGATTAACTTACATTGATGTTTATTGAGCTAATGACTTACTCCTTTGTGTTTTTCGTGTATGGTCAATGTTAATCCCATTGCAGGTAGGTGGAAGAAGTGTGGACGTTTTGATTAGGAGATTAGAGACCTTTATTTTAACGTCTCTTTGCTTATTCTTTTGTAATCTAATTGGTCGTACTTGAACTAACTATTTGTAACGATGAATATGATTTTTCACATGGTGTTGTCCATGGAAACTAGTAACTCGGGATATATGTAGCTATGGGCATTTTGGAAACCCATAGCTAATTGTATGTTGTAGTTACTAAGTTACATTAATACGAATTATGTTTTTCTGTCACATGATCTTGTATGTCACCTTTGGAGCATAGATTGAGGGTGATGAGGGAAGTGAGATTTTTTTTAGTAAATTTAATCGGTTAATATAAATTATAGTTAAATGTATGAAATTGGTTTAAAATAAGGAAAACTTTTAAAGGGTAGGAATTGGGTCCTTACAATTTGGTATCAGAGCATAGTTAATCCTGAGACCAAGGATATGGCCTTGCATGCTTCTTTGTAATCTTTATGTGTTGAAGTTGTGTGAATTGTGCTAATTGTTAAATGGTTATGTGCACTGTGTTTATACAAATTCGATTACTGACAAGTGAGTGAGTACAGATACTCATGGCAGGAAGAGGAAGAGGAAGAGGAAGAGGAAGAGGGGCAAGTCAGAACGTCCCGAATGATTTATTGGATCAAATGGTGGCGGTACTACAGCAGGTCAACTAGAACTAGCATAATCTGAATCAGAATCCGGCACCAAGCCCGAACCCACATCCCCTAGTTCCACCTGGATCGGCAGAATATCGGGGTTTAGATGAGTTCTGCAGGAGGAACCCCACTTAGTTCCATAGGGGATTTGTTCCTGACGCTGCCATTGAGTGGATCCAAGGGGTGGAGCGGATCTTCAGAGCCATGAACTGTACGAAGGCTCATAAGCTGACCTATGCCACTTACATGTTAGTGACAGAAGCCGAGAACTGGTGGGAATATACTCGGCGCCAAATGGAAACCGAAGGACGACTGGTCTCCTAGGGTGCATTCAAGGAGAAATTCCTTCACAAGTACTTTCCTTCTGACTTGAAAAGGAAGAAAGAGATGGAATTTTTGAAGCTGGAGCAGGGGAACATGTCGGTAGAGGACTACGCGGCCAAGTTTGAAGAATTGGCCCGGTTTTTGCCCCTATGCCGAACTGTAAGTGGACGGAAGGTCCAAGTGTGTCAAATTTGAATCGGATTTGAAGCCCAAGTTGAAAAGTATGTTTGGGCACCAAGAGATTGCTGACTTCCCTACATTAGTAAACAAATGTAGGGTGTATGAAGATTATTTGGCAGCCGATGAAGCGGCGGCATCTAGGGTGGTTCCTCCCAAACACTTTGGGCCTCAACGGAACTTCTCGCACGGAAAAGGGAAAGGGATGGCGTTTCAAGAGGAAAGGAAGCCTTACTCTCCTCCGATGGGTAATCGGGGTTATCCTTCGCATGAGCCGAGGATTCATGCCAATGCCTAAGGGTCACGATTGAACTCTTCATCTTTGTGCAACAAATGTGGCCGAACTCATGTTGGTGACTCGTGCCCCGGAATGGCACTTACTTGTTTTCATTGCAAGGAGGTTGGACACATCCGAATAAATTGTCCTAAGTTACCGCAGAGTGTAAATGCTGTGAGGGTTGAACGACCTCGATCCACCAGCAGAGTGTTCACCATGAGTGGTGCAGAGGCATCGGGTGTAGATGGCCTAATTAAAGGTAATTGCATGGTGGCAGATATTCCTCTTTTAGTGTTGTTTGATTCGGGAACGATACACTCCTTTGTATCTATTGACTGCGTGGATAGACTGAATTTGCAAACTGAGTCGTTGCCTTTCGACTTGGTCGTATCCACCCCAACTGATGTGCTTGTGGTGGTGTCGATAGTTGTGTCTCGATGTCCGATAGTAGTAAACGGTAGGGCTTTTTCCATGGATTTAATCTGCTTACCACTATCACAGTTAGATCTAATTCTGGGAATGGACTGGTTGTCTGCAAATCATGTGGTACTTAATTGCGCTGATAAGACCGTGATATTTGGGAATCCAGATGAGATTTCTGATGAGGTTAGTCTTATGAAGCCGATGTCGGCAAAGGAAGTCAGAACTTCCTGTAAGGAGGGAGGGGCTGTGTTTATGTTGTTGGCATCCCTGGAGTGTATTGAGAAACCCAAGGTTGAGGACATTCCGATAGTTCGTGAGTTTCCTGAAGATTTTCCTGGTGATATTCCGGAATTGCCTCCAGTGAGGGAAGTTGAATTCTCCATTGATTTGGTACCGGGAACGAGACCCATCTCTATAGCTCCTTATAGAATGGCACCGTTAGAGTTAGCTGAGCTGAAAAAGCAGGTTGAGGACTTGTTGGCTAAGAAGTTTATTCGTCCTAGTGTCTCGCCGTGGGGCGCGCCTGTTTTGCTAGTTAAGAAGAAAGATGGTAATATGCGTTTGTGTACCGATTACAGGCAGTTGAACAAGGTTACAATTAAGAACAAATATCCGTTGCCTTAGATTGATGACTTGATGGATCATTTGAGAGGGGCGGTAGTATTTCCTAAGATTGATCTTCGACCGGGTTACCATCAACTTCGGGTAAAATCAGATGACATTCCTAAAACTGCTTTTAGGACAAGGTATGGACATTTCGAGTATTTGGTCATGCCTTTTGGCGTAACGAATGCCCCAACAATATTTACCGATTACATGAATCAGATTTTTCATCCGTATTTGGATTCATTCGTATTGGTATTTATTGATGACATTCTGGTTTACTCCAAAAGTCGGGAGGAACATGTAGAGCACCTGAGGATTGTTCTAGAACTCTTGAGTAAGAACCAGTTGTATGCTAAATTGTCTAAATGTGATTTCTGGTTTGAATCGGTGAACTTTCTCGGACATGTAATATCAAAGGAAGAGGTAGCTGTCGATCCTTCAAAGGTTGAAGCAGTTATGGAATGGGTAGTGCCCAAGTCGGTTACTGAAATCCAGAGTTTTCTGGGTTTGGCTGGCTATTATCGGAAATTCATTGAGAGACTTTCGAAGTTGGCACTACCATTGACTAAGCTCACTAGGAAAGGAGAACCGTATGTGTGGTGTAACACCCCAAATTTTAAGTCTTTAAAATTATAGTATCAGTCCTCGGATCCTCGCTTGAGCGAGAGATTCTCGCTTGAGCGAGAAAGGATCACCTGGGAGGGTGAAATCCTGGGCTATACTGGAAGATTTTCGCCTGAGCGAGAGTTTCCTCGATTGGGCGAGAAATGGCAAACTGGGGCTGTTGACACTGTGAGATTCTCGCCTGAGCGAGAATCCCTCGCTTGAGCGAGAGGAAGCCTGTTGGGACTGTGAGAATCTCGCCTGAGCGAGAATCCCTCGCTTGAGCGAGAGGGTCAGATCTGAGTTTTTAAAATAGGCAGGATTTTCTCGCCCGAGCGAGAATCCCTCGCTTAAGCGAGAACCCGACGCTGTTACATTAAATAGGGGACCCCAAACACATTTATTAGGGTTAACCTAAAGAGAAGTGAGAGGAGAGAGTATTTTCAAGAGCAGGGAGGCTTTTGAGTCATTAGAAGCTTGAGAAGAGGTAGATCTCTAGATTCTAACCCTCTTTTTCCCTTTGAAACTTGTTTTGAGGTATGTTGGATCTCTTCTCAACATGAGAGAAACCATGGAAACTCACCCTTTTGAGTTATGGTTTGTTTTATATGATTTAATCTTGTAAACTCTTGATATAGAGTTAGTATTCCAAGAAAGGAGAGGGTTTGTGGGTTCATACATGAAAACCCCAAAACCCTAGAAATAAAAATGGGTAAATTGCTAGAGGTAGAAGATGAGTTTACTTCCTAATGATGAAATATGAGATGAATATGTATGTTTTAAATGTTGTAAAATTATGATGAAAGTAGTTTAGCAACATTGAAAATATGAGGAATATTTTGTATGGTTGAATAATGCAATCTAAATTGTTTATGAAATATTTGGGATAAATGACTAACATTGTGTTGTATGGTGAGAATGAGGAAAGATCATAGAGTTGGCGGCGGTGTCGGTGGAACTAGTGCAGATACCAAGAACCCAACCCAACGCTCACCAAGGTAAGGAGAAGTTATTAATGGTATATGATAATAGAAAATGTGTGAATCTTCTGATTATGTCTACGATCGGTGTATGACTTGCCCTATGTGGTATTGTGTATGACTTGCCCTATGTGGTATTGTGTATGACTTTCCCTATGTGGTATTGTGTATGACTTGCCCTATGTGGTATTGTGTATGACTTGCCCTATGTGGTATTGTATATGACCTGACCCAAGTGGTGATGAAAAGGTAAACGTGCAATTGGAAAATAATGATTTAAAATGGTATTGATGAAGAAGGTGACAAGGTATGATAGAGATGAATGAGTGAATTCAAAAGGGTGGATGTAATAACTGGAGAGGGATAAACAGGAGATGTGGATTTTATCAGTTTATGACTTCTTGTATTATAAAACTTAAAATGTGGATTATCATTTACGAATATTTATTGAGTTGATAACTTACTCCTTTTTTGTTGTTGTGTATATCTGTTATGATAATCCCATTGCAGGTAAACGAGGAAATTGAGGATACCCGGTTCGAGGCATGAGGAGCTTAGAACTCGAAGTCTTATTCTTTTTGTTTGATTGATGTAAACTGTTAATTGGATAATTGTAAATCCTAACTGGATTAGTACTATATTTTTGTAAATCTGGATATTAATAGCTATGGGTATTTTGGAATCCCATAGCTAGTCATATGCGGCATTTACCAAGAAGGGAATATATGAATTATGTTTTTCTGCTCCATGGGAAGTAGGGTTCTAGTTTATTGTGATAACTGACTATAGAGTATTGAATGTTGTTTAATTGAAGAGAAATAGAGACTATAGGAAATATCTATATTAAAATGAGAAGAATTTTAAAGGGTAGAATTTTGGTCCTTACATGTGGACACTTCGTTGTGAAGAAAGCTTTCAAGAGTTGAAACGAAGGTTGACTACGACACCAGTGTTGGTTCTTCCTTGTACCGATAAGGATTTCAGTGTTTATTGTGATGCTTCCAAACAAGGTTTGGGTTGTGTTTTGATGCAGGAAGGGAAAGTTGTTGCCTATGCTTCTCGTCAGTTAAGAATGCACGAGCAAAACTACCATACTCATGATTTAGAATTGGCTGTAGTGGTCTTTGCTTTAAAAATCTGGAGACACCATCTCTATGGCATAAGGTTTGTGGTGTACAGTGACCACAAGAGTTTGAAATATCTGTTTGAGTGGTTACCCTCGTGGAAAGCTTCTCCTTCGAAACGTAAGCTCTCGAAGGACCAGAAGGGATCCCCATTCGCAATCTTACACCGTGAGCTTGAAGCTTTCATTGCGTACATGCCTGACCAATCGTCATTTGAACGGTTTGGCCCGGAGTTGCTATCTGCAACTTTCGAGGTCTTTGGGGTTGCTCTTTGGACTCCAGGTGTTCGCTATCCTTTCTCTAACATCTGAGATTGAATTATCCTATCGTTCAGAGAAGGATACTAGGATCTTCGTTGAGAAGGCCCGAGCGGAACTTCCGCTTATTCCTCTTGATGAGGCGGAATCTCCTGGTAGGCTCGCCTACACGACAGACTCTGGAGCTAGTAAAAGGAGAGTGTTTGCAATTGGGAATTTTATCTTTCAAAGGACCCTTAGACCTCTTTATGATTTTATCATGAAAGTCTTAAGGCGTATCCCTATGGATGGGACCTTTGACTAGGTCCGTCCTTTGGATCGCTTGAGGTCTTCAATTCAGGTATACTCGTATGATCTAAAGTCTGCCACCGATAGGTGGCCGCTTTGCTATCAACTATGTATAGTCTTAACCCTCTTTGGTCCCTTTGTTTCAGACTACATCCGCTTATTATATAGATTGGTACCGTTTGATGTACCTTTCATCATGAAGAAGTGGATGTCTCCCCAACGCCTTGCACTGGAAGGGGGTATTTCCCTGCTTTCTTTAGAACAGGGCAACCTCTAGGTTACTATGCTTCTTGGCCGCTCTTCACACTTTCCCATTACTATTTGGTATGGTGGTGTGCTGAGCAAGTGTACCCAAGTAAGCGCTTCACTAGGTCTGCCATCCTTGGCGATGACATCTGTATTGCAGACTCCAAGGTGGCCAAGGTATACCGCGATGCTCTTGAGACTTTAAAGGTACAGGCGAGTGAATATCTTTATCTTGCCTTTATGTATGATAGTCTCTTCCTCTTAGACTGGCTGGAGTGAGATTATAGACTCCTTTATTCCAACTGCTTTCGTGCCGTTCCCTAGCTCTCTTGAAAGACTACCCATCCAATGAGACTACTGAGACGGCTACATCTATTCCCACTTCTGGGACTGTTTGTTTTTAATGCCATTATGGGACTCGATCGTTATACCCTTCCCTTAGGCCTTAGGATAAGACAATTTATATATATAAATGGCACTGAAAGTTGATAGGCTTACCCTTTGATTGAATAGAACAAAAGTCTTCAATACAGGGAAAAGAAAAGGGGGCATATGCAATTACAAAAAGAGGTTTGGATTGGACAACTAGTTAGCAATAAAAATAGGCTAATAAGCTCTTTGCAAGTCAATTCCCCTGTCCGGATCTAACAAGAGGTTCCATTGCAATGCCTCCTGAAGAAGGCGGCGTCGAGAAGGTGGGCGAGGATATCCCTTCCCCTGAATATGGCAGAAGTGAAAAGACACCTCTACACTCATCAGTAACCTGGGATGAAACCACAAGGTTACCCGAATCAACCACATCTAGGGCGGAAGTTCACTTCTCAAGGCTACCTTTTAACTTTGCTCCTATAAGGGATACTGACCCTCATACTGGGTAGAGGTATTGGGCATATCTCTGTGACTCTTTGACCTGGTTATCACTGCGGTTTAAAAAAAAAAAGTACTTGGGCCTTAGAGGCGGGAAGCGAAGGGAATAGGAAGACCAGGAACGGAGTCACTCGACCAAAAGAAGGTCTTATTTTAGTTCAAAGCGAGGAGCCAGAGACAGATTGCAATTGCAAAAGCCAACTCTAAAAAGCAGCTTTACTTTAAAGAGGGGCAAAAGAAAGGAGAGAACGAGTGGAGTATACTCCACGAGGTAGGTGGGCAGGAAGCAGGAGAGGTGTTGGTGAGTGGGGAAGGTAAGGTAGTCAACCTACGGGAGTCGCGAGCGTTAGTGAGTTGACAGACTCGCCATGCATTCATTCGTGGTTGGAACTTCTCTCTGCAGAGTAGCCTTGTGCATAGAGGCTCGCTCCCTTAATTGATTGACCGGGCCCCTAAGCACAGCTATGGCCTGTACCGCTAACTCTCATGATGCTTCTTTCTGGGAAAGGAAGAAAACTAAAGCAAGCTACCTGAAACAGGAAGACATAAAAGAAAGTCGGTTCTCCTGATTGAATAGCTCGTCATGCAGCAAGACTAAAGAAGGCTCTGAATGGCCGCTAAATTCAGTCCAATACTAAGTAAGTTGGTACGTCAGGTCTTGACCTATCATTCTGTTATCGTGCTTTGACAGCTATAAAATAGCCCTTTCTTAAAGATTGTGAGAGCTTCAGTTTTAGTTGTTGATTTTTAAGGATTATAATTAGAATCATCCTTTCTTCCCTTTACCGTTCCTTGTCGTTCCTTCTCTCTTTCTCGTCTGGCTTGGTCTGGTGGTTCGCCTAGTCGGAGGCTTTCAACTCCATGCCGTGAAAGTTAAACCAATCATTTCTTTCATCAACATCAACGAATCACTATCTCTCTTTCATCGGTAGGGCTATCAGTCTTTTATTTCTGTGTGTAATCGAAGTGTAGTACCTCTCTGGCCCTTATGGGCCTCCACAAATGTAACAAAAAAAATTATAATTTCTTTTTTATGTCTATAAGCTTGTGACTTGATCCGCTAGCGCAGGTTCGATTCCTGCTTGCGAGAAAGGAAAAATGAAACGATCTACAGGGATTTCATGCTTCTCATCCATTCTTTGAGTGAGTCGGGTCATCGGTAGGCTTGCTTCACCGGTATGGCTCATCGGCTTATTAATGACTAAGTGGAGTCAGGAGTCGGAGAGACATTGGATGGGTAGTGGATTGGATGAAGTTAGAAGTTACTATAACGCGTTATTATTAATCTATTTCAATCAAATACCGCTGGCAGATCCTGGTAATGATTAGATAACTGGCACATCTGTCCTTTGCACCTCTCTATATGTATGTGCTTTAGCCCTTATTAATTATGTAAATTAGTATATAAAGAGGAAAGATAAAATGGGCCAAATCGCCTGCATGAAATTCGAACAATAAAATTCCGTGAGTTAACAGCAGGAAACACATACTCTATTCTATGAAAATCACTAGTCTCGTAGAATCTGCACATTGCTATAGTCTTTGGCTCCCTGGGTCCATATTAGTAACTTGAAGACGAACTACTCATCTATCTATACATGAAACTTTCCGCATCCAAAATCGATTGCTTTTTCAATCTCACGGAAAACAATGAGGAAAGACCTTGCTATCTTACTTAGCAAGTCAGTTATTAAATGTCTTATTAATAGATTAATAGAATTACTTTCATTACAGTGCATCTTCCCCAGTTCTCTTAAGATCAAACGGGAGAAAAATGGAAATATTCTCTAAAGTCACTTCTTCGAATAGCAACTCTAGACTCGGGGGCGCTAGTTCCTCCCCTTAATCTACACCGCATTCTTCCATGTCTCTCTTTGTGAGTTTGGTCTCAGTTTAGTCTAAATGGGTCATAAAGAGCTTCAACGAGGTAGGCTCCGTTCCTCGGAGTACCCACTTCCCTCTTCCTCGGACCAAGAGCTCCCCCCCGATACCGATCCTGATCTCCCGTTTGAGAATAGCGTAAGAGGGGCTCCCCAACGAAAGCTCCTCCACATCTCCTCTACTATCCTTCCGTTCCTCTTCCTCTTCCGATTCCGACTTGCTTTTTTCGTTCTCTCGTTCGTAGTGAACTTTCTTTTGCAACTAAACTTTTGAGCTGATTGGCTTGGTCTTCAGTGTAAAAAAGTTTAGGTATAAGATCGAAAAGAATGATTGCATTTCAAGTGAGATGTCCAAGAGAAGAGATGCAGAATTTCCGGTCTTAGTCTTCGATCCTTATGGTAAGGTAAAAAAGGTTCTAACTAGAAAAATCATAAGAGAAGAAAGCTGGCAGCGCGGGTTAGATCCTAGTGTAGAGAAATGCTGTCCGTGTTGAATGATCGAGTAGCTTCGACTTCACCTTTTATCGAAATTGGGTTCGTCTTCAGCCTATCGTAGTTCAAGATCGAAAAGAATTTTGTGAGATGCACATATTCTGTGCATCTTCTCCCATGTTTTCCGTTGGTCAACAACCACAACTCACTATACTTAATTCCTCACTACTCCGTGCAGGCTTGACTTAAGCTGTCTGGAGGGAATCATTTGTTGTCAATCAATCATGCCTCAACTGGATAAATTCACTTATTTCACACAATTTTTCTGGTTCTGCCTTTTCATCTTTACTTTCTATATTCTTGTTCGATTCTTTCCTTTTGATTTCAAAATAAAGATATTTTGCTTATATCTAACAAGGCCCAAGTTGCAGCTGGCTCTTTCTCTTTGGTTAGGAAATGGCTCATCGTTTTTTATGTCTTAATATGTTCTGCCTTTAGGCTATACAACAACTTTACTTCCTTCGTTCTACTTCATTCCCTGTGTTACGTACTTCCTTTTGATCCGGTCTGGGTGGACGAACCTGCTGGATCCTGCTACGTCAACAAGTTCAGGCACGGGCTCCGTGAATCAGCCGCCAGAGGGAAGGGAATGCCTGTTCCTCCCGCTAATCATGTCGCTCCCGGGGAAGCGGATATTCGACCTGTCGTAGCCTGCCCCTATCAGGAAGATGAAATGATAGGGGGGACAGAGTGTTCTAGATATAAGGACACGACTCTTAAGATCCAAGGCCCAACCATCTGCCGAGGAAATTAACTTGGCCCATATTAACGCCCAAGACCGCTTCGAAGTCAAGGTGGATATTATCCAGCAGATGGCAGTCCTTGATTCGGAACCAAGTGGCGATTGGTTTTTTCGGGACGGGGAGTAAACAAAGGGCACCTGAAATTAATTTACCAAAGGGGGCAGGCCAACCAACGAAGAGCTGGCTAAGCATGGATTCATCTGTTGAGGGTTGCGGGTTAAATTTATTGTCTGGAGTCGCTGAGCTGGTTCAGTTGGTAAGTCCCTTGGTACGCTCAGGTTAGCCTGTCAGGGTGAAGGTAGTGGATTTTTCTTATGAAGCGTCTTCCTTCGGCACCCTAGGATTTTAAGTCTAGTTATAACTTTCCTTTCACATGTAGCTGGGACCCTTGACCTTTCTCGCGGAGAGTCTTACGTTCGTTCTCTATCTCGTTCCAAGTATGGTATTGAACTCGTACCCTATAGGTCTAGCTACCTGCGCTTCGTACCTAAACCTCTTAGTTCTTAATTTTATTCTAGTGCCAGGCTGGACCAAGCCCTTTTTACCTAACTTCCCTTGGGTAACGACCTTATTTTCTTCTCCAACGTAGCTATGCCTATGCCCCTTAAAAGCGATCGCTTCTAGAATAGAACTCAAAGCCCCGATGTTTAGTAGAAAGACTTCGGTTTCACATTGCTAGTTGCGTGTACTTGGAACTTCGATTGGCTTAGGCGAGCATGGGCAATATCCTAAACTACCTCTCGCAGATCTGACTCTAACCAATCACAGTCAGTCCTTCTGTCGTTCCCTTTTCGTTCTTATTTAGATTGGGTTGATCTTCGTAATGGGTAATCAGACCGGATCCCCTTATGAAAGAAGCCATCCCGGCAGTCAAAGCTCTTCGAAGCCTTGGTCATATTAGCAGGATGAAAGCCAAAACTAACTGGAATTATAACACAGGCACGCTCACTAAACTAACTGACTGGCCTCACTGAGTTAGGTTTGTATGTAAACGCTATGCCCCTTCACTAAAGGATCTGCTACCGGATTGCTGCGCTTCCGCTTCTCAGGGCCCTCTTGGCAATAGTGTCCTTTCTTATGTTCTGCCTTGATGAGTGGGGGAAGTAGCCAAATTAGGATATCACTACGGGAAACTACAGCGCAGGAAATTAGCGATCCTAAAAAACTAAGCTCTCATGATCACTCGTCTAGATCTCATGCTTTCTACACTACATATTTTAGGCTTTATTTTGCTTTTATGTAAGAATCCCATTTTAGCTTTGGAGCTTTGGTCTTTTTTTTTACTTTTGGTTTCGCTTTTATAATTTGGAATGTGGGGGGAGGGTGCTTTACCTTCTTTCCTTTTTGGCATAGACGGGGGATTCCTTTATATGGTCTTTTTCCTTGAGTCAGGACCTCGGGCTATGGAGCCTGGTTTGGTCCTAGACTTGTGCCCGGTTTCAAAACACCGAGATGATTCCCACATATCCATTCATTGACTTCCCTGAGCACGTAATCTGCCTCGCTTGGGCGTAGGCATCGGAGATATGGAAGGTTGAATGACCTCTTGTAGAGCACATCTCCCATGAGGGTATACCTTGCCGCCCTGTAGGCGACCCTAAGTGCCTAATTTTTCTCTTCTGGTAGCTTCTATTCCCGCGGATAGTCTTTTATTGGATCCATCCAACTTTACTCAAAATCCACGGGTAGCATTTCATTCCCCTCTTCTATGCTTCTTATCAAGAGTGTCTCTACCAGCACAGATTGGGTCAGGTGGTTTACGAGATTCTTGAGAGAGGTGAGCAATTTTAATTTTCTGCTTACTTTATTCAGTAGGTTTTGCAGGCGCCTCAGATGGTTCAGAGTGCCCTCTTTAGCATACAAGTTTACTGGAGTACTGTGTTCTGCCGGTGCAGGTTTTGATTTGAAGACAATTGAGAAGATCTGCATAGGGTTCTTATGGTCTGGTCCTGATATGGTTAAGAACAAAGGGAATGTTGCTTGGAAATTTTCTGCCTTTAAATTTAAATAAGGTGGTTTCGGGCTTCATTGGTGGAGTGGAATAAAGCTGCTATGTTGAAGTATATCTGGGTTCTGGCTGCAAAAAGTCCTTATATCGAGTCTAGGTATGTATTATACATACAATGCTTCTAAAAAATATAAGCATTTTGTTGGTGTATTTAACCACCAAATAATGGTAGCTGGATTTGTAGGAAACTTTTACAGGTGAGAGAGTTGGCTATAAGATTTATTATACATGATGTTGGCAATGGAACCAATACATCTCTCTGGTATGACTCTTTGCTGCCTATAGGTTCTATAGTTGAAAGGTATGTATGGTTAGCAGATCATAGGGGAGTCTGGTGTTCAAAAAAAATGTAAAAGTTGTAGACATACTTTATAATTCCAGATGGTCCCTCCCTGCGGGTGAAAATAAAGATCTGCAAGAAATTGCGTATAGCAAGAATAATCATTCTATCAGACTAGTCTCTATCATTAAGCGTGAAAAGCCAGCGCCCAAAGGACATAAAAGAAAGCTGGTCAATGTCTG
This sequence comes from Lupinus albus, assembly GCA_009771035.1. Classification (NCBI taxonomy): domain Eukaryota; kingdom Viridiplantae; phylum Streptophyta; class Magnoliopsida; order Fabales; family Fabaceae; genus Lupinus; species Lupinus albus. The sequence continues at coordinate 7,137,272 of CM020008.1, read as the reverse complement.
GTAGAACAAGCCGTACTCAGCTACAGACAGGGTTCATCCTCCGGGCTTATGATAACCAATGCTTCCTACGCTCCAGTCAACAACAACACCCGTGAGTCAGGAGCTACCTTTGGGTAAATATCATCAGTCATCATTGAACCTTAGGTACGGATAGTATAAAAAGATATCTGTTTTCATTCTATGACATGTTCTTCTTAAGAGATGTAGTTTCGCCGCCTTTATACAAATATCCTTTAACGAATTGCCCGATTCACAGTGCCTACCTTATTCTCTCCCCAATCACACTGGAATGCTCACTTGTCCGCCTACCAATGATAGCCTTTCAAACCTAATTCCAATATTGATAGAAATGTGAAGGAGACCCACATGCCCACTTCTCCTTCCCCGCCCCATTTCTTTTCTTGGACGGGTCTCGTCCTCTTCCTCAGGTAGGAGAGACTACACCTTAAAGGAGAAACTTAGAAAACAAATAGAATAAAAAAGTCCATCATTAATGCGAACAAGGCAATAGCCTCGGTTAGAGCAAAGCCCAGGATTGCATATCCGAATAACTGTTTTTCCAATGATAGATTTCTTGCCACGGAATGAATTAAGGAACTGAATATGTTTCCAATACCTACAGCAGCTCCCGCTGAAGCAATTGTAGCAGCTCCGGCACCCATTGATTTTGCACCTTCTAACATCTCGAATGGATAAAGTCTCGTCACGCTTTTTCATTCACGATTTGATGTTCTCGTCGCTTCTTCCCCTCGTTCCTTTTATCTTGGACATCTCACTTGAAATGCAATCAATGCATTCATTCTTTTCGATCTTGTACTCAGGTACACTGAACACCAAGCCAATCTCGACAAAGTAAAAAGTGGAATCGATTCGGTCATTCAAGTCGGATAGCATTTATCGACGCTAGGATCCGACCTACGTTAACAACTTTCTTTTCTTATTATATTTATAGTTACAGATCACATCACTCCTAAATGCGGCCTTGATCTTATATACGATACCATTCGCCATGTATGATACTCTTCAAAGAGACAAGAACCTATTCTTGTTCCAATCGAATCATTTGAGGAAAGCCCACTCTCGCTTCACACTTGCTATATTCGCCTAAGCCCATGGGCTCATGAACATAACGAACTTCAACTTATCTTATATGATAATTATCAATAAAATACAACTACTTTATATATAATAGATATTCTGGAAAAGTAGAAAGTCATTGAAGGTATTCCTGACTTTCTTTTTATTCGTAAGACTCTCGAGATTCAAGATTGAGGAGGGTTAATCTCAATTATCCAGGGGTCAGACAATGCTACTTTCTCCTTGAACCTAAGGTTGATTCTTTCTAAGAAAAGTAAGTAAAAGGCCCATGTCTTATTTCAATGCTTTGCTTTGAAAGCGCTAGGCCCCTTGAAAACAAACAGACTTTTTGCGATTGTTTAAGTCTTATGTTATGGGATAACATAAACAAGTATGCCTCTATCATTTCCTTTTATTTTAGTTTGAATAAGCTATGTTGGTGCCGAGGACACTAGTAGATGCCTAGAAGGAGCTCTACCGAAAATCGGATTATAATGAAAGTCTTACTAGCATTGGCGGCTTAAGTGGAAAACTGGTCCTATCCTAATATATATAAGATAAGGAAGCATCCGACTTCTTTTTCATAGTGCACATTTTAAAGAGTGCCAATTGATGCAGAGAAGGAGCTGTTCTCGCTGTGAACGAATGGGCTCTTAGTACTAATCCTAATGCAAGCAAGAAGGGGAAGGTTCATGTCATCTTCTAAATAGAAACCTGGGCATCTATCTAAAAAATAGTCAATCTCGAATACAAGCTGAGAGGGAGAAGGCTTCCTGCGTAGGCAGATTAGAGCAATCCAATTTATTCAAAAAATCGGACTTATCTTTCCTCCTCCTCGAGGATGATGGATCTGGGGAGCTACTCCCATATGTGCCTTTCGACCTGAAGGCCGATTGGGAAATGGCTCCTTGCTCGAATTTCTTTTCTAGTCGGGGTCTTTGTTCGGCCTGCCCGCCCGCGTTAAACAAAGAGCATGGAAGTTCCACAATTGTTTGGTCAAGAGGGGAGGGGTCCTTAACCGAAAAGGCCCTTCTCTCAGGACTGGATGGGACTGATCTAGGAGTAATTTTTGTCATCTTTGTACCGACTTCTACATCACGATTACTTTAGAAAGATTATATAAAAACCCTTCCTTCTATTCTTTTTTTATATGTCAAGCTGGCTAGCCAAAGCTTCTTGAATGACCAACTCTTGCTCGTCCTTTTGGCCCTTTACTTTGAGTTCACCAACTGAACATGACATGACAGTTCTTCCATTCCTCATGCATTCAATAATAGGTCTGGTTTGGTGCTTTCTACGATACTTAATTGTACGATCCTTTAAAGTCTCCGGTGCTGCTCCTGGCAACAAAATTAAGGCCGACACAAGACACAACCGCAACAGTTCGACTAATAAGAGCATGCTTCCTCCTACTCACAAAATTTATTTGAAGTTCTTTGCCTCGGGTTATTAATGCGGATGGAACACGGTCAGTCTACGCAATGGACAAGGTGATATCACGAACTAACAAAGCTGAATGGATAGGGATAGCTCGCTTACTACCTTCTGGTCTCATCCAGCTTCTAGAAGCTGAGAATTTATTATAGCGTAGGGGTGGAAAAGAGCAAGAGTTCCCGCTAGAATCTTCTTTCACAATCGCACATCCATCTCCCTGCATCAAAGCCTTCTTGTTTACCGATCTGCGTAAAAGCTTTATGTTTTAGTACTGGCCTTCCTCTCACTCTTCTTAAACTACCCGTCCGATCGCTTTCATTCATCAAAAGGAGCATTGCCAAATATGTGGATTTGCCGAGGTGCCCAACATTCCTGACTGATGGATGTCTAGGTCTTCCCAAAGATGTACTTTCGGTGTCAAGAAAAGATCCTGCTAAACCAGAATTAGGGGATTCGCTCAATGGTCTATTTGAGATACCGTGCCCGATTCTAAGAAATGGAAGAAGTTGCTTGACCTTATCCTTGTGACCTACGAGCCAAGAATGAATAAAGAAAAAGAAAGAGAGTTATAGGTTACTAGTTAAAAACAAGAGAAGAAGTAGTCAACGGTTACCAGTTGCGTTAGCCGTGTAGTTAGCAAACGGTACTCGAGGAACAGGCTTAGTCAGAGATTCAAAGAGTATGACGGGCGATACCCTTTGCTTTCTAAATCTCATAACATGAGGACCCGTCTTTCTCTTGTTAGTCAAGAATGCATTCCTCTTTCCTTAGAGATCCCTCTTAGAGATAGAGAGAGCGGTAACCTAGCCTGCCATAATAGATAGTCCCATCCCCGGTCTCCAGTTAAGAGAGGAGTACCCAAGTCTAAAGCCAGTAGCTAGCCCCGAGGGCAACCCTAGCCATATGATCCCCTTTCCTAACTTTTTCGTCGACTTAAGCCTTACTTCCCAATGACAAAATAGATATCTTGTCCTGCAAAGATTGGCTCTATTATATAAGTGAATAGATCAAAGCCCTTTTTCATGCACGAGCATCCATCGCAGACTGGCCTCTTAAACTAAACAAAGAAGGAAGAAAGAATAAAATCCGAAGAATAGTGTAGTATAGATGTGTCCTTGGGAATAAAATTTCCTTCTTCTCTTGGTTCTCATTGGCATAAGGCTCTAGTTCGACTAGCTTGAAGGTGGGCAATTTTGCTTAGCAGTAGGAATTTGATATAGAGCTGCAAAAGCTTGACTTGGCTAGAGGGGAAGGTCGGAGTTCACACCCGCTTTAATTTTATATGGATTGAAACCCCTGTAGTTCAGTGAGCCGAGGGCAAGAGTCATTCATGGCACGCTTTTTCTAGGTCCTATGGAACAACGAGAGATGGACTTACCAGGTATGACAGTCGCTAGGCTTGGTCTTCTTTGTATCCAGAGTCAGTCTACCCAGAGAAAGGGGAAGCTCTAAAAGAAGGTTCGAGGAGCCTTGCCAATTAACAAAATATTGGAGAGATGGGAATAATAATTGTGTATAGTATAAATTAAAAAGATAAAGAGATTCATATTCAAGTGCCATCCTCCAGGATTTTGCTGTTGAAGGAATAGGAACAACTCTTATTCACGACCCTGCTGCCATTGAATCTGTTGAGTTTGCTCCTATCGTAGATAAGAGAAAGGCAGCTTAAAGGAAAGCAGTTGTAAAAGATAAAAATCCCCTACCCAGCATTAGAATTACCGCCGTTGGACTAAAGCATTGGGAAAGGGCCTACCCCTACTCGAAAGGAAGTTAAGTCGCCCAGTGAAGGAACCCAGGGAGAAGCTTTTGTCTCTTTTGTTGAATCGACTCTGAACGAATGCTTTTCTGTTAAAAATAAAGAAGAAGATATTGCCCTCGGTGCGCTAGGAAGAGGTTTTCCGAAACCATTGATTGAATGGTTTGGTCGAAAAGAAAGGAATTAGCTCTGCTTCGAGGAACTAGCCTTTTCGAATATGATTTTCGAGATGTAGAAGGAGCTCCACCGAACCTTTAGCGAAGGACGGAGTTAGTGCATTGATGCAGAGACTAAAAAAGATTCCGATTCAAGCTCTGAACCAAAGCAAATTATTTTCTCTATTGTACCCTCATCGACACTGAATCTCCAGGTATATTAGCTCTAATCGGGCAAGTCAGGAGTAAATAGTCTTTACCTTTATTGTTGCTATATAAAGAGATGGTCTATCAGTATGAAAAACTTTTTGAATTTCCAGTGGATTTTCCCTCAACCACCCATGTGGAAAAATTCATTTCCACTCTGGATGTCAACCATGGTATTCCATTCTATACTAATGGATACTATGATACAATAGTCCAAGCCTTGAACATTGAAAGCCCTAGTTCCACCCCCCAAAACGACGGAATTCAAAACAAGGCACATGATCTGTGTGAGACGTATAAAAAAAAGGCGCCTTGACTAAGCAGGTACGGGTGGGGATGGCATTAGTAGGGGGATTAGAAGGTGAAAAATCAATGGGTGCCGGAGCGACTACAACCATGTCCGAACGACTGCTTTCTTATAGGCGGGGACCGCCATTTGCATTTTGAAATGCTTTATATTTATTCTATAGAAGGACGGACTATAACGAGGCGGACGATAGACCCACTCACGATCTACTAAAGGGAAAGTAGCTTGATATTGGTTCGAATCCAATTCGTTAGATTTATAAGTATCTTCACAAGGGAATCCATCTGTGAGTTTCCTTGGTTAGAATACGCTTGGGATGCCAGAATGTCAGGATAATTGGTCTACCTACAAAACAACCAGTGCCCTCCTTCCAGAACAGCTCTTCTAGCATCATCACTAAAGAACCTCAAGAAGTGGAAAGCTTCTCTAACATCTGATATTTCAAACAGATAATGTAGTACCACCCAGGGAAGGCTAATGTAGTACCACCCAGGGAAGGCTAATGTAGTGGCCGATGCACTCAGTCGGAAGTCCTTGCGCATGTCGGCTTTGATGGTTAGAGAAGGGAAACTGATAGAGGAGTTCAGGAATATGAACCTGGACGTCCAAATAAGACCTTATAGTATGATATTGGGTATGCTTAAGGTCACAAATGAACTATTTGATCGAATCCGAGTAATGCAAGTTGAGGATAGTGAGCTAATGGTCAAACGAGATTTGATGATGAGCGGGAAGGAAACCAACTTCGTATCGGACTCTAGTGGGATGATGCGTTACAAAGGGAGGGTGTGTGTACCTCGTGATGAGGAATTACGGAAGATTATTTTCGAGGAGTCCCATAAGAGTAAGATGTGTTTTCACCCAGGGACAACGAAAATGTACCAAGACTTGAAGAAGTTGTTTTGGTGGTCTGGATTGAAGAGAGATGTGGCTTCGTATGTCTCGAGTTGTCTGATATGCCAGAAAGCCAAGATTGAGCATCAGCGACCATCAGGAGAGTTACAAACCCTAGAAATTCCCGTTTGGAAGTGGGATAGTATCTCCATGGATTTTGTATTGGGCTTTCCGAAAACTCAGAAGGGATACGACTCGATATGGGTAATAGTGGATCGGTTGACTAAGTCTGCTCATTTCTTGCCGATGAACATGAGGTACTCCCTAGAACGATTGGCGGAGCTGTATATCCAAGAAATTGTTCGTTTGCATGAGATACCGTCGAGCATTGTGTTGGATAGGGAGCCCCGTTTCACTTCAAACTTTTGGACTAGTTTGCAGTCTGCTTTGGCAACCAAGCTGAAATTGAGTTCAACATATCATCCACAAATGGACGGTCAATCGGAAAGGACAATACAGTCATTGGAGGACCTTTTGAGGGCTTGTGTCTTGGAACAACCAGGGAGTTGGGATGACATGTTGCCTTTGATTGAATTTACCTACAACAATAGCTTCCATTCGAGTATTGGGATGACACCCTATGAGGCTTTGTATGGTAGGAAATGCCGAACTCCAGTGAGTTGGTTTGAAACTGGGGAGAACTTGATATTGGGACCCGAGCTGGTTCAAGAGACGACGGACAAGATCAAGAAAATCCCGGAGAATATGAGAATCACCCAAAGTCGACAAAAAAGCTATTATGATAAGAGGAGGAAACCTCTTGAATTTAACGAAGGAGATCATGTTTTCATGAGAGTTGTTCCGACTACCGGTATTGGTAGGGTGTTGAAGTCTCGTAAGCTGACTCCGCGATTTATTGGGCCGTATCAAATAATGAAGAGGATTGGGCCGGTAGCATATCGGATTGCTTTACCTCTGTTATTGTCGAATCTCCATAATGTGTTTCATGTGTCTCAATTGAGGAAATATGTTGGGGATCTATCTCATGTGGTTGAGTCTGATCAGATAGAGTTGAAGGATAACTTGACTTTTACAACGTTGCCCGTGAGAATCATGGATACCAGTATCAAAAGATTGAGGGGCAAGGAGATTGCCTTGGTGAAGGTATTGTGGAGCCAAGTGGACGAAGGAGATGCTACTTGGGAGGTGGAGCGTGAGATGAGGGAGGATTACCCTCATTTGTTTGAATCAAGATATGTTTTTTCGGGGACGAAAATTCTTATAAGAGAGGGAGGATTGTAACACCCTAAATTTACGTCTTTAAAAATTATAGTATCAGTCCTAAGATTCTCGCCTGAGCAAGAGTTGGCTCGCTTGAGCGAGAAAGGCTCACCTGGGAAGGGTGAAATCATGGGCTATACTGGAGGATTCTCGACTGAGCGAGAGTTGGCTCAGTTAAGCGAAAAAGGCTCAACTGGAAGGGTGAATTCCTGGGCTATACTGGAGGATTCTCGCCTGAGCGAGGGTTGGCTCGCCTAGGCGAGAAAAGTGATGTTTTGGAACTGTCGAGGCTGTAAGATTCTCGCTTGAGCGAGAGGGTCAGATCTAAGTTTTTAAAATAGGCGGGATTTTCTCGCTTGAGCGAGAAAGGGCTCGCTTAAGCGAGAACCCGACGCTGTTACATTAAATAGGGGACCCCAAACACAATTATGAGGGTTCATCTAGAGAGAAGTGAGAGAATGGAGCATTTTCAAGAGCAAGAAGGCTTGTGAGTCATTTAGAAGCTTGAGAAGAGGTAGATCTCTTGATTCTAACTCTCTTCTTCCCTATGAAACTGTTTTGGGTATGTTGGATCTCTTCTCAAAATGAGAGAAACCATGGAAACTCACCCTTTTGAGTTATGGTTCGTTTTATGTGATTTTATCTTGTAAACTCTTGGTATAGAGTTAGTATTTCAAGAAAGGAGAGGGTTTGTGGGTTGATTCATGAAAACCCCAAAACCCTAAAGTGAGAATGTGGTTAAAGAAGAAAATGGGTAAAGTGCTAGAGGTAGAAGATGAATATGTATGTTTTAGATGTTGATGCTATTGATATGGTCGACCATTTGAGCTTGTAGGCCTGTCTTTGTTGATGAGGAGGCAACTTTATCCATCTGGAGCGACTTGACTAGGTCGTACTCTATGCATAGTTGACTTATAGCCTGCAATAGGTTTAGTAACCAAAGTTTAGTATGACCCATGCCATGGAGCAGAAGGTTACGTGAGAGGGGCAGGTGGCGTGCGACAAATGATAGTAGCAGGCGACGTGGCAACCATGCATTGGCAGTATGATAGATGGATGGCAGAGGTATGGTCCAAGTACTGGCCCGTGTGAATATCCAATTTTGTCCTCCCTATTTCTATAAAGCAAAAAAATTTTTTTTTTTTTTAAAATACGAAAATATATATTAACAACTTGAGTAGAATATTATTTTATATGCCCTTATACTAATTGTATCTCCATTGATTATTTAGTTGTTAACCTTCAATTATAAAACCTTTGGAATTTTTTGTTAGGGTAGCATAGGTTAGAAACGCCTAGATAGGGGGGGGGGGTGTGAATAGGTGTAAGTGGACAACTATGACTACTTTTTCCGATGCACAATGAAAGTGGAAAAAATTAGTTGCTTAATCGATTAATTAGAGTGGTAATCGATTATTGACAGATACAATTAATCGATAACTACATGTGTAATTAATTATCCTTCACAGAAAGACTTAGAACCAAAAACAACTGTTTCTTGATTTACAAGTAAAGTAGAATCCAATACTCAATATAACCAAATTACACTATATGTTGAGCAATTTCTTTAAGCACACAAATTATACTAAAGGACTGAATTATAAAGAGATAGGGATAAGAAGATTGAGAGTTTGATATTTTATCCAGGCAAACTCCATCCAGGCCTCCCCTTCTGATCTTGAGAGATTTGCTTCACAATGTGGAAATAATGTCTTACAAACATACTTTCAAATACACAAGTCTTTCTCTCTTTGAACCTGAGTCTCTAAGCTAAGCTTGACAATTTCCCTCGCTTCTACTAGCTATCCTCACCACTTCTAACGGCTGCCAACTCACTTCTCACTCACAGCCAATATACTTGCAAATGAAGACTAAACCAACTACCTGCAGCTAGTGATATTATCACACTTTCAATAATCCTAGAGAAAGAACCTCTTCATACAAAAGAAACAAAATCTTGATCTTAAAGCAACTAAAACAATATGCTTATCTCACAGAGTTGATTCATACAAACCCAAGATTGAATCCCTCACACAACCTAAAGACCAAGTGAGAAAGTATGATATAGTTTGTAAAAACAAGATTTTGATGCACTCTAATGCAATGGTAAAACACTTAAGAACGTTTTCCTTAAAACAACTCAAGAAAATTTCTCAAACGTTTTTCTATGACAAAACAATTCGCTCAGATAATCTTGATTAGATTTAAAAATTTTGGAATGTGACTTATAAGAAAAGTTATGGAAAAGCATATTCTATAACTAACTGATTTCAACAACAATTAATCGATTAACCCAATGAATAATCGATTAACAGGTTTTAAAAATAACAGACTTATGTTGAACTTAATCGATTAACAAGAACCTTAATCGATTAATGTCACTAAGAAATTAATGATGTTTATGTTAGGACCCAAATTCTACCATTGAAATTTTTTCCTTATTTTATTCATCCTTCATATATTTTTCTACGACTTTTAAATAAAAATACCAACAACTCAACTTAAGTCTCATTTCCCTGCTCTTATCAATTTCATAACCCCAAAATAACACACATGTTCGCATAGCAGAAAATCATAATTCATTCATATATCCCGGTAACTACCGCATACAATTAGCTTTGGGATTCCAAAATACCTATAGCTACGAATATCCAGAGTTACAAATATTCATGTTCAAAATACAGTTAGTCATATTACAAAAGAATGAATATAAGAACTTCCAAAAAGAATTAAAAGCCTCTATACTCCTAATCAAAACGTTCCTACATCTTCCACCTACCTGCAATGGGATTAACATTGCATAGAAACACAAAGGAGTAAGTCCTTAACGTAAAATAATGTCAATACACGTTAATCCACATTTTAATAAAGTTAAGTAAAAACTTAGAATTAACTATACTTAAAACCATTTCCTTTGTTTATACTTTTGAAAACATGCTCCATAACTTGAGCTAAAGTTTGCTACATTGCTTGAGTCAAAGCTTGCTACATTGCTTGAGCCAAAGCTTGCTACATTGCTTGAGGCAAAGCTTGCTACATTGCTTGAGGCAAAGCTTGCTACATTGCTTTAGCCAAAACTTGCTACATTACTTGAGCCAAAGTCGCTAACCAATCATGGTCGGTTAAAAACGAGTTTTATTTCCATTGGCACTCCAACAATACATAAACAGTAAATCCACACCATCATCATTACAAACATACCCATATATGCTTATAACAATTAAGTGATTTACAGTTCATTCCACTATTCCGAGTTTTATTTCCATTGGCACTCCACCAATACATAAAGAGTAAATCCACACCATCATCGTTACAAATATACCCATATATGCTTATAACAATTAAGTCATTTACAATTCATTTCATTATCCATAATCAGAAACATCCACGCATTTTCCATCACAATGCATAAGTTAAAGACTTATCCTTACCTCGGTGAGTGTTGGGTTTGGTTCTTGGTAACTTCGCAAGTTCCACCGACACCGCCGCAAACTTTAGGATCTTTCCTCATTCCCACCATATAACACAATGTTAGTCATTTATTCCAAATATCACATAAACAACTTATATTGCATTATTTAACCATACAAGATATTCATCATATTTTCGATGTTTCTAAACTACTTTCATCATAAGTTTACAGCCATCTAAAACATGCATATTCATCTCATATTTCAATATTAGAAAGTAAACTCATCTTCTACCTCTAGCATTTTACTGATTTTCCTCTTTAACCACATTTTCACTTTAGGGCCCACAAACCCTTTCCATTCTTAAAATACTAACTCTAAACCAAGAGTTTACAAGATAAAACAACATAAAACGAACCATAACTCAAAAGGATGAGTTTCCATGGTTTCTCTCATTTTGAGAAGAGATCCAACATACCCAAAACAAGTTTCAAAGGGAAGAAGAGAGTTAGAATCATGAGCTTTACCTCTTCTCAAGCTTCTAAATGACTCACAAGCCTTCTTGCTCTTGAAAATGCTCTATTCTCCCACTTCTCTCTACGTTAACCCTCATAAATGTGTTTGGGGTCCCCTATTTAATGTAACAGCGTCGGGTTCTCGCTTAAGCGAGCTCATTCTCGCTCAAGCGAGAAAATCCCGCCCATTTTAAAAACTCAGATCTGACCCTCTCGCCCAGGTGAGGGAACTCTCGCTCAGGCGAGGCATCTCTCGCTCAAGCGAGCCAACTCTCGCTCAGGCGAGAATCCTTCCGTATAGCCCAGGATTTCACCCTCCCAATTGAGCCTTCCTCGCCCAGGCGAGCCAACTCTCGCTCATGCGAGACCACTCTCGCTCAAGCGATCCAACCCTCGCTCAGGCGAGAATCCTTCAGTATAGCCCAGGATCTCACCCTCCCAGGTGAGCCATTCTAGCCAAGGCGAGAATCCCTCGCTCAAGCGAGAATCCCAGGGCTGATACTATAATTTTAACGACGTAAATTTTGGGTGTTACAGTTTAGGTATTGGAACTTCATTTAATCGATTAAACCCATACTTAATCGATTAACGACATCAAAAATTACAAGATGGTAGCTACTGGAACTCTCATTAATCGATTAACCCAGAGCTTAATCAATTACTAGGCTTCTACAACTACTTGTTCCATTAATGAAACATATAGTCAATTAATAGTTAAGCATAAAATAGTTTCTTGGTTTTCAAGTATCTCTCCTATATGATGTAAGTGGATGCAACGAATGTTTTTGAAAAACTTATCATTTTAATGCAACCTAATAAAATTTGGATGGATGATGACTCAAAAAAGTTAAACACATTTTAAGTTTACGTGAGATTCTTATCCTTGGATTTACCTAATTAGACTCAATCTAAGCAATTATCTTAAGACTTCTAAAAATTAAAAAATAACTTCCATAAGCCATAGACGATCTTGAGCCTTGATATGTTGTTTGTTGACTTGTCATGTCTTCAAGCTTTACCATAGCGTCTTTGTCTTCATCGAAATCAAATCAAAAGATCGATGTTGCAACCTTTCACATTGACTTCTCTTGTAATCTCATTTTTAGTTATTACTTGTTTAGAATATTCTTTCATAAATAAAATGATTAAAACTACAACAAAGGGAAAGATAAAAAAGGAGAGTGAAGGAAGTTGAGAGGAGTTAAAAAAAACGTAGAAAGAAGAGGTGATATTGGCAGTAAGAGAAAAGATAATTGAGAGAAAGCTGAGAGAGTAACATATAGAGAATACGAGAGAGAAGAGTCTCATTCTGATAAGACTGGAAGAAAATGTTACCTACTTTTATTATTCTTGTACCGTTACAATATTATGGTGTAGAAAAGAAAGTAACGTAAAATAAGGAAAATGCAACGATGAAAGATAAGGATAGACTCTGATCTCCAAGCAGACATGTCTAGGGGCAAGCTAGAAATCACAGTGACCTTTCAATATGGCCTTGGAGTGCATTGTGAGAAGGAGATTCAGTAGGGTACAAGAAATGATAACACTATTAGCATTACATGAAAGTAAAAGACAAAACTCTATCCTATAAACCAACTATGGAGTATCCTTCTTCTATCATTTGCTATTAAGAGAGATAATAAGCCATTCATTCCTTGAACATCATGTTCACTTGAGATGAGGTGTCTTATTATATATACCTCTCCCCATGAAAGAAATTAGTTCTATAATATAAAATTCAAATTCCAAATATGCCAAAATAATTTAAGAAAAAACCAATCTCATCACTATTACTCATAAACACCCTTTTAAAAATTGTTTAAAATCAAAGATCACGACATATTCAAATCAAGAGAATCAAACCACAGTTGGCAGTCCTCGGGGAACTAATGAGTTAGATCATATTTTGAAATGACTTTTTTGAAGGCTTAGAGTAATCAAATAATGAGGCAATCATGTTTCTATCTACTGATCATACAAATTATCATCTCACACTCCATTCCACAAATCTCATTTACCCAAACGAGAACAAAAAACAAAAATAATAATAAATTAATACATGCATTAGTGTGAGATATTTGATTTAATAATTTATATGAAATGGATGATGATGCAAATATAAGACCCGAAATAGTGAACATCCTTTGACAAATTTTTCTAATGAAACCAGACGTCTTTGAAATTTCCAAACACTAAGAAGATATTCATCGTCACCCCATTTGAACCATAGGCTTTATGAAATGACATTTTTTTAAATACCAGCAAAATATCAATAACCGAAGACAAGATAGTTGTCCAAATATTTCTTTGACATTCAATTACTAAGAAATAAATACACTCATCCTATATCGTTTCCTCATGCAATTCAAATAAAGATGTTCATCTGTCAAAATGTGAAATAATAGAGCATAAAAAATATAAAAAGCCCGCTGAGGTTTCAGAAATAATAATCTCGGGCAAAATTCAGGGGAAATAAAATATACTATCAATGATCACGAAAAAGAATAATTCAAACTCCTTTTGGGAAGATTATCGCCTAAACAATAGGCTTTCACTCATTCCATCACAAAAATCCAAAATAAAATTTCACTAGTTGAATATCGTTTTAGAAAAGTATTCAAATAGAACAATGGAGAAAGGAAAACATAGAAATGAGTTTGGGAAACACATTTTTGATGCTTATCCTTTTTCTTGGAAACCCTTAGCCAAACCAAAATACAAGCTCAAAAGACCTCGTCGAGGATTTGATTTTCCGAAAGTGTATACGTTGGGGTAGAGAAACGTTGGCTCCAATAAATCTAATAAAATTTAGATAAAGGGAATCTTTGGATGTCAGTTCGAAGGGATATCTCATTGTATTATCATTGTTTTTAATATTTATTTTTAAAGATGCTCATAATGATGACATCCAACACGTCAAACAAGGACAATTATTGGGTCAATATTGTGTATCCAGATGAAAGCTCAAAGAAGCCCAAAGCCTGACAATCATGAAATTGATAATTGTGGATAGATCTCAAATAACTCAACCAAGAAGGGCATGATCTTATCATCACCTTCAAGGGTATGACCCATGCTCAAAAAATATAGTGAAAACAAGGAAAAAAAACAAGCCACTAAAGGAAAAAAAGAGAGGACAAAAAGCTGAAGAAAAAAATTGTTAGGTTGAAAACCCGCAAAGGTGACCTAAGAAGAGATGACCGATGCTAAGTCAAAAACCTGAAAATTCGATTTAGTATCACTACAAGAAGAGAGAATTTTCGACAGATACCTACATCGGATATTATGGGCAAAATTAGGGAAAATAAAACGAACATCCTCAAATGGAAATTCACTATTGCTCATCCTCAATCATCCAAACTGGGACAATTTTTTTGAAGTCTGAGTCACAACCTATGATTAATGAAGGATTCTCAGCAAGAATATGACAAATATACTAGGACAATTTATTGGATAATTATACTCTTCTAATAAAATTTTGACAAGATACTGTGGCAATTGATTGGATGATCAAAATCTTCCAATAAACTCTTAACAAAATGGGGCAGTTGCTCTAAGAATCAAAGTGACCTCATTAATCAAGCAACTCAACAAGAACTCTGTCAACTAAAGAAAGTAAAAAAAGATATTTAAACCCAAATTTTTAAGGGTGCTAAAGAGTAAAAAATTTCAAATCCAAATTTCCAAATTTTCAATATCATTTTGATATATTCATTCAATAATTGTGGTTCATACACCACTCTATCATGCAAACATAACCAATTCGTACAACACTTCATCTAACAAACATGCCATACTTTCTTTCATCAATGCATACTCATGCATATAGGAATTTCATGCATCATATAGAGTAGTCTCGTACAATCACAACAAGCATGCATCATTCTTGCATATTCACACCTTCAAAGGTGGTCAATCAAATTTCTTAAAAAAAAGAGACATTGACGGACTCAGACACCGAAATACTATGATGTTGCTAGACTCAGACGCTAGAATGTTTTTAAAAAAAAAACATTGCCAGACTCAGACACTGAAATGTTATGACGTTGCTAGACTCAGACGCTAGAACATTCTTAAAAGAAAAATTATTGTCGGACTTAGATGCCGAAATGTAATGAAGTTTCTAGACTCATACGCTAGAACATTCTTAAAAGAAAAAACAATGTGAGACTCAGACGCATAAATGTTATGACATTGCTAAAATCAAATGCTAGAACATTCTTAAAATAAAAGAACATTGTCGGACTCAAACGCCAAAAATGTTTTGACGTTGCTAGACTCACATGCTAGAACGTTCTTAACCAAAAACATTGTTGGACTGAGACGCCAAAATGTTATGATGTTGCTGGTTTGAGATGCCAACACATCATTAAAATAAACAACTAAGCAAGTCATCATTTTTTATTTTTATCTCGAGTTCTAACAGTACCTAACCTGCATTCTCGTATTTATTTTTATTGTCTCGAGTTCCAGAAGTACCCGACCTGCGTTCTTGGCGAGTTCTGATAGTACAAGACCTACGTTCTCGTTTTAAAAAGTTTTTCTTTCTAGGACTCCAAGTCTAATGTGCTTTCAATCAATCTTTCCAGGATCCCGAACCTGATGTGAATTTTCGAGTTTCGGCACTACCCGACTTGGGTTCTTATTTTAAAAAGTTTTGCTTTCCAGGACCCCGAGCCTCATGTGTTTTTTCGAGTTCTGACAATATCCAACATGCATTCTCGTTATAGAAAGTTTTGCTTTCCAAGACTTTGAGTGTGATGTGCTTTTAATCAATCTTTTCAGGAACCCGAGCCTGATGTGAATTTCGGAGTTCTAGTTGTAACCAACCTGCATTCATGTTTTAAAATGTTTTGCTTTCCAGGACCCCGAGCTGATGTGATTTTTTATCAATCTTTTCAGATCCTTGAGTCTGATGTGCTTTTAGTCAATCTTTATAGGACCCCGAGCTAGATGTGAATTTTTGAGTTTCGCTATTACCTCACATGCATTCTCATTTTAAAAAGTTTTGCTTACTAGGACCCCTGAGCCTGATGTGCTTTTAATCAATCTTTCCATAACCTAATCAATCTTTCTAGAACCCCACCTGATGTGAGTTTCCAGTTCCATCAGTACCTGACGTGCGTTATCGTTTTAAAAAGTTTTTATTTTTAGACCTCGAACCTGAAGTGCTTTTAATCAATCTTTCTAGGATCCCCGAGCCCAATGTGAATTTCCGAGTTACGGTAGTATCCGATCTGCTTTTTTGTTTTAAAATAATTGCTTTATAGGACTCCGAGCTTGATGTGCTTTCAACTATTACTTTCCAAGACCCTTAGGCTGATGTGAATTTCCGAGTTCTGGCTATGCCCAACCTGCGCTCTCGTTTTAATTTTTTTTGCTTTTCAGGACCCCGAGCCTCATGTGCTTTTAATCAATCTTTCCAGGACCCGTTGCCTGATTTGAATTTCTGAGTTCAAGCAATATACATGTATTCTCATTCTAAATGTTGCATTGTGATCATTTTCTTCGCCTTGACAAAATTAATGTTCATTTCTTTACTGATTACTTACTAAGATAGCACAAAAACCTCAGTTTGATTGATATTAAACAACAAGTAAAGAATGACAGTTATAATCACCCAATTTTATCTGACCTATTTGTATATAAAACAAAGAGAATCGGAATTTTCAAAAGACAAAAATATATATTAACAACTTGAATATAATATTATTTTGATGCCCCAATAGTAATTATATCTCCTTTGATTATTTAGTTGTTAACCTTCAATTATAAAACCTTTGGACATTTTTTGCTGTAACTTATTTATAATATTCTTTCAGGAACACAATAATTAGGACTACAACAAAAGGGACGATAAAAAAGGAGAATAAAGGATGTTTAGAGGAGTTAAGAAAAAGGAGAATAAAGGATGTAGAAGGAAGAGCTGATATTGGCAGTAAGAGAAAAGGTAATTGAAAGAAAGCTAGGAGAGAGTAACGTATAGAGAATAAGAGAGAGAAAAGTCTCATTCTGATAAAGAGACTGGAAGAAAATGTTACCTACTTCTTCTTATTCTTGCACTGTCACAAAATAAAGGAGTAGAAAAGAAAGTAACGTAAAAGATGGAAAAGGCAACGATGAAAGATAAAGACCCTCGAAGCAGAGATGTATGGCGGCAAGTTTTTGGTAACAATGATGCCTAGAAAGTTTGAATGTATATCTTATTCAGTTACTGGTAAAAGAATACAGATACATATATATAGTATAAAGGAAGACCATACAATCAAACTATATTACAAATCAATCTAACTGATTTTTCTATCTAATTTACAGCTGTAAAATCCATAGATTATAGGAAATAATAATAACCAAATATCTCAACCCCTCAAGTTGGTGCATAGATGTCACACATGCCCAACTTGTCTAAAAACTTTAAGAACACTCGACTTGAAACAGCTTTAGTAAGGATATCTGCCCACTGATCTTTTGATCGAATTTTAGGGAGCTCCACAATTTTCTCATCCAACTTCTCCTTAATGAAAAAATTGTCTACCTCTATATGCTTTGTACGATCACGTTGAACCGGATTATGAGCTATGTCACACGCTGTTTTATTGTCACAATATAGTCGAATTGGTTGCTTAGGTGGGTAGCCCAAATCCATCATGAGAAGTCTTAGCCACAGTGTTTCACATACTCCAAGTGTCATACCTCTAAATTCAGCCTCTACACTTGAACGTGCAACAACATTATGCTTTTTACTTCTCCATGTAACGAGGTTACAACCTATAAAGGTGAAATAACATGAAGTTCACCAAAGTTCCACACAAAAGTTCACCAACAATCGTCCTCTTCAACACTAAGTGAAGCTGAACCTTGGAGCTTCCTTGCAAAGCCTCAATCGCTACCACCATTGTCTAGCCCGAAAATCATAGTTCAAAAGAACTATCATACTCCCCCTTGGAGCTCTAATACAAATTTTTGGTGCAGCGGAAGTGATCGTTGTGCAGCATTGGTCACAAGCAATCAAATAATGCATAGAATAAATTGAAGAGAAGAAACAAAGAATTTGGTAACGGAGTTCGACCAATTCTGCCTACGTCCCTGGGAGCGCTGAGCAGCTACCAAGATATTATTAGAGAATAAGGATTATAAACCCTATCACACCCATGGGCCCAAGTGCTTATGGTGTGTTTCTATTTGGTGCTTATATCTGGTTCACATTACAACAAGGGACGTGAGTCCAGTATATAATATTGATACTCTACTCTCTTTTAATACTAGGCAACGTGAGACTTCATATAATAACATATTTCAAACATCCACAACAATTTCCACCTTGATTGAAATAGACGAATATCTCACTCCTTAGGAAATCTACCCAAGATTCTCCACCTTAGCGAATATCTTACTCCACCTTGCTCAATGCATAACTCTCTCTAACAACTCCACATAAGAGTTTGCTCCCCTTCAGCATAAACCTTTTGAGTATCCTTGAATATGTTACCAAGAGCCTAGCTCTCCAAACTTTTAGTGTTGCTTCTCGTACCGCCACCAAGTGGAACACGCCACCTAGACATCAATTGCTAGGAAGTCTTTCGATATATGGAGCCTCTACACAAAAGTTGACTAACAATCGTCCTCTTCAACACTCAGTCAAGATGAACCTTGGAGCTTCGTTGGAAAGTCTCAACCGCTACCACCATTGTCTAGCCCGACAATCGTAGTTCAAAAGAACAATCATACTCCACCATAATGGGTATACCCACAACACGCACCTTGCGTAATGCTAACCAATGCCCATGTCACACCCTTGCATCCAAGCCAATGCCCATGTCACACCCTGCATCTCTACCAATGCTCATGTTACACCTTGCATCAAAGCCAATGCCCATGTTAAACCCTACATCAAAGTCCCCCAACACCTCTATGCTTTTGTGAATCTACTAACAATTAATATCTTTCACTATGACATCCCAGATACGCCATTAAGATATTCCACTTCTCATTTCAAATGAGACCATTCTCTCAACATCTAGAGAGATATTGCCAGTACCTGTATCAGGGACAAACTCAATACCTGAGTCCCTATCTCCACCTTGATCATAATCTAGTATATGAACTTCTGGGGGTTCTGGATCATCATATGTTGCCCCCACCATAATTCCGCCATGTTTTCTTCTCCTTCAAATCATCTATTTTATCCTTGCATAATACCTTTGACACACATTGTCTAACCAACATGCCTTCACCCTCTTTTGGCATTATCTAGCAAATGGGTAAAGAGCCATCTACCAATTGGATCTGATACAAATTGTTGGTGAAGCGGAAGCGGTCGTTGCGCAGCGTTGGTCACACACAATCAAATAAAGTGCATAGAATAAATATAAGAGAAGAAACAAAGAATTTAGTAACGAGGTTCGACCAATTGCGCCAACGTCCCTAGGAGCGATGAGTTGCTACCAAGATATTATTAGAGAATAAGTATTACAAACCCTAGCACACCCATAGGCCCAAGTGCCCATGAGGTGTTTCTATTTGGTGCTTATATCTTGTGCACATTACAACAAGGGACCTAAGTACAATATATAACATTGATACTCTACTCTATTTTAATACTAGGCAATATGAGACTTCATATAATAACATATTTCAAACATCCCCAACACTCTATATCACACAACCCTTCATACATATATAAAAGACGTGGATAAACTATCCTTGTTATCACCAGCATGGATAAACTACGCCATAATTCACATTTAACAACGGTCATTCAACAACAGTTCCTAGAAATATGCTGTTACATACGAGGCGGAAGAATATCAACAGCGCTTGCTTAAGCGAACATTATTAATATGGATATGCAGATATGAAATCGACAGCGTAAACGTGAATAAACACTGTTGAATTAGCGTTGACTGAAATTAGTTCTATTTAACAGGGCACCTTTAAGCTTGCGCTATCAATTGGAATCTATTCAAGAGTGCACCTGTAAACGTACGCTGTTGATTAGATATATGCTACAATGCTTTCTTCAACGAGCATTGTGGATTGAAGACGATGCTTAAATATCATAACAATTAATGATTTCTAAACGACATTCTCTCATGTATTAAAGTGTTTTCGTTCCCCAAGATTATTTTCCTTTAATTAGTCCTTTGTAATAGCGCTCCTTTATGCAAGCGATGTCAATTGGAATCTATTCAACAAGGCCTTTTGTGGTGTACGTTGCTGATCAGATATCTTCTACAACGCATTCATAAATGAGCATTGTTGATGGGATATGTTATACATCACTTTCTTTAATGTGCCTTGTTGATTTGATACGATGTTGACAATTAACTATTTCTTATCGACATTCTCTCATGTATTAGTGTGTTCGTTCCCCATAATTCTTTTGCTTCGTGATGTGGGTTTCACATCTGCCAAGGAGGACAATATCACTTCACTTTCCATTTGAATATATATATTTAGTTACAGAAGGATTGGATTTCATTGTCCACTTTTATAATTAGTCATGGAAGGATTGCATTTCATTAAATATATTAATGCCTCTAAGGGTACCTGGAAGCTTAAAGTAAAAATTTCAACTCTTTTGCGGGTTGAAATATGTGGAGATCCTTCTTTTTTGATGATTTTCATTCATACGAATGTGCTTTAGTTCTTTATTTAATTTTTGTCCTATTTTATAATTCCTTAATTTAAATCATAATATGTTTATATAACATGAGGATAAATTGAGGTTGTTGTGAAGGATATTTATATTTCACAATTGGAATCTAAACTTAAAGAGGGTCTTAACTATATTGCTAAAAACTTTGATGGTGTTCTCAATGATGGACAATATCGATTTTGTAACCATCCTTACAGGATAATATTTCAAGATGGAACAATGTTGCTAAGGTGATATTTCAAGATGGAACAATATTTTTCTGTTTCATTATTCATATTATATTATTCATTTTGCAACCAATAAAATTAAATGTTATAAATATTCTTGCATGGAATTATTAACAGCTACATGGGATGATGACCCAGACTATGTGGAATATCTTAATTCTAGTATGGACCTAGATGATTTCTCTGACTAAACAATTGTTGATGTTAATTTCTTAATTTTCTATTGCTTGTCTTTTGGATGGTTATGAAAATTCTATTGTGTAATTCTATTATTGATGTTAATTCAATTATGGATTTAGATGAATTTTATGTTCAATTTATTTTTAGCAATGAACATTGTAATTTAATTTGGCAACTAGTAGGTGTATTTAATTTATGGTAGTCTTGAAATTTAGAATATATATGTGTTGATTATTGTATATGCAGGTAATCATTCAGCAATGTCCAGCTACAGTCAAGTTTGATCTAATGTTAAAAAATAGTTTAGATTGTAGCACATGTATAGATTTTGATTAGCTCTTTTGTTTATTATAATTTTATTGTTAAATGTAATATAATGTTTTGTTGTATGTAATGTTCAATTAATTTTCAATATATATACATACAACGGTACAATTTTGAATTAACAATTAGCTCTTTTGTTCAATGTTCAATATATATACTCTTTTATTGTTATGTTTAAGTGATTGGATGTGTTGCAAGTCAAAGAGTACGTAGCCATGATGGCAATTGACATTTGTAACAGTGCGTGTTTAAAAACGCATTGTTAACTTATGCCTATTCAACAACGCTTGTTTGAAGGTGCGTTGTGGATATGTTATGACTTTCATGTGCTACAATGCTTATTTCATAAAGCGCTGTTAATGCACATCTATTCAACAATGCTTCTTAAAGGAGCGCTGTTGAAGATGTTGCGCTTTCGTAATATCCATAATTGTATATCTTATTTTAATATAATAAAGTGAAAAATAATTTTATATCTAAGTGATTATGTTTAAGTAATTTTAATATATATAAGTTTTATTATAATTTTATTGTTATGTTTAAGTGATTGGATGTTCCGTAAGTCTAAGAGTAGCCATGATAGCAATTGGCAGGTGTAATAGTGCGCATTTAAAAAACGTGTTGTTAACTTATACCTATTCAACAACGCTTGTTTGACAGTGCACTGTTGATATGTTATGGCGTTCCTGTGCTACAACGCTTGTTTTAGAAGGCGCTGTTAATGTACATCTATTCAACAACGCCTTCTTCAAGGTGCGATGTTGAAGATGGAAACACATATATATTCAACAGTGCACTTTTAAGTGAACGTTGTTGATTTGTTACAACGTTTTAAATTTTAAAATTTCAAAAGTTGATTCACAAACCTTTTGTTACATACTCTCGAGCCTCATAGCCTTTGAAACCTTATACCCTCTGAAACCTCACACACTGTCAAACCCTCATACACTCTCAACAATGGCTTCCCAAAATGCAGAAAATAAACTTGTTTCTCAAACACCAGACACTCAGAAACGTACTCCACGTGAAATGACTTCCATGAAGAAGGTCATTCGTGCAAGGAGTAAGAATTCATGTAACCCATTGAATGGAACACGAAGGGCCAACCATTAAACAATAAAGGTGGAAACACCTTAGTAAGCTACATTACAGTAGTGGTTAGGCAGAATGTGCCGATAACATTCAGTTCTTGGACTGATGTTAGGCTGAACTCAGCGAAGGAACGTATATGGGCTGATATAACAGTAAGTTTCCATGCAATGTAATAGTAACTTTGTATTTATGTGTTTTCTTTAAATATATATGTTTTCATGCAATGTATATGTATTTTTGTGTTTTCATGCAATGTATATGTATTTTTGTGTTTTCATGCAATGTATATGTATTTTTGTGTTTTCATGCAATGTATGTTTTTTCATGTTTTCATGCAATGTATATGTGTTTTCATACATTGTATATATATATTTTTGTGTTTTCATGAAATTTATATGTTTTTATTTATCCGTTTTAGACAATTTTTGATTTTGGTGAGGAGCACAAGCATTACATCCTCAAATCTATTGGGAAGGCTCTCTGACAATTCAGAACCGATGCCGGTTAGTGTCTTAGAGATGCTGATGTCAATGTAAACTTTAAGCCTTCAACCAAATATGCAAATCTCATTGATGAGGTGGATTGGAAGGCATTTGTCACTACACGCACACAAGATGACACTTTCTTGGTAAAATCATCTTCTTTGTATTGACTTTATTCTTATGCTTCAGAAAGTAAGTGATAAAAACCGCAAGAGAGTATCTAAACCTTTGTATCCATAAAAGAGCTTCTCGACGGGGTATAGAGGAGTCGAGGAAAGAATTGTAAGTAATGTTAATTTGTACGTAATTAACTACATTATTAATTTGTTAGATTTTGATTCCATTTCTAATTACATTATTATTGGTTATGTATTGGCATCTCAAGAAAACGCGATACACCTTCAAATGTAGTAGACCTTGATGTTCCATGGGTGGTTGCTCGTAAAAACAAGGACATTGTAATCGATAATGAACAAGTTCAAGATGTGGCAAACCATGTTGTAAGTGCTTATCATTTAATTAAACTTGATTTCCATATATCAATGTGATTAATTCACATTATACTTTTTCTTGATGTGTCACGTTTCCCTAAAAGAAAGGGAAGGTTTACTGCGAACCACGGATAGTCAGGTGGTACTTGATAAGGCAGTGGGACTGTCTAAGTACTCTTGTCGTATTAGGGGTGCTATATTTGGGGGTTAGCAAACGTGTGATGTAAGGACCCAAATTCTACCCTTGAAAATTTTTCTTTTATTTTAATCCTTTCATGCATACCGTCATCATACTACTTTGGTTTCTCAATTATCACTCCTTAAACACTTTTTAACATAACATATAACCACACGATTTATATTGCGGAAAAACATAATTCATTCAATTGAACCCTAGTGTCTACCGCATACAACTAGCTATGGGTTTCCAAAATACCCATAACTACGTATATGCGGAATTACAATCATTTGTATAAGTCATATATCCATAGTTACAAAATATTCAAAGTAATTCAATCAGCACTCATGTACAAAATATTGCTAATAATTGAAATCCAAAAATATAAAGCTCCTAAGCTTCCAAAAATAAGACCACCTCAGGTTACCTGTTCATCTGCAATGGGATTATCAATGACGAAACACAAACACATAAAGGAGTAAGTCGTTAATTCAATAAACGTCATTATAAGATAATCCACATTAGAAAAAGGGTTAGTAAACCATTTTCGAAATTCATTTTGTCCTGCTGTATAACTAGAGCCAAAGTCGCTACACCCCTTAGGGTTAGCTAAAAGCAGATTCTCATTTTTCTTAAAACAAATCGCGCTTATATACTCAAGCTAGAGTTTTGCTTATATACTCAAGCCAGAGTTTTGCTTATATACTCAAGCCAGAGTTTTGCTTATATACTCAAGCCAGAGTTTTGCTTATATATTAAAGCCAGAGTCGCTAACCATTCATGGTCGTCTAAAAATATATTTTCTTTTCATCGAATTCACCATCAATCATTTCCCATAAATCCATGCGATCTTTAGTATAAACAGACCCATATATGTTTATACTAAATACGTGATTTACAATATAATTATTGCATGGCCAGAAAACACACACCTTTTCCATCTTCCGTAAATCTACGCCTACTTTAGTATAAACACACCCATATATGTTCATACTAAATGCATAATTCACAACTCAATCATTTCATAACCAGAAAATACCCACATTTTCCTTTTCCGTAAATCTATGCCTTCTTTAATATAAACACACCCATATATGTTTTTACTAAATGCGTAATTTACAACTTAGTCTTTGCATAACCAGAAAATACACATTTTCTATTTCAAATGCAACATTAAAGACTTATCCTTACCTCGGTGAGTATTTGGGTTCGGTTTTTGAGTAACTTTACCAGTTTCCTCCACGATCTCCTCCAACCTTAGGATCTTTCCTCATCCCCACCAATAACAACAATGTCAGTTATTTATTCAAAATAATACATAACGACTCATATTTCATCATCAAACATACAAGGAATTCACATATTTTCAAGATCCCCAAAACTACTTCAATACAAGTTTCCAAACATCTAAACACAAATGTTTATCTCATATGTCAACATTAAATCACAAACTCATCATCCACATCTTACATTTCATCTATTTCTCTTTTTACTCATATTCTCATTTTGGGGTTTTTTGGGGTTTTCATGTACAACCCACAAAACCTTTCCATTCATCAAATACCAACTCTAAACCAAGAGTTTACAAGAGAAAAACAACATAAAACGAACCATAACTCTAAAGGATGAGTTTCCATGGTTTCTCATATTTTGAAAATAGAACCAACATACCCAAAACAAGTTAGAGAGGAAGAAGAAGAGTTAGGAACAAGAGGTTTACATCTTCTCAAGCTCTAAGATGAGTCCTAAGGCTCTTTGCTCCTGAAAAGCTCTCCTCTCTCTCTTCTCTTCAAAGTTTTAACCCTAAAATGTGTTTGAGGTTTCTATTTTAAAGAGCAGTCGTCGGGTTCTAGCTCAAGCGAGCCCATTCTCTCTCAGGCGAGAAAATCCCGCCTTTTTAAAGTTTCATATCTGACGCTCTCGCTCAAGCGAGAATCTCACAGTGTCAACAACCCCAAAATACTATTTCTCGCCCAGGCGAGACAACTCTAGCTCAGGCGAGAATCCTCCAGTATAGCCCAGGATTTCACCCTCCCAGGTGATCCTTTCTCGCTCAGGCGAGAATCTCTCGCTCAAGCGAGACTTCCAGGACTAATACTATAATTTTAAAGACTCAAATTTAGGGTGTTACAATCCTCCCCCTCTTATAAGAATTTTCGTCCCCGAAAATTAAACATACCTCGAAAAATAATGTCATCACCTAGACCTTAGGCACGAGAATACTCCACCAAAATCACAATCGATCCTCTAATCCATTAAGATTACTTAAACGGTCACTAAGGTTATATACCACTAAACCGTGATATGACCAAACCAATTCATGTACTAACTCATCAATGTCCAAATATTAAGATCTCAGCCTTTAATAACTCGAATGCATGAGAACTAAACCGTAATTCAGACTAAAGACTTTTCCCTATATCCGTCAAGAACCATAGGTATATAGGACTGATCCAGTTAACAATCCTCATCTATGATAAGAATCCCTATAACACTCCCGAAATTCAGCGAATGGGGAACTCCTTATCCCTCATCCACTCCAATGCCTCATTTAACATCCATCATTCCCTAGCTAGTTTCATTTCCACTCAAGAATCTAGCACAATTTCATTTTACAAAATCAACAAAATACTTACACAATAAAACTCTTAGTGTCTCATCCATTGTACACAATCAAACTATCCAGTAATTGTCCCATTACATCAAATATTTCCGTCATCAAATCATATCGTCGAAAGGAATTACTGATTCCTAGCCCCAACTGAAACCATAAAACCATTGATTCACACCAAAACTAGGTACCCTATTACCAATCGGCAAGTGCAAGTCAACAAACACTCAAACCTACAACCAGCGTTCGATTTGGTCACCCCAATTCCGTTAGCAAATATAACTTTATTGCCCCACTTGCATTACGTCCAAAAATACATGGACATCCTGTATCACCATATTTTTAACGACCCCATACTTAATCAAATATGATTGCTAAAATTTTGGAATTTCTCCAACATGATACTAAATAATTATTTAGCCACCAGCTATGTTTCACCCAAAAATTATTTTTGAAAGCGGTTTGAATCCACGACTCATGGCACCCACGTCGTGAAACAAAGTTTGCATACTCATTTCAACATACCCAAAACTCCTTTTCTCATATGGTTACACCACACACATACACCGCAATTATTTACGTTCACGAAACAACAACTTTTGCCAGTACAACATTCAACGCAAAAGAACCGATCATTCGAGACCAAAAGTTTCACGTCTATCCAAATGCATTCATCACATTGACGGGGTAAGTAACTTAACTAGCCTTTTTTCTCGACTATCATTATAAGTCTTACCCTTTAGCATCCATATACATATCAATGCAACTAGATCTTAATGCTTCACCTCAACAATCATCACATAGTTAAGCAAAACACGATTTGCTGACCGCTAGTCCATTTCCAGGATTAAATCCAGCTGGGACATCATCGCGCATATCAACACTATAGTAAAGGTTCTACCATTTACCCCAACCGTACACTGAGACACCCCCGATCCAAAATAAGTTTTTGAGGTTCAAAATCCCCGCACAAAGCTCGGTGTTCAATACCAATATAGATTTGTTACGGCGGGTACTCATCTTTAACAAAAAAGAAAAATTAAATTTCATAGACCAGAAGCTTCATGCATAAGAATCAAAAATAACTTTTTCATACTGAATCGATTTTCGGGTACCAACCATAGGTCACCTCAAAATGATAACACATCGAAATAGTCAACGTCCATGTAAACACATTAATCGCAAGGACCTTTAGGTAATTTATCCAACCTCTATTTCATTTTCGAAATATGAGTTTCACCTCTTAGCATACGCATACACACTAAGGCCAACAAAGGGAATTAACCTT
The DNA here is from genome assembly GCA_009771035.1 of Lupinus albus. NCBI lineage: Eukaryota > Viridiplantae > Streptophyta > Magnoliopsida > Fabales > Fabaceae > Lupinus > Lupinus albus. The sequence continues at coordinate 7,109,765 of CM020008.1, read as the reverse complement.
TAACAACTCAGAAAAGGAAGTAAAGATCCCCGACTTAGACCTTTTTCTCGTCAGTATAATTATTCTAAAAGTTAATCATTCATATTCCACCTTCAATGAAACAATTATCATTTAAATGTTCATAGAACCCTGTCAATTTACTCTTCAAGTTATTACTGAAATGGATAACATTCTATTTTCATAATTCATGCATCAAGGTACAATTAACCAAGCATTAGTACTTAATCTCGAAAGATATTTTCCTCATTGTCATACAGAACATGTTACGCACAAATTCCTCATTTCATTCATAGAAGAAAATCCACTTTCCAAGAAAAAATACATAGTTCTTTTAAATCTCATTATCTTGAAATACTAACGAGTTCTTAAATACCCTCTCGTGACATTTACTGAATAAACACTGATCCCTTTTTCGAAGGGGAGTTCTGACTCTCTTAGCCAACACTGGCCCCATACCACTAGCCTGGTCAGAGATCTCGCAAAGATCCCCAACCGCCACAACCTTGTCAGCGCTATTCATTCATAACATCATTTGCCGACAATCAGTCCATCCCCAGAATTATATCTAACTAGGATAACGACAAGCAGACTGAATCTACGGTAAATATCACACCATTTACCACAACTGGACACTAGAACATAAACGTCGACACCACCACCAGCACACAGATTGGGGTGGACACAACCAAGTCAGAAGTAATGACTCAGTTTACAATTTCAGCCGGTTTTCACATTTAACACATATAAGGGAGTGTGTCGCCCCCGAATCAACAACACTAAACAAGGAATACCTGTCACCATGCGATTACCTCGGATGAAAATGTCAACATCGGTCGTATCAGTACCACTAACGGTGCTCACTTGGCCCGTTGTACTAGGCCTCCTAACCTCCACAACATTTACCTTTTGAGTCAACCTTGGACAAAACCTTTTTATATGTCCCTTTTCTTTACAGTGGAAGGAACCATTTCCCGAACCAGGACAAATGGTTCCCACATGCTTCCGCCCACATTTGCTGCACATCGGAAATACGTCGGGTTGAAATCCTCCAACGGTAGGTTTCGACCCTTGATCACCATGGTTACGATGGACACCAGTTAGAGTATATGATCGTTGGCTATCATTCACCTTCTCCTCATACATCCTACATCGGGTCAGACCATCCGCTTATGATGCATCTTCACCACACATGATAACTATTCTGCCGATAGATTGAGGTCGTCCCGTCCCCATAGCATTCATACTCTACCGTGACATAGGACAATGCCTCTTTATATGTCCGGTCTCTTTGCAACGACAACAATGTTTTGTCGTTCCAGAATACAATCCTCCGTCATGTTTTCGGTTACACTTGATGCACCAGGATGGAGAGTTTAACCGTGACCCTCCGGCATTTGCATGGGTCCTCGGCCCATGCGAAGTGTACCTCCGAGTATCAACAGGTGGAAAACAAGGCTTTTGCTCTTCGCGAAACATCATGCCCTTGCCCCTTCCATGCACAAAGTTTCTTTGAGGCCCGAAGTTCTTTGGGGAAATTGGATTTGGAGGTCGCCACTCCACCCGCCTTCATGTTAGTACCCTCCATTCCTTAGACCCACTCAACAGCAGCATTCGGAGCGAATCCGCTTTGGAACAGAGAGCCTGGGCCTTGCGCCACGCTCCGATTCAGATTTTGTAAATTCTCATTCATGCCCTGGAGCACCCCTACCAGCAGTACCAACAACTCATTGGGAAAATTTTGACTCGTTCCTCTTCCTCTTTTGGCCATGTGTACCTGCACTCATGTACTTGTCAGTGGACTAATATTATAACCAAACAAACATCACATAAACACACAACCGTCAATGCTAACCAAGTAGTTCAAGCACATAAAGATCACAAAGAAGCATATAAGGCCATATCCTAGGCCGCAGGATTAACTATGCTCTGATACCATATTGTAAGGACCCAAATTCTACCCTTGAAAAATTTTCTTTTATTTTAATCCATTCATGCATACCGTCATCATACTACTTTGGTTTCTCAATTATCACTCCTTAAACACTTTTTAACATAAGATATTACCATACGATTTATATTGCGGAAAAACATAATTCATTCAATTAAACCCTAATGTCTACTGCATACAACTAGCTACGGGTTTCCAAAATACCCATAACTACGTATATGCAGAATTACAATCATTTGTACAAGTCATATATCCATAGTTACAAAATATTCCAAGTAATTCAATCAGCACTCATGTACAAAATATTGCTAATAATTGAAATCCAAAAATATAAAGCTCCTAAGCTTCCAAAAATAAGACCACCTCAGGTTACCTGTTCATCTGCAATGGGATTATCAATGACGAAACACAAACACATAAAGGAATAAGTCGTTAATTCAATAAACGTCATTATAAGATAATCCACATTAGAAAAGGGTTAGTAAACCATTTTCGAAATTCATTTTGTCCTGCTGCATAACTTGAGCCAAATTCGCTACACCCCTTAGGGTTAGCTAAAAGCAGATTCTCATTTTTCTTAAAACAAATCGCGCTTATATATTCAAGCCATAGTTTTGCTTATATACTCAAGCCAGAGTTTTGCTTATATACTCAAGCCAGAGTTTTGCTTATATACTCAAGCCAGATTTTTGCTTATATACTCAAGCAAGAGTTTTGCTTATATACTCAAGCCAGAGTTTTGCTTATATACTCAAGCCAGAGTTTTGCTTATATACTCAAGCCAGAGTTTTGCTTATATACTCAAGCCAGAGTTTTGCTTATATACTCAAGCCAGAGTCGCTAACCATTCATGGTCGGCTAAAAATATATTTTCTTTTCATCGAATTCACCATCAATCATTTCCCGTAAATCCACGCCATCTTTAGTATAAACACACCCATATATGTTTATACTAAATACGTGATTTACAATATAATTATTGCATGGCCAGAAAACACACACCTTTTCCATCTTCCGTAAATCTACGCCTACTTTAGTATAAACACACCCATATATGTTCATACTAAATGCGTAATTCACAACTCAATCATTTCATAACCAGAAAATACCCACATTTTCCTTTTCCGTAAATCTACGCCTTCTTTAATATAAACACACCCATATATGTTTATACTAAATGCGTAATTTACAACTTAGTCTTTGCATAACCAGAAAATACACATTTTCTATTTCAAATGCAACATTAAAGACTTATCCTTACCTCAGTGAGTATTGGGGTTCGGTTTGTGAGTAACTTTACCAGTTTCCTCCACGATCTCCTCCAACCTTAGGATCTTTCCTCATCCCCACCAATAACAACAATGTCAGTTATTAATTCAAAATAATACATAACGACTCATATTTCATCATCAAACATACAAGGAATTCACATATTTTCAAGATCCCCAAAACTACTTCAATACAAGTTTCCAAACATCTAAACACACATGTTTATCTCATATGTCAACATTAAATCACAAACTCATCATCCACATCTAACATTTCATCTATTTCTCTTTTTACTCATATTCTCATTTTGGGGTTTTTTTGGGTTTTCATGTACAACCCACAAAACCTTTCCATTCATCAAATACCAGCTCTAAACCAAGAGTTTACAAGAGAAAAACAACATAAAACGAACCATAACTCTAAAGGATGAGTTTCCATGGTTTCTCATATTTTGAAAATAGATCCAACATACCCAAAACAAGTTAGAGAGGAAGAAGAAGAGTTAGGAACAAGAGGTTTACCTCTTCTCAAGCTCTAAGATGAGTCCTAAGGCTCTTTGCTCCTGAAAAGCTCTCCTATCTCTCTTCTCTTCAAAGTTCTAACCCTGAAATGTGTTTGAAGTTTCTCTTTTAAAGAGCAGTCATCGGGTTCTCGCTCAAGCGAGCCCATTCTCGCTCAGGCGAGAAAATCCCGCCTTTTTAAAATGTCAGATCTGACGCTCTCGCTCAAGCGAGAATCTCACAGTGTCAACAGCCCCAAAATACTATTTCTCGCCCAGGCGAGACTACTCTCACTCAGGCGAGAATCCTCCAGTATAGCCCTGGATTTCACCCTCCCAGGTGATCCTTTCTCCCTCAGGCGAGAATCTCTCGCTCAAGCGAGACTTCCAGGACTGATACTATAATTTTAAAGACTCAAATTTAGGGTGTTACATGTGACACCCTAAATTTAAAGTCATTAAATTATAGTGTCAGTCCTGAGAGTCTCGCTTGAGCGAGAAAAGTGTCGCCTGGGCGAGAGAGGGTCACTTGGGAGAGTGAAATACTGGTTTATACTGAAGGATTCTCGCTTGAGCGAGAGGATCCTCGCTTGAGCGAAAGCTGTCTCGCCTGAGCGAGAGTTTTCTCGCCTAGGCGAGAAGTGGCATTCTGGGCCTGTCGAGGCTGTGAGATTCTCGCTTGAGCGAGTATCCCTCGCTTAAGCGAGAGGGTCAGATCTAAGTTTTAAAATAGCTGGGATTTTCTCGCTTGAGCAAGAACCCGACGTTGTTACATTAAATAAGGGACCCAAGCACATTGTTGGGGGATAACCTAGAGAGAAGTGAGAGAATAGAGAATTTTCAAGAGCAAGGAGTCTTGTGAGTCATCTAGAAGCTTGGGAAGAGGTAAAACTCTTGATTCTAACTCTCTTATTCCCTTTGAAACTTGTTTTGGGTATGTTGGATCTCTTCTCAAAATGTGAGAAACCATGGAAACTCATCCTTTTGAGTTATCGTTCGTTTTATGTTGTTTTTCTCTCGTAAACTCTTGGTTTAGAGTTGGTATTTCAATAATAGAAAGGGTTTGTGGGTTGATTCATGAAAACCCCAAAAACCCTAAAATGAAAATGTGGTTAAAGAGGGAAATGGGTAAAATGTTATATGTAGAAGATGGGTATGCATTTCTAATTTTGAAATATGAGATGAATATGTATGTTTTTGATGTTTGTAAACTTATAATGAAAGTAGTTTAGAAACATTGAAAATGTGTTAAATCTCTTGTATGGTTAAAAATGAAACATGAGTTGTTTATGTGTTATTTGGAATAAATGACTAACATTGTGTTATATGGTGGGAATGAGGAAAGATCCTAAAGTTGGAGGCGGTGTCGGTGGAACTTGCGAAGTTACCAAGAACCAAACCCAACACTCACCAAGGTAAGGATAAGTCTTTAACTTGTGCATTGTAATTGAAAATGTGTGGATTTACTGGATGTGGATAATGATCAAGTTGTGAATCACTTATGTATTATAAACATATATGGGTATGTTTGTAATAATGATTGCGTGGATTTACTGTTTATGAATTGATGGTGTATCAATGAAAAGAAAACTCGTTTTTAGCCGACCATGATTGGTTAGCAACTTTGGCTCAAGTTATGTAGCAAACTATGGCTCAAGTTATGTAGCAAAGTTTGGCTCAAGTAATGTAGCAAACTTCAGCTCAAGTAATGTAACAAGCTTTGGCTCAAGCGATGTTGCAAGCTTTGGCTCAAGCGATGTTGCAAGCTTTGGCTCAAGCGATGTAGCAAAATTCAAGTGCTCAAAATTCGAGGAATTGGCCCGGTTTTGTCCCTACTCTGAGTTGGAGGTGGACGGACGATCCAAGTTCTCAAAATTCGAATCGGGCTTAAGGTCCAAGCGAAAAGGATGTTCAGACATCAAGAGATTGCCGACTTTGCTACTTTGGTCAACAAGTGTCGGATGTACGAGGATGATCTGAAGGTGGATGAGTTGGCGACTCACGAAATAATTTCTCCCCGGAACTATGGACCTCAACGCAACCATATGCGGGAGGGAGGTAAAGGGAGAGTGGAAGATGATCGGAAACCTTATGTGGCAACTACTAGACCTCGTGACCGAAGTTTCCAAAGGTCTAGCCCACCTACTATTCCAACCAAAGAGGTTTCTACTCCCATGTGCATCAAGTGCGGTAGACTTCATTATGGAAGTACGTGCCCGAGAAAAGGGAATGGATGTTTCCACTGCAAGGAGCTTGGGAATATTAAAAGGTTTTGTCCCAAGCTGGATCGGAGACTTAATGTCATTCATGCCGAGGAGACAAGGAACCACAGTCGAAACGTTAACCCGAGTGGCGCAGGGACATCAGGTGTTGATGATCCGGCGAGAGGTAAATCGCATGGTGACAGGTATCCCTTTTAGTGTTGTCTAATTCGGGAGCGACACACTGCCTATATTTGTTGAATGTGTGAACCGACTGAGTTTGTACACCAAGTTGTTGTTTTCGACTTAGTTGTACCCACCCACCTGGTGTACCGGTGGTGGATGTCGATGTGGATGTCTCAGTGTACGGTTGGGGTAAATGGTAGAACCTTTACCCTAGTGTTGATATGCGCAATGATGTCCCAGCTAGAAATTAATCCTGAAAATGGACTAGCGGTCAGAAAATCGTGTTATGTTTAACTGTGTGTAATTATTGAGGTGAAGATTTAAAATTTGGTATGCATTGATATGTATGTGTATGCTAAAGGAGTAAGACTTATGCTGATAGTCGAGGAAAGAGGCTAGTCAAGTTACTTACCCCGTCAATGTGATGAATGCAATGGAATAGACGTGAAACTTTTGGTCTCGAATGATCGGTTCTTTTGCGGTAGGACATTGGCAAGGCACGATATAGTAGTGGTGTACCTCAAATATCTGCCTTGAATGTTGTGTCGGCAAAAGTTGTTTCTGTTTCGTGAACGTCAGTAATTGCGGTGTATGGGTGTGGTGTAACCATATGAGAGAAGGAGTTTTGGGTTATGTTGAAATGAGTATGCAAACTTTGTTTCACGACGTGGTTGCCATGAGTTGTGGATTCAAACCGCTTTCAAAAATCATTTTTTGGGTGAAACATAGCTTGTGGCTAAATAATGATTTAGTACCATGTTGGAGAATTCCGAAATTTTAGCAATCATATCTGAATAAGTATGAGGTTGTTAAAAGTTTGGTGATACAAGATGCCCATGTATTTCTGGACGTAATGCGAGTGGGTTAATAAGTTTATAATTGCTAACAGAATTGGGGTGACCAAACCGAACACAAGTTGTAGGTTTGAGTGTTTGTTGACTTGCACTTGCCGATTGGTAATAGGGTACCTAGTTTTGGTGTGAATCAATGGTTTTATTGTTTCAGTTGAGGCTAGAAATTGGTAATTTCTTTCGACGATAAGATTTGATGACGGAAATATTTGATGTAATTGGACAATTACTGGATAGTTTGATTGTGTACATTGGATGAGACACTAAGAGTCTTTTTGTGTAAGTATTTTGTTGATTGAGTGAAATGAAATTGTGCTAGATTCTTGAGTGGAGGTGAAACTAGCTAGTGTATGATGGATGTTAAATGAGGCATTGGAGTGGATGAGGGATAAGGAGTTCCCCATTCGCTGAATTTCGGGAGTGTGATAGGGATTCTTAACATAGATGAGGATTGTTAGCTGGATCAGTCCTAGATACCTATGGTTCTTGACAAATATAGGAAAAATCTTTAGTCTGAATTACGGTTTAGTTCTCATGGCATTCGAGTTATTAAAGGCTGAGATCTTAATATTTGGACATTGATGAGTTAGTTCATGAATTGGTTTGGCGATATCACGGTTTAGTGGTGTATGCCCTTAGTGGCCGTTTAAGTAATCTTAATGGATTAGAGAATCGATTATGATATTGGTGGAGTATTTCTTATACCTAAAGTCTAGGCGATGACATTATTTCTGAGAATGGCCTAATAAAATTTTCGGGGACGAAAATTCCTATAAGAAGGGGAGGATTGTAACACCCCAAATTTATCCTCCTTGAGAATAGGTAACAGTCCTGAGGAATGGGGCATACTTCTAGATTCTCGCTTGAGCGAGAGGACCTCGCCCAAGTGAGAGGATCAGTGTTTTGAAATTAGAAATTCTGGGAGTCTCGCCCAAGCGAGGAATGGGTCGCTTGAGCAAGAGGAAGCCTGTTGGGACTGTGAGATTCTCGCTTGAGTGAGAATCCCTCGCTTGAGCGAGAGTGTAAAATTGAAATTTTAAAACGGCGGGATTTTCTCGCCTGAGCGAGAATGGGCTCGCTTGAGAGAGAACCCAACGACTGCTCTTTAAAATAGAAACCTCAAACACATTTTAGGGTTAGAACTTTGAAGAGAAGAGAGAGAGGAGAGCTTTTCAAGAGCAAAGAGCCTTGGGGCTCATCTTAGAGCTTGAGAAGATGTAAACCTCTTGTTCCTAACTCTTCTTCTTCCTCTCTAACTTGTTTTGGGTATGTTGGTTCTATTTTCAAAATATGAGAAACCATGGAAACTCATCCTTTAGAGTTATGGTTCGTTTTATGTTGTTTTTCTCTTGTAAACTCTTGGTTTAGAGTAGGTATTTGATGAATGGAAAGGTTTTGTGGGTTGTACATGAAAACCCCAAAAAAACCCAAAATGAGAATATGAGTAAAAAGAGAAATAGATGAAATGTAAGATGTGGATGATGAGTTTGTGATTTAATGTTGACATATGAGATAAACATTTGTGTTTAGATGTTTGGAAACTTGTATTGAAGTAATTTTGGGGATCTTGAAAATATGTGAATCCCTTGTATGTTTGATGATTAAATCCGAGTTGTTTATGTGTTATTTTGAATAAATGACTGACATTGTTGTTATTGGTGGAAATGAGGAAAGATCCTAAGGTTGGAGGAAATCGTGGATGAGACTTTTAAAGTTACTCGGAACTGATCCCCAACACTCACCAAGGTAAGGGATAAGTGTCTCTAAATCATACTCGCTGATGTGAATGAGGTATGTGAAAGAGGTAATGTGTTTGTAAGAATGTCGTGGTCACCCTACCCGAAGAGGTAGTGGTGTATTGTGGATACCCTACCCGGAGTAGTGGTGTATTGTGGATACCCTACCCGGAGTAGTGGTGGACTATTATTGTTGTACTGCCCGGAGTGGTAGTGGACTACTGTGTTATCCTACCTGGAGTGGTAGTGGATTATTGTGGTTATCCTACCCGGAGTGGTAGTGGATCGTTGTGGTTATCCTACCCGGAGTGGTAGTGTATCATTGTGGCTGTCCTACCCGGAGTGGTAGTGGAATGATTAATAACTCGACCTGCCCGATGTGGTTTGGGGTAATAACTCAACCTGCCCGATGTGGTATGGGGTAATAACTCGTCCTGCCCGATGTGGTATAGGGTAATAACTCGACCTTCCCGATTGGTATGTGGTAATAACTCGACCTGCCCGATGTGGTATGGGGTAATAACTCGACCTGCCAGATGTGGTATGGGGTAATAACTCGACCTGCCCGATGTGGTATGGGGTAATAACTCGACTTGTCTGATGTGGTATGGGGTAATAACTCGACCTGCCCGATGTGGTATGGGGTAATAACTCGACCTGCCCGATGTGGTTTGGGGTAAGAACTCGACCTGCCCGATGTGGTATGGATGGTAACTCGGCCTGCTCGATGTGGTATGGAAAATGAAATCGATGAATATGATCAAGTGTGAATATGAATGATGAGAAATGTGGATGTCACAATGAATGTCATATGCATGCTATAGGATATATATTATGAGATATATATTCTATAAGGTGAATATGAATGATGAGAAATGAGAATGTCACAAAGAGAGTCATATGCATGCTATAGGATATATAGTATGGGATATATATTCTATAGGATGAATATGAGCGATAAAAAGGAAGATGTTAAGAATGAAAGTAATATACATGCTATAGGGAATATATTATGGGATATAGGTCCTATAGGGTGGATATGAATAATGAGGAGTACGATGTTTCTAAAGGACGCGTAATAAGTGTGCTATAGGATATATATCATGGGATATATACACTATAGGACGAATATGAATAACGTGGAAGTAAATGGAGTAAGATATGAATACTTACATTTACATAATTGTGTTTATAAATTATATTATAGCTTAATCGTATTTGATAAGTGGATTATCAATGTGATGTTAGTTTTGAACTAATGACTTACTCCCTTGTTTTGTGTGTTGTTCATGATAATCCCATTGTAGGTAAATGAAGGATTTGAAGAGGAAGCTCACTTAGGAAGCTTATGTGTTCATTATCTTGATTGTCTTTATTGCTATTTGACATTGTAGTTGATTTGATAACATCATGGGATGAATGTAAATCTGTTTAGGATAATATAGAGATGTGTAGTTATGGACATTATAACTCTGGGAGACCCATAACTGGTTGTATGTGGTAAATGCTATTTGAATGAATTATGTTTTTCCGTAACATAAATTTGTATGATAACATAGTAGGGTAAAGAGTGTTTTCAAAGAGTGATTCTGGAGAGTTTTTAAGTAAGGTGATGACTGTTTGTAAGAAAGGATTAAAATAAATGAAAAATTTTCAAGGGTAGAATTTGGGTCCTTACACGAACAAGTACCCCTCTATGAAAGATACTTTTTCTAGGTAAGTGGGCTACTCATTTAAACTTTCTGATTTTTGGTAAACTTTCATTTTCCTAGAAGTTTAGTAATTATGTAAATTTTCTATTGTTTAGGGCACTGCAAATATATGAAGCCCATAAAATTCGTTCTAAATCTACATCAAACATCACATGGACTCGTGGAAAGGTGTTGACACAAATCATCTCATCAAACAATTTTATATATATATATATATATATATATGGGAAGGGATCCAGTTACTCCAAGAGTAAGTGGAAAAAACCTACTCCCCATCATGATCATTTATTCTTGGAAAATCCAATTGTTTGAATTGGCGAGTACATCAAAACCATTGGATTTCCCAAGATTGGATGGCTAAGATGTGGAGTAGGTTTTTTACACCTACTCTAGGACTAAGTGGATCCCTCCCCTATATATATATATATGTATTCATATTTCATTTAAGATTATACTTATATGTTTACTGTAACGACCCGAATTATACCCTAAATTTTTCGACCTTTATTTATGAAAGGGAAGTGATTACTTTTAGAAAGATGTTACTTGACCGATTTGGAAAACCTGAGTGAGTACAATATTAGTTAAGTTCATAATTCAAAACTCGAAAATAATCAATAGTACTCTTTCGTGAAAACATATCGTTACATTTCATCTTAAATCCATACTCTATACAATTATTCTTTCTCCAATAATACTCTTATTAAAATCATTAAACCAACTTCATTATACATTTAGGATAAGTCCCATTTCACAAAAGAATTGATTCTACATAGTTCTCATATCACATACATTAATAAAATATCATATCAATTATACAAAGTAACTACTCTATTTTGTGCCCTTCTCCACAAGCACCCAATACGCTATTAGCCACCACCTGAATTCAAATACATAACACATACAAGTAGAGACAAAAGGGAGTAAGAACCAACTACGGTGACCGTAACGTGGAATTACATAGAGTAATAACATTAAAGTATTACACCCTACATAACATCTAAAATCAAGCATGTTAGACATATACCAATCAATACAATAAACCACATAATGTTCATATATCCAATTAGCATAGGCATCATGTCTAACCTAGACCATTAAATCAATCGGTACAACATTCCATTTAATTCAACTCAATCTTCATCAAGATCATCACACAATAGTCTCCTTTTAAACAACTAACAACAATGCAATACTCCAAATCATACCATACTAACAAAGCATTACAATACTTCACAAAGTGATACTATACTACATAGGACAAGTCTACAATACCACGTAGGGCAAGTCATACATTGCTCAACGAGCCAATACCACATAGGGCAAGTCATACATTTTCTCAAAGAGGCAGTACCACGTTGGGCAAGTCATATAGTTGCTCAAAGAGCCAATACCACGTTGGGCAAGTCATACATTTGCTCAAAGAGCCAATACCATGAAGGCAGGTCAAACTCTATACCACGAAGGTAGCTCAAACTCCACACCACGAAGGCAGGTCAAACTCCATACCACGAAGGCAGGTCAAACTCCATACCACGAAGGCAGGTCAAACTCCATACCACGAAGGCAAGTCAAACTCCATACCACGAAGGCAGGTCAAACTCCATACCACGAAGGCAGGTCAAACTCCATACCACGAAGACAGGTCAAACTCCATACCACGAAGGTAGGTCAAACTCCATACCACAAAGGCAGGTCAAATCCACACACAGCTTGTACATTCCTCATATCACTATTGCAATGAATCTATATCATACTCATATGAATACAACATATCATTCACAATATAATCATATCCACTATGTCATTCTCACTTCACAACTTCACCATATCATAGGATACCACATCCATGTCATAACATAATGCATAACTCATTTCTTATCACAACAAAGCAACCCACACCCTAATCATCATCACATAATATAATCATGTCCATTTATCACCAACAAACATCTCATAACACAATCATTATTACCAACATACTCATGTCCACTTATAACAAATAAACAACTCATAATATATTCATAATCAAATAACATATTACCTTAGAAACATCTAAAATGTGATGAATATCTTGTATGGTTAAATAATGCAATATGAGTTGTTTATGTGATATTTGGAATAAATGACTAACATTGTGTTATGTGGTGGGATGAGGAAAGATCCTAGAGTTGGCGGCGGTGTCGGTGAAACTTGTGAAGTTGCCAAGAACCAAATCCAACACTCACCAAGGTAAGGATAAGTCTTTAATTGCGCATTTGGAATCGAAAATGTGTATTTTATGGTTATGCAAGGATTGAGTTATAAATTACGCATTTAGTATAAACATATATGGGTGTGTTTATATTAAAGTAGGCGTAGATTTATGGGAAAGGAAAGTATGTTGTATTTCCTGGTTATGTAATGCTTGAGTTGTAAATTACGTATTTAGTATAAACATATATGGGTGTGTTTATATTAAAGTAGGCGTAAGTTTACGGAAATGGAAAATGTCCGTATTTCTGGTCATGCCATAATTATATTGCGAATTACGTATTTAGTATAAACATATATGGAGTGTTTATACTAAAGATGGCATGAATTTACGGGAGATAATTAATGGCGAGTTGATGAAAGAAAAAATATATTTTTAGCCCACCATGAATGGTTAGCAACTCTGGCTTGAGTATATAAGCAAAACTCTGGCTTGAGTATATAAGCAAAACTCTGGCTTGAGTATATAAGCAAAACTCTGGCTTGAGTATATAAGCAAAACTCTGGCTTGAGTATATAAGCAAAACTCTGGCTTGAGTATATAAGCAAAACTCTAGCTTGAGTATATAAGCAAAACTCTGGCTTGAGTATATAAGCATGTTTTATTTAAAAAGGGAAATGAGAATCTGCTTTTAGCTAACCCTGAGGGGTGTTGCGACTTTGGCTCAAGTTAAGCCGCAAAGTAAAATGAATTTTCAAAAATGGTTTACTAATCCAATTTCTAATGTGGATTATCTTATGATGATGTTTATTTGAATTAACGACTTACTCCTTTGTATGTTTGTGTACTTGTCATTGACAATCCCATTGCAGATAAACAGGTGACATGAGGGGGACTCATTTTTGGGGAGTCTTAGGGAGCTTTACATTTTGGATTTATTCACTTGCACTATTTTGTACATGAGTGCATAGTTGATATCTTGAAATATGATGTAGATATAATTGTTAACATGAGGGTGTAACTTTGGATATGTGTAGCTATGGGTATTTTGGAAACCCAGAGCTAGTTATATGCGGTGGTTACTAATTTTAATTAATACGAATTATGTTTTTCTGTCGAATGATTTTGTACGTTATTATTGAGATAGAGTGCGAAGAGGGAGATAAGATTTGAAGTAAAGATATTAAATTGGTAATGTGAGTTAGGAGAGGAGAGATTGCATGGAATTGAACTAAAATGAGAAAAAAACTTCAAGGGTAGAATTTGGGTCTTTACATCGTGGTCAACCTCCGCTTCAACTCTTGAAAGCTTTCTTCACAAAGGATTGTCCACACATACGGTTCCCCTTTTCTGGTAAGCTTAGTCAAAGGTAGTGTCAACTTCGAAAACCCTTCTATGAACTTCTGATAATAACCGGCCAATCCCAGAAAACTCCTGATCTCGGTAATTGACTTGGGTACTGTCCATTCCATAGCCGCTTCGACCTTAGAAGGGTCTACTGCCACCCCTTCCTTGGATATTACATGCCCAAGAAAGTTTACCGATCCCAACTAGAAATCACATTTTGATAATTTCGCATACAACTGGTTCCTTTTTAGAAGATCTAAAACAGCCCTCAGATGTTCCGCATGTTCTTCCATGCCCTCAGATTAGATCAGAATGTCATCAATAAATACCATTATAAATTAATCTAAGTACGGGTGAAAAATCTGATTCATGTAGTCGGTAAATATTGCTGGAGCATTCGTCACACCAAAAGGCATTACCAAATACTCAAAGAGCCCATACCTCGTCCTAAAAGCAGTCTTAGGAATATCTTCCGACTTAACTCGAAGTTGATGAAAACCCGACCGAAGGTCAATCTTTGAAAATACAACAGCTCCCCACAACTGATCCATCAAGTCATCATTTCTAGGTAACGAATACTTGTTCTTGATAGTTACCTTGATCAACTGTCTATAATCGGTGCACAACCTCATACTCCCATCTTTGTTCTTGGCCAATAAGACCGATGCACCCCACGCTGAAACACTAGGGTGAATAAACTTCTTCGCCAACAAGTCTTCAACCTGCTTTTTCAACTCAGCTAGCTCTAATGGTGCCATCCTATAAGGAGCTATAGAGATGGGTCCCGTTCCCGGCACTAAGTCAATGGAGAATTCAACTTCTCTAACTGGAGGCAATTCCGAAATATCACTAGGAAATACCTCAGGAAACTCACGAACTATCGGATTAAGCAATTACCTTGGATTAGGCCATCTGCATTAGCTGCCTCAACGTCGCTCATGGTAAACACTCTACCCGTAGATCGAGGTCGTTCAGCCCTCACAACGTTCATACTCTGCTGCAGCTTAGGACAATACCTCTTGATATGTCCGTTCTCCTTGCAATGAAATCAGCTAAGGGTTGTACCCCGACATAAGTTGCCGACATGAATTCTGCCGCATTTGTTGCACAAGGACGGAAAATGAGATTGTTATCCTCTTGTCTTCGTGTGAAGCCTTGGCCCATGCACACTAATTCCCCGATTCTCAGCAGGTGGAAAGTATGGTCTCCGTTCCTCTTGAAAGACTTTACTCTTCCCTTTTCCATGCCCTTAACTTCTTTGAGACCCAAAGCCCCTCGGGGAATTTGTGCGAGGATTAACCACCCTATCTACCGTCAGGTCATCCTCATACATCCTCCACTTATTTACCAATGTAGCAAAATCCGCATCTCTTGATGCCCGAACATCCTTTTCAACTTGGGCTTTAAACCCGATTCAAATTTAGAGTATTTGGATCGTCCGACCACTTCCAATTCAGAGTAAGGGAAAAATCGGTCCAATTCCTCAAACTTGGCCGCATATTCTCCCACCGACATGTTACCCTGCTCCAACCTTAGAAATTCCATTTCTTTCTTCCTCCCAAGATCAGTAGGAAAATATTTCGGAAGAAATTTCTCCTTGAAGGTACCCCAGACAATCACTTGTCCCTCAACTTCCATTTGGTGTCGAGTAAACTCCCACCAAGTTTCAGCTTCTTTTACCAGAATGTAAGAAGCATAGGCCACCTTTTGAACATTATAACAACCCACGGCTCGAAATTTTCGTTCCAAGTCTTGAATCCACTCATTTGAAGCTTCAGGAGCGAATCCACCTTGGAATTGGCTAGGATTCCGCTTACAGAACTCATTCAATCCTTGGTACTCAGCCGGCACAGGTGGGGCAAAAGGTTGCGAACTAGGACTTGGTTTTGGGTTCTGGTTCAGGCTATGTAAGTTCTCATTAACGTGTTGTAGTACAGCCACTATCTGAGCCAAAATATCTAACCAATCATGGTCGGCTAAAAATATGTTTTCTTTTCATTGATTCACCATCAATTCATAAACAACAATTCCACACATTCTTTCAATACGACATGCCAATTAAAGACTTATCCTTACCTTGGTGAGTGTTGGGTTTGGTCCTTGGTAACTTTGCAAGTTCCTCCGACACCGCCTCCAACTTTAGGATCTTTCCTCATTCCCACCACATAACAACAAATGTTAGTCATTTATTCAAAATAACACATAACAACTCATGTTTCATCTTTAACCATATAAGAGATTCACACATTTTCAATGTTTGCAAAACTACCTTCTTTAAGAGTTTCCAAACATCTAAAACATACATATTCATCTTATATTCCACTTCAGAACATATACTCATGTTGTACATCTAACATTTCACCCATTTCCCTCTTTAGTCATATTCTCATTTTAGGGGTTTTGGGGTTTTCATGAATCAGCCCCCAAATCATCCCCAATCTTCGATTCCCAAGTCTAAACCAAGAGTTTACAAGAGAAAATCAACATAAAACGAACCACAACTCTAAATAGAGAGTCTCTAAGGTTTCTCATGTTAAGAGAAGAGATCCCACTTACCCAAATCAAGTTTCAAAGTGAAGAAGGAGAGTTAGAATCAAGAGATTTACCTCTTCTCAAGCCTCTAGATTATTCCCAAGAATCCTTTCTCTTTAAAATGCTCTATTCTCTCTATTCTCTCCAAAGTTCTAACCCTAAAAGTGTTTGGGGTTCCCTTTTTTAATGTCACAGCGTCGGATTCTCGCTCAAGCGAGCCCATTCTCGCTCAAGCGAGCCCATTCTCGCTCAAGCGAGCCCATTCTCGCTCAAGCGAGAAGATCCCGCCAATTTTAAAACTCAGATCTGGTTCTCTCGCTCAAGGGAGGGATTCTCGCTCAAGCGAGGATCCTTTAGTGTCAAACCTCTCTCTCTCGCTCAGGCGAGCCATTCTTGCCCAGGCGAGAATCGTAGGAAATCCTGGGAGCAGATATTGGGCCTCTCGCTTGGGCGAGGCCCTCTCGCTCAAGCGAGAATCACCTAGTATACCCCATAATTTCACTATACATTGGCAAATAAAATTAGGGTGTCACACATAACTTGAGCCAAAGTTTGCTACATAACATGAGCCAAAGTTTGCTACACAACTTGAGCCAAAGCTTGCTACATAACTTGAGCCAAAGTTTACTACATAACTTCAGCCAAATCTTGCTACATAACTTGAGCCAAAGTCGCTACACCACTTGTGTAACACCCTAAGTTTATTTTCCCTAAAACGTTGTAACAAAGGAAAAATATGGGGTATACTCCATGATTTTCGCTTGAGCGAGAGGAGCCTCGCCCTAGCGAGAGTGTTAGTATTTCTCCCAGGATTTTATCTGGGAACCTCGCTTGAGCGAGATAAGGCTAGCCTGAGCAAGAGAAGGCTCGCTTGAGCGAGAGTTGGCTCGCTTGGGCGAGGGAGAGAGAGTGGACACTGAAGGATATTCGCTTGTGCGAGAGCGTCAGTGTTGAGTTTTTAGAATAGGCGGGATATTCTCGCTTGAGCGAGAACCCGACGCTGTTAAATTAAAAGAGAAACCCCAAACACTTTTAGGATTAGAACTTTGGAGAGAATAGAGAGAATAGAGCATTTTTAAGAGCAAGGATTCTTGGGAATTATGTAGAAGCTTGAGAAGAGGTAAATCTCTTAATTCTAACTATCCTTCTCCCCTTTGAAACTTGTTTTGGGTATGTGGGATCTCTTCTCAAAATGTGAGAAACCATTGAAACTCTTCCTTTTGAGTTGTGGTTCGTTATATTTCATTTCTCTCTTGTAAACTCTTGATTTAGAGTTGGTATTTAAAGAATGGAAAGGGTTTCTTGGTTGATTCATGAAAACCCCAAAACCCAAAAATAAGGATATGAGTAAAGAGGGAAATGGGTGAAATGTTAGATGTAGAAGATGAGTATATGTTCTAATGTTGAATATAAGATGAATATGTACGTTCTAGATGTTTGGAAACATTGAAAATGTGTGAACCTCTTGTATGGTTAAAGATGAAATATAAGTTGGTTATGTGTTATTTTGAATAAATGACTAACATTGTTGTTATGTGGTGGGAATGAGGGTAGATCCTAAAGTAGGAGGCGGTGTTGGAGGAACTTGCAAAGTTACGAAGGACCAAACCCAACACTCACCAAGGTAAGGATAAGTCTTTAACTAGCATATCTTATTGAGAGAATGTGTGGAATTGTTGTTTATGAATTGTTGGTGAATCAATGAAAAGAAAACATATTTTAGCCGACCATGATTGGTTAGCGACTTTTTCTCAAGTTATGTAGCGATACTTTGGCTCAAGTTATGTAGCGATACTTTGGCTTAAGCTATGTAGCGATACTTTTGCTCAAGTTATGTAGCAATACTTTGGCTCAAGTTATGTAGTGATACTTTGGCTCAAGTTATCTAGCGATACTTTGGCTCGTGTTATGTAGCGATACTTTGGCTCAAGTTATGTAGCGAAAATGGATTTAAAATGGTTTACTAACCCCGTTAAAAATGTGGATTATCTTATAATGATAATTATTGAATTAATGACTTACTCCTTTGTATGTTGTGTGTATTTGTCGTTGGTAATCCCATTGCAGGTAAACAGATTAATTGAGGATGCCTGGTTTGATGCCTTAGGAGCTTAAAACTTGGATTCCATTATTTTGCCCTTTTTTTATTATGACTGACTAAATGCTATTTTGGATAATTGTAACTCCGAGCATTGTAATATTGGATATTTGTAGCTATGGGTATTTTGGAAACCCATAGCTAGTTGTATGCTGTAGTTACCGGGAGACATTAATATGAATTATGTTTTTCTGTTAAATGTATGTGTGTATGGATATTACGTTAAAAAATGATTATAAACCAGAAAGCGGGATTAATATAAAGTTGTTGGATTTGTGATTCTAAGTTATTGGAAAAATGTGGGTGAATGGATTAAAATAAGGAAAAAAAATTCAAGTGTAGAATTTGGGTCCTTACAATATGGTATCAGAGCATAGTTAATTCTGCGGCCAAGGGTATGGTCTTACTTGCTTCTTTGTAACATGTTTGTGATTTAACTAGTTGAGATTATGTGAATTGACTGTTTAAATCATGTAGCCTTGGTGTAGTGACATGTAATTTACTATGAGACTATGTGATAACCTGAATTATGTGAGTTAGAATTTTTTGCTAACCACCAATGAGTGCAGGTTAAGAAATGGCTGGAAGAGGGAGAGGAACGATTCAGAATGTTCCGAATGATCTGTTGGCTCTGATGGTGGCTGCACTACAACAAGTGAATGAGAACTTGCATTGCCTGAACCAGAGCACAACACCAAGTCCTAGATCGCAACCTTTAGTCCCACCCGGGCCGGCCGATTACCGAGGATTGAATGAGTTATTTAAGCGGAATCCTAGCCAGTTCCAAGGTGGATTCGCTCCTGATGCTTTAAACGAGTGGATTCGCTCTTGATGCTTCAAACGAGTGGATTCATGACTTGGAACGAATATTTCGAGCCATGGGTTGTAATGATGTTCAGAAGGTGGCCTATGTTTCTTACATGCTGGTTAAGGAAGCTGAAACCTAGTGGGAGTTTACTCGACGTCAAATGGAAACTGAGGGACAAGTGATTGTCTAGGGTAACTTCAAGGAGAAATTCCTTCAGAAATATTTTCCTGCTGATCTGAAGAGGAAGAAAGAAATGAAATTTCTGAGATTGGAGCAGGGGACATGTTGGTGGGAGAATATGCGGCAAAGTTCGAGGAATTGGCCCGATTCTGCCCTTACTCTGAATTGGAAGTTGACGGACGGTCCAAATGCTCTAAATTTGAATCGGGTTTGAAGCCCAAGTTGAAAAGGATGTTCGGCCATCAAGAGATTGTTGATTTTGCTACATTGGTAAATAAGTGCAGGATATATGAAGATGATCTGGCGATAGATGAAGTGGTGACTCCCCGCACAAATCCCTTGAGGCACTATGGGCCTCAAAGGAGTTACAGGCATGGAAAGGGGAGGAGTAAGGTCTTTCGAGAGGAACGGAAACCATACTCCCCACCTGTTGGAAATCGGGGAAGTAGTTTGCATAGACTAAGGCCTCACGCCAAGACAGCAGGATCACAATCTCAGTCTCCATCCTTTTGCAACAAGTGCGGCCGAACTCATGTCGGGGATTTGTGTCGCGGTACAACACTTAACTGCTTATTGCAAGGAGGCCGGACATATCAAGAGGTATTGTCCTAAGTTACAACAGAGTATGAACGACCTCGATCTACGGGCATAGTGTTTACCTTGAGTGGCGTTGAGGCAGCTAATGTAGATGGCCTAATCCAAGGTAATTATTTGGTGGTAGGTATTCCTCTTTTAGGGTTGTTTGATTCGGAAGCGACACACTCCTTTGTATCTGTGGAATGTGTGGACAAATTGAAATTACAAACAGAGTCGTTGCCTTTCAACTTGGTCGTATCCACCCCAACTAGTGTGCTTGTGGTGGTGTCGACAATTGTGTCTCGATGTCCGGTAGTGGTAAACGGTAGAACATTTACTGTGGATTTAATCTACTTACCAGTGTCCCAGTTAGATCTAATTCTAGGGATGTACTCGTTATCAGGAAATCATGTGATGCTTAATTGTACTGATAAGACCGTTGTGTTTGGAGATCAGGGTGAGATTTCTGATGAGGCTAATTATATGAAACCGTTGTCGGCTAAAGGGTCAGGACTTCCTTTAAAGAGGGAGGAGTCGTGTTTGTTTTGTTGGCATCCCTGGAGGGTATTGAGAAACCCAAAGTTGAGGATATTCCGATAGTTCGTGAGTTTCCTAAGGTATTTCCTAGTGATATTCTAGAATTGCCTCCAGTCAGATAAGTTGAATTCTCCATTGACTTAGTGTCGGGAACGGGACCCATCTCTATAGCTCCTTATAGGATGGCACCGTTAGAGCTGGTTGAGTTAAAAAAGCAGGTTGAAGACTTGTTGGCGAAGAAGTTTATTCGCCCTAGTGTTTCACCGTGGGGTGCACCGGTCTTGTTGGTCAAGAAGAAAGATGGGAGTATGAGATTGCGCACCGATTACAGACAGTTGAACATCTGTTACCTAGGATTAACGACGTATTGGATCAGTTGAGGGGAGTTGTTGTATTTTCAAAGATTGACCTTTGGTCGGGTTATCATCAACTTCGAGTTAAGTCGGAAGATATTCCTAAGACTGCTTTTAGGACGAGGTATGGGCACTTTGAGTATTTGGTAATGCCTTTTTGTGTGACGAATGCTCCAACAATACTTACCGACTACATGAATGGGATTTTACACCCGTACTTAGATTCATTTGTAGTGGTATTTATTGATGACAATCTGATCTACTCTAAGGGCAGGAAGGAACATGCGAAACATCTGAGGGCTGTTTTAGATCTTCTGAAAAGGAACCAGTTGTATGCGAAATTGTCAAAATTTGATTTCTAGGCAGAATCGGTGAACTTTCTTGGCCATGTAATATCCATGGAAGGGTTGGTAGTAGACACTTCCAAGGTCGAAGTGGTTAAGGATTGGGCAGTACCCAAGTCAGTTACCGAGATAAGGAGTTTACTGGGATTGGCCGGTTATTATCGGGAGTTCATAGAAGGGTTTTCGAAGTTGGCACTACCTTTGACTAAGCTTACCAGAAAAGGGGAACCGTATGTGTGGATAGTCTATTGTGAAGAAAGTTTTCAATAGTTGAAGCGGAGGTTGACCACGGCACTAGTGTTGGTTCTTCCTTGTACTGATTGTGATTTCAGTGTGTATTTTGATGCTTCTAAGCAAAGGTTTGGGTTGTGTTTTGATGCAAGACGGGAAGGTTGTTGCCTATGTTGCACGACAGTTAAGAACGCATGAGCAAAACTACCCTACGCATGATTTGGAACTAGCCGCAGTGGTCTTTGCCTTAAAAATCTGGAGATACCATTTTTATGGTGTAAGGTTCGAAGTGTACAGTGACCACAAGAGTTTGAAGTATCTGTTCGATCAGAAGGAACTGAACATGAGATAGAGACGGTGGATGGAACTCCTTAAGGACTATGAATTTGGATTGCAGTATCATCCAGGGAAGGCCAATGTGGTAGCCGATGCTTTAAGTCGGAAGTCCTTACAGATGTCAGCTTTGATGGTTTATGAAGAGAAACTAATTGAGGAGTTCAGGGATATGAACTTGGCAGTTCGAGTGACACCCCATAGCATGATTTTGGGTATGCTTAAGGTCACCAATGATACAAGGGAAGGGTGTGTGTGCCTCTTGATGCGGGTTTGAGAAGGAATATTCTGGAAGAGTCACACAAAAGTAAAATGAGTTTTCACCCCGGGACAACGAAAATGTATCAAGATCTGAAAAAGTTGATTTGGTGGTCTGGTTTGAAAAAGGATGTGGCTTTGTATGTCTCGAGTTATCTCATCTGTCAAAAAGCCAAGATTGAACATCAGCGGCCAGTAGGAGAGTTACAGTCTCTAGAGATTCCCGTTTGGAAGTGGGAAAGTATCTCCATGGATTTTGTATCGGGCTTTCCAAAGACTCAGAGAAGGTGTGATTCCATCTGGGTAATAGTTGATCGTTTGACTAAGACTGCTCATTTCTTTCCAATGAACGATTAGCTGAGTTGTATATCAAGGAAATCGTTCGGTTATATGGGATACCGTCGAGCATTGTGTCAGATAGAGATCATTGTTTCACTTCAAACTTTTGGACTAGTTTGCAGTCCGCGTTGGGAACCAAGTTGAAACTGATTTCGGCTTATCATCCACAAACGGATGGTCAATTAGAAAGGATCATACAGTCATTGGAGGATCTTTTGAGGGCTTGTGTTTTAGAGAAGCCTGGGAGTTGGGATAACATGTTGCCTTTGATTGAGTTCACCTACAACAACAATTTCCATAGTAGTATCGGGATGGCCCCTTATGAAGCCTTGTATGGGAGGAAGTGTAGGACTTCTATAGGTTGGTTTGAAACTGGGGAGAACTTGGTATTGGGACCTGAGTTGGTCCGAGAGACGATGGAAAAGATCAAGAAGATCCGGGAAAATATGAGAATAGCACAGAGTCGGCAGAAAAGATATTATGGTAAGAGGCGGAAACCTCTTCAGTTTGATGAGGGAGATCACATGTTTATGAGAGTAGTTCTGACTACTGGGATTGGTAGAGTGTTGAAATCCCGTAAGCTTAGTCCGAGATTCATTGGACCGTATCAGATTTTGAAGAGGGTTGGACCGGTAGCATATCGGATTGTTTTACCTCCATTGTTTTAGAATCTACACAATGTATTTCATGTGTCTCAACTGAGGAAATATCTTGGGGATCCATCTCATGTGATCGAGTCTAATAAGATAGAGTTGAAGGATAACTTGACTTTTACGACGTTGCCAGTGAGGATCATACCAGTATCAAGTGATTGACAGGAAAAGAGATTGCCTTGGTGAAGGTATTGTGGAGCCAAGTAGATGAAGGAGACGCTACTTGGGAAGTGGAGACGCTACTTGGCTAAACTGCAGGATTCTCGCTTGAGCGAGAGGAGCCTCACCCAAGCGAGAGTGTGAGTATTTCTCCCAGGATTTTATCTAGGAACCTCGCTTGAGCGAGATACGGCTCGCCTGAGAGAGAGAAGGCTCGCTTGAGCGAGAGTTGGCTCACCTGGGCGAGGGAGAGAGAGTGGACACTAAAAGATCCTCGCTTGAGCGAGAGCGTCAGTGTTGAGTTTTTAAAATAGGTGGGATATTCTCGAATGAGCGAGAATAAGCACGCTTGAGCGAGAACCCGACGCTGTTACATTAAAAGAGAAACCCCAAACACTTTTAGGGTTAGAACATTGGAGAGAATAGAGAGAAGAGAGCATTTTCAAGAGCAAGGATTCTTGGGAATCATCTAGAAGCTTGAGAAGAGGTAAATCTCTTGATATTAACTCTCATTCTCCCCTTTGAAACTTGTTTTGGGTATGTGGGATCTCTTCTCAAAATGTGCGAAACCATGGAAACTCTTCATTTTGAGTTGTGGTTCGTTATATTTGATTTCTCTCTTGTAAATTCTTGATTTAGAGTTGGTATTTAAAGAATGGAAAGGGTTTGTGGGTTGATTCATGAAAACCCCAAAACCCCAAAATGAGAATATGAGTAAAGAGGGAAATGGGTGAAATGTTAGATGTAGAAGATGAGTATATGTTCTAATGTTGAATATAAGATGAATATGTATGTTCTAGATGTTTGGAAACATTGAAAATGTGTGAAACTCTTGTATGCTTAAAGATGAAATATGAGTTGATTATGTGGTATTTTGAATAAATGACTAACATTGTTATTATGTGGTGGGAATGAGGAAAGATCCTAAAGTTGGAGGCGGTGTTGGAGGAACTTGCAAAGTTACGAAGGACCAAACCCAGCACTCACCAAGGTAAGGATAAGCCTTTATCTAGCATATCGTATTGAGATAATGCGTGGAATTGTTGTTTATGAATTGAAGGTGAATCAATGAAAAGAAAACATATTTTTAGCCGACCATAATTGGTTAGTGACTTTGGCTCAAGTTATGTAGCGATACTTTGGCTCAAGTTATGTAGCGATACTTTGGCTCAAGTTATGTAGCGATACTTTGGCTAAAGTTATGTAGCGATACTTTAGCTCAAGTTATGTAGCGATACTTTGGCTCAAATTATGTAGCGATAGTTTGGCTAAAGTTATGTAGCGATACTTTGACTCAAGTTATGTAGCGAAAATGGATTTTGAATGGTTTACTAACCCCGTTAAAAATGTGGATTATCTTTAATGATATTTATTGAATTAATGACTTACTCCTTTGTATGTTGTGTGTATTTGTCGTTGATAATCCCATTGCAGGTAAACAGATTAATTGAGGGTGCTTGATTTGATGCTTTAGGAGCTTAAAACCTGGATTTCTTTATTTTGCCATTTTTGTATTATGACTGACTAAATGCTATTTTGGATAGTTGTAACTTCGAGCATTGTAACACTGCATATTTGTAGCTATGGGTATGTTGGAAACTCATAGCTAGTTGTATGCTGTAGTTACCGGGAGACATTAATATGAATTATATTTTTTTGTTAAATAAATGTGTGTAGGGATATTACGTTATTGAATGATCATAAATCGGAAAGCGGGATTAATATTAAGTTGTTGGAATTGTGATTCTAAGTTATTGGAAAAATGTGGGTGAATGGATTAAAATAAGGAAAAAATTTCAAGTGTAGAATTTGGGTCCTTACAACTTGAGGGTAGCTAAAAATAAGATTTCTTTTCATTGATTCACAATCAATTTATAACCAGAAAATCCACGCATTTTCTTATACAATGTACAAGTTAAAGACTTATCCTTATCTTGGTGAGTGTTGGGGTCGGTTTTGGGTAACTTTACAAGTTTCCTTCGCTACCTCCTCCAACCTTAGGATCTTTCCTCATCCCCACCAAACAACAACAAAGGTCACTAATTCGTTCACAATAATATACACACAATTCATATTACATTCGCAAACATATATGATATTCACATATTTCCGATGTTTCCAAAACTACTTTCATTAGAAGTTTCCAAAAATTAAACATACATATTCATCTTCTACATGTACCATTTCACCCATTTTCCTCTTTAACCAAATTTTCATTTTGGGGGTTTTGGGGTTTTCATGAATATACCCACAAACTCTTTCCATTTTGCTGAACACTAACTCTAACCCAAGAGTTTACAGGACAGAAATTAAATAAAATGAACAACAACTCCAAAGGAAGAGTTTCCATGGTTTCTCACATTTTTTTAGAAGAGATCCCATCCACCCAAAACAAGTTTGAAAGGGAGAAAGAGAGTTAGAATCAAGAGATTTACCTCTTCTCAAGCTCCTAGTTGATTCTCACGAATCTTTGCTCTCAAAATCACCTCCTTCTCTCTTCTCTCAAGTTCTAACCCTAAATGTGTTTGAGGGTTTCTATTTTAAAGTTTCCTCGTCAGGATCTCGCTCAAGCGAGCCTTTTCTCGCTCAAGCGAGAAAATCCCGCCCATTTTAAAACTCAGAACTGACGCTCTCGCTCAAGCGAGGGATTCTCGCTCAAGCGAGGATCCTCTAGTCTCCACACCTCTCTCCCTCGCCCAGGCGAGACAAGTCTCGCTCAGGCAAGAATCCTTCAGCATCTCCCAGTTTTCCACTCCCCAAGTGAGCCATCTCTCGCCCAGGCGAGACCCTCTCGCTTAAGCGAGAATCTAGCAGTGTGCCCCATTCCTCAGGACTATTACCACATCTTTAGGAAGGTAAATTCAGGGTGTTACACAAGATACTAAGGTGTATGACGCAGACGATTTGCAATGGTTTTCACTCTTTTGGGTTGACGTTCAACCATGGAAGATGGGGTTTCTTGTTATGGTTTAGGTGAGAGCTTTCAGTTTGAGACAAGAATTTATGAGCTAAAAGGCAATGTAGATAGTGAGGCTTAGTGAAATAAAACTTATGTTTTTTGGGTTGTACAGGTAGACGTTCAGGTGATAGGAGAACTAGAGACACAAATAAACAGGAAAGAGTGGATAGTGACTGTTCAAAATGTCGTTTCTGCCTTATACACTGTCGTCGATAATCGATTAAATGGATTGTTAATCG
This sequence comes from Lupinus albus, assembly GCA_009771035.1. Taxonomy (NCBI): domain Eukaryota; kingdom Viridiplantae; phylum Streptophyta; class Magnoliopsida; order Fabales; family Fabaceae; genus Lupinus; species Lupinus albus. Next base: position 7,083,223 of record CM020008.1, on the reverse strand, counting down.
ATTAACGATGTTTAAAATTCAAAAACTTTTGAATTTTGAAGCCCAGGTAATCTATAAAATCCATCCATAATCGATTATTCAGACAAAATTTTGACATTTCTAGCATTTTGAGTGTGACACACTATGGCAACTAGACATTCTATAGACTTGACTGACTCCTCAGAATAAAAATAGACATTTATTGAAACATACATGAAAATCAATACGTAATAAGAATATGTTCATTTACAACATTATAATCACATAAGCATACATTGGGATCATGCAAGATGTAGGTTTCTAAAAGACAACCAAAACAAATTAGTTTAGATAACTTTCATCAAGTATTCCTAACTCTCTACGTAGAGTATAGAAAATATCCTTTGGTAGGGGTTTGGTGAAAATATCGGCTAATTGTTTGGAGGTTTTGACAAATTCAATCACACATTCACCTTTTTGCACATGATCTCGAAGAAAATGATGTCTAATCTCTATATGCTTTGTACGTGAATGCAAGACAGGATTCTTTGATAGGTTGATGGCACTAGTATTATCACACTTGATGGGAATTCGATCAAGCTTTAAACCGAAGTCTAACAGTTGCTGCTTCATCCAGAGGATTTGAGCGCAACACACCCCCGCAGCAATATATTCTGCTTCGACAGTGGATAAAGCAATGCATGCTTGCTTTTTACTATGCCACGACACAAGTGAATTACCAATCAAATGGCATGTTCCACTTGTACTCTTACGATCCAACTTGCATCCGACAAAGTTGGCATCGGAGTACCCTATCAGAGATAATGAGGCATCCTGAGGATACCATAATCCCATATTTATTGTTCCTTTCAGATATTTCGTGATGCATTTCACAGGAGAGAAATGCGATTTTTTGGGAACAGCTTCTTATCTAGCACACATACACACACTGAACATAATATCATGGCCACTAGCAGTTAAGTACAATAAAGATCCTATAATGCCCCGATACTTAGTTACCTCAATTGCTTTTCCTTTCTCGTCTTTGTCAAGATAGCAGGAGGATGGCATAGGAGTTGAAGCTTCTTTTGATTTGTCCTTGTCAAATCTCTTCAATAGCTCCTTACAGTATTTGGCTTGGTGAACGGAAATCCCATTTGTCATTTGCTTAATTTGCAGCCCAAGAAAGAACATTAATTCTCCCATCATCGACATCTCGAACTCGCCTTTCACGAGATCTGAAAATTCCTTACATAGAGAGTCATTAGTAGCACCAAATATATGTTGTCAACATAAATTTGTACTAATAGAATATTATTTTCAGATTTGGATATGAAAAGTGTCGTATCAACCTTTCCTCTTACAAATCCCTTCTCCTGTAAGAATGAACTCAACCTATCATACCAAGCTCTAGGAGCTTGTTTAATGCCATACAATGCCTTTTTGAGTTTAAACACATGGTTTGGAAATTTGTAGTTTTCAAAACCAGGAGGTTGTTTAACATAAACCTCTTATAAAATGTATCCATGCAAGAAGGCACTTTTCACATCCATTTGAAAAAGTTTAAAGTTCTTTATGGATGCAAAGGATAATAACAAGCGTATGACTTCCAACCTAGCAACAAGGGCGTAGGTTTCATTATAATCAATACCTTCTTGATTATAACCATGTGCCACCAAACGGGCTTTGTTTCTTATAATTAACTCAGATTCATCCAATTTGTTATGGAAGACCCATCTTGTGCCTATGATCGGATGATCCTTAGGCACCATAACTCAATCCAAACATTATTGCGTTCGAACTGGTTTAGCTCTTCTTGCATAGATAAACCCCAGTTTTCATCTTCTAGGGCTTCATTAAAATTCTTTGGCTCAATTTAAGAAACAAAAGCGACAAAATGACAAATATTATTTAGTGATCTCCGGGTTAGTACTTCTGAAGATATGTCACCTATTACGTTGTCAATGGGATGATCTTTCTTTGTTTTCCAAGCTCTTGGAAGATCAGAATTCTCTACATCCTCTTGATTTTCTTGAGTAGGACTGTCAGGTTCTGGTTCACTTGAACATGGTTCCTCTTGTGTACCTCACACATTTTCAGCAACAACCTTTCTCTTCTGTTTTGGAGAAGATTCATCAAATTGCACGTGTACAGATTCTTCAACATGCATGGTATGTTTATTACAAACTCTAAAAGCTTTGCTACTTGGTGAATAACCGAGAAAGATACATTCATCTGCTTTTGAGTCGAACTTATCCAAAAGTTCTTTTCCATTGTTTAAAATGAAACATTTGCACCCAAAAACATGCAGATGTGAAATATTCGGCTTACGACCTTTCAAAATTTCATAAGGAGTTTTTGAAAGTGAAGGTCTTATCAATACACGGTTAATCACATAACAAGCTGTATGTACTACGTCAACCCAGAAATATTTGACCACTTTGCTGTCATTCAGCATAGCACGAGCTAACTCCTCTAAGACGCGATTTTTCCTCTCAACAACTCCATTTTGTTGAGGGGTGCGAGGAGCAGAAAATTGATGGAGTATGCCATGGTTATTGCAAAACTTGGTGAAGTGGTTATTCTCGAACTCACCACCATGATCACTTCGAATAAACACTATCTTATTGTTAAGTTGATTTTGCAATTTCCTGGCAAGAGATTCAAAAGTTTTAAAAGCGTCCCTTTTCACAGATAAGAACAGAGTCCATGTAAACCGGAAAAAGTCGTCAACTACTGTAAGAACCCAATTTAATAACCAAATTTTTTTAAAACTTCACTCTTTACTCATGAAAGTTAAGTGGTTACTTTTGAAAGACGTTACTTAAACGATTTGGAAAACCTGAGTGAATATAAATATTAATTTCATTCGTAATTCGAAATGCGAAAATACTGAATAATATCCTACTTTAAAAACATATCATTACACTTCCTTTCAAATAACACATTTATTACCATCATTAACCCAATCTCCTTACGCAATTTGGAGGAGTTCAATTTTACAAAAGAGTTGATTCAACATGGATCTCATATTACATACATTAGTCATATATCATATCGAATATACAAGTAACTACTCTACATTGTACCCTTCTCTGCAAGCATCCAATACGCTATTGCCTCCACCTGAACTCAAATACATAACACATACAAGCAGAGACAAAAGGGAGTAAGAACCAACTACGGCGACTGTAGCGTGGAATTACATAGAGTAATAACATTAAAGTATTTTAACCTATACAACATTTAAAATCAACCATATTAAACATATACCAATGATACACCAATCAATACCTTAAACCACATATTGTTCACATATTCAATTAGTATAATCATCATATTTCATTTAGACAATTCAACCAATCAGTACAACATATCATAAGATATTTACTTCTTTAATTAGCATCTTTTACAATTTACTTACACGATAGTCTCTTTCAATAAACAACCACAACACTATACTCAAGGCTATACCATACTTACAAATCATTACAATACTTCCCTAAAGCAATACTATACCTCATAGGGCTAGTCATACGTTGCTTGAAGAGCCAATACTATGAGGGGCAAGTCAGACATTGCTCAAAGAGCCAATATCACACAGGGCAAGTCATACATCGCCATAAAGGCCAATACCACATCAAGCAAGTCATACATTGCTCAAAGAGCCAATTCCACATAGGGCAAGTCATACATTGCTCAAAGAAACAATACCACAAAGGGAATGTCATACATTGTTCAAAGAACCAATACCGCATAGGGAAAGTCATACATTGTTGAAAGAGCCAATACCACATAGGGCAAGTCATACATTGCTCAAAGAGCCAATACCACATCAGGTAAGTCATACATCGCCATAAAGGCCAATACCACATCGGGCAAGTCATACATTGCTCAAAGAGCCAATACCACATAGGGCAAGTCATACATTGCTCAAAGAGCCAATACCACATAGGGCAAGTCATACATTGCTCAAAAATCCATTACCACATAGGGCAAGTCAGACATTGCCATAAAGGCCAATACCACATCGGGCAAGTCATACATTGTTCAATACAATACCACTTCACATTCAACATGTACATTCCTCATATCACTCTCACAATCAATCTAGTTCATACTCATATCCATACAACAACATCATTCACAATATAATCATTTCCACTACATTATCCTCACATCACAACTTCATCATAACACAAAATACCACATCAATGTCATAAGCACAATGTATCTCATTTCTTACCACAATAAAACAACTCACCACATCATCATCGTCATATAACATAATCATGTCCTTTTATCACAAATAACCAACTCACAACATATTCATCATCACATAATATAACCATGTCCATTTATCACCAATAACCAACTCATAACATATTCACCATCACATAATATAATCATGTCCATTTATCACCAATAACCAACTCACAGCATATTCACCATCACATAATATAATCATGTCCATTTATCACCAATAACCAACTCACAACATATTCATCATCACATAATAAAATCATGTCCATGTATCACCAATAAACATCTCAAAACACAATCATTATCACAAACATACTCATGTCCACTTATAACAAATAAACCATTCATAGCATATTATTCATCATATAACATATTAAAGATAGAACCATCTTTCATGGCGGTGTATTACAATAAAGGAGCATATTGTATTCCATCTAATAAAACGGTTTTCCTACACATATGTCTCCACATTTATGGCTAATACCCCTTCATGGAAAATAAAGACTCTCACGTGGACCACAAACTTCCAAGAGAGTTTCTATTCGTTAGCATTCTTCGATTCTTGAGGGAAATTGGAGAAGATGACTCTAATGAAATACTCTAAGACCACAATGGTCTTCTCCCTCACCTTAATTTGCATAAGCTCCGTTGTTCCTCAAAAGAGCAACTTCTCCCTCCATATCCTTCAACCTCCAATGTTCCTTTTTCACCTCCAAAGCTCTCCAATGGGCCACTAAGAAGCAAAAGGAAGAGGTTTTGATGAATTTTCGAGGTTTAATGGAGGGGAGAATGGTTCTTTTGGGTGGAGTCACTGTTGGGTTAGAAAGGAGGGGAAAGAAAATGAAGATTAGGGTTTTTGAAACCCCTTTTTCACATTTATAGATGCGCAGCCTCGCCTAGGCGAGAATGGCTCGCTTGGGCGAGAATTTAGCAGCTTTTCAACTTTTCAACTCTAACGCTCTCGCCTGGGCGAGAATTCTCTCGCTCGAGCGAGAATTCTCTCGCTCGAGCGAGAATCGGGCAGCCTGCTCAGACTTCTCTGACCTGGGCGAGAATTCGAGCTCAAGCTAGAATTTGACAGCTTTACCAGATTTCACTCTCACTCAAGCGACCACTTCCTATCTAAAGCGAGGTTCCTAGAAAACTCATAATAGAACACCTAGCCTCTCACTTGGGCGAGGTCCTCTCGCTTAAACGAGAATTTTCCAATATACACTCCAATACTCCAACACTCCAACATGATGATTTTTTTAGCTTTCAAATTGTGTTGCACTTTTCTTTTCTCATCATCAGTCAACGTGCTCTTAGGTTTGTCTTTCGTCTCAACTTCCACTAAGTATAGTGGTGTGTGAGGACCATTCATAACGGAATCCCAAATGTCTGTATCAATGGCTTCAATTAAGATTCCCATTCTCACTTTCTAGTTGGTGTACCCCTCGCAAATGAGAATAGGTCGACGGTTAATGGATGCACCATGACCGCCAAAAGGATTGGTAGAGCCCATCGTTTGATTTCCCGAGGATCAACGATCGAAGTGGTTAAGCTAGCACTCACGTACTAGCTCTGATACCACTTGTTAGGGTATCGGGCAATCAGAGTATAACACCTAGGGGGTGAATAGATGTGAGCGGTTAATATGTCCGTTTTTCGAATTTATGCGCAGAGAATAAAAAATAACAGAAATATTAAGCAATAATCGATTAATAAAAAATATAATCGATTATCAGAGACAAAATTAATCGATTAACGAAGTCAAACAATCGATTATCTGGTGCAGAATGTAAAGACCCGATTTTCAAAACCCAAAAATTTTAAAACTTTATTCATGAAAGTGATGTGATTACTTTTTAAAAGACATTACTTAAACGAGTTGTAAAACCTGATTGGATACAAGTATTAATTTCATTCGTAATTCAAAATGCGGAAACACTCAGAATACATCCTACTTTAAAAGCATGTTATTACATTTCCTTTCAAATGCATAATCTATACAATTATTCTTTCTCAAATAATACTCTGATTACAATCACTACACCAACTTCATTATACACTTAGGAGAAGTCCCATTTCACAAAAGAATTGATTCTACATAGTTCTAATATTACATACATTAATCAAATATCATATTAATTATACAAGATAACTACTCTATTCTATACTCTTCTCCACAAGCATCCAATACGCTGTGGCCACCACCTGAATTCCAATACATAACACATACATATACAAGCAGAGACAAAAGGGAGTAAGAACCAACTATAGTAACCGTAGCGTGGAATTACATAGAGTAATAACATTAAAGTATTAAAACCTATACATCACTTAGCATTAATCATATTCAACATATACCAATCAACACATTATACCACAAAATGTTCATATATCCAATTAGCATAATCATCATCTCTCACTTAGACAATTTATTCCAAATCATTACCACATACCATAGGATAGTAATTCCTTCATTTAGCATCTATTACAACATACTTATATGATTTATCCAATTCAATCTTCATCATAAGTCCACACACAATAATCTTATCCAATGAACCACCACAAACACTATACTCAATGCATTCCCATACTTACACGACATTACAATACTTTCCAAACCAACACCATACTTTCCTTACAACACTATATCATATAGGGCTAATCACACGTTGCTACACAGAGCCAGTACCAGGAACGGCAAGTCAGTCATTACTCAAAGAGCCAATACCACATAGGGCAAGACATTCATTGCTCCATAGAGCCAATATCACTTAGGGCAAGACATTCACAATAACACTTGGGCAAGAAATTCACAACACCACTTGGGCAAGACATTCACAATACCACTTGGGCAAGACATTCACAACGCCACTTGGGAAAGACATTCACAACGCCACTTGGGCAAGACATTCACAATACCACTTGGACAAGACATTCACAATACCACTAGGGAAAAGCATTCACAATACCACTTGGGCAGGACATTCAGAATACCAAATGGGCAAGACATTCATAATACCACCTGCGCAAGACATTCACAATACCACTTGGGCAAGACATACATTGCTACGAATAGCCAATACCACGAGGGCAGGTCATACATTGCTACGAACAGCTAGTACCACGAGGGCAAGTCATACATTGCTACGAATAGCTAGTACCACGAAGGCAAGTCATACATTGCTCAACCTCTTAAAGGAGCTAAAAATAGATTTTTCTTCCCATTGTTTCACAATCACATACAACCATAAAATCCACGCATTTATAATATCATATATAATTTAAATACTTCCCTTACATCACATTTCACCATAACACCCACAACTACAACCATGTCAAAATAATCATACTCATCCCATTCTTTACTAATCATGTCCATTTATCGCCAATAAACAGCTCATAATACAGTCATTATCACCAACATACTCATAACATATTCATCATCATACGACATATTAACGATAGAACCATATTTCATGACGGTGTATTACTATAAGTGAACATATTGCATTTCATTTTTCCTACACATATATTTCCTCATTTATGGCTAATACATCTTCATGGAAAAAAAAGACTCTCAAATGGACCACAGACTTCCAAGAGAGTTTCTATCCGTTAACATTCTCCAATTCTTGAGGGAAATCGGAGAAGATGACTCTAATGAAATACTCTATGACCACAATGGTCTTCTCCCTCACCATAGGTTGCGTAAGCTCCATTGCTCCACAAAAGAGCCACATCTCCCTCCATCTCCTTCAATCTCCAATGCTCCTTTTCCACCTTTAAGATTTCCCAAATGTGCCACCAAGAAGTAATAGGAAGAGGGTTTGATGAGTTTGATATTTATTTGGGTGGAGACGCCGTTGGGAGAGAAAGGAGGGGTAAGAAAATGAAGATTAGGGTTTCTGAAACCCCTCTTTCACATTTATAGCTGTGCAACCTCGCCTGAGCGAGAATGGTTGAGTCCGATCAAGTAGAACTAAAGGATAATTTAACATTTACGACCTTGCCCGTGAGGATCATGGATACTAATACCAAAACATTGAGAGGCAAAGAGATTGCCTTGGTGAAGGTATTGTGGAGCCAAGTAGATGAAGGAGACGCTACTTGGGAAGTGGAGCGTGACATGTGGGAGGATTACCCTCATTTGTTTGAATCGAGGTGTGTTTAATTTTCGGGGACGAAAATTCCTATAAGAGGGGGAGGATTGTAACACCCTAATTTTATTTTCCTAAGTATAGTGAAAATTCAAGGAATCTGGGCTATACTGAGTGTTTCTCGCTTGAGCGAGTAGGCCTCGCCCAAGTGAGAGGCCCAGTATCTGCTCCCAGGATTTCCTAGGATTCTCGCCTGGGCGAGGGAGAGAGGTGTTGACACTGAAGGATCCTCGCTGAAGCGAAAGCACCAGATCTGAAATTTTAAAATGGGCAGTATTTTCTCGCTCGAGCGAGAACCCGACGCTGGAACTTTAAAATAGAAACGCTCAAACACATTTAGGGTTAAAACTTGAGAGTGAAGAGAGAAGGAGGTGATTTTGGGAGCAAGGATTCGTGGGAATCAACTAGAAGCTTGAGAAGAGGTAAATCTCTTGATTCTAACTCTCTTTCTCCCTTTCAAACTCGTTTTGGGTGTATGGGATCTCTTCTCAAAATGTGAGAAACCATGGAAACTCTTCCTTTCGAGTTGTGGTTCGTTGTATTTAGTTTATCTCTTGTAAACTCTTGATTTAGAGTTGGTATTAAAAGAATGGAGAGGGTTTGTGGGTTGATTCATGAAAACCCCAAAACCCCCAAAATGAAAATGTGGTTAAAGAGGAAAATGGGTGAAATGGTAGATGTAGAAGATGAGTATGTGTTCTAATGTAAAATAGAAGATGAATATGTATGTTTTAATGTTGAAAACTTCTAATGAAAGTGATTTTTGAAACATTGAAAATGTATGAATCTTTTGTATGGTTAAGGATAAACTATGAGTTGTTTATATGTTGTTGAGTATAAATTACTGACTCTTGTTGTTGTTTGGTGGGGATGAGGAAAGATCCTAAGGTTGGAGGTGGTGTCGGAGGAACTTGCAAAGTAACCAAGGACCAAACCCAACACTCACCAAGGTAAGGATAAGCATTTATTCCGAGTTATGAAATATGAAATGTACGGTTATATGTGGAAGACTCAATAGGAATAAGATGTGGGAAGTATCAAAGAAATTGAATGTCTAGCCCAAGTGGTATTGAAATTGAATGTCTTGCTCAAGTGGTATTGAAATTGAATGTCTTGCCCAAGTGGTATTGAATTGAATGTCTTGCCCAAGTGGTATTGAAATTGAATGTGTTGCCCAAGTGGTATTGAATTGAATCTCTTGCCCAAGTGGTCTTGAAATTGAATGTCTTTCCCAAGTGATATTGAATTGAATGTCTTGCCCAAGTGGTATTGAACTGAATGTCTTGCCCAAGTGGTATTGAAGTGAATGTCTTGCCCAAGTGGTAGTGAATTGAATGTCTTTCCCTATGTGGTATTGTGGAAGTACGTGTAAGTGGGAAATGGCTATGTAAAACAGGAATGAAGAAGTGGGTAACAAGGTTTGACATGGAATAATGTGAAAGTAAGAATGGTCGTATGAGGTAGAAAGAGATAAAATGAAATGTAATGATTTTATTTTGAAATGCTTAAATTGTTTATCTAACTCTATTTATAATGTGGATTATATCAAATGATATTTATTGAATTAAAAGACTTACTCTTTTGTATGTTTTTGTGTATTACCATTTGATAATCCCATTGTAGGTGATTGGATAAATTAAGGATGCTTGACTTGGAGTTTTAGGAGCTTTTAAATATGGATTCCTTTATTTACACTTTTTGTATCATAACTGAATATTTGCGGATTTGAATAGTTGTAACTATGGTCATTGAATTTTTGAAAACTTGTAACCGTGGGTATTATGATTTTGGAAAACCTATAACTATTCCCATGTCCCAATTAAATGGGGGACATTAATATGAATTATGTTTTTTTGCCTTATGGATGTGTGTATGAATACTGCATGATAAAATGATCAGAAAATAATCAAGGTAATTTATATAACATACCTTGGGTTACCAATCATAAGATATAAGGAAAATACATGTTTGCATGAGTTAAAATAAGAAAAAATTTCAAGGGTAGAATTTGGGTCCTTACACACTATATTTGAAAATGTTCTTTACACACACACTTCCAAATTGAGCCTTTCCTACTTGCTTTGCGAATTCTATTTCGCCAAGCCTTGACTTCCCTCCGTTCGCAAACGGTTGCCAATTTTGCTACTCGATGCGCCAAACAAGATACTCAATGAAGACTATATCAAACCATCCACAGCTAGCCGATATTACAACCTTCTCTCTAAACCTTAGAGATTTACCACAAAGTTACAAAGAAGCAAGCTTTTTACAAGAAACTCTTCACGAAGAGTTCTTTGGCTTACACAAGCCACTAACAACCCAAAAGATGATTGACTCATACTCACTCACAGGGGTATGAGGAATCAAAGGATTGAAAAACAGATTAGTGCACTCAAACTTGCACAAATATGAAAAAGCTTTTGTTTTTGCAAAAGAAGAAACCAAAAACACTTTTCACAAGCCAAAAGTTTTTCTCTCAAAGAATTTGACACTTAAGCATAGGGTGAATATCTCATAGAGAATTTGGGATTTCAAAAATGTAAAATTAGAAATTGTAAAATCAAAGTTCAAAGTTCTATTCAAAATGCGAAAAACCCAGTCATTTATAATTTTCTGTTATAAATTGGTTTAATCGATTAAATGCCCTCTTAATCGATTAACGATTTGAAAATTAACATGTTTCTGTTGAACATAATCGATTATAACTGCCATGATTCCAAAACCAGAGTTATAAGAACTCTAATTAATCGATTAAAAGGAATTTTAATTGATTAACGGGTCTGTGCAGTCAAATAATGGATTATATCACTGTTATGATCAATTATCAGAAAAACTATAAGTTTTCTTGGTTAAGAGGTAACCCTCCAAAATAGATAGGTACTTTGTATGATGCATGATTTTCATTGAAAATATTATTTTGATGCAACCTACTAAAAGGAGGAATGATGACTCTCAAAAAGGATTTTTAGGCAATCTTACGAGCACGTGAGACGATCATCATTTGGGTTACCTAACCTAGACTCAAAGCTAAGAAATCATCTTAGGACTTCTAGAATGAAAAATAAAACCTTCCTAGAGTCAGAGTCTTGGTCATGTTGAATATTGATGCGTCAGGTCTTCAAGCTTTTCAGGTCGACTTTGTTTTCATCGAAACATAAGCAGGAAACAAATGTTGCAATTTCACTAGTACTTGCAATCTCACCCTTGGCCAAAATATTTATTTCTATAGAGCTCAAACTCATTACCATGAGTTGATGGAGTCTTTCTTGATTAATCATTGATCCTACTGGAATATAATTATACCCAATAACCATTTAACTAACACCATAGGGCATTAGATATCCAATATCAAAATATAATAAATAACTTGTTAATTACTATGATAATCTCAAGTATAATGAAAATATATATTTCCACATAAGAATATCCTATTGACATTTCAAATGTAATATATTAACCATTAAGAATTTTCCTTTGAGTCACTTCAATGGTCATATTAATCTAAATACAACATTTACATGTATGATTTAATAAATGAGATCTATTAATCTTTATCTTATAAAGATCACTACATATATATTGATCTATCTAGATTAATGATGTCCAAATAAGCTCAATAATTCTATGATCAAGAACAATTTAGATTAAAATTTAAAAAAATTATTTTTCATTATTATAATAATAAGTCTCTAATTTTAATCAAAGACCTTTCTATTTTAATTATTTTGACAAACAATGAATATGACAATGAGATAATAATAAATACAACTTTACTATTAATTATAAAAATGAAAGATCGGTTCTTGGACCTTATATCATAAGACTCCAGTAAACCAGCTATGTGCTTCGCTTGCTATTTCAGTCTTCATTGAACATATATGACATTGATGCTACTTGAAAGTATTTAAAAAATAGATGCATAGAAGCATCTCAGGAAGCACTGGAAAAGGTTAAAGGAGAAGTTGGTTTCATATCATTGCTCCTAATGGTATTTCAAGACCCTACTTCTTGAATATTCATACCATACCAAATTGCTTCCACTTGGCATCCTTGTCATCCTGGGATTAAGATTAGCTTCCAAAAATATATATGTCAAATGTGCAAAATAGGGTAAAGTTGCATTTGCGTGTGAATATGGGATTCCAATGCTCCATGTACTCATCTTTATACTTGTTATTTTACATATCTTACAATGCATCATGATGTTAACCCTGGGTAGAACTAAGATGGGAATATAGAAGGACTAGGAAGATGAAACAAAGACAGATAAATATCAGTTCTATAATGTGGATCACGTGTCTGTGTTAACGTTTATAATGCCTACAATAGGATGGATGATGTAAGGACCCAAATTGTACCCTAAAGTTTTTGTTCATTTAAAAACCATTTATATGGATTTCTCAATTATACCATACATAAGTTCCCTTAAACTTTAACTAACTCATTGCTTTTGTTGTTTAACAACCTTGAACATACATTTTCAGTTTCATATATTAAATACACTCAGTTGCAGAAAAACATAATTCGTATTCATAAAGAAATTAAAGGTCATCAGAGGTTAAGTCATGGGGTTACAAAATTGATGTACCCATATTTAAGTAATAGATACAAAACATGTGCATATTGCAACACAGCACATCAATTTCTCTAGTACGTCAAAACAAAAAGCTACACTAAGAAGCCGCCCGGATCCTCAAGTCCTTTGCTTTACCGGTACACCGATTATAACAAATACAACCAACAAGAAATACAAGGGAGTAAGACATCAAATTCAGGATAATCAGTGTTTATAAATCAGCATAGAATAGAAATATTACAAACATATATAAATCTAGTTTAGTATAATTCAATATTCAAACCAAATAACCACCTACTACAATTCATCATCCACATATAATAACAGTAAATCCAATACCATGTAGGGTAAGTCTATGCCACAAAGGTACATCAATACCATGTAGGGCAAGTCTATGCCACAAAGGCGTATCAATACTGTAAGGACACGATTTTCGTAATCCAAAAATTCTTTTTAAAAGCTTATTCAAGAAAATGAAGTGATTACTTTTAAAAGACATTACTCGAACAATTTGGAAAACCTAATTGAATACACATATAAGTTCAATCCCTCTTTCAGGTGCGGAAACAATCAATCATTCACTTCATTAGAAACATGTCATTTCCCTTCATTTTACTTACACAATTTAAATACAATCATCCATTCTCAATAAAACTTCCATTGTTACATCGTTTAATATCCTAACTATACATTTAGGAGAGAGTCACTCATACATAAATCTCATTTAACATACTCTCCATATTACATGCATTATTCGATTACAACATTGAGATCATAAAGCAACTACTCAAACATGTACTCTCCTCCGCAAGCATCCGATGTGCGACCGCCACGACCTGAACTCAAATACATAACACATACAAGGAAAGACAGAGGGAGAAAGAACCAACTACTGCGACCGTAGCGTGGATTTACATGGAGTAATAACATTAATGTATTAAAACCACACACATCTAACATCAATCATGATAAGCATACATCAATCAACACATATTATCCATATTCACCCTATAGTACACATATATCCCATACTATATGTGTTCTATAGTGTGCATATTTTATTCATCTCATATATCCATATTCACCCTACAGTACACATACATCCCATAATATATATGTTCTATAGTGTGCATATTTTATTCATCTCATATTATCCATATTCACCCTATAGTACACATACATCCCATAATATATATGTGCTATAGTGTGCATATTTTATTCATGCAAACATAGGCATTTCTCATCGTTCATATTCACCCTATAAGATATATATCCCATAATATACATCTTATGGCATGCATATGATTTTCATTCCGAACATACACTTTTCACATCATTCACATTCCGTAGTAATTTACACTTGATTCTCTTTCAACAATTCTGCACCGTAGAAATAATCCTCTTCCAAATCGGGTAGGTCGAGTAATCCCCATACCACATCGGGCAGGTCGAGTTCATTCCCCATACCACATCGGGCAGGTCGAGTTCATTCCCCATACCACATCGGGCAGGTCGAGTTCATTCCCCATACCACATCGGGTAGGTTGGGTTCATTCCCTATACCACATCGGGCAGGTCGAGTTCATTCCCCATACCACATCGGGCAGGTCGAGTTCATTCCCCATACCAGATCGGGCAGGTCGAGTTCATTCCCATACCACATCGGGCAGGTCGAGTTCATTCCTCATACCACATGGGGTAGGTCGAGTTCATTCCCCATACAACATCGGGCAGGTCGAGTTCATTCCCCATACCACATCGGGCAAGTCGAGTTCATTCCCCATACCACATCGGGCAGGTCGAGTTCATTCCCCATACCACATGGGGTAGGTCGAGTTCATTCCCCATACCACATGGGGTAGGTCGAGTTCATTCCCCATACCACATCGGGTAGGTTGAGTTCATTCTCCATACCACATCGGCAGGTCGAGTTCATTCCCCATACCACATCGGGCAGGTCGAGTTCATTCCCCATACCACATCGGGCAGGTCGAGTTAATTCCCCATACCACATCGGGCAGGTCGAGTTCATTCCCCATACCACATCGGGAAGGTCGAGTTTCCACATTATATTCACATCCATGTCATACACAATCAACACAAGGCATCTCATTATTTTTTCACCATAAAATAACACACAACACCTTCATTGTCACAATCATACCCTTATCTATTTTAACACCTTAACAACTCATCACACAGTCATCGTTACAAGCACACCCATATAGGTTTATAATAATCAACCACTCACAACATACTCATTTAGATCAACATACTCATGCCCATTTTAACACATTAACAGCTCATCACACATTCATTGTTACAACCACACCCACTAATGTTTATAACAATCAACCACTCACAACATTCTCATTTATGTTTATGACCATAAATATCTCACACACCATCATTATCACACAACATAACCATTATTACGAACAAACTACACATAACATATCATTCATCATATACATATTAACGTTAGAACCATCTTTAATGACGGTGTATTACCATAAAGGAGCATATTGCGTTTTTCTTAGATAAACGGTTTTCCCCACACATATACCTCCACTTTCATGGCTAATACATCCTCATGTAAAATAAAGACTCTCACATGGACCACAAACTCCCAAGATAGTTTCTATTCGTTAGTATGCTCTGATTCTTGAGGGAAATCGGAGATGATGACTCTAATGAAATACTCTAAGACCACAATGGTCTTCTCCCTCACCTTAGGTTGCGTAAGCTCCATGGATCCGTCAAGAGCTCCATCTCCCTCCATCTCCTTCAACCTCCATTGTTGCTTTTTCCTCTCCAAAGCTCTCCAATGTTCCATTAAGAAGCAAGAGGAAGGGGTTTCGATGTGTTTTTGAGGTTTAGAGGAGGAATGAGTCGGAATCTATGGGGAGCCACCGTTGGGAGTGAAAGGGGAGAAAAGAAAATGAAGATTAGGGTTTGTGAAACCCCTTTCTTTTCTTTTATAGATGGGCACTCTCGCCCTGGCGAGAATATCTCGCTTGGGCGAGAAACCCACGATATTTTAATGTTCCAGACATGGGCTCTCTCGCCTGGGCGAGAATCTCTCGCTCAAGCGAAAATCTCACAGCCTACCTAGGCTTTCTCTCGCTCAAGCGACCCATTCCTCGCTTGGGCGAGACTCCCAGAATTTCCAAATTCAAAACACTAATCCTCTCGCTTGGGCGAGATCCTCTCGCTCAAGCGAGAATCTAGCAGTATGCCCATTCTTCAGGACTGTTACCTAATTCAAGGAGGATAAATTTGGGGTGTTACAATCCTTTCCCCCAAAAGAAATTTTGCCCCGAAATTTTATTACGTTACTCTCGGAAAGGTACTATCATCGCCTATATGTTAGGCATAAGATACCCTCGACCGCACTCAGACTCAACCGTCTAATCCCTTAATATCGCTTAGCTGACAAGCAAGGGTGTACATCACGCAATAGTGATACCACAGAGTCCCAATCATGGGCTACTCTTCTAGAGCCCAAATACCCAAGCCAAACATTAGGACAACCAAGAGAAAATTATTATAACCGAACTAAAGATTCTCGAGTATTTCCTCCAGCACAATAGACCTCCCTAATCCATTACCACAACAATCGTTCAAAACGATCAACCTATACGGTCAGATTCGCCACAACACTCTCGAACCCAGTTCGAAGTGAGACTCCATACTCATCGTTTACCAAGATGTACTAGCTCGCACCCAAAAATTCAATAGCTAGATCGACATCACTCGATGGAAACAACGTCATTTCATTCCACACGCGCAAATAACCACAATTTACTCAAAAATCTTCACTAGCATTTCAATTTATGCTCACTACAACACAGAATCATGATATTCATTCAAATAATATTTAGACAAACAAGATTCTTGGAGTCTTTCACATACCAATCAAAATCACCAAGTCAATATCCAACTCAACCAAACACTTCTACTACAACGAATGCGGTTTAAGAAGATTTGCTAGTTCATAAATTTCCGCTAGGCATACAAGGTCGTAGACCCACTCAAATCGCATACGTTGATACCATTAATTTTTGCCATTTACGGACATCCAATCCAAAAACATGAGTTTTATATGGATACCCAAAATACAATGATGGACATGCATTTCGTGCTCAAGTCTACATCATATCTAGAAACGTATGGTCATATTTACATCACACGATTTTTAACAACATCACACTCATCCAAGGTGCGGTTGTTAAACATTTGGATTTTCAACATGAAACTTAATCAATGCTTAGCCGGATAGTATACTTCATTGAAAAATGATTTTCGAAAATAGAATAGATGTAAGTTTCATGGAAATCATCTTGTGGAGGCAAGATTTTTCATAATCGTTTCAAAATAACTTAAAACTCTTTTCCTTATTCGACACCGAATGTCCAAATCAAAATTTTCAAAAGCTAGTTATTTCTGAAGTTACATTTCATCCAGGACATGAGAGTCCCCACAGTACACTTACAGAAATATGCTTATACCATAACATTGCAATTATGCATAACAATTACTAACGCACATGAAATAGAAACAAGTTTTGTAAGCACAATATCGAAGCAGTTAATTTGAGTCCCTTACCACTATATCGTGCATTGCAAATATTCAACTACAAAAGGTCAATCATCACAGACCAAAAGTTTCATGCACAAAAGATAATCCACTACCTCTTTGGGTAGGCAATATAACGATAATCCACTACCACTCCAGGTAGGCAATTCAACAATGGTCCACTACCACTCCGGGTAGGCAACTCAACAATGATCCGCTACCGCTCCGGGTAGGCAATTTCCCCAATGATCCACTACCACTCCGGGTAGGCAATTCCACAATGATCCACTTTGGAACAAGGTTAGTAAACCATTTTGAAATTCATTTTCTTTGCAGCATAACTTGAGCCGAAGTCGCTACACTCCTTAAGGTTAGCTAAAAGCAGATTCTCATTTCTTTTTAAAAGAAAACGCGCTTATATAC
This sequence comes from Lupinus albus, assembly GCA_009771035.1. Lineage (NCBI taxonomy): Eukaryota > Viridiplantae > Streptophyta > Magnoliopsida > Fabales > Fabaceae > Lupinus > Lupinus albus. Next base: position 7,065,274 of record CM020008.1, on the reverse strand, counting down.
TCAAGCCAGAGTTTTCACTTATATACTCAAGCCAGAGTGTTCGCTTATATACTCAAGCCAGAGTGTTCGCTTATATACTCAAGCCAGAGTGTTCGTTTATATAATCAAGCCAGAGTGTTCGCTTATATACTCAAGACAGAGTGTTTGCTTATATACTCAAGCCCGAGTGATCGCTTATATACTCAAGCCAGAGTGTTCGCTTATATACTCAAGCCATAGTGTTCGCTTATATACTCAAGCCAGAGTCGCTAACCATTCATGGTCGGCTAAAAAAATATATATATTTTTTGAAAACATGCTACATAACTTGAGCTAAATCTTGCTACATTGCTTGAGCCAAAGTTTGCTACATTGCTTGAGCCAAAGCTTGCTGCATTGCTTGAGCCAAAGCTTGCTACATCGCTTGAGCCAAAGCTTGCTACATTACTTGAGCCAAAGTTTGCTACATTACTTGAGCCAAAGTTTGCTACATTACTTGAGCCAAAGTCGCTAACCAATCATGGCCAGCTAAAAAAATGATTTTTATTTCCATTGACACTCCACCAATACATTTCCCGAGTTTTATTTCCATTGGCACTCCACCAATACATTTCCGAGTTTTATTTCCATTGGCACTCCACCAATACATTTCCGAGTTTTATTTCCATTGGCACTCCACCAATACATAAACAGTAAATGCACCAGACATCATTACAAACATATCCTTATATGCTTATAACTACAAAGTGATTAACAATTCATTGTTTTATTCCGATTGATTTTACCATAAATCATTTTCCCGTAAATCTACGCCCACTTTAGTATAAACACACCCATATATGTTTATACTAAATGCGTAATTCACAACTCCATCTTTGCATAACCAGAAAATACACACATTTTCCATTTCCGTAAATCTACACTCACTTTAGTATAAACACACCCATATATGTTTATACTAAATGCGTAATTCACAATTCAATCATTCATTTTCAATTATCTTAATCTTAGTGATAAAAGAAATTTCACATCGTGAGTTTACCAGGGCCCAACCAAGGGATCCACCACCAGGAACTCTCAACAAGTAAATTTCACACCAAGAAATCCAATCGGAAAATCACAATCACAAATTCCTCATAAACAATTTCAACAAATGCTAGAGAATCCCCAACAAGGGTCTCACACAATAAATTCAACAACAAGTCCATACCAGGGAATTCAACAAGAAATCCAACGATAAATTCACAACCAACCACTTACTGCAAGGAATTCAACAATCATCTTTCACATAAGCAGTTACCACATTGTCAACAACAATGCACACAAGTCAAGTAGTTAACTCACACAAATTTCAGAAAGAAGCATGTGAGGTCATACCCTAGGCCGCAGAGTTGACATATGCTCTGATACCATATTGTAATGACCCGATTTTCATAATCCAAAAATTCTTTTTAAAACCTTATTCAAGAAAACGAAGTGATTACTTTTAAAAGACATTACTCGAACGATTTGGAAAACCTGATTGAATACATATATAAGTTCAATCCCTCTTTCAGGTGCGGAAACAATCAATCGTTCACTTCATTAGAAACATGTCATTTCATTTCCTTTTACTTACACAATTTAAATACAATCATCCATTCTCAATAAAACTTCCATTGTTACATCGTTTAATATCCTAACTATACATTTAGGAAAGAGTCACTCGTACATAAATCCCATTTAACATACTCTCCATATTACATGCATTATTCAATTACAACATTGAGATCATAAAGCAACTACTCAAACATGTACTCTCCTCCGCAAGCATCTGATGTGCGACTGCCACGACCTAAACTCAAATACATAACACATACAAGGAAAGACAGAGGGAGTAAGAACCAACTACGGCGACCGTAGCGTGGATTTACATGGAGTAATAACATTAAAGTAATAAAACCACATACATCTAACATCAATCATGATAAGCATACATCAATCAACACATATTATCCATATTCACCCTATAGTACACATATATCCCATACTATATGTGTTCTATAGTGTGCATATTTTATTCATCTCATATATCCATATTCACCCTACAGTACACATACATCCCATAATATATATGTTCTATAGTGTGCATATTTTATTCATCTCATATTATCCATATTCACCCTATAGTACACATACATCCCATAATATATATGTGCTATAGTGTGCATATTTTATTCATGCAAACATAGGCATTTCTCATCGTTCATATTCACCCTATAAGATATATATCCCATAATATACATCTTATGGCATGCATATGATTTTCATTCCGAACATACACTTTTCACATCATTCACATTCCGTAGTAATTTACACTTGATTCTCTTTCAACAATTCTGCACCGTAGAAATAATCCTCTTCCAAATCGGGTAGGTCGAGTAATGCCCATACCACATCGGGCAGGTCGAGTTCATTCCCCATACCACATCGGGCAGGTCGAGTTCATTCCCCATACCACATCGGGCAGGTCGAGTTCATTCCCCATACCACATCGGGCAGGTCGAGTTCATTCCCCATACCACATCGGGCAGGTCGAGTTCATTCCCCATACCACATCGGGCAGGTCGAGTTCATTCCCCATACCAGATCGGGCAGGTCGAGTTCATTCCCATACCACATCGGGCAGGTCGAGTTTATTCCCCATACCACATGGGGTAGGACGAGTTCATTCCCCATACAACATCGGGCAGGTCGACTTCATTCCCCATACCACATCGGGCAGGTCGAGTTCATTCCCCATACCACATCGGGCAGGTCGAGTTCATTCCCCATACCACATGGGGTAAGTCGAGTTCATTCCCCATGCCACATGGGGTAGGTCGAGTTCATTCCCCATACCACATCGGGTAGGTTGAGTTCATTCCCCATACCACATCGGCAGGTCGAGTTCATTCCCCATACCACATCGGGCAGGTCGAGTTCATTCCCCATACCACATCGAGCAGGTCGAGTTTCCACATTATATTCACATCCATGTCATACACAATCAACACAAGACATCTCATTATTTTATCACCATAAAATAACACATAACACCTTCATTGTCACAATCATACCCTTTTCCATTTTCACACCTTAACAACTCATCACACAGTCATCGTTACAAGAACACCCATATAGGTTTATAATAATCAACCACTCACAACATACTCATTTACATCAACATACTCATGACCATTTTAACACATTAACAACTCATCACACATTCATTGTTACAACCACACCCATTCATGTTTATAACAATCAACCACTCACAACATACTCATTTATGTTTATGACCATAAATATCTCACACATCATCATTATCACACAACATAACCATTATTACGAACAAACCAAGCATAACATATCATTCATCATATACATATTAACGTTAGAACCATCTTTAATGACGGTGTATTACCATAAAGGAGCATATTGTGTTTTTCTTAGATAAACGATTTTCCCCACACATATACCTCCACTTTTATGGCTAATACATCCTCATGTAAAATAAAGACTCTCACATGGACCACAAACTCCCAAGAGAGTTTCTATCTATTAATATGCTCCAATTCTTGAGGGAAATCGGAGATGATGACTCTAATGCCACAATGGTCTTCTCCCTCACCTTAGGTTGCGTAAGCTCCATGGATCCGTATAGAGCTCCATTAAGAAGCAAGAGGAAGGGGTTTTGATGTGTTTTTGAGGTTTAGAGGAGGAATGAGTCAGAATCTATGGGGAGCCGCCGTTGGGAGTGAAAGGGGAGAAAAGAAAATGAAGATTAGGGTTTGTGAAACCCATTTCCTTTCTTTTATAGTTGGGCACTCTCGCTCGGGCGAGAATATCTCGCTTGGGCGAGAAACCCACGATATTTTATTGTTCCAGACACGGGGTCTCTCGCCTGGGCGAGAATCTCTCGCTCAAGCGAGAATCTCACAGCCTACCCAGGCTTTCTCTCGCTCAAGCGACTCATTCCTCGCTTGGGCGAGACTCCCAGAATTTCCAAATTCAAAACACTGATCCTCTCGCTTGGGCAAGATCCTCTCGCTCAAGCGAGAATCTGGTAGTATGCCCCTTTCTTCAGGACTGATACCTAATTTCAAGGAGGATAAATTTGGGGTGTTACAAATACCACGTAGGCCAAGTCTATGCCACAAAGGCGTATCAATACCACGTAGGGCAAGTCTATGCCACAAAGACGAATCAATACCACTTTGGACAAGTCTATGCCATAGAGGCGTATCAATACCACGTATGACAAGTCTATGCCACAAAGGCGTATCAATACCACGTAGAGAAAGTCTATGCCACAAAGGCGAATCAATATCACGTTGGACAGGTCTATGCCATAAAGGCGAATCAATACCACATAGGGCAAGTCTATGCCACAAAGGCATATCAATACCACGTAGGGCAAGTCTATGCCATAAAGGCAAAATAGTAAAACTTTCGTTCAATGATATAAATGACGCTATTCTCATAATAACATACTCAATAATATATTCATAATATCATATAACACTCATATTGCACATTTTAACTACAAAATAACTCATATTACAATGATTTTCATGGCCATCTCCATTAGGAACTTCAAGTATGTAAATCATAAACATTTAACCCCTCATTCGACATTACCACTCATAAACCACATTCCTAGTCTAACATTTCCCTTTTCAACATCATTTTCGTTTTGGGTTTCGGAGTTTTCATGAATCAACCACCAACCATCCCAATTTTTGAATACAAACTCTAAACCTCGAATTTTTCAAAGGAAAAGCTAGATAAAAACAAGTTACAACTCAAAAGAGAACGTTATATGATTTTCCATACCAAGAGAAGAGACCCAAATGCCCAAAATGAGTTTCAACAAGAGGATTACCTCTTCTCTAGCTTCTCTTAGCCTCTACATGAGCTCTTGCCAAGAAAATCGCCCCCTCTTCTCTTTTCTCCCAAAAACCTACCCTATTTTCGTGTTTGGGCTCTATTTTAGGGTTCAGGTTTTTAGATTCTCGCCCAAGCGAGAACACGTCGCCTAAGCGATAAATCCCCACCTTTTAAATTTTCAAACTCTGGTGCTCTCGCTCAAGCGAGAATTTAACAGCTTCTAGAGTACATCTCTCGCTCAAGCGAACCAACTCTCGCTCAGGCGAGAAATCAACTGCCTCTAGAGGGCCTCTCTCGCCCAAGTGAGCCATCTCTCGCTCAAGTGAGAATTCCAGGGAAAATCCTGGGAGAAATGTTGACACCCTCGCTTGGGCAAGGCTCCTCTCGCTCAAGCGATAATCCTTCAGTATATCCCAGATTTTTTGACTTTTACAATACTTTAGGAAAATGAAACTTAGGGTGTTACGGATGAAGTGTGTGAGAAATATTATGACACAATACTAGTAGGCCATCCAAAAGCCATTGATTTAGGTTAGAAAGAATTAATGGTTATCTACAAGAAAAATACAACAAGTACCGCATTGCAGATTGTAATTATTATATTTCTTGTCTGGTTTGATGACAAGGACTTCACTGCTTTTATTGAGAAAAGTTGGAGGGAGCTTTACTCTATAGGTTGGCGAATGTTTGCTTTTAAGTCAAAACTTAAGTGACTAAAACTTCTTCTGAAAAGTTGGAATAAGGATCACTTTGGAGCTATTGATCATAAAATCGTTGAACCCGGAAAGGGGGTCCATGAGATGGACCAAAAGGATGAATCTACGGGCCTCACTAATGATAATGTTCTCCATCGCTCAAGCATTTGGGGTGATCTTTGGCAAGCCCGATCTATGCAACACAATCTGCTCGTCCAAAAGTCTAGATACAGATGGCTTAAGGATGGCGACTCAAATTCTAAATACTTCTACGGATTGGTCAATAGTCGTAGATGGACTAATTGTAAGGACCGTAATTCTACCCTTGAAAATTTTTCCCCTAATTATTTCCTGCACATACATTTTTCATTTTAATTCTATTTACCTATTCATACTTATTCCATATCCTCATATTCTTATACATTCCATTTAGCATAAAATCATAATTCATATAAATGTAATTCAGTAACCACCGCATACAACTAGCTATGGGTTTCCAAAATACCCATACCTACAAATATCCCGAGTTACAAAAAAAGAACCATGTAAGTCATTATATCCGTAGTTACATAATGCTCTAAACTATCAAATATGCACTCATGTACAAAATAGTGCAAATAAATGAATCCATAAACATAAAGCTCCTAAAGCTTCCAAAAATGAGTCCCCCTCATATCACTTGTTTATTTCCAATGGGATTATCAATGGCAAAAGCACAAAACACACACAGGAGTAAGTCAGTAATTCAATAAACGTCATTATAAGATAATCCACATTGGAAAAGGGTTAGTAAACCATTTTGAAATTCATTTTCTTTGCTACATAACTTGAACTAAAGTCGCTACACCCCTTAAGGTTAGCTAAAAGCGAATTCTCATTTCCTTTAAAAGAAAACATGCCACATAAACTAGGCCCGAAGTGTTGCTACATAAACTCGACCCGAAGTGTTGCCACATAAACTCGGGCCGAAGTGCAATCCTTATTACAAACATACCCATATATGTTTATAATAAATACATGATTCACCAATTAATTATTGCACAACCAGAAAATACACACATTTTCTATTTCAAATGCACAAATTAAAGACTTATCCTTACCTTGGTGAGTGTTTGGTTGGGTTCTTGGTGACTTCACAAGTTCCACCGACACCGCCGCCAACTCTAGGATCTTTCTTCATTCCCACCATATAATACAATGTTAGTCATTTATTCCAAATATCACATAAACAACTCTTATTGCACTATTTAACCATACAAGATATTTAGCACTTTTCCAATGTTTCTAAACTACTTTCATCATAAGTTTACAACATATAAAACATACATATTCATCTTCTACCTCTAGAATTTTACTCATTTTCCTCTTTATCCACATTTTCTGTAAGGACCCGATTTTCATAACCCGAAAATTCTTTTTTTTTTTAAAAAAAAAACCTTATTCATGAAAGTGAATTGATTACTTTTGAAAGACATTACCTGGAAGTTTTGGAAACTTGAGTGAATACATTTATAAATTACAAGGCGGAAATATTCCAAACACATTTCTTTTCAAAAGCATGTTATTGCACTTCCTTTCAAATACAAAATCTAAACATTTATCCATTCTTAAGGAACACTTTTAATACAAACATTAAATCATCTTCCTTGGACATTTAGGAGCAAGTTACCTATACATAATTTCACTTTAACATGTTCTTCATATTACAAACATTTATCATATAACGTATCGATAACATAAAGCCCTACTCTACCATGTACTCTTCTCCACAATCGTCCGATGCGCTACCACCACGACCTGGATTCAAATACGCAACACATACAAGGAAAGACAGAGGGAGTAAGAACTAACTATGGCGACCGTAGCGTGGATTTACATGGAGTAATAACATTAAATTATTAAAACCACACAAATCTAACGTCAATCATGATAAACATATACCAATCAACACATATTATCCATATTCACCCTATAGTACACATACATCCCATAATATATATGTGCTATAGTGTGCATATTTATTCATCCAAATCACTTTCCTTTTCAAAATATCCATATTCACCCTATAGTATATATATCTCATAATATATATTCTATAGCATGCTTATCCATTGTAAGGTAGTCCCATTCTTTTCTCTTTTTTTAGTAACAGTGCTACATAACTTGAGCTAAAGTCGCTAACCCATCCTGGTCGGCTAAAACGAGTTTTATTTCCATTGGCACTCCACCAATACATAAATGGTAAATACACCCAACATCATTACAAACATATCCATATATGCTTATAACTACAAAGTGATTTACGATTCATTTCATTATTCCGAGTTTTATTTCCATTGGCACTCCACCAATACATAAACAGTAAATGCACCTGACATCATTACAAACATATCCATATATGCTTATAACTACAAAGTGATTTACGATTCATTTCATTATTCCGAGTTTTATTTCCATTGCCACTCCACCAATACATAAACGGTAAATGCACCCGACATCATTACAAACATATCCATATATGCTTATAACTACAAAGTGATTTACGATTCATTTCATTATCCACATAAGGAAATCCACACACTTTCTATCACAGTGCATGAGTTAAAGGCTTATCCTTACATCTCATTTCATACAACAACACAAAATATCACATCAATGTCATACACAGGATAAACACAACATATCTCATTGTTTCCTCATCGTAAAATAATCCACAACACCTTCATTGTCACAAACGCATCCATATATGTTCATAACAATAAAGCAACTCTCAACTTAGTCATTTTCATAAACATACTCATCTCCACTCTTAACAAATCAACACCTCATCACACAATCATTGTTTCAAACACACCCATATATGTTTATAACAATAAACAACTCACACATAATCATTATCACACAACATAACCATTTCTACTTTTTACCATTAAACAACACATCTCACAATCTTTGTTACAAACATACCCATGTATGTTCATAACAAATCAAACATCCATAACACACCATTATCATAAACAAACTACACACCACATATTCTTCATCATATAACACATTAACGTTAGAACCATCTTTCATGACGGTGTATTACCATAAATGAGCATATGGCGTTTTAATTAAATAAACGGTTTTCCCACACACATATCTCCACTTTTATGGCTAATAGAACCTCATGTAAAATAAAGACTCTCACATGGACCACAAACACTCAAATGAGTTTCTATCCGTTAACGTGCTCCGATTCTTGAGGGAAATCAGAGAAGATGACTCTAATGAAATACTCTAAGACCACAATTGTCTTCTCCCTCACCTTAGGTTGCGTAAGCTCCGTTGCTCCGCAAAAGAGCCACATCTCCCTTCATCTCCTCCAACCTCCATTGTTGCTTTATCACCTCCAAGCTTTTCCAAATGTGTCACCATGAAGCAAGAGGAAGGTTTTGATGAGTTTTGAGGCTTAGTGGAGGGGAAAATGGTCCATTTTGGTGGAGCCACCTTTGGGAGAGAAAGGGGGAGAAAAAAATGAAGATTAGGGTTTCTAGATCCCCCTTTTCACTTTTATAGCTCTAACGCTCTCGCCCGGGCGAGAATCGGGCAGTATGCTAAGGCCCCTCTATAGCCTGGGCGAAAATTCTAGCTCGAGCTAGAATTTGACAGCTTTTCCAGATTTCACTTTCGCTCAAACGACCAGGATTTTACCCTCCCAGTTGAGCCTTCCTCATTCAAGCGAGCCAACCCTCGCTCAGGCAAGAATCCTCCAGTATAGCCCAGGATGTCACCCTCGCAGGTGAGCCTTTCTCGCCCAGGCGAGAATCCCTCGCTCAAGCGAGAATCCTAGTACTGATACTATAATTTTAAAGACTTAAATTTAGGGTGTTACAATCCTCCCCCTCTTATAAGAATTTTTGTCCCCGAATATTAAACATACCTCGATTCAAACAAATGAGGGTAATCCTCCCTCATATCACGCTCCACCTCCCAAGTAGCATCCCCTTCGTCTACTTGGCTCCACAACACTTTCACCAATGGAACGAATGTCGAAAAAGTCAAATTATCCTTCAACTCTATCTGATTAGACTCAACCACATGAGTTGGGTCTCCACTATACTTCCTGAACTGAGACACATGAAACACATTATGATGGTTCGACAACAATGGAGGCAAAGCAATCCGATATGCCATCGGCCCAATCCTTTTCAATACTTGATACGGCCCAATAAATCTCAGAGTCAGCTTGCGAGACTTCAACACTCTACCAATTCCGGTAGTCAGGACTACCATCATGAAAACATGATCTCCCTCATTAAACTCAAGTGGTTTCCGTCTCTTATCGTAATAGTTTTTCTGCCGACTCTGGGCGATCCTCATATTCTCCCGGTTTTTCTTGATCTTATTTGTCGTCTCTTGGACTAGCTCGGGCCCCAATATCAAGTTCTCCCCAGTCTCAATCCAACTCACTGGAGTTCGGCACTTCCTACCATACAACGCCTCATAAGGTGCCATTCCAATACTCGAATGGAAGCTATTGTTGTAGGTAAATTCGATCAGAGGCAACATGCCATCCCAATTCCCCGGTTGTTCTAAGACACAAGCTCTCAAAAGATCTTCCAATGACTGTATTGTTCTTTTCAATTGACCATCCGTTTGTGGATGAAAAGTTGAACTCAACTTCAACTTAATTCCCAATGCGGACTGCAAACTAGTCCAAAAGTGGAAGTGAAATGGGGATCCCTATCCGTTATAATGCTCGACGGTATCCCATGCAAACGAACTATCTCCCGGATGTACAGTTCCGCCAATCGCTCCAAAGAATACCTCATGTTCATAGGCAGAAAGTGTGCAGATTTAGTTAACCGGTCCACTATCACCCATATCGAATCATACCCTTTCTGAGTCCTTGGAAAACCCGATACAAAATCCATGGAGATATTATCCCATTTCCAAACGGGAATTTCCAGGGATTGTAGTTCTCCCGCTAGCCGCTAATGCTCAATCTTGGCTTTATGACAGACAAGACAACTCGAGACATACAAAGCTACATCCTTTTTCAGCCCAGACCACCAAAACAACTTTTTCAAATCTTGGTACATCTTTGTAGTCCCCGGGTGAAAACTCATTTTACTCTTGTGTGACTCCTCTAAAATATTCTTTCGCAATTCCACATTATGAGGCACACACACTCTCCCTTTGTAACGCAATAGTCCACTAGGGTCCGATGAGAAATCAGTTTCCTTACCACTTAGCATTAAATCCCGTTTAGCCATTAGCTCACCATCCCCCACTTGCATTACCCGGATTTGATCGAATAGTTCATTAGTGACCTTAAGAATTCCTAAAATCATACCTTGAGGCTTTATCTGAACTTCTAAGTTCATATCCCTGAACTCTTCAATCAGTTTCCCTTCTCTAACCATCAAAGCCGACATATGTAAAGACTTCTGACTTAGAGCATCGGCCACCACATTGGCCTTTCCAGGATGGTACTGCAACCCAAAATCATAATCCTTAAGGAATTCCATCCACCTTCGCTGTCTCATATTCAATTCCTTTTGATCAAACAGGTACTTCAAACTTTTGTGGTCGCTGTATACCTCAAATCTCACGCCATAAACATGGTGCCTCTAGATTTTTAAGGCAAAGACCACTACAGCTAATTCCAAGTCATGGGTAGGGTAGTTTTGCTCATGCGTCCTCAATTGTCGAGAAGCATAGGCAACAACCTTCCCTTCTTGCATCAACACACAACCCAAACCTTGCTTGGACGCATCACAATAAACACTGAAATCCCGATCTGTATAAGGAAGAACTAACACTGGTGTCGTAGTCAACCTTTGTTTCAACTCTTGAAAACTCTCTTCATAACGGATTGTCCATACATACGGTTCTCCTTTTCTGGTAAGTTTAGTCAGGGGTAAAGCCAACTTGGAAAACCCCTCTATGAATTTCCTGTAGTAACCACCTAAACCCAAAAAACTCCTGATCTCAGTGACTGACTTGGGTACTGCCCATTCCATAACCGCTTCGACCTTAGAAGGATCTACTGCTACTCCTTCCTTGGATATTACATGTCCAATAAAGTTCACCGATTCCGGCCAGAAATCACATTTGGACAGCTTTGCATACAACCTATTCTTGCTAAGAAGTTATAGAACAATCCCCAGGTGCTCAGGATGTTCCTCTCGACTCTTGGAGTAAATCAGAATGTCATCAGTAAATACCACTATGAATGAATCTAAATACGGATGAAAAATTCGATTCATGTAGTCGGTAAATATTGTTGGGGCATTCGTTATACCAAAAGGCATAACCAAATACTCAAAATGTCCATACCTTGTCCTAAAAGCAGTTTTAGGAATGTCTTCCACCTTCACATGAAGTTGGTGGTAACCTGACCGAAGGTCAATTTTTGAAAACACCACCGCTCCCCTCAATTGATCCATAAACTCATTAATCTGAGGCAACGAATATTTATTATTGATAGTAACCTTGTTCAACTGTCTGTAGTCGGTACACAACTGCATACTACCATCTTTCTTCTTAACCAACAAAACAGGCGCACCCCACAGGGAGACACTAGGACGAATAAACTTCTTGGCCAATAAGTCCTCGACCTGCTTCTTTAACTCGGCCAATTCTAACGGTGCCATCCTATAAGGAGTTATAGATATGGATCCCATTCCAGGTACCAAATCAATAGAGAATTCCACTTCCCTCACTAGAGGTAACTCCGGGATGTCACCAGGAAATACCTCAGGGAACTCACGAACTATCGGAATGTCCTCAACCTTGGGTTTCTCAATACCCTCCATGGATGCCAACAACATAAACACGACTCCTCCCTCCTTACAGGAAGTTCTGACTTCCTTCGCCGACAACGACCTCATACAACAAACCTCATCAGAAATCCCATCTGGATTTCCGAATACCACGGTCTTATCAGCACAATTCAGCATCACATGATTCTCCGACAACCAATCCATTCCCAGAATTAGATCTAATTGGGATAGTGGTAAGAAAATTAAATCCACGGTAAATGTCCTACCGTTTACCACTACTGTACATCGAGACACAAATGTCGACACCACCACAGGCATATTAGTTGGGGTGGATACGACCAAGTCGAAAGGCAACGACTCAGTATGCAATTTCAGTCTATCCACACATTCAATCGATACAAAGGAGTGTGTCACTCCTGAATCAAACAACACTAAAAGGGGAATACCTGCCACCATGCAATTACCTTTGATCAGGCCATCCACATTCGATGCCTCTGCACAACTCATGGTGAATACTCTGCCGGTGGATCGAGGTCGTTCAGCACTAACAACATTCATTCTCTGCCGTAATTTGGGACAATCCCTCTTAAGATGCCCACTCTCCTTGCAATAAAAGCAGCTAAATGTGGTTTCGGGGCACGAATCACCAAAATGTTTTCGACCGCATTTGTTACACTAAGATTGAGAGTTTGGCTGTGACCCTCCAACGTTGGCATGAGTTCTTGACCCATGTGGATTATATCCTCGGTTACCCATAGGCGAGGAATAAGGCTTCTGTTCCTCCGGAAACGCCTTACCCTTACCCTTCCCGTGCACAAAATTCCTTTGGGGCCCAAAATTCTTGGGAGGAAGTGATCTTGGCGCCATCACTTCATCAGCCTTCATATGATCTTCGACCATTCTACACTTGTTGACCAATGTAGAAAAGTCGGAGATCTCTTGATGCCTAAGCATCGTTTTCAACTTGGGCTTCAAACCCGATTCAAACTTCGAACATTTGGACCTTCTTTCCGCTTCCAATTCAAAGTAAGGACAAAATCGGGCCAATTCTTCAAACCTGGCTGCATATTCTCCCACCGACAGGTTACCCAGTTCCAACCTCAAGAATTCCATCTCTTTATGACTCCTCAGATCAGCAGAAAAATACTTCTGAAAGAATTTCTCTCTGAATGTAAACCAGAGAATCACTTGCCCTTCAGCCTCCATTTGGCGCCGAGTGAATTCCCACCAGTTCTCGGCCTCCTTCACTAACATATAGGTGGCATACGCCAATTTATGAGCATCAAAACAACTCATAGCCTTGAAAATCCTCTCCAGTCCCTGAATCCATTCTATGGCAGCATCAGGAGCGAACCCACCTTGAACCTAATTGGGGTTCCTCCTGCAGAATTCATCCAATCCTCGATACTCAACCGGACTGGGTGGAACCAAAGGTTGTGAACTCGGGCTTGGTGCAGGGTTCTGGTTCTGGTTATACAAGTTTGCATTGACTTGCTGCAATGCGCCACCATATGTGCCAACAAATCGTTCGGGACATTCTGACTCACTCCCCTGCCGCTTCCTCTTCCTCTTCCTGCCATGAGTACCTGTACTCATTCACTTGTCAGAAACAAAATTTTGTCTAAACAAAGTTCACATAATCACTTAGCAATTAGTAAAGATCAAACAATTTTCAGCATATAAGATGACAAAGAAGCATCCAAGGCCATATCCTAGGCCACAGGATTATCCTGGTTCTAATACCATATTGTAAGGACCGAAATTCTACCCTTGAAAATTTTCCCCCTATTTATTTCCTGCACATACATTTTTCATTTTAATTCTATTTACCTATTCATACTTATTCCATATCCTCATATTCTTATACATTCCATTTAGCAGAAAATCATAATTCATATAAATGTAATTTAGTAACTACCGCATACAACTAGCTATGGGTTTCCAAAATACCCAGAGCTACAAATATCCAGAGTTACAAACAAAAACCATGTAAGTCATTATATCCGTAGTTACATAATGCTCTAAACTATTAAATATGCATTCATGTACAAAATAGTACAAATAAATGAATCCAAAACATAAAGCTCTTAAAGCTTCCAAAAATGAGTCCCCCTCATATCACCTGTTTCTTTGCAATGAGATTATCAATGGCAAAAGCACAAAACACACACAGGAGTAAGTCAGTAATTCAATAAACGTCATTATAAGATAATCCACATTAGAAAAGGGTTAGTAAACCATTTTGAAATTCATTTTCTTTGCTGCATAACTTGAACTAAAGTCGCTACACCCCTTAAAGTTAGCTAAAAGCAGATTCTCATTTCCTTTAAAAGAAAACATGCCACATAAACTCAGGCCGAAGTGTTGTTACATAAACCCGAGCCTGAGTGTTGTCACATAAACTCGAGCCAAAGTGTTGCCACATAAACTCGGGTCGCAGTGTTGCCACATAAAATCGGGCTGAAGTGTTGCCACATAAACTCGGGCCGAAGTGTTGCCACATAAACTCAGGCCGAAGTGTTGCTACATAACTTGAGCCGAAGTCGCTAACCATTTATGGTCGGCTAAAAATATATTTCCTTTTCATTGATTTCACCATCAATCATATCCAGTAAATCCACGCAATCCTTATTACAAACATACACATATATGTTTATAATAAATACGTGATTCACCAATTAATCATTGCACAACCAGAAAATACACACATTTTCCATTTCAAATGCACAAATTAAAGACTTATCCTTACCTTGGTGAGTGTTGGATTGGGTTCTTGGTGACTTCACAAGTTCCACCGACACCGCCGCCAACTCTAGGATCTTCCCTCATTCCCACCATACAATACAATGTTAGTCATTTATTCCAAATATCACATAAACAACTCATATTGCACTATTTAACCATACAAGATATTTAGCACATTTTCAATGTTTCTAAACAACATTTTAACTTTAGGGTTTTGGGGTTTTCATGAATCAACCCACAAACCCTTTCCATTCTTGAAATACTAACTCTACACCAAGAGGTTACAAGATAAAAACAACATAAAACGAACCATAACTCAAAAGGATGAGTTTCCATGGTGTCTCTCATTTTGAGAAGAGATCCAACATACCCAAAACAAGTTTCAAATGGAATAAGAGAGTTAGAATCAAGAGCTTTACCTCTTCTCAAGCTTCTAAATGACTCATAAGCCTTCTTGCTCTTGAAAAAGCCCTTTTCTCTCACTTATCTTTAGGTTAACCCTCATAAATGTGTTTGGGGTTCCCTATTTAATGTAACAGTGTTGGGTCCTCGCTTAAGTGAGCTCATTCTCGCTCAAGTGAGAAAATCCTGCCCATTTTAAAAATTCAGATCAGACCCTCTCGCCTAGGCGAGACACTCTCGCTCAAGCGAGAATCCTCCAGTATAGCCCAGGATTTCACCCTCCCAGTTGAACCTTCCTCGTTCAAGCGAGCTAACCCTCGCTCAAGCGAGAATCCTCCAGTATAGCCCAGGATTTCACCCTCCCAGGTGAGCCTTTCTGGCCTAGGCGAGAATCCCTCGCTCAAGAGAAAATCCCAGGAGTGATACTATAATTTTAAAGACTTAAATTTAGGGTGTTACCCTAGTTCTCTCTAGGGGCTTCAGATTAATGGTCATTAGGTTGAGGATGTTCATGAGGCCCGATATGGTGTTCACCAACATTTTCAATCTCTATTTACGGAACATAATACCAATCGGCCTACTCTCTTCGGGGTTCCTTTTCCTAATCTTAATCATTCCGATAATTCTTATCTTATAGCCAGCTTCTCCGAGGAGGAAATTCGAAATGCTATCTATGATTGTGATGGAGGTAAGAATCCCGGTCCTGATGGGTTAAATTTTAAATTCATTAAAACTTTTTGGAAGATCATGAAGGATAACATTTGTGCTATGGTTTATGAATTTCACTAGAATGGTAAAATTGTTAGAGGGGTTAATTCATCTTTTATCTACTTGATCCCGAAAAAGGTTAATCCTCAACACATGGACGACTATCGGCCAATTTCCTTGATTGGGTGCATTTACGAGATACTTGTGAAGCTGTTGGCAAATAGGCTTCAGAGTTCTTCACAAAGTTATTAGTAATACTCAATCCGATTTTCTTAAAGGAAAAAATATTCTGGATGGTGTGTTTGTTCTCAATGAAATCATCCATGATGCCAAGTTCTTTGGCAAACATTGTGGAATCTTCAAAATTAACTTTGAAAAGGCTTTTGACTCTGTTTCCTGGAACTTCATTGATCATATGATGGAACGTTTAGGGTTTTACCCTATCTGGCGGCGACGGATCATGGAATGTTTGTCTTCAGCTACTACTTCGATTCTCGTCAATGGCAGTCCTACAGATGAAATCCATCTTCAACGTGACATTCGTCAAGGTGATCCTCTATATCCTTTCCTCTTCCTCATTGTGGCTTAAGGACTCTCCGACCTTATGAGAAATGCTTTCTGTTTGTGTTTTTTCACTCCTTAGAAGGTGGGCTCTGATAACATTCCTATTTCCCTCTTCAATTTGTTGATGACATAATTCTTCTTGGCGATTGCTCTGATTAGAACACTTGGGCTATTAAAGGTGTGTTTCTGCTTTTTGAGCTTGCTTCAGGGTTGAAAATTAATTTTTTGAAAAGCAACCTGTTTGGGGTTAACATTGAGGAGGATCATCTCAAGAGAACCGCCGATTTTCCCCAATGCAAGCTGCATTCCAAATCCTTCTCTTATCTAGGGATTCCAGTGGGGGTGAGTCACAAACGTAAGAGCATTTGGAACATTCTCATCGATAGAATCCAATCGAGAGTCTCCTCTTGGAACTCTTATGATATTTCCTTTGGTGACCGAGTAATATTGCTCAACGTTGTTTTATCTGCTTTACCCGTTTACTACCTCTCCTTCTATAGAGCTCACATCTTTGTGGTTCGTTCTATTCAACAACTCCAGCTTAATTTTCTTTGGGGAGGGGGGGTCTAATAATCGTAAGATTCATTGGGTTAAATGGGATAAGGTGTGTAGGCCTAAGAATGATGGAGGATTAAGGGTTAAGGATATCCAAACTTTTAATTGTGCTTTCATAGGAAAATGGAATTGGCGTCTGGTGTCTGAGTGGGATAGTCTTTGGTGTAAAGTGTTGTATTCTAAATATGGTCTTAGTCATATTAATCCTTACGAGATGGGTTTTGGATCCCCTTTAACAAAACAATCTCCATGGGTTAGAGATTTAAATTTTGTTGTCTCTAAGGAGTTGCTAGATAAACACTGGTTACGAGGAGGTATAGTTCGCAATATCGGGGCTGGGTTATCCACTAGATTCTGGAACGATACTTGGTCAGGGTCTACTAATCTTTTTTCTAGGTTTCGTCGACTTTATAATATTACAAATTTACCTTATGCTATTATCTTTAATTTTGGGAGTTATGTTTGTGATCAGTGGAGTGGCATTTCACTTGGAGACGTCTATTCTTTTTACTTGGGAATTTGAACTATATAACGCTTTTTTGGATGAAATAAAATAGGTGGTGCTTTATCGTAAGAAGCCAGATTCATGGGAATGGAGACATGACAAAAGTAAGCAGTATTCAGTAAAATCCGCTTACACTACTCTAATCTCTCGAGTCCAACTCTCTAACTGCGACATTTAACCTCCTCTTTTTCCTTGGAAATCAAAGGCCCTTTGAAAGTGATTAGGTTCGCATGGAGACCTTTTCAAGACAGAATCCCTTCAAAGGTTGCACTCTCTAAATGGTTGGAGACCTTTTCAACACTGAATCTTCTGAACATTTATTCTCTACATACACCATCTCCTACTCTGTCTGGCAACTTTTTTATAAATGGTTGGATATTACCATCATTCTACCTGTTTTTTCAATCAACCATTACTTATACCATTCTGGTATGGTGAAAGATGGTAAACACTGCAAGGCTTGGAGCATCATTTGGCTAGCTACTGTTTGGGCAATTTGGCTTTCTAAGAATGATTTAATCTTCAATACTGTTAGACACTCTTTACAACACACTATGGACACTACTAGGGTGAATGCTTGGTTATGGGTTAAGGGACTCAGCAGGATGGATTCTATTCCTTACTCAGATTGGATTTCAAAACCTGTTGTTTGCTTAAATATTATTTTGTAATTTTTCTTTTATATTCCACCTTGTAATCTTCTTCGTCTAATAAAGTTCTTCTTTTGATGACTAAAAAATATATTAATATAGTGATCATCATGGCCAAGTCATGCTTGATTGTGTAAGGTCATGATGGTTCCATAGTTGATATATAAGATGAGCCAAATTGCTTTAAGGAGAACTCTAAATATAAGTTGGATACAGTTGCACGCCAAATGAATATGTGATATAATTGTTTTGGGAAAAAATATGAATCCCTAGTGGGAGATTACTAGAAATTTATGATTTCTAATTATATTTGGGCATCACATATTTAATACTATTATATTAGCTATTTATTTAATCATGATAACTCATGAGACTTCTAGAAACTGATATGGGCTTAATGAGTGAATACCTATGTTGACCCTAGGGGATAATGAGAGCCTTACTTATTAACACATTCAGAATGGTTATGATCCTCAATATACCAAATTACAAAACAATTTTCCTTTTTCCCATCGGAGAGAAAACATGTAGTCTCATGAGGAACTCCAAGATTTGGTTGAGGAAAATCATTATACTAATATTCTTAAGGTACATAATTGTATTCATATTTTATAATGTTAGAATCATGATATCCAAGATCCTTAAAGAATTGGTAGTTCTACACTTAAAGATTCTAATGTATGCAACATACCTTGTGAATGCAAGCATGAAAGAATATGATTTTGAAGAAGACAAATCTCAATGCTAAAAAGAATGGACATATCAATAACAACAACAAGACTCACTTCAAGCTTCAAGAAATGATCATGAAGAATAAGAATAATTATTTTATTTTTAGATCCTAAGATGCTTTGATTGGGTAGAGTTTAGGTTGGGTGAACCTTTTGATAAATGTCACATTAGAGTATGAGCATATTACATAAAGATATTTTTCATACATAACATGAAGGAAGAGTATTTAGCATGATTACATGATCTTGGGCATTAACACATACGTCATTTTCAAAGTCATGCATCATGCCTCCATCATTCATGTTTCATGCATAATCATCTAAGTCTTTTTAGATAATTGTTAATCGATTAATATTTTATTTAATCGATTAAGTCTTTGTAAATGGGAAAATTATTAATCGACTAAGGACATGGTTAATCGATTAAGTCAGTTTCTGTTTTGGAATCTTCGACATTTTAAAGAAAGGATAATCGATTAAGTGGAAATTTAATATTATCCCCAACAAAACAGTTTTGAAATTGAACAATATTTGATCATCCTTTCCCATGGAAAAGAGAATAAGAATTTTTACACTTACAAAAACATGATGTAAGATTGACACACGTTTTTCAAGAGTGATTTTCTGAATAGAGAGAAAATCTTTCATGTGAAAAGATAGAGCTTTTGTCTATCTTTGAAAATTTATTTCTTTCATATATCTAGAGTTTCATATTTCCTTTTGCGAATCTTATTCATTCATTTTCATCTCTGTATGTGAGATTCATCAAAGGGGTGTGTTCTAAATTGTTAGTGTATGTTTTAGCACATTGAAGTTGCATTAGAAAGTTGTACACATATTTTACGGTCGTTTTTGAGAATTTGTCTCTTTTACAATGTGAGGTATTTTCTAGGAGAAATAGAGAAATTTGGGAGAAATCCTATGTTGCGGTCAAGTTCCAAGTGAGGTCTCGTTGGGATACTTAGTTAGAAGTGGTAAGGAGCCATTAGAAGCTAGGTCCAAGAGAAGTCTTGGTGAATAAGTATTTTGTAACAAACATTTGATTTCTTCTAGTGAAGCAAATCTCCCAAGATCAAAGGGGAAGTCTATATGTAGATTGCATGTGGGCAAGTAATTGAACCAAGATAAATCAATTGTGTTATCGTCTCTCTTACCCTACTCTTTTTACTTAATTGCAATTATTGCATTTTGCATTATTTGATAGTAGTCATTTAGTGATCAATGTATTAGTGAATCTACTATGCTAAATCACATTCTGTAATCATTTTAAGAGCATATTAGTTTGGTATAATCATTGTTTTCTTACTACATCAGAAAAATCAAGAACCGAAAGATTGTCAAGAAAACCATTTAAATAATCGATTATGTCTGCATATAATCAATTTTGTTTTACTCTACGTTAATTAATTAACTCTTCATTTAATCGATTAAGATCATTAGTTTTTTAGAATATATTTTACATTTTGAATCGTATCTATCTGTAATTGAACCACCTATTCACCCCCACTAGGTGAAGATAGAGCCCTTGTTAATCAACGTACCCAAGTTATCCCATTAAGTATTTTAGTTAATATTTTATAAATATATCCTTCCACGAATATTACTTAAGTTATTCGTCTCAGCCCCAAAGCACTATTACCATGCCAAATCCAATAGACAAGCTTAAGGCACTAACTTATTAATTCAATATTAGTAGGCAAAGCCCCAAATCTTACTTCATTTTCAAGTGTGTGAATAAACGTTGGCTCTGAATTAAGTCCAATTGTCCATCCTTAATAACCAATTATAGTTAAGGATGGATATCTTTTAGGAAAAAAATTCTTTTTGAAACTTCTATCTCTGCCTATACTCAAACATAAAATCATATTTTCTTCATTTCTCAAATACTAACTCTTGTCTCGCTCTTATTTTTATTCCTAACATACTAATCACTAATTTTCTCAATCCTACAAATTTAATGATTTTCTATTCTCTTAATTAATATTTATTTTAATCCTCATCTATAGTTTCTAATACTCCTCACAACTAACTTATGACTTTCTTATAAGTTTCTAAAAAATTGGACATATAACATATATCCATATAAAAAAATAATAATTTATCACAAATACTCACATGTATATAAATATAATTATTTCACAATCTTTAATGATGAAGTAAGATGATAAGTGATTACTCGCATTATGGTAAGCACAAATTAATTTACAAGTACATATTTTCTAAAAAAAAAAAAAAAAAAAAAAAAAAACATAAGACTCATGCATCATGATGACTCATACATGAAAAACAAATTTTCATGGGAGTTTCATAATCTATACAATTTAAAGGTCATCAGAGAACTCTAATGAAATAATTTAAATGTTCCTGACCATTAAGAACGTCGCTTCTTCAGTCCACTTGATCCTAACATTATCATTTCAATTCATAAGTTTGGTCATAGAAGGGTCATTTTTATTAAAAATATATTCATCTTTAGAAAATTTTGTAATATTCCGACTATTAAAGGAGAATTAAACTTAATACTTTAACATTAAAATTATAAAATATCGCTTAAATGTTTAAAACCAGAATTATATAACTAACCCAAAAACTATATACATAAAAATATAGGCAAGTAGTAAAACTTTAAATGAAATCAAAGAGAAGAGATTGAGTCATATATATATATATATAATAATTATACAACCAAATATCAAATTATATAATAAATAGACAAATAAGTGATATATAATAATTAAAATAATATACCCAATTATCAAGACCAATTTTCAATGGACATTGGTTACACGAATTAGGAAGAGAGAGGATAGAGATTCCCCCTCCCAAATTGTTTGAAGTCGCCAATACGTTTTTTGTTGCTAAAACATAGAAAACTCTCTTTTATGACCAAATTGGAAAATATAGTCTTAACCTAAAGTTCTGAGATCGGGAGTCAATTATAGATTTGGGGATTTATTAGCACTCTATCCACCAGTAATAAAATGATACCCTTGCAAACTCCATTAATATTTATACCATTAATTCATCTTATTAAAAAAATTAATTTTTAAAGCAAAGTAGTTTTATATTTTATTTTTGTGTGATATAATAATTTATCTTTCTCCTACGTATCTCTGAGTGTAATAGGGAGTTCAAGACTACTTATTTATGGGTTGACAATTAATTAATGGATTTCTTAGAATTTTATTAAACAAATCATTTAATTAATTGAATGGATATTAATAGCAGAAGAGAATGCATGAGACGTGAAACAACTTCCCACTTCGACAGATAGCATAGAAAATATGACTGAAACCATTTCTCGTCCTGAAGTAGAAAGTAAGATACAACACAAGTTGTAATCTTATTATTAGATTCCGAAAATAATATATTAAAATAAGTTTTTTATTTGTTAAAAATTATTTGAACTAAAAGATAATTAATATGAAAAGAGACGACATTGGTCGTGAACCGACTTCTTATTTTCGAGAGATAATTGGGACAATACAAACGACCGCAACCAGTTCTTGACTCAAATAGGAAATGCTTCTATTAACCTATGGGTAGAATCTTCGAGGAAGAGATTATGAATAAAAAATAAAGGGTTATAGTGGAAACATCTAAGAATAAGGATATTCTTTTTGTTGGAAATTTGAATATTAACGACCTTCTTTTGCATTAATTTCTAAGCTACATTACCAATCCAAAGTTCTCAAATCATTCTTAGATAAATAATTTGGAATTACAATTATGTGAAAAAATTGAAATTTATCAGCTGGGCATATATTGTGATGCAACATATGAATCATCTTAGAGAGAAGAATAGCTCGCTGTCTCTTATGCACATCTAATCACACATATGACGCTTAATTTATGCATATCCACTTCTATTGAGAATAAATTGGAATTAGACTCTCGTAATCATAAGATTGACTTGGATGAATTACACAAAATGGGTTTTATTCAAGATGCAAGTGATGGGATAGACAACCGTAAGTATGAACGTACGAAGGTTCCTGATCCTTCAGCTCCTTTACATCATGCTATTTCTCAATCGTCTTGAACCTACTAAGCCCATGATCATGGATGAATTTCTAAATATATGTGGCTATATGGCTATACGAATAGATCATCTTGTGGTTATGAATCGAAACCGAAGGATGATATAACTGTCATTTCAAATTCATAACTTGATCTGGATGTGTATGGCGATGATGACGAGTTAGAGACTTTTTAGATTTCTCAAAATTTCTCTGTTTATTTTATGTTGTTGGATTGTAAATACATTATGTATTTTTCTTTCAAAATTTCCTTGTGGACAATTTCTAACTTTCAGAAATTGATTTATGGACAAATTGTTGTTAACTTAGGTCCACTAGAGATCAGAAATTGTTGAAGAAAGAATAAGATGTTTCTTTTGACCTTGGCATTTCAGTTGTAAGTTTTCCCTATATATGTTTGCATTGGATATCATTGTTTTTTATTCTTTTTGATAATGCCATAAGGGAGAAATATTTGGTTTTGTGTTTGATTTTTGTTTCAGGGTGTTGGAAACTTAAATTTTTAGAGAAAGGGGATATATAAGATAGGGTGTATAAACCCAAACCAAACTCAAATTGTCATTGGTTTGTCATCATTTAAAGGGGTGTGTATGAAGAATAATCTCTACTCGACATTGGATAGATATTAATGAAGACGCTAATATCAATGAACTAAGAAAAATGCTGAAGGCCTTTTAGAATGAAAAACACAAGTTATTAGATAAGATTTTATTGCTTCCTAGTTTAAGGTGTTACCTTAATAGTTCATTTTAATTTTGATATCAAATAAACTCGTGAACATTTTTTTCAAAGTTTTAAAGGGAAGGAAAATATTAATAAGGTTTCGAAAAAATAAGTTTTTAGAAATCCAAGTAATGTATTACTTGAAATAGAGTAATAAGTTACTTGAAACAAAATAAGAGGTTACTTGATTGGATGGAAGGAATCAATAACATATTACCGGGGTAGGTAATTGATTACTTAATGGATTGAAAGGTTCAATAATTGAGTATCATGTTCCAGTAGTCGAGTACTCTATGATGGAAATATATGTTCAAATTTGAAACTCAACCAACACATACCCAAACAAACCAGTATATTCCCAAGTGTTTCATACTTTCTAAAAAATGAACTATCGAGCCCCTTTAAACTCTACACATACCATCCTAAGTTTATGAAAACAACATAAAACTTTCATAATAATTTTGCAACAACTCTCAATTGCAAATCATCTCAAGTTTTTAGAAAAGTCTTAAGGGAAATTCTGTATTTTCATACTTTATGAAAAAAGAAGAGCTAAGTGTGGTATTAACTTTAAAAGTATTCTTGAAAATGATTCTAATATCAATGGATATAGTAATCCGAAGCCATCTAGAAAAGTCTTCATCTATTCTATAAAATAAAAGGTCACCATAGGTTTTGGTGAGTGATTTTGTAATAAGTGGTGTGAGCCTTGTAAAAAAACCCAATTGCATTGTGAAAAATCCCTTAAATCAAAAAGAAGGATTGGATGTAACCTTTAGTTGAAGAAGGTGATCATATATATATATATATATATATTGGTTTGAATCTCTCTACCCTTATCTCAAATGTTTGCAATAATTGTTCTACAAGTCTCTAATTCCATTGAAAATTTGAGTTATAGTTTAAGAAGGAAAATATTGTTGAAAACCTAGTTCACCCTCTCTTCAGTTTCTATCTACTGTTTATAGATGGGTGTTGAACTTAGACAAGTCTTGTGAAGAAACTTATCATGATATCTAGATTTTGCCACTTCATATATGTTGAAGAATTTATCAAATTATGTGAATACTTAAGTAGAAGATTAGAATGTTTAGAGAATTCAACATAATCTTACTTAATCTATTTGGAATCATCAAAACTTTAGCACTTAGAAATTTTCAGATATATCAAGTTTTTACAATTCGCATCCAAGATAAAAGTAGAAAAGAAGATGAGCTTAAAAACTGAGATTGCAAGAGGAGTCAACAAGAAAGGTTACAATATCCATCTTCCATTTTGGTTTCAATGAAGACAAAGTCACTGTGGAAAAGCTTGAAGACATGATATGATAACAAACAAAAAACCAAGACTCAAGATGATCGAAGGCTTTAGGAAAGTCGTTTTTACATTTCTAGAAGTCCTAAGATGCTTGCTTAGAGTGAGTCTAGGGGTATATACCCCAATGATGAATATCTCACATAATCTTAAGTGTGTCTAAATCATTTTTAGGTCATCATTCATCCATATTTGAGTAGGTTGCATTAAAGTTTTAGTTTTTATTAAAACTCAATAATTGCATCAACTTGCATCATATAGAAGGGCTACTTGAAAACCAAGAAACATTTTAGTTTAACTGTTAATTGATTAAATAGTTAAATAATCAATTAAGTAGTTGTGTAAGTTCGTTAGTCGATTAAGTCTTTGAATAATCGATTAATGAGAGTTCCAGTAGCTACCATCTTGAGTTTCTTGATGGTATTAAGCGATAATGGTCCTTATTAATCGATTAAATTCAATAGTGAGCTATTATTTTTAAATTCGTTAATCGATTAAGATTTCCTATAATCGATTAAGTGCTATTGAAAATAGTTAGCGATAAAATCTGTTTTTCTGCATCTTAGCTCATAATGATCAATTCCAAAATTTTAATTTTCTAAGAGATTCTCTGAGCAAAAGTGCATTGAGTTAGAAAAACTTATGTGATAGTTTCTGATGACAACCTCAGGGGGGTGATTGCCTTTTTGACAATTCACCTTTTTGAGAGAATTGCTTGGACCGTTTCTTGCTTGGAACTTTTATGATTTGTTTGAATTTGTACTTGAAAATTTAATGAATGCGGAAGTGTTTATGATTTGTGTTTCGGTTGATAAGTGTTTAAGGGTAAAGAACAAGAAGGTGGATGGGGGGTATGAAAGGTGGGGCGCCACAAACACTAAGTGTTTGATAAGCCTGCGAAGTTCGCCACAAGCCAACTAGGTAACTTGATAAGAACGGTTCCTTGGCTTAGCCAAGAATGCTAGGAGACTCACTCACTAACTTAGGAAGTTAATCCAAAATAATTCAATATCAACTTAACTTTTATTGATGACTAAAACGAAATACATATAGAAGAATAAACTAGGATTAGGGTTCCCACAAGTTGGGCCTCAAATCCACATAAGATAATGCTAAATTTAGACTAAGATAATTCAAACCTAAAAACTAGGAAGAATTCAAACTAAGTCAAATCCTAATTCTATCTTCTCCTTGGAGGCTTGACCTAGATGGTGTAGTCCTTGCCTTTGAATTGGCCACGTGTGGATGCCTTGGAATATGCTTGGCCGAAATTCAAGGAATCCTCTTTTGGGAATGATTCTTTGATGAGTCACTTGAAGATAGATTAGATTAAGTCTTTAGAAGACTTTATCCTTGACTTGGAGTTCAGATTGACTTGGCCTATTTTTAAGGAATCCTTATTTTGGAAGGATTCTTGATAAGCCACTTGAAGATAAGCCTAGATTAAGTCTTTAGAAGACTTTATCTCTCCATTCGAAATTGGTGGCTTGTAGATAGATTAGCTTTTGACTTGACCTAAAATTAAGGAATCCTTATTTTGGTAAGGATCCTTGATGAGACACTTGGATGCCTTGATCCTTAAGTCTTGTGATGACTTAATCTTCATCTCAAATTCGAATTTCAAATTTCAATTTCAATTTCCCTCCCAATGCTTTGAATATCAAATTTGACTTTCCCTCCAAGCATTGATCACTTGGGCCTTGATGTTCCTTGGGTTTTGCTTGAGGTGTTTTTGGGGCTTGGGCCTGTTTGGGCTTAGTCCTGAAACACTTAGCACACAATTGCTTTCTTCTATACAATTTATTCAAAAGAAAATAAATAACTTAACTTTAAATAACAATAATTAAATTATCCTAGTTTAATGCTGAATTAAGAAATCCTAAGCTACTCATGAGATATAATTCTCATTTATTGAACATAAAATAAAATAGTTGACTCAAGGACATAAATGCCCTTTAAGCCCACGAATTCCAGGGTCAATGGAGTCCTTGGTGAGCTTGTTTAGACCTGACTTGGCCCTGGTTTGAGCCATGGGACCCTCTTGGTCTTGGCTGCCCCTTGAATCAAGGGTTGCCCCTAGTTGGTTGTCATCAGTTTCTTGTATTCTTCTGAGAGAGAAGAAATCTTAATTGTCATACTTGTGCATTAGGTGCATTCAAAATCGTTTTTACTAACCAATTGCATTCTCATACTCCTCAGTTTATGTTGTGTGAGATATTCTGAAATTAGGTTTCTAAGTTACTATTAATGAGTATTGAGCTCCTGTTTTATGAAGCTTTTGTTCAAGATTTTGATTCTTTGAAAATATAATTTGAGTTCTCTAAGGGTTAGAAAAGGGTGCATACTATCGCTAGTTGAGGTTAGTGGATATAGTCTTCACATTGAGCATCTTGATAGCGAGTTCGATAACAAGATGAGAACCCGTTAGACTTTGTAGGATACCATTAGGAATGGGGGGAAATTGTCAGGCTTGGCTTTGTAGGTCGTTGTTCAAGTGGGAAAATCTCTTGTACTTTTAAGTGTGTGTACAAAACATTCTTTCATATTAGTGAAGCAAATCTCCCAAGATCAGAAGGGGAGGTCTGGATGTAGTTTGCACGTGCACAAGCAAACAAATCAGGATAAAACCACATCTCTTATTTCTCTCTTCCCTTATCTTTTACGATTTCAGCATTTTTGATATACCTACTTGTTTAAAGAAAATTCTTATTTGACTTGTGTTTACATATTGTTTTGTAAATCTGTGTACTGCATGTGTTAGCAATTCTTGGTATATGACTGCTTGATTTTGAGTTTGCGTGTTGTGGAAGAAACTGCGAATGATTGATTTTTGAATTTTCTAAGATAAATAATCGATTAATACTGTCCTGAATTGATTAGTTATGCTGTCAATAATCGATTATCAATTCACTTAATCGATTAATTTGTCTCTCTGTTTTATCTTACTAAGCGCATCGAGAAAAATGGGCATACTTATCCGCTTCCACCTATTTACCCCCTTCTAGGTGTTAACTCTGACCATTGGTACCCTAACAAGTGGTATCAGATGTAGTACCTGAGTGCTAGTTTAACCGCTTATATCGTTGATCCTTGGCGTATACAACCATGGGCTCTACTAACCCTTTTGGCGGTGATGGTGCATCCATTAACCATCCTCCGATATTCAGTGGCAAAGGGTAAGCTTACTGGAAAGTGAGAATGAGAATCTTTTGTCGAAGCTATTGACACAAATATTTGGGATGTCGTTGTCAATGGCCCCTTTAATCCACTCTAGTTAGTGTAAGGTGAAACCAAAGAAAAACCTAAGAGCAAGTGGAGGGATGATGAGAAGAGAAAAGTACAACACAATTTGAAAGCAAAAAATATCATCACTTTCACACTCTCTTACGACGAATTCTTTAGAGTTTCACAATGTGGAAGTGCTAAAGAAATGTGGGATACTTTACAAGTAACTAATGAGGGAACTAGTGAAATTAAGCGATCTACATTGAATGCTTTGACTCATGAATTTGAACTGTTTAGAATGTTTCCCAATGAATCCATAAGTGATATGCAGAAGCGTTTTACTCA
Source organism: Lupinus albus (assembly GCA_009771035.1). Classification (NCBI taxonomy): domain Eukaryota; kingdom Viridiplantae; phylum Streptophyta; class Magnoliopsida; order Fabales; family Fabaceae; genus Lupinus; species Lupinus albus. Next base: position 7,036,409 of record CM020008.1, on the reverse strand, counting down.
TATTGTCAATCATCTAGTTGCTTTGGGTTAATGATTTACTAAAGGTGAACTAACAAATAAAGTTTTGAGATGCCTTGACATGAATTGGTAGCCCAAGGTGACTGCAATCATGGAGTCTAAGGATCTTGATTCGATGGCTTTGGCGACCTTCTTTGGCAAGCTCCAAGAATACGAGATGGAACTTTGACGCTTAAATTTGCACAAAGAATTGGACAAAAGAAAGAAAGGATTATCCCTTAAAGCATCTACTTCTCAAGTGCAAGAAGAAGAAGACGAAGAAGATTCTGATTATGAGATATTTAATGAGACCATGAGGCTCCTAGTTAGAAAGTTTAACAAATTCTTGAAAAGAAAAAGAGACGTGAAACAGTTTCAAAAGAAAGAAACAAAGAACCCAACTTTCAAGGGCAAGAATCCCAAAGATCGCTTTTCTTGCATGAGTGTGGGAAGGCGGGACACAGGAAGTACCAATGTCCCGCCTACCTCAAGAAAGTTGAAGGGGGAAAGAACAACTTGACGGACTTCAAATCTAAAAAGGCATACAACGTATGGGATTTCCTTGAGGAAGACTCAACATCGAGCACCTCCGAAGAGGAGGAAAGTGCTAAACTTTGTCTTATGGTGAATGAATAAGAATCTAGTACCTCTACAAACATTGACAAACAAAGTGAGGTAAACTCGTATGAAACTAGTTCTTATTCAATTTCTGAAAATTCTCCTTCATATGATGAATTGTATAACACTTTTATTGAGTTACATGAAGAGCTCAAGAAACTAGCTAGAGTTAATATAGAGAGAAAGATAATAGTTCTTTTGTATGAAAAGAAAATACAAGATATGCAAAAAGAATTAGATGAGTTAAAACTTGAAAAATGAAACTATCGATCTCATTTACTCTTGTGTTTCATGTAGTTGTTCTACTAAGTTTATTGAGACTAATATGTGTGAAAATTGCCAAACCTAAGATGCTGAAAGTTATGTTTTGAAGAACAAAATGGCAAAGTTCACATATAGTCGCCAAAATATTGACACTTTTCTTACATCATCAAGGAATGTTGGTTGTAAGGACCCATATTTTACCCTTTAAATTTTTTCCCTATTTTGTTCATCCTTTATGCATTTTCCTACGACTTTTAAACATAAATGCCAATAACTTAAGTTAAGTCTCAAATTCCTACTCATACCCATTTCATAAGTCCAAAAATACACACACATTCGCATAGCAGAAAATCATAATTCATTCATGCATCCCGGTAACTACTGCATACAATTAGCTATGGGATTCCAAAATACCCATATCTACGGATATCCAGAGTTACAAATATTCATGTCCAACATACAATCAGTCATATTACAAAAGAATGAATATAAGAACTTCCAAATAATTAAAAGTGTGACACCCTAGATTTTAAAGTCATTAAATATAGTATTAGTCCTGGGAGTCTCGCTTGAGCGAGAGAATTGTCGCTTGAGCGAGAGAATTGTCGCTTGAGCGAGAGAGGTTCACCTGAGAGGGTGAAATCCTGGGCTATACCGGAGGATTCTTGCTTGAGCGAGAGTGGTCTCGCCTGGGCGAGAAAAGTGGCATTCAGGACCTGCCGAGGCTGTGAGATTCTCGCATGAGCAAGAGGAACCTCGTTTGAGCGTGAGATGCCTCGCCTGAGCGAGAATTGCCTCGCTTGAGCGAGAGCTTCAGATCTGAAATTTTAAAAAGGTGGGATATTCTCGCCTGAGCGAAAATAAGTTCGCTTGAGCGAGAACCCGACGATTTCACTTTAAAATAGAAACCCCAAACACATTTTAGGGTTAGAAATTCAGAGAGAAGAGAGGAGAAGGTGATTTTGAGAGCAAGAACTCGCGGAAATCATCAAGAATCTTGAGGAGAGGTAAATCTCTTGATTCTAACTCTCTTTCTCCCTTTCAAACTCATTTTTGAGTGTATGGATCTCTTCTCAAAGTATGAGGAACCATGGAAACTCTCCCTTTAGAGTTATGGTTCGTTTTATGTTGTTTCCCTTGTGAACTCTTGGTTTAGAGTTGGTATTTGACGATTGGAAAGACTTTGTGGGTTTATTCATGAAAACCCCAAAATCCCCAAAATGAGAATATGAGTATAAAGAGAAATGGGTGAAATGTTAAAGATAGAAGATGAGTTGTGCTTTAATGTTGATATATGAGATAAATATGTATGTTTTAGATGTTTGGAAACTCGTAATGAAGTGGTTAAGGAAACCTTGAAAATATGTGAATCTATTGTATGTTTGATGATGAATATGAGTTGTTTATGTGTTGTGTTGAATACGTGACTGACATTGTTGTTATTGGTGGGAATGAGGAAAGATCCTAAGGTTGGAGGAAATCGCGGAGAAAACAGGTATAGTTACTCGAAAACGACCTGAACGCTCACCAAGGTAAGGATAAGTCTTTAATTGTACATCGTAATGGAAAATGTGTGGATTTTCTGGTTGAGAAAGTGATTTAAGGTGCAAGTCGCTTGTTTATTATAGACATATGTGGGTATGTTTGTAATAAAGGATGCGTGGAATTGCTGGTAATAAATTGATGGTGTATCAATGAGAAGAAAACATATTTTTAGCCGACCATGAATGGTTAGCGACGTTGGCTCAAGTTATGTTGCGGAAATGGATTTACAGTGGCTTAATAACTCCCTTAAATGTGGATTGTTGGAGGAATTACCTACCCGAAGTGGTAGTGGATCATTGGAGAAATTTCCTACCCGAAGTGGTAGTGGATCATTGGGGAAATTACCTACCCGAAGTGGTAGTGGATCATTGAGAAATTACCTACCCGATGTGGTAGTGGATCATGGGGAAATTTCCTACCCGAAGTGGTAGTGGATCATTGAGGAGTTACCTACCCGAAGTGGTAGTGGATCATGGGGAAATTACCTACCCGAAGTGGTAGTGGATCATTGAGAAATTACCTACCCGATGTGGTAGTGGATTATCTGAGCAGTGTTAATGACCGGATGTGGTAAAGAGTAAGCTTGATGTCGAGAGTAATCGATGGGACAAAAGTATTTGAGATAAACGAATATGCATGCTATAGAATATATATTATGGGATATATATACTATAGGGTGAATATGAACAACATGAAAATAAATATGTTCGGATGGAAGTAATATGCATGCTATAGAATATATATTATGGGATATATATACTATAGGGTGAATATGAACAACATGAAAATAAGTATGTTCGGATGGAAGTAATATGCATGCTATAGAATATATATTATGGGATATATACTATAGGGTGAATATGAATAACATGAAAATGTGTATGTTCGGATGAAGGTAATATGCACGCTATAGGATATATATTATGGGATATATATTCTATGGGGTGAATATGACCAATAGGGAAATGGAAGATAAAAGATCTAAATGTTGTGTTTACCTGTTTGTGATTATGATTTATCTCTATGAGCAAATTGTGGATTACCATGTAATGTTATTCTTGAATTAACGACTTACTCCTTTGTGTGTTTTGTGTACTTGTCATTGATAATTCCATTGCAGGTAAATAAAATAATGGAGGATGCTAGGTTGGGAGCTTTAGGAGCTTTAGACTTTGGATTCCCTATTTGTGTTTTTGTACTCTAAGTGACTACTTGCGGATTTAAATGATTGTAATCATGGTTAATATTTAGTTCGATATTCCTAACCATGTGTAATACTATTTTTCTGTCATATGAGGAGTGTTTTATTATGACATGTTAAAAGAGTTTTAGGTGATGAATAAGGAGTGATGAAAAGGATAGTGATGAATGTAGGTATAAATGCAGTAAAATAAAGGAAAAATTTTCAAGGGTAGAATTTGGGTCCTTACAATATGGTATCAGAGCATAGTTAATCCTGCGGCCTAGGGTATGGCCTTATTTGCTTCTTTGTAACATGTTTATGATTTGACTAGTTGAGATCGTGTGAATTGAATGTGCTGTGAGACTATGTGATAACCTGACTTGTATGAGTTGAATTGGTGTACTGACTATCCATGAGCGCAGGTTAAGACATGGTTGGAAGGGGAACGAGTTAGAACGTTTAGAATGATTTGTTGGTTCAGATGGTGGCTGCACTACAACAGATGAATGAGAACTTGCATAATCTGAATCAGAACCCTGCACCAAGTCCGAGTTCGCAACCCCTAGTTCCACCCGAACCGGTAGAGTACCGAGGTCTGGATGAGTTTTGTAAGAGGAACTCGAGTCAGTTCCACGGGGGATTTGATCTTGATGCTGCCATTGAGGTGATTCAAGGAATGGTGCGAATTTTCAGGGCCATGAACTGTTCGGAGGCTCAGAAATTGGCCTATGCCATTTATATGCTAGTGACGGAGGCCGAGAACTGGTGGGAGTTTACGCGACGCCAAATGGAGACGGAAGGACAATTAATTTCCTAGAGTACATTCAAGGCGAAATTCCTTCATAAATACTTCCCTGCGGATCTGAAAAGGAAGAAGGAGATGGAGTTCTTGAAGTTGGAACAGGGAGACATGTCGGTGGGGGAATATGCGGCTAAATTCGAGTGGAAGTAAATTTGTCCCTACTCTAAATTGGAAGTGGACGGACGGTCCAAGTGCTCTAAATTTGAATCGGGCTTAAGGCCCAAACTGAAAACGATGTTCGGATATCAGGAGATTGTGGATTTTGCTACTTTAGTCGACAAGTGCAGGATGTATGAGGATAACCTGAAAGCGACTGAAGTGGCGACACCCAACTCAAATTTTCCCCGAAACTATGGACCTCAACGCAACCATGTGCAGGGGAGAGGTAAAGAGAGAGTGGAGGATGACCGAAAACCTTATGCGACACCTACTAGATATCGTGACAGGAATTTCCAAGGGTCGAGACCACCTACCTTTCCTACCGGAGGGGTTTCTACTCCTTTGTGCAACAAGTGTGGCGGACTCCATCATGGAAGCACATGCCCGGGGTTAGATAATAAATGTTTCTACTGCAAGGAAATGGGACACATCAAAAGGTATTGCCCAAAACTAAGTCGACGGATGAATGTCGTTCACGCTGAGAGGGCAAGGGACCATGGTCGAGCTGTTACCCCGAGAGGTACGGGGACATCAGGTATGGTTGTTCCGGTTAAGAGAAATTGCATACTGGCAGATATCCCTATTTAGTGTTGTTTAATTTGGGAGCGACACACTCCTCGTAATTGTTGGATGTGTGAACCGACAGAGATTGTACACAGAGTCGTTATTTTCGACTTGGTCGTATCCACCCCACCCAGTGTACCAGTGGTGAGTATCGATACTGGTACCTCAATGTACGGTTGGGGGTAAATGGTAGAACCTTTACCCTAGTTTTGATACGCTCAATGATGTCCCAGTCGGATTTAATCCTGGCGATGGACTGGCGGTCATCAAATCTTGTTATGCTTAACTCTGTGATAATGTTGATATGAAGGGTTCTTGTTGAGTATCTTAATGAGGGTTTAAGATCTAGTTACATTGATCTGTATTTGTATGCTAAGGGGTAAGACTTATATTGTCGGGTAAGGAAGGAGGCTAGTTAAGTTACTTACCCCGTCAATGTGATGAATGCATTGGTATGAACGTGACACTTTTGGTCTATGATGATCGGCCCTTTTGCAGTAGGACATGGGCAATGCACGATATAGTGGTGGGGTACACCAATTATCTACTTTGAATGTTTTAACGACAAATGTGATTTCTGTTTCAGGTGTGTCAGTAATTGCTATGCATGATTGTGATGTGACCGCATGAGAGAAAGAGTTTTGAGTTATGTTGAAATGATTACGTAGATTTTGTTTTCACGACACGGTTGCAATGAATCGGGGGTTCAAACCATTTTTGAAAATCATTCTTGTGGAAAACGTAGCTTGTGGCTAAACATTGATTTAGTATCATGTTGAAGAATCCCAAAATTTTAGCAATCGTATCTTGATAAATAGGGAGTTGTTAAAAACTTGGCGATACGATTATGACCATATATTTCTAGATGTGCTGCAAGTGGAGTACTAGATTTATATTTGCTAGAGTAATTGGTGTATCCACTTCTAAACGTATGTTATGGGACTAAGTGTTTGTAAATTCGCACTTGTCGAGTGGTAACAAAGTACATGGTTTTGGACGAATCGAGGGTTTCGTGTGTTCAATCGATGCTAGGGATTGATGATTTCTTTCTACTATATGGTATAGTGGCGGAAATGTTTGATGTAATTGGAAAATTACTGAATAGTTTGATTTTGTACGAGGGGAGAGACTCTAAAAGTCTTAGTTGTTTAGATGTTTTGTTGAGCGAATACCTTTGTTCTTTGTGGTAGTGCATGCAATGTCGGGAATGCTAAGGTAAATTTTGGACAAATAGTGATTTTTTTTAATGAGTTGAATGAAATTATGCTATTTCCTTGAGTGGAGGTGAAGTTAGCTAGTGCATGTTGGATGTTTAACGAAAGCGTTGCGGTAGAGGAGGGGTAAGAAATTCCCCATTCTCTTGGTTTCGGATGTGTTATTGGGGTTCTCAACGTATGTGAGAATTGTTAGCTGGATAGGCCAGAGAGATCTGTGGTCCTTGATGAATAATGAAAAATCTTTAGTCCTGTTATAATTCTGTTCTCTTAAGAGTTCGAGTTATTCGAGATTTGGAATCTTAGTATTTAGACCTTGAGAAGATTGTCCATGAATTGGACTTGTGATATCCCTGTTTAGTGGTGTGTGCCTTTGGTGATCGTTTAAGAAATCTTAATGGATTAGATGATGGAGTATGAATAAAATGTGAATCACTTAGTCATTATGAACATATATGGGTATGTTGATAATGATGAGAAGTGGATTTACGATTTATGTATTGGTGGAGTGCCAATGGAAGTAAAACTCGAAATGAAATCATGAAATGTAAATCACTTTGTAGTTATAAGCATACGTGGATATGTTTGTAATGATGTCGGGTGTATTTATCATTTTTGTATTGGTGGAGTGCCAATGGAAATAAAACTCGGAATAAAGCAATAAATTGTAAGTCACTTTGTAGTTACAGGCATTTAAGATATGTTGTAATGATGTCGGGTGCATTTATTGACTATGTATTGGTGGAGTGCCAATGGAAATAAAACTCGGAATAAAGCAATAAATTGTAAGTCACTTTGTAGTTACAAGCATATAAGATATGTTGTAATGATGTCAGGTGCATTTATTGACTATGTATTGTTGGACTGCCAATGGAAATAAAACTCAGAATAAAGCAATAATTGTAAGTCACTTTGTAGTTACAAGCATATAAGATATGTTGTAATGATGTCAGGTGCATTTATTGACTATGTATTGGTGGAGTGCCAATGGAAATAAAACTCGGAAACAAAGTAATAAATTGTAAATCACTTAGTCGCTACAAACATATATGGGTATCTTTGTAGTGATGAAGAGTGGATTTATGGTTTATGTATTGGTGGAGTACCAATGGAAAAAAACTCGTTTTTAGCCGACCAGAACGGTTTAGCGACTCTAGCTCGAGTTATGTAGCATGGTTTTTCAAAAGTACAGATGACGAAAATAGTTTTAAGTGGATTTAATTTAGATCGTTGTTTAACCCTATTAAATGTGGATTAACTTACATTGAAATTTTATTGAATTAATGACTTATTCCTTTGTGTTATTTGTGCATGGTCAATGTTAATCCAATTGCAGGTAGGTGGACGGAGAAAGGATGATTTTGAGTAGGAGATTAGAGACCTTTATTTCGATGTCTCTTTATCCATTCATTTGTAACTTCATTTGGTTGTAATTGAAGTAACTAATTGTACTATGAATACTATTTTTTGTACATGATATCGATCATGGAGACTAGTAACTCGGGATATATGTAGCTATGGGTGTTTTGGTAACCCATAGCTAATTGTATGCGGTGGTTACTAGGTTATACCAATATGAATTATGTTTTTCTGCTATCGGATTTTGTATGTTACTTTTTGGTTCATAGATCGGGTGTGAGAAAGAAGTGAGATCCTTTAAATAAATTGGTTTACTCGGTAATTATAATTTATCGTTACATGCATGGAATTGGATTAAATAAGGAAACAATTTCCAGGGTAGAATTTCGGGTCGTTACAAGTCTCGCTTGAGCGAGAGAATTGTCGCTTGAGCGAGAGAGGTTCACTCGAGTGGGTGAAATCCTGGGCTATACTGGAGGATTCTCGCCTGAGTAAGAGTGGTCTCGCCTGAGCGAGAGTGGTCTCGCCTGAGCGAGAGTGGTCTCGCCTGAGCGAGAGTGGTCTCGCCTGAGCGAGAGTGGTCTCGCCTGAGCGAGAGTGGTCTCGCCTGAGCGAGAGTGGTCTCGCCTGAGCGAGAGTGGTCTCGCCTGAGCGAGAGTGGTCTCGCCTAAGCGAGAGTTGTCTCGCCAGGGCGAGAAAAGAGGCATTCAGGACCTGTCGAGGCTGTGAGACTCTCGCCTGAGCGAGAGGAACCTCGCTTGAGCGAGAGATGCCTCTCTTGAGCGAGAATTGCCTTGCTTGAGTGAGAGCGTCAGATCTGAAATTTTAAAAAGGCGGGATTTTCTCGCCTGAGCGAAAATGGGCTCGCTTGAGCCAGAACCCGACGATTTCACTTTAAAATAAAAACCCCAAACACATTTTAGGGTTAGAAATTCAGAGAGAAGAGAGGAGAAGGTGATTTTGAGAGCAAGAACTCGTGGAAATCATCAAGAAGCTTGAGGAGAGGTAAATCTCTTGATTCTAACTCTCTTTCTCCCCTTCAAACTCATTTTTGGGTGTATGGATCTATTCTCAAAGTATGAGGAACCATGGAAACTCTCCTTTTAGAGTTATGGTTCGTTTTATGTTGTTTTTCTCTTGTAAACTCTTGGTTTGGAGTTGGTATTTGACGATTGGAAAGACTTTGTGGGTTTATTCATGAAAACCCCAAAATCCCCAAAATGAGAATATGAGTATAAAGAGAAATGGGTGAAATGTTAAAGATAGAACATGAGTTGTGCTTTAATGTTGATATATGATATAAATATGTATGTTTTAGATGTTTGGAAACTCGTAATGAAGTGGTTATGGAAACCTTGAAAATATGTGAATCTATTGTATGTTTGATGATGAAATATGAGTTGTTTATGTGTTGTGTTGAATACGTGACTGACATTGTTGTTATTGGTGGGAATGAGGAAAGATCCTAAGGTTGGAGGAAATCGCGGAGGAAACATGTATAGTTACTCGAAAACGACCCGAACGCTCACCAAGGTAAGGATAAGTCTTTAATTGTACATCGTAATGGAAAATGTGTGGATTTTCTGGTTGAGAAAGTGATTTAAGATGCAAGTCGCTTGTTTGTTATAGACATATGTGGGTATGTTTGTAATAAAGGATGCATGGAATTGCTGGTAATAAATTGATGGTGTCTCAATGAGAAGAAAACATATTTTTAGCCGACCATGAATGGTTAGCGACGTTGGCTCAAGTTATGTTGCGGAAATGGATTTACAGTGGCTTAATAACTCCCTTAAATGTGGATCGTTGGAGGAATTACCTACCCGAAGTGGTAGTGGATCATTGGAGAAATTACCTACCCGAAGTGGTAGTGGATCATTGGAGAAATTACCTACCCGAAGTGGTAGTGGATCATTGGGGAAATTACCTACCCTAAGTGGTAGTGGATCATTTTGAAATTACCTACCCGATGTGGTAGTGGATCATGGGGAAATTTCCTACCCGAAGTGGTAGTGGATCATTGAGGAGTTACCTACCCGAAGTGGTAGTGTATCATGGGGAAATTACCTACCCGAAGTGGTAGTGGATCATTGAGAAATTACCTACCCGATGTGGTAGTGGATTATCTGAGCAGTGTTAATTGCTGGTAAATAAATTGATGGTGTATCAATGAGAAGAAAACATATTTTTAGCCGACCTACAATGATTAGCGAATTTGGCTCAAGTTATGTAGCGGCAAAGGATTTACAATGGCCTAATAACTCCCTTAAATGTGGATCGTTGGAGGAATTACCTACCCGAAATGGTAGTGGATCATTAAGAGAAATAACCTACCCAAAGTGGTAGTGGATTATTGGGAAAAATTACCTACCCAAAGTGGTAGTGGATCATTGGGGAAATTACCTACCCGAAGTGGTAGTGGATCATTGGAGAAATTACCAACCCGGAGTGGTAGTGGATCATTGGAGAAATTACCTACCCGAAGTGGTAGTGGATCATTGGGGAAATTACCTACCCGAAGTGGTAGTGCATCATTGAGAAATTACCTACCTGATGTGGTAGTGGACATGGGGAAATTTCCTACCCGAAATGGTAGTGGATCATTGAGGAGTTACCTACCCGAAGTGGTAGTGGATCATTGAGAAATTACCTAACCGATGTGGTAGTGGATTATCTGAGCAGTGTTAATGACCGGATGTGGTAAAGAGTAAGCTTGATGTCGAGAGTAATCGATGGGACGAAAGTATTTGAGATAAACGAATATGCATGCTATAGAATATATATTTTGAGATATATATACTATAGGGTGAATATGAACAACATGAAAATAAGTATGTTCGGATGGAAGTAATATGCATGCTATAGAATATATATTATGGGATATATATACTATAGGGTGAATATGAACAACATGAAAAATAAGTATGTTACGATGGAAGTAATATGCATGCTATAGAATATATATTATGGGATATATATACTATAGGGTGAATATGAATAACATGAAAATAAGTATGCTCGGATGAAGGTAATATGCACGCTATATGATATATATTATGGGATATATATTCTATGGGGTGAATATGACCAATAGAGAAATGTAAGAAAGAAGATATAAATGTTGTGTTTACTTGTTTGTGATTATGATTTATCTCTTTGTGCAAATTGTGGATTACCATGTAATGTTATTCTTGAATTAACGACTTACTCCTTTGTGTGTTTTGTGTACTTGTCATTGATAATTCCATTGCAGGTAAATAAAATAATGGAGGATGCTAGGTTGGGAGCTTTAGGAGCTTTAGACTTTGGATTCCGTATTTGTGTTTTTGTACTCTAAGTGACTACTTGTGGATTTAAATGATTGTAATCATTGTTAATATTTAGTTGAATATTCGTAACCATGTGTAATACTATTTTTGGGAGGATCATGACATTTGGGTTCTTAACACTCATGGAGTGTTGTATTATGACATGTTTAAAGAGTTTTAGGTGATGAATGAGGAGTGATGAAAAGGATAATGATGAATGTAGGTATAAATGTAGTAAAATAAAGGAAAAATTTTCAAGGGTAGAATTTGGGTCCTTACAAAAAGGCTCTAAGCTCCTAATCAAAACGTCCTTACATCTTCCACCTACCTGCAATGGGATTAACATTGACCATACACAAAAACACAAAGGAGTAAGTCGTTAACGTAATAAATATCAATGTACATTAATCCACATTTTAATAAGATTAAGTAAACAATTTGAAGTTAAATACTCTTAAAACCATTTTCATCGTTTATACTTTTGAAAATTATGCTACATAACTTGAGCCAAAGTTTGCTACATCGCTTGAGCCAAAGCCGCTACACCACTTAAGGTTAGCTGAAACAAAATTCCCTTTTCTTTTGTAAACGTGCTACATAACTTGAGCCAGAGTTTGCTACATCGCTTGAGCCAAAGCTTGCTACATTGCTTGAGCCAAAGCTTGCTACATCACTTGAGCTAAAGCTTGCTAAATCGCTTGAGCCAGAGTTTGCTACATCGCATGAGTTAGAGCTTGCTACATAGCTTGAGTTAGAGCTTGCTACATCGCTTGAGCCAAAGCTTGCTACATCGCTTGAGCCAGAGCTTGCTACATCGCTTGAGCCAGAGCTTGCTACATCGCTTGAGCCAGAGCTTGCTACATCGCTTGAGCCAGAGCTTACTACATCGCTTGAGCCAATGTCGCTAACCAATCATGGTCAGCTAAAAACGAGTTTTCTTTTCATTGACACTCCATCAATTCATAAACAGTAAATCCACGCAATCATTATTACCAACATACCACAACTTGATTCATTATCCACAACCAACAAATCCACGCATTTTCTAACACAATGCATAAGTTAAAGACTTATCCTTACCTCGGTGAGTGTAGGGTTTGGTTCTTGGCAACTTCGCAAGTTCCACCGACACCGCCTCCAACTTTAGGATCTTTCCTCATTCCCACCATATAACACAATGTTAGTCATTTATTCCAAATATCACATAAACAACTTATATTGCATTATTTAACCATACAAGATATTCGTCATATTTTCAATGTTTCTAAACTACTTTCATCATAAGTTTAGAACCATCTAAAAATACATATTCATCTCATATTTCAAAATTAGAATGCATATTCATCTTCTACCTCTAGCATTTTACCCATTTTCCTCTTTAACCACATTTTCACTTTAGGGTTTTGGTGTTTTCATGAATCAACCCACAAACCCTTTCCATTCTTGAAATACTAACTCTAAACCAAGAGTTTAAAAGAGAAAAACAACATAAAACGAACCATAACTCAAAAGGGTGAGTTTCCATGGTTTCTCACATTTTGAGAAGAGATCCAACGTACCCAAAATGATTTTCAAAAGGAAGAAGAGAGTTAGAATCAAGAGTTATACCTCTTCTTAAGCTCTTAGATGAGTATCAAAACTCCTTGCTCTTGGAAAAGCTCTCTTCTCTCACCTCTCTTCAATTCTTAACCCTAAAATGTGTTTGGGGATTTCTCATTTAATGCAACTCTTCAGGTTCTCGCTTAAGCAAGCCCATTCTCGCTCAAGCGAGAAAATCCCGCCCATTTTAAAAACTCAAATTTGACCCTCTCGCCCAGGCGAGGCATCTCTCGCCCAGGCGAGGCATCTCTCGCCCATGCGAGGCATCTCTCGCCCAGGCGAGGCATCTCTCGCTCAAGCGAGGATCCTCTCGCTTAAGCGAGGATCTTACAGCCTCGACGGGTAAAAAATGTCACTTTTCTCACCCAGGCGAGCCAACTCTCGCTCATGCGAGACGACTCTCGCTCAAGCGAGCTAATTCTCGCTCAAGCGAGAATCCTTCAGTATAGCCCAGGATTTCACCCTCTTAGGTGAGCCTTTCTCTCCCATGCGACAATCCCTCGCTCAAGCGAGAATCCCAGGACTGATACTATAATTTTGAAGACTTAAATTAAGGTTGTTACATTGGTAATCAAACTGGCTTAGGTTACAAGAATACTAATAGAAAAAGAACATATAAAAAGCATGTAGGACACAAGCACAATTTGCATAATACTAAATTGCCTACATGTTTTTACTACGATATTCTTGGCCACACATTCGGTTCTTGTCAGATAAGAAGGCATGGAGTGCCTAGTGGCAAGTACATTTGTGTGCAAAAATAATTACCATGTTTTGATACTAACACAAAGGGACCCAGCATAACTTGGGTACCTAAACAAAGCAAGTAATTTTGTCTTTGCTTGCATGTCTACGAACACATGGACAATATTGGTAAATGAGAAAGTAAATAAGTCCAAGTTTCTTGAACTATCACTAAATGAGAAAGGCTATGTCATGTATGGCGATAATAATCAAGGGAATATTCTAGGAATTGGGAAGATAAGTAATGCTTTAGAAGCCATGGTCGATAATGTTATTTATGTGGAAGGCTTGGAGAACAACCTACTAAGCATAAGGTAATAAGGAATCTTTCGATTCTGAATCTTGCATTATTCACGATGGCATATACAATAAGATTAGGTATGTTGGTCGTCGAACTACAATATCTATATGGTTAATTTAGATGATATCACCTCTCCATTTTCAAAATGTCTCATTTCCAACGAGAGTGATATTTGGACTTGGCATAGGAGAGTAGCACATATCCATTTAAAACACTTGGAAAAACTATGAGCTAGAAATTGGACTAAATAAGTTAAATTTCAAAACTAAAGATGTAACGACCCGATTTTGTAACCCAATAAAATTTAAAAATTGTATTCATGAAAGTGAAGTGAATGCTATCAAGAGATATTATTTAACCTATTTGGAAAATCTGAGTGAATTCAAATATTAGTTAAGTCTCACACAAAAAATGCGGAAATAATCAATAATATATTTTCATCAAAAACATGCCATTGCATTCCATTTTATTCCATAATCCATACAATTATCCCTTTTTCTATTAAATCATTGGTTAAGGTATTTATACTAGTCTTATTACATCTTTCGAAAGAGTTCATTTATACAAAAGAGTTACTTCACATATTACATACATTATTCAAATATAATTTCGGAATACATAAATATCTACTCTAGTTTGTACTCCCGTCAGCAGACATCCAAGGCGCAACAACAACATCTTGAACTCATATAAATCACATAAACAAAGAAATACAGATGGAGTAAGAACCATCTACGGCGACCGCAACGTGGAATTACATGGAGTAATAACATTAAAGTGCTACAACCTATACAATAACTAAGATCAACCATATCAACATATACAAACGATTCACCCAACCAAAACAACATATCAAAGGATATTCACTTCTTCAATTAGTATTTACTATGACTTATTCATACATTTCATCCAATTCCATCTTCATCAAGATTCCTATTACCATAGTCACTCACAAACAATCTACGACAACTCTATACTCGAGTCAAAAACATACTTCCAAAGCAGGACAACACAAAATTTCCAAGCAATACTATACTACATAGAGCGAGACATTCATTACAATACCACTTAGGGCAAGACATTCATTACAATACCACTTAGGGCAACACATTCAATACAATACCACTCAGGGCAAGACATTCAATACAATACCACTTAGGGCAAGACATTCAATACAATACCACTTAGGGCAAGACATTCAATACAATACCACTTAGGGCAAGACATTCAATTCAATACCACTTAGGGCAAGACATTCAATACAATACCACTTAGGGCAAGACATTCAATACAATACCACTTAGGGTAAGACATTCGTCACAATACCACATAGGGAAAGACATTCAATACAATACCACTTCGAGCAAGTCATACATTTCCATAAATACCAAAGTGTTTTGTGACACCCTGAATTTAAGGTTATTAAATTATAGTATCAGTCTTGGAAATCTCGCTTGAGCGAGAAAGGAGTTGCCTGGGCGAGAGTCGCTCACCTGGGTGAGTGGAATACTGGGCTATACTGAAGGATTCTCACCTGAGCGAGAATTGTCTCGCCTGAGCGAGAGTTGGCTCGCCTGAGCGAGAGTTGTCTCGCCTGGGCGAGAAGTGGCACTCTAAAGCTGTAGAGGGTCAGATCTGAGTTTTTAAAAAGGGCGGAATTTTCTCGCTTGAGCGAGAATGGGCACGCTTGAGAGAGAACCCGACGTTGTTACATTAAATAAGAAACCCCAAACACATTTTAGGGTTAGAACTTGAAGAGAAGTGAGAGAAGAGAGCATTTTCAAGAGCAAGGAGTCTTGAGGCTAATCTAGAATCTTGAGAAGAGGTAAATCACTTGATTCTAACTCTCCTTCTCCCTTTCAAACTCGTTTTGGGTATTTTGGATCTGTTCTCTTAACATGAAAAACCATGGAAACTCTCTATTTAGAGTTGGGGTTCGTTTATGTTTTTTTCCTCTTGTAAACTCTTGGATTAGAGTTGGTATTAAAAGATGGAAAAGGTTTGTGGGTTGATTCATGAAAACCCCAAAAACCCCAAAATGAGAATATGAATGAGTAACGGGGGAAATGGGTGTTATTTTAGATGTAGAAGATGAGTATATGTTCTAATGTTGAATATGAGATGAATATGTTTGTTTTAGATGTTTGGAAACTCTTAAAGAAGGAAGTTTTGGAAACATTGAAATTATATGAATCTCTTGTATGGTTAAAGATGGAATATGAGTTGTTTATGTGTTATTTTGAATAAAGGACTAACATTGTTGTTTTGTGGTGGGAATGAGAAAAAATACTAAGGTTGGAGGCGGTGTCGGAGGAACTTACAAAGTTACGAAGGACAAAACCCAATGCTCACCAAGGTAAGGATAAGCATTTTATTTCGAGATATGCATTATGAGATACGCAGTTCTATGTGGTTGACTCGAAAAGAATAAGATGCGGGATGTATCAAAGAAAGTGAATGTCTTGTCCCTAGTGGTATTGAGTTGTATATCTTGACCCAAGTGGTATTGTGTTGTATATCTTGCCCAAAGTGGTATTGAGTTGTATGTCTTCCCCAAGTGGTATTGAATTGAATGTCTTGCCCTAGTGGTATTGAATTGAATGTCTTTCCCAAGTGGTATTGAATTGAATGTCTTGCCTTTGTGGTATGGAATTGAATGTCTTTCCCAAGTGGTATTGAATTGAATGTCTTGCCCAAGTGGTATTGAATTGAATATCTTGCCCACGTGGTACTGAATTGAATGTCTTGCCCTAGTGGTATTGAATCGAATGTCTTGCCCAAGTGGTAGTGAATCGAATGTCTTGCCCTAGGTGGTATTGTGGAAGTATGTGTAAGCAGGAAATGGCTATGTAATACGGGAAAGAAGAAGAGGTTAACAAGGATTGATTTGGAAGAATGTGAAAGTAAGAATGGTCGTTTGATGTATTAAGATATAAAATGCAACGTAATGACTTTATGTTGGAATGCTTAAATTGTTTATCTAACTCTGTTTAAATGTGGATTATATTAAATGTTATTTATTGAATTAAATGACTTACTCCTTTGTGCGTTTTGTGTGTTACCATTTGATAATCCCATTACAGGTAATTGGATGAGTTAAGGACGCTTGGTTTGGAGTTGTAGGAGCTTTTAAATCTGGATACCTTTATTTGCACCTTTTTCTATCAAGATTGAATATTCCTTTATTTGCACCTTTTTGCATAGCATACAATATTTCATAGTATATGAAAGTTCAAGTAATATAAAGTATAATATAATAAACACCATGTATGAATCATAAATCAAAAGCATTGCATAAAAAACAAAATAAAGATGTTCATACACGAAATCCAAAATAAAAAAAAAATAAAATCCAAACAATGTTTAAAACCACATGGAAAGTACACAACCATAGTCATTACAAAATCAGAAACTTAGACAAATAATCTAAGACTCGGGCTCAGAACTATCTTCATCAACATCCATGTTGCTTAGCCTCGATGAAAGACGATGAAGTTCATAATCGATTTGTTGGCTCTGGGTATCGAAAGAATCCATCCTTGTGGTGATGTAGCCTCAAAGAGAAATCAATTCATCCATAATCATATTATTAGTGGGCATTGCAGCAGACGAAGAAGATTGAGCATGAGACTCAGGCTGGTTTGGTACAGCAGTAGGTTCTGGTTCGTCGGTAGGAGCAGGTTGGCGGTCGGTACGATGCTTATAGGTTCGACGAGTGACAGGATCTATAACGAATCCCATCTTGTGGACAACCTCAGTATCAACCTTGCTTTCGCGAAGATTGAGGGCCACTTTGGTCTCACCATCTAAGGATACGCCGAAATGCTCAAGGATTTTGGTAATGAAAATGGCGTAGGGAAACGGACTTTGGGAGTTGCGAACATGCCACATTTGTTGCATTATCATCTTAGTCCAATTTATTTTGATGTTAAACTTGATAGCATACATCAATTGGAGCTCTTTGTCACTTATTTGCGAATCATTTGAAAATTTTGGCAAAATGACATAGGTAAGAAAATAATGTATCAAACGATCTTCCAGCGTGAGATATCCAGCAGAGAGGATATCTCTGTTCTTAACAGTCTCACCAAGGCTTTGTTGCTTTCGCCATTCTATTTCCTCTTTAGAAATTCTACAAATGGAAAGATAAAATTTCTTGCGATCGTAATCGTCCCATTCACATACCAGGACGAAACCAGTTATGTCGCCTGTCATAGGTATATCACAGCAAATAGAACTAAAGGTTTTCATATCCAAAATTATGTCATTTCCCTTAACATGGGAAGTCATAAGATTTTTACTAAAGTTCATGTTGCAATAAAATACACGAACAAGCTCATGGTAGATATCGTTCGCTTCGCAGCAAAAGTCGAAAAGTTTTTGTTGCCGCAAAAGATAAGGAAATAAAAAATCTTCAAACTCAAAGTTCCCAATGTTACCGTATTTAGGAGTGAAGATGGCGCGTCCATGGAAGTTTTCTTCGAAGACCTTTCTTTGAGCGTTATTTTCAAGAAGCCTCGTCTAGTTCAACGGGTTGGACTTGGAAGTTGATTCTCCTTGCTTAGACTTTGAAGAACGTGGTCTCTTTGAAGAAGAAGCCATTGTTGGTTTTTGAAGGTTTAGGGTTTTTTTTGGAAATTTGGGGTTTTTTGATTGAGGCCACAAATCACGAAATAGAAGGTGTAGAAGTGTTTTAAATCAAGAATGTGATGTGATTTGCAACAAAAATTAATCAAAACAGAGTAGAAATGAGGTTTTTAGAGATTGAGAGGGTTTAGAGAGGGAAACCTTCGAGTTTCAGGAGAGAGAAAAATGGAGGATTTCTGAAAAATGCAGCAGTTCATATATATAACTGCACAGAGTAATCGATTACACTAAGTGAGTAATCGATTACTCACTTTCAAAAATTCAAAATTTTCAAACAGTAGCACCGAGTAATCGATTACATGGTTTCCAGTCATCGATTACTGTAACCAATTTTCTCCCCACTTATGCTGAAAGTAATTTTTGGCTCAAAAAACTTGAAAATTAAAGCATAAAACACACAATTTAAGATCAAGTAGGCATTGGATATAAACAATGAAGCATACATATAAACATTTAAACATGTTAGGACAAGTAAGTTTCATCGAGAATGCCTAATTCTCGTCTAATGTTATAGAAAGGTTCTTTTGCTAACGGTTTAGTGAATATGTCCGCTAGTTGGTTATGAGTATCAATGAACTCTACCAACACATCCTTCTTTTGGACATGATCCCTAAGGAAATGATGCCTTATATCAATGTGTTTGGTTCTGGAGTGCATAATCGGATTTTTGGTGAGATTAATAGCACTAGTATTGTCACATTTTAAGGGTGTGTAGCCTAAGTTTAAGCCATAATCCCGTAATTGTTGTTTAAGCCACAACACTTGGGCACAACAACTACCGGCAGCAATATATTTCGCTTCAGCGGTGCTTACGGCAACACAAGCTTGTTTCTTGCAAGACCAAGAGACTAAAGCATTCCCAAGAATGTGGCAAGTACCACTTGTACTTTTTCGCTCAGACTTGCATCCTTCAAATTCTGAATCCGAGAAGCCAACCAATTCGCATATGCTTCCCTTGGGATACCACAGTCCAACATCTGTTTTGCCTTTGAGATAATTCATGATTCTCTTAACGGCAACTAGATGTGACTCTTTGGGTTTAGATTGATATCGCGCACATAGACATACACTAAACATAATATCAAGTCTACTAGAAGTAAGATTTAAAAGAGATATGATCATACCTCGATACTTAGATATTTCAATACATTTCCTAGAGTCATCAACATCGATATAGGTACTTGATCCCATAGGAGTAGCAATCGGCTTGCAGTCATCCATCTCAAATCTTTTCAACAAGTCTTCGCAATACTTGGACTGACTTACAAAGATTCCATCGCTAAGTTGCTTAATTTGGAGTCCAAGAAAGTAATTTAACTTTCCCATCATAGACATCTCAAATTCTCCTTGCATCATATTGCCAAATTCACTACACAAACTATCGTTAGTAAAACCGAAAATAATATCACCAACATAGATTTGAACAAGTAAAGTATGACGATTAATCATCTTAATGAATAGTGTAGTATCGACCTAGCCTTTTTTAAAACTTTTTTCTGTTGGAAAGTTAGTTAGACGGTCATACCAAGCACGTGGAGCTTGCTTTAAGCCGTAGAGGGCTTTCTTTAACTTGTATACGTGAGAGAGATGTTTGTAGTCCTCAAAACCAGGAGGTTGTTCTACAAATACTTCCTCTTGTATATACCCTTTAAGGAACGCACTCTTGGTTGTATATTTCGGCTACTAGTATAGCCTTGTTTCTAATGATTATACCATTTTCATCTTATTTATTTCGAAATACCCAACGAGTTCCTATTACATGCCTATTGTTAGGTCTAGGAACAAGTTCCCAAACTTCATTTCTCTCAAACTGATTAAGTTCTTCTTGCATAACAAGAATCCAGTGTTCATCCTCGATTGCTTAATCAATCTTAGATGGTTCTATTTGAGTAACAAAGGCCATGTTTAGACACACATTTTCTAGCATTATGCGGGTGGTAACACCTTTGTTAATATCGCTAATAATGTTGTCTATAGGATGATCTCGATGAGTTCTGCACTCTTTAGGTAAATCAAAGTGAATATGCTCTTCTTGAATGGAGGATTATCATCCACTTCCACATGCTCTGTATTAGGTGTAGTTTCAATAATGGCATTTTCATTAAAAGTAGGATTAGGCAAATCTTCTTCATCAATGGTCAACCTTTCCTTGATTAGAGGATTGGTTTCATCAAATGAGACAATGACAGATTCTTACATGGCTAGAGTTCTTTTATTAAAGACTCTATAAGCTTTGCTCGTGAGGGAATAGGCATCAAGATTCCTTCATCTACCTTTTCGTCAAACTTGCCTAAGTTTTCTTTGCCATTATTTAAGTTGAAACATTTACAACCAAATATATGCAAGTGTGAAATGTTTGGTTTTCTACCTTTGAAGAGTTCATAGGGAGTTTTCTTTAGAATGGGTCTTATTAGAACTCTATTTGAAACATAACAAGCGATGCTTACCGCATCAGCCCAAAAGTAATTTGGGAGGTTAGTTTCATTCAACATTGTTCTAGCGATGTCTTCCAGAGACCGATTCTTTCTCTCTACAACACCATTTTGTTGTGGTGTTCTAGGAGCAGAAAAGTTGTGATTAATACCAAGATCATCACAAAATTCCTCAAAAGAAGCATTTTGAAACTCTCCCCCATGATCACTTCTTATAGTAGCGATTTTAAGTGACTTTTCGTTTTGGACTCTTTTAGCATAAGTGCTAAAGGGTTTGAATGCCTCATTCTTATGTACTAAGAATAGAGTCCAAGTGTAGCGTGAAAAATCGTCTACTATAACAAGAGCATAGTACTTACCACCAAGACTTTTTGTCCTTGAGGGGCCAAATAAGTCCATGTGTAGTAACTGCAATGGTCTATCTGAAGAAATCATATGCTTTGGCTTGAAAGAGGTTTTTGTTTGTTAACCCATTTGACATGCACCACATAGTTTGTCTTTAACAAACTTCATCTTGGGTAAACCAACAACCAAATCTTTCTTGATTAGCTTATTCAAATGGTCCATATGTATGTGAGCAATTCTCCTATGTCAAAGCCATGCATCATGAATGTCATTTACAACTAAACATGTTATAGGAAGAGATGAATCTATATCTCTCATGTAAATGTTATTAATTCTCTTACCAACAAGTTTAGAGTTTAGAAATTCCTTACTTTCAATGATGCACTTATCTGGGTAGAATGATACATGGAAGCCCTTGTCGCAAAGTTGACTTATGCTTTGAAGATTGTGCTTAAGTCCTTCCACATATAGCACTCCTTCTATGGTTGTTGAAGGTGGCTTGCCGATTCTACCGACTCCAATAATTCTTCCTTTGTTGTTGTCACCATATGTAGCACTCCTTCTATCACCCGTCATATGCTTTGAGCAACCGCTATCCAAGTACCATAAACTGTGGGCGGCGCTCAAATCTACCTGCAAAACAGGTTAAGTTATATTAGGTACCCAACCTGTCTTGGGTCCTACATTGTTAGATCCTTTCTCAACCCATATAAAATGTCCTAAGGGAACTCCATATTTTCTAATATGACAAGTATTTGGTGTGTGCCCATAGTTTTTACAATAAGAGCAAATAGGTTGATGCATATGTATCCTAGATTTATGTTTGCTATGTGTACATGCATGGATACATGTTTTCCAAAAGTTTGTTATGATAGACTTACTATGTTTCTTAAGAGCATGGCCTTTTCTATTGCCAAGACCTCTTCGGTCCGTAGAGTATCTTTGATCATTTTGTTGAGTTCAAGACTCAATGTAGAAACTTTGTTGCCAAGAGTAATGCAATTTAAACATGAGGATGATGAAGGTATGTTTCTAAGAGAATCTAGTTCAGATTTTTGTTTTAGAAACATTTTTGACAGTTTCATGTATTCATCACGTAGATCATTAAATGCAGTGTGTGATTTGGAAGAAGAAAAAGGAATTGATTCATTTACCTCTTCATCGTCTAAATGATGAGACGCCATAAGGGAGAGATGCGCATGCTCTTCACTTTCTGGTTCAGAGGCTGAACTTGTATCGTTGTCTTCCCAAGCGATGTAGGCTCTTCGTCCATTCTTTAATTCATTCTTTCCTTTGAAAGAACTCTTCTTGATGTTTGGACAGTCCATCTTCATGTGGCCATGTTTCCCACACTCAAAGCATGTAAAATTTTGGTTTGAAGTGGAGGCCTCATTGCTTTTGGAGAACTTCATTATTTGCCCGGTTCTTCCGCCTTTGTTCTTTCTTAGGAACTTGCTGAACTTTTTAACGAAGAGGCTCATGTCATCGGTCTCTTCCCTCTCGTCTTCATCCTCCGATGAATCAAATTTCTCAGCTTTTGTCTTGAGAGAAATGTTCTTCTTGTTCTCCAGTTCCTCGTGTTGATCAAGTTTACTCATTTCGAGTTCACGTTCCTGCAATTTTCCAAACAAAGCAGCGAAGGACATTTTTGGAAGACTTTTCTTTTCGGAAATAGCCGTTACCTTTGGTTGTCATGTTCTTGTTAGTGATCTTATAACTTTTAAGTTCAAGTCACTATTTGACAGCATTTTGCCAAGTGCAATAAGATGGTTGGTGAGATGAGTAAATCTCTTTTGAAGATCCAAGCTCTTCTCTCCAGGTTTCATACGAAACATCTCGTATTCCTGGGATAGAGTGTTGAGTCTCAATCTCTTTACCTCTTCGGTACCTTCGTGCGTTGTCTCCAAAGTGTCCCACATTTCCTTAGCGGAATTGCAGTTGGACACTCTAAAGAACTCATCTATTCCAAATGTCGATGTGAGGATGTTCTTTTCGTTCAAATCATATTGCACCTTCTTCTTATCTTCATCATTCCATGAAGATTTTGGCTTTGTCTCTCTTATGCTGTTGACAACGGTAAATGGCACGTACGGTCCTTCCTCGATAGCATTCCAGATATCTAAGTCTTGCGACTCTATGAAAATCCTCATTCTGATTTTCCAGAAGTCGTAACACTCTCCAACAAATCTTGGAGGTCTGTTTATGTTGGATCCTTCTGCTAGGAATGTTCTTGAGGCCATGTTGTATTAGGATCATATTTTCAGAGTAACTTTCTCAAAAATAGCTCTGGTGCCTATATGTCTTGCCCCTAGTGGTATTGAGTTGTATGTCTTGCCCCAAGTGGTATTAAATTGAATGTCTTGCCCAAGTGGTATTGAAAGTGAATGTCTTGCCCAAGTGGTATTGAGTTGAATGTCTTGCCCAAGTGGTAACTCAGGAATTTCCGCGGGGAACACCTCCGGAAATTCGCACACTACTGGCAAGTCTTTCATCTCTGACTTCTTCTCCCCTTCCAAAGAAGCAAGCAACACATAAACTAGTGTTCCTTCCTTGAGGGAAGTTTCAACCTCACGGGCCGATAATAATCTCGGACCGGTAGGAGTGTCAGACATCTCACTAGCATTCCCAAACATTACAGTTCTGTCAAAACAGTTTAGCAAGACCCTATGTTTGGATAACCAGTCCATACCCAGTATCACATCGATCTGGGATAACGGCAAACATATCAAATCTATCAAAAAGGTCCTATCATACATAACCACAGGACACCTGTGACAAAAGGTCGACACTACAACAGGTTCATTCGTAGGGGTAGACACCATCAAATCAAAAGGCAACACATCAACTTTCAAGCTCAAACGCTCTACACATTGACAAGATATAAAAGAATGAGTGGCACCCGAATCAAGCAACACACACAAGGAGGTACCATTCACCACACAACTACCTTTGATTAGACCTTCAACATCAATGGCTTCAGAACCATTCATAGTGAATACTCTGCCATTAGTCTTGGGTCTCTCAATATTCGGAAGGTTGACATTCCTATTCAGCTTAGGACAGAACCTCTTCATGTGTCCAGGATCCTTACAAAAGAAGCACCCATTTCCCGCTCCAGGACATATGTCGCCAAAATGAGTCTTACCACACTTGTTGCACAAAGGTGGTTGCTGTCCGCTAGTAGTTGTTGAAGGTTTAAACCCTTGCATTGTAGGCCCCCGATATCCGATAGGTGGGGTATAAGGCCGTTTGTTGTCAAAGGACGCCTTACCCTTCCCTTTCCCATGCACAAAATTCCTCTGAGGCCCAAAGTTTCTGGGTGGATTGGCCTTCTACTTAACTACATCCCTAGCCCTTCGATCATCCTCATACATCCTACACTTATTGACTAAGGTAGGGAAATATGCTATCTCTTCATGCCCGAATGCCATTTTAAGCTCCGGCCTCAAACCAACCTCGAATTTGGCACACTTAGACCTCCCATCTGCATCTATATCATAGTAGGGGCAATACCTTGCTAACTCTTCGAACTTTGCTGCATATTCACCTACGGATAGACTCCCTTGCTCCAGACGCAAGAACTCAATCTCTTTCTTCCTCTTCAAATCCGCAGGGAAGTTCTTATTGAGGAACCTCTCTTTGAATAATTCCCAGGTAACTGCCCTTCCTTTGGCTTCCATTTGCCTCCTAGCGTACTCCCACCAAGTCTCCGCTTCCTTAGTCAGCATGTAAGAAGCATAGATCACCTTCTGACCATCTTCGCAACCCATGGCTCGGAAAATTTTCTCTAACTCCTGGATCCTTTCATTAGCAGCATCAGGAGCAAATCCTCCTTAGAATTGACTCGGATGGCATCGACAAAATTCATCCAATCCACGGTACTCCGCCGGTTCTTGTGGCGCGAGTGGAGGTGGGTTAGGATGATGGTGGATATTCTGATTTAAGTGCTGTAGATTCTCGTTCACATTCTGCAACACAGCGGTCATCTGTGCTAACAATTCGTTCTGCCCGTTTCCTCTACCACGTCCAGCCATCTCTCACCTGCACTCCCCCTCATCAGCATACATAAATTTACACATACCAGTTTATCACTTATTCACAATTCGAGCAATTCAAACACTCCAAACAATCCAAACAGTCCAAACATTTCAAACAATTCAAGCAACTCCGCTCTAATTAAGCAACATCAATTAAACAAGTCAAACACACCACACAATCCACATCAATCACACAAAGAAGCACGTTAGGCCATGCCATAGGCCGTAGGATTAACCTCCGCTCTGATACCATAATTGTAACACCTCAATTCAAACTAACACAAAAAATTCTCAATTCTTTTCTAACGTAATATATATCCTTATCATATATATATATATATATATATATATATTTATCATCCATTTGGAATTCAGTTCAATAAAAACCATTCTAATAGTATAGCTGTCAATAGTAGAAACCATACAGTAAATCCACAACATTAGTCTTTTAATCTATTAAGAGAACATCAAGACATAAATGAACAATTCCCATAAACGGGTCCAAGATTAAAATAAACAATTTTTCTGAAAATCATTACAAAACACATGCTAAACTCCTATGCAAGCTAATTCACTTCAAGACTCTGATGTCTCTTATTCCTTGGCTCCACCTACAATCCGATTACCACGGATTGAGTAAACAAGACAACATAGAGAGAGTCAGTCATTAAATATATGCAATATATAACATGGTGGGTTTAAATAGAATAATAACATTAGAACATCGCTAACAAGAATTACATATCATTACCGCACAAACACATCCATGAGATTCAAAGAACCATCAACCATAACTATACCACTCTCCCATAGTACAATCAACTGTCAACCATTCGTACCACAATCAAAATTCGCACTACAGGTGCATACCCAAAATCCATACCACAAGGGCAGGTCGAAATCCATACGACGAAGGCAGGTCAAAATCCATACCACGAGGGCAGGTCGAAATCCATACCACGAAGGCAGGTCAAACTCCATACCACGAAGGCAGGTCAAAATCCATACCACGAAGGCAGGTCAAACTCCATACCACGAAGGCAGGTCAAAATCCATACCACGAAGGCAGGTCAAAATCCATACCACGAAGGCAGGTCAAAATCCATACCACGAAGGCAGGTAAAAATCCGTACCACGAAGGCAGGTCAAAATCCATACCACGAAGGTAGGTCAAACATATGTTTCACATCCGTAGGACTAACGCGGTTAAATAGGAAGTTCATGAGATTTCCCGTTTAATCGTGTGAACCAATTGAAACCCTCCAACTAGTGAGTGTCGTTGGAGTTTCCAATGTCAAGATTCTATTACCACAAAGTTTAATGCTGCTACCTCACCTGAGTAGTCGCTAATGCTTTGCACTAAAGCTCAGTTGCATTCTCCGCCTTCTCCTCCAACCTTAGGGTCTTTCAACCCAACACAACAACAATTACAACATATCAATTTACACATCAAAACACTAGCAATACTAACCAATACTCCTACAACACAAGAAAACATTATCCGTTTATTTCATCTTCAACAAAAAGGTTTCCTTAATGTTGCCATGACTCTACGGTTTTGAAAACAACTTCTCACACACCCATTTTGAAAAACAACTCATACACTATGAGTTTTACAAGGTTTTCCAAAGCAAAACGGACCAAAATGCAAAGAGAGGGTTTATGGGGTTTTATCCCAAAACATGGAGAAGAAACCCCACTCATAATGATGATATTCAACCATAAGAGAGGCTAGGCTAAGCGATTTACCTCTTCTCCGGTCTCTTCCTTGACTCTAAGGGTGCACAACTCCTCAAACCGTTCCTCTTCTCTTTGTTTTTCGAAAATAATACCCAATTCTCACTTGGGACGTCTATTTTAGGTTTTAAGATTTTAGACTCTCGCTCAAGCGAGGGTAGGCTCGCTTGGGCGAGAACTCACGACTCTTCGCATCTGTCAGGAACTGATGCTCTCGCTCGGGCGACAATTTCTCGCTCAGGCAAGATTTATGCAGTGGCAACACCCCTCTCTCGCTTAAGCGAGCTCCATCTCGCTCAAGCGAGAATCCCAGGAAAATACCTGGGAACTACACTGAGTCCCTCGCTTGGGCGAGCTCCTCTCGCTCAAGCGAGAATCACCCAGTAGCTCCCAGACTTCCTCATATCCACTTTATTCAAAAATTGTAAATTTTGGGATGTTACAATACTTTGCCTCAAGTTATGTAGCGATACTTTGACTCAAGTTATGTAGCAAGCTTTGGCTCAAACACTATAGCAAACTTTGGGTCAAGTTATGTAGCAAGCTTTGGCTCAAGCAATGTAGAAAGCTTTGGCTCAAGCAATGTTACATTCTTTGGCTCAAGCAATGTAGCAAACTTTGGCTCAAGTTATGTAGCATAATTGTAGATATATATTAATTATGATCTATGTTGGTTAAAGTGGGATATGATGATATGTGATTAAATATATGAACAATATGTGGTTTTATGTATTGATTGGTGTATCATTGGCATATGTTTAATATGGTTGATTATAAATGTTGTATAGGTTAAAATACTTTAATGTTTTTACTCTATGTAATTCCACGTTACGGTCGTCGTAGTTGGTTCTTACTCCCTTTTGTCTCTACTTGTATGTGTCATGTATTGGAATTCAGGTGGTGGCGGTAGCATTTTGGATGCTTGCTGAGAAGAGTACAGAGTAGAGTAGTACTTTATGTATTCGATATGTTATTTGATTACTTATGTAATTTGAGAAGTATGTTGAATCAACCCCTTTGTAAAATGGAACCTCTCCTAAGTGTGTAATGAGATCGACTTAATGATTTTAATAACAGTCTTATTTGAGAAAGGATAATTGTATTAAGTATGGATTTATGACGAAATGAAATGATATGTTTTAATGAAAGGTTACTAATGATTGTTTCCGCATTTTGAATTACAACTCTTTAAGTAATGTATTTAAAAAGTAATCACTTCACTTTTATAAATAAAGTTTTAAAAATTTTAGGGTATAAATTGGGTCCTTACATAACCACAATTTTTCGAAAGGCTAGTTAGTACTGTAGTCACATTCTATTCCTCGTAATATACTTTCATAGTTCATTTATAGATGCATACATATGTATAAACATCGTAGCTATACATAGCAAACACTGATGCACTTGAAACAGAAGCAAGTTTTGAAAGTACAATATATATGTATATAGTAGGTGTACTCTACTATTATAGCAGGTAATTCGTATATTCAATTTCAAAGATCAATTATTATAGACCATAGGTTCAATATACAAGATTACAAAATAATTTTTGCCATTACCATTACCACTGCCTACGAAGAGGATGGAGCAAAATTAGTTTGGCACTAACTCACTAAAATTAAAGTAGCGCAACATCAATGTTTATCACCATAGCTTGAACTCATACACGCCTCAAAGGAATCAGCATAAGGAAATTTTGTCACTATTACTTTAGTCTGTTCATTTTCTTATACTGACTAACTTTTGGTTACCAACATTTCAAGGAGTTTCTTTCAAACAATAATACATCCAAAAATTCAACTTTCATACAATCACACTCATCACAATATCATTTAGGTAACTTAACCAACTTCAATCAATATTTTGAATTAGAAGTTTTACCTTTTAGTAAAAATATACAACTAATTCAAACAAGAAGGTCTAACCTTTAGCAATTCATGAAAGCAACGACATTAGACTTAGTCTCTTCAAAACACACAAGGTACTTTTGTTTACCTTTTAGCTTCGCTAGCACAATATCTATAAAACCAATACTTCATGATCACAACATTCAATAACACATACTCATTTACATGTTCATAGGAATCTTTTAAATTTCTCTTCAAATGATTACCAAGATAGTTAACATGTTTTTCAGAATTCACGCATCAAGGATCAAATTGTAAGGCATTAGCAATCAATCTTAAAGAGATATTTCACAATTGTCATACAGAACATGTTACACACAAGTTCATCATCTAATTTAAAATTCTAAACGTTGATGTATTGCAAGAAAACTCATATCAAGGAATTAATCAATGTGTACACTTTTATTTCCAGGAAAACCATGCAAGGTACATGCCAGAGAACTTTCACAAACGAGAATTGTAGGTTTACATGCCATATAATAAAATGTAGATTTTAGCCACCGAGTCTAATAATCAGTTAATCACTATATCATGCATGTTTATTTTGGTCTTGAGGGAAGCCAAGTAGCTAATAACATATCTCAACTAGGAACATGTAGAAACCACATAGCATGACATATGACCTCTCATGTTATAGATTATCCTATCATGCAAGAGATAACATTCTTTTTATTATCAGAAATCATCAATCGAATAAAAATCCAATTTTCAAGACATTGAACATAGTGCTTTCAAAATTTTATACTCTCATGATGCAAAAAAGATTCTCAATTCTCTATTAGAGGTTATAGTGGATGACCATTACCCTAATCATGTTCAACTATAACCATAGAGACATATAAGCAAACATTCAAAGAAAGCTAATTTAATCGTCTCTCTTCAATTATCTTAATATTAGTGATAAAAGAAAGTTCACATCAAGAAATCGACAAGAAGTTCATAACAAGAGATTCACCACAAGGAACTCTCAACAAGTAAATTTCACAGCAAGCGTTTCAACAAAGAATTCCCAACAAGGGCCTCACAACAAGAAATTTAACGATGAGTTCATAACAGTGAATTCAACAACAGTTTTACAACAAGGAATCCTTCAAGAAATTCATATAAAAAATCCAAAAAGAAGTTTTCAACATGCATTTCGCCCTAAATGCTCAGCAAGATCTTCAACGACAAGTTCACAACCAGAAGCTTACCGCAAGAAATTCAACAAGAATATTTCACTTCATCCATTATCACATAGTTAACAAAAAATTAACTTAAATCAAGCAGTTAACTCACTAATTTCTCAAAGAAGCACGTAAGGCCATACCCTAGGCCGCAAAGTTGACTCATGCTCTGATACCATATTGCAACGACCCGATTTTGTAACCCAATAAAATTTAAAAATTGTATTCATGAAAGTGAAGTGAATGCTAACAAGAGATATTACATAACCTATTTGGAAAATCTAAGTGAATTCAAATATTAGTTAAGTCTCACAACAAAAATGCAGAAATAATAAATAATATCTTTTCATCAAAAACATGACATTACATTCCATTTTATTCCATAATCCATACAATTATCCCTTTCCCTATTAAATCATTGATTAAGGTATTTATACTAGTCTTATTACATCTTTCGAAAGAATTCATTTATACAAAAGAGTTACTTCACATATTACATACATTATACAAATATAATTTCGGAATACTTAAATAACTACTCCAGTCTATACTCCCGTCAGCAGACATCCAAGGCACAACAACAACATCCTGAACTCATATACATCACATAGACAAAGAAAGACAAAGGGAGTAAGAACCAACTACGACGACCGTAGCGTGGAATTATATGGAGTAATAACATTAAAGTGCTACAACCTATACAATAACTAAGATCAACCATATCAACATATACAAACGATTCACCCAACCAATACAACATACCAAAGGATATTCACTTCTTCAATTAGTATTTACTATGACTTATTCATACATTTCGTCCAATTCCATCTTCATCAAGATTCCAATTACCATAGTCACTCACGAACAATCTACGACAACTTTATAATCGAGTTAATACCATACTTCCAAAGCAGGACAACACAAAATTTCCAAGCAATACTATACCACAGGGCGAGACATTCATTACAATACCACTTTGGGCAAGACATTCAATACAATACCACTCAAGGAAAGACATTCAATACAATACCACTTAGGGTAAGACATTCGTTACAATATCACCTAGGGCAAGACATTCAATACAATACCACTTAGGGCAAGACATTCAATACAATACCATTTAGGGCAAGACATTCGTTACAATACCACTTAGGGCAACACATTCAATACAAAACCACTTCGGGCAAGACATTCAATACAATACCACTTAGGGCAAGAATTCGTTACAATACCACTTAGGGCAAGACATTAAATACATACCACTTGTAACACCCTAAATTTAAGTCTTTAAAATTATAGTATCAGTCCTAGAAGTCTCGCTTGAGCGAGAGATTCTCGCCTGAGCGAGAAAGGCTCATTTGGGAGGGTGAAATCCTAGGCTATACTGGACGATTCTCGCCTGAGCGAGAGTTGTCTCGCCTGAGTGAGAAATGGCATTTTAGGGATGTTGAGACTGTGAGATTCTTGCTTGAGCAAGAATCCCTCGCTTGAGCGAGAGCGTTAGATCTGAAATTTTAAAAAGGCGGGATTTTCTCGCCGGAGCGAGAATGGGCTCGCTTGAGCGAGAACCAAATGACTTCTCTTTAAAATAGAAACCCCAAACACATTTTAGGGTCAGAACTTTGAAGAGAAGAGAGAGAGGAGAGCTTTTCAAGATCAAAGAGCCTTAGGACTCATCTTAGAGCTTGAGAAGAGGTAAACCTCTTGTTTCTAACTCTTCTTCTTCCTCTCTAACTTGTTTTGGGTATGTTGGATCTCTTTTCAAAATATGAGAAACCATGGAAACTCATCTTTTAGAGTTATGGTTCGTTTTATGTTGTTTTCTCTTGTAAACTCTTGGTTTAGAGTTGGTATTTGATGAATGGAAAGGTTTTGTGGGTTATTCATGAAAACCCCAAAAACCCCCAAAATGAGAATATGAGTAAAAAGAGAAATAGATGAATATGAATGTTTTAGATGTTTGGAAACTCGTATTGAAGTAGTTTTGGAAAGCTTGAAAATATGTGAATCTCTTGTATGTTTGATGATGAAATATAAGTCGTTTATGTGTTATTTTAATTAAATGATTGACATTGTTGTTATTGGTGGAAATGAGGAAAGATCCTAAGGTTGGAGGAAATCGCAGAGGAGACTTTTAAAGTTACTCGGAACCGATACCCCACACTCACCAAGGTAAGGGAGACGTGTTTCCATAATTAATGATTCGATGGAAAAGGTAAATGTATTGGCATTATTTTATAGCCTTCATGGCGTTGACTTGCCCTATGTGGTATTGATTAGCCTTCGTGGCGTTGACTTGCCCTATGTGGTATTGTATAGCCTTCGTGGCGTTGACTTGCCCTATGTGGTATTGTGTATGACTTGCCCTGTGTGGTATTGCGTAGGACTTGCCCTATGTGGTATTGTGTATGACTTGCCCGATGTGGTATTGCGTATGACTTGCCCTAAGTGGTATTGTGTATGGCTTGCCTTATGTGGTATTATGTATGACTTGCCCTATGTGGTATTGTGTATGACTTGCCCTATGTGGTATTGTGTATGACTTGCCCTATGTGGTATTGTGTATGACTTGCCCTATGTGGTATTGTGTATGACTTGCCCTATGTGGTATTGTGTATGACTTGCCCTATGTGGTATTGTGTATGACTTGCCCTATGTGGTATTGTGTATGACATGCCCTATGTGGTATTGTGTATGACTTGCCCTATGTGGTATTGTGTATGACTTGCCCTATGTGGTATTGTGAATGACTTTCCCTATGTGGTATTGTGTATGACTTGCCCTATGTGGTATTGTGTATGACTTGCCCTATATGGTATGGTGTATGACTTGCCCTATATGGTATTGTATATGACCTACCCGAAGTGGTAGTGGATCGTTAATGGAAATTGCCTACCTGAAGTGGTAGTGGATCATTAAGGGAAATTGCCTACCCGAAGTGGTAGTGGATCATTAAGGGAAATTGCCTACCCGAAGTGGTAGTGGATCATTAAGGGAAATTGCCTACCCGAAGTGGTAGTGGATCATTGAGAAATTACCTACCCGATGTGGTAGTGGATTATTAGAGTAGTGTAAATGACCGGATGTGGTAAAGAGTAAGCCTGATGGCGAGAATAAGCAATGGGACAAAAAGATTTGAGATAAACGAATATGTATGCTATAGGATATATAGTATGAGATATATATTCTATAGGGTGAATATGGATGATAAAGTGGAAGATGTGAACAATGAAAGTCATATGCATGTTATAGGATATATAGTATGGGATATATATTCTATAAGGTAAATATGAAGGATGA
Source organism: Lupinus albus (assembly GCA_009771035.1). NCBI lineage: Eukaryota > Viridiplantae > Streptophyta > Magnoliopsida > Fabales > Fabaceae > Lupinus > Lupinus albus. Next base: position 7,003,181 of record CM020008.1, on the reverse strand, counting down.
GAACTGAGAATGTCACAATGAAAGTCGTATGCATGCTATAGAGTATATAGTATGGGATATATATTCTATAGGGTGGATATGAATGATGAGAAGTATGAGGTTTCGAAGGAACGTAGTAGGCGTGCTATAGAATATATATTATGGGATATATATACTATAGGAAGAATATGAATAACATGGAAATGAAAGAAAGAATACATGAATGTTTACATTTACTTATTTGTGGTTATGATTTATATCAACGCTTAATTGTATTTGAAATGTGGATTATCATGTGATGTTAGTTTTGAATTAATGACTTACTCCCTTTTGTTGTGTGTGTTGTTTATGATAATCCCATTGTAGGTAAATGAAGGATTTTGAGGATGAAGCTCAATTAGGAAGCTTTTGTGTTTATTTACTCGATTGTCTTTATTGCTATTTGACATTGTAGTTGATTTGATAGTATTTTGGGATAAATGTAATCTGATTAGGATAATATGGTGACATGTAGTTATAGACGTTATAACTCTGGAAAATCCATAACTGGACGTATGTGATAAAGGCTATCTGAATGAATTATGTTTTTCCGCAACATAAATTTGTATGATAATATAATAGGGTAAAGAGTATTTTCAAAAAGAGATACTTGAGAGTTTTTAATGAAGGTGACGACTGTATGTAAGAAAGGATTAAAATAAATGAAAAAATTTCAAGGGTAGAATTTGGGTCCTTACATTGGTATGGGGGATAACTCGACCTGCCCGATGTGGTGTGGGGATAACTCGACCTGCCCAATGTTGTATGGGGATAACTCGACCTTCCCGATGTGGTATGGGAAACGAAATCGATGAATATGATTAAGGGTGAATATGAAGGATGAAAATGCGGATGTGAATGATAAAAGTAATATTCATGCTATAGAATATATATTATAGGATATATATACTATAGGGTGAATATGAAGGATGAAAATGAGGATGTGAATGATAAAAGTAATATTCATGCTATAGAATATATATTATGGGATATATATACTATAGGGTGAATATGAAGGATGAAAATGAGGATGTGAATGATAAAAGTAATATTCATGCCATAGGATATATATTATGTGATATATATTGTAAGGACCCAAATTCTACCCTTGAAATTTTTTCATTTATTTTAATCATCCCTTACATACATTCATCATCTTACTTAAAACCCTCATGAATCATAATTTGAAAATACTCTTTACATCTTGCATATTATCATACAATTTATATTGCAGAAAAACATAAATCATTCAATGAGTAATTACCCCACACAACAGTTATGGGTTTTCCAAAAGTTATAACCTCCATAACTACATGTCTCAATATTTTCCTAATCATATTATATTCATGCCAAAATATCATCAAATCAACTACAATGTCAAAGTAAAGATAAAGACATTCAAGTTAATAAACACGTAAGAGTCGTAAGTGAGCTCCGTCCTCAAATCCTTCATTTACCTACAATGGGATTATCATAAACAACACACAAAAACAAGGGAGTAAGTCATTAGTTCAAAACTAACATTACATGATAATCCAAATTTCAAATACGATTAAACACTAATATAAATTATAACAACAAATACGTAAATGTAAACATTCATATCTTCTTTCGTTCATTTCCACGTTATTCATATTCATCCTATAGCATATATATCCCATAATATATATTTTATAGCATGCATATTACGTTCATTCGAAGCCTCGTTCTTCTCATTATTCATATCCACCCTATAGAACATATATCCCATAATATATATCCTATAGCATGTATATTACTTTCATTCTTAACATCTTCATTTTCATCGTTCATATTCACCCTATAGTATATATATCCCATAATATATATCCTATAGCATGCATATTACTTCCATTCTTATCATCCTCATTTTCATCGTTCATATTCACCGAGTTCTTTCACAAAGATAATCCTCTACCACATCTGGTAGGTCTTGTTACTTCTCCATACCACATCGGGCAGGTCTAGTTTATTATCCATACCACATCGGGCAGTTCTAGTTTATCCTCCATACCACATCGGGCAGGTCTAGTACATTATCCATACCACATCGGGCAAGTCTAGTTTATCCTCCATACCATATCGGGCAGGTCTAGTTTATCCTCCATACGACATCGGGCAGGTCTAGTTCATTATCCATACCACATCGGGCAGGTCTAGTTTATCCTCCATACCACATCGGGCAGGTCTAGTTCATTATCCATACCACATCGGGCAGGTCTAGTTTATCCTCCATACCACATCGGGCAGGTCTAGTGTAACACCCCAAATTTTTAGTCTTTAAAATTATAGTATCAGTCCTCGGATCCTTGCTTGAGCGAGAGGTACTCGCTTGAGCGAGAAAGGTTCACCTGGGAGGGTGAAATCCTGGGCTATACTTGGCAATTTTGGGTAATATAATCGATTACACAGTCCTGGAAATCGATTACATGATGAAAAGCATCAGATATGTACATCTGACACAATGTAATCGATTACACCATGTTGGTAATCGATTACATCACGACAATGCCTCTGTAATTTACACTGTGTAATCGATTACACACTTCTGGTAATCGATTTCATCGTATTAATGTAATCGATTACACCATGTTGGTAATCGATTACATCGCGACGATGCCTCTATAATTTACACTGTGTAATCGATTACACTATACTTGTAATCGATTATACTTATCGCTGTGTCTATAAAATAGAAACCCAAAACACATTTTAGGGTTAGAACTTTGAAGAGAAGAGAGAGAAGAGAGCTTTTCAAGAGCAAAGAGCCTTACGACTCATCTTAGAGCTTGAGAAGAGGTAAACCTCTTGTTCCTAACTCTTCTTCTTCCTCTCTAACTTGTTTTGGGTATGTTGGATTCATTTTCAAAATAATGGAAACCATGGAAACTCATCTTTTCGAGTTATGGTTCGTTTTATGTTGTTTCTATCTTGTAAACTCTTGGTTTAGAGTTAGTATTTCAAGAAATGGAAAGGGTTGTGGGTTGAGTAATGAAAACCCTAAAGTAAAAATGGGGTAAAAGGAGAGAATGAGTAAAATGCTAGAGGTAGAAGATGAGTTTAACCCCAAATATTGAAATATGAGATGTTATGCATGTTTTAGATGGTTGAATATTGATGATGAATATTTTGTATAATTAAATGATGCAATATAAGTTGTTTATTTGATATTTGGAATAAATGACTAACATTGTGTTATATGGTGGGATGAGGAAAGATGCTAAGGTTGGAGGCGGTGTTAGTGGAACTCGAGAAGTTTCCAAGAACCAAACTCAACACTCACCGAGGTAAGGGATAAGTGTTTCTAAATCATACCCACCAATGTGAATGAGGTATGTGAAAGAGGTAACGTGTTGGTAAGTTTATTGTTGTTATCCTACCCGGAGTGATAGTGAACTGTTTATTGTGTCCTACCCATAGTGGTAGTGAACTGTTTATTGTGTCCTACCCGAAGTGGTACTGAATTGTTTATTGTGTCCTACCCGGAGTGGTAGTGAACTGTTTATTGTGTCCTACCCGAAGTGGTAGTGAACTGTTTATTGTGTCCTACCCGGAGTGGTAGTAAACTGTTTATTGTGTCCTACCCGGAGTGGTAGTGGACTGTTATTGTGCCCTACCCAGAGTGGTAGCAGACTGTTATTGTGTCCTACCCGGAGTGGTAGCGGACTGTTATTGTGTCCTACTGGGAATGGTAGCGGACTGTTATTGTGTCCTACCCGGAGTGGTAGCGGACTGTTATTGTGTACTACCGGGAATAGTAGTGATTATTGTGAACTCGACCTGCCCGATGTGGTATGGATGGTAACTCGACCTACCCTATGTGGTATGGATGGTAACTCGACCTGCCCTATGTGGTATGGATGGTAACTCGACCTGTCCTATGTGGTATGGATGGTAACTCGACCTGCCCTATGTGGTATGGATGGTAACTCGACCTGCCCTATGTGGTATGGATGGTAACTCGATCTGCCCGATGTGGTATGGATGGTAACTCGACCTGCCCGATGTGGTATGCATGGTAACTCGACCTGCCCTATGTGGTATGGATGGTAACTCGACCTGCCCTATGTGGTATAGGTGGTAACTCGACCTGCCCTATGTGGTATGGATGTTAACTCGACCTGCCCTATGTGGTATGGATGGTAACTCGACCTGCCCGATGTGGTATGGATCGTAACTCGACCTGCCCTATGTGGTATGGATGGTAACTCGACCTGCCCTATGTGGTTTGGATGGTAACTCGACCTTCCCTATGTGGTATGGATGGTAACTTGACCTTCCCGATGTGGTATGGATGGTAACTAGATCTTCTCGATGTGGTGTAGATAATAAACTAGACCTGCCCGATGTGGTATGGAGGATAAACCAGACCTGCCCGATGTGGTATGGATATTGAACTAGACATGCCCGATGTGGTATGGAGGAAAAACTAGACCTGCCCGATGTGGTATGGAGGATAAACTAGACCTGCCCGATGTGGAATGGAGGATAAACTAGACCTGCCCGATGTGGTATGGAGGATAAACTAGACCTTCCCGATGTGGTATGGATAATAAACTAGACCTGCCCGATGTGGTATGGATAATGAACTAGACCTGCCCGATGTGGTATGGAGGATAAACTAGACCTGCCCGATGTGGTATGGATAATAAACTAGACCTGCCCGATTTGGTATGGAAGATAAACTTCACCATCCATACCACATCGGGCAGGTCTAGTTTATCCTTGATACCACATCGGGCAGGTCTAGATTATCCTCCATACCACATCGGGCAGGTCATCTTCCATACCACATCGGGCAGGTGTAGTTTATTATCCATACCACATCGGGCAGGTCTAGTTTATCCTCCATACCACATCGGGCATGTCTAGTTTATTAGCCATACCACATCGGGCAGGTCTAGTTTATCCTCCATACCACATCGGGCAGGTTTAGTACATTATCCATACCACATCGGGCACGTCTAGTTTAACCTCCATACCACATCAGACAGGTGTAGTTTATCCTCCATACCACATCGGGTATGATAACAACAATATTCCACTACCACTACGGGCATGTCTAGTTTATTAACCATTCTACATCGGGCAGGTCTTGTTTATCGTCCATACCACAACGGCCAGGTCTAGTTTATTTTCCATACCACATTGGGCAGGTCTAGTTTATCCTCCATACCATATCGGGGAGGTCTAGTTCAGTATCCATACCACATCGGGCAGGTCAAGTTTATCTTCCATACCACATCGGGTAGGTCTAGTTTATTATCCATACCACATCGGGCAGGTCTAGTTTATCCTCCATACCACATCGGGCAGGTCTAGTTCATTATCCATACCACATCGGGCAGGTCTTGTTTATTATCCATACCACATCGGGCAGGTCTAGTTTATCATTTATACCACATCGGGTAGCTCTAGTACATTATCCATACCACATCGGGCAGGTCTAGTTTATCCTCCAATCCACATCGGGCAGGTCTAGTTTATCCTCCATACCACATCGGGCAGGTCTTGTTTATTATCCATACCACATCGGGCAGGTCTTGTTTATCCTCCATACCACATCGGGGAGGTCTAGTTCATTATCCATACCTCATCGGGCAGGTCAAGCTTATCTTCCATACCAAATCGGGCAGGTCTAGTTTATTATCCATACCACATCGGGCAGGTCTAGTTTATCCTCCATACCACATCGGGCAGGTCTAGTTCATTATCCATACCACATCGGGCAGGTCTAGTTTATTATCCATACCACATCGGAAAGGTCTAGTTTATCCTCCATACCACATCGGGAAGGTCTAGTTTATCCTCCATACCGCATCGGGCAGGTCTAGTTTATCCTCTATACCACATCGGGCAGGTCTAGTTTATCCTTGATACCACATCGACCAGGTCTAGTTTATTATCCATACCACATCGGGCAGGTATAGTTTATCCTCCATACCACATCGGGCAGGTCTAGTTCATTATCCATACCACATCGGGCAGGTCAAGTTTATCATCCATACCACATCGGGCAGGTCTAGTTTATTATCCATACCACATCGGGCAGGTCTAGTTTATCCTCCATACCACATCGGGCATGTCTAGTTTATTATCCATACCACATCGGGCAGGTCTAGTTTATCCTCCAAACCACATCGGCCAGGTCTAGTTTATTATCCATACCACATCGGCCAGGTCTTGTTTATTATCCATACCACATCGGGCAGGTCAAGTTTATCCTCCATACCACATCGGGTAGGTCTAGTTTATTGTCCATACCATATCGGCCAGGTCTAGTTTATTATCCATACCACATCGGGCAGGTCTAGTTTATCCTCCATACCACATCGGCCAGGTCTAAATTATCATCCATACCACATCGGCCAGGTCTAGTTTATTATCCATACCACATCGGGCAGGTCTAGTTTATCCTCCATACCACATCGGGCAGGTCAAGTTTATCTTCCATAGCACATCGGGCAGGTCAAGTTTATTACCCAAACCACATCGGGCAGGTCTAGTTCATCCTCCATACTACATCGGGCAGGTCTAGTTCATAATCCATACCACATCGGGCAGGTCTAGTTTACTATCCATACCACATCGGGTAGGTCTAGTTTATCCTCCATACCACATCGGGCAGGTCTAGTACATTATCCATACCAAATCGGGCAGGTCTAGTTTATCCTCCATACCACATCGGGCAGGTCTAGTTTTTCCTCCATCCCACATCAGGCAGGTTTAGTTTATTATCCATACCACATCTTGCAGGTCTAGTTTATCCTCCACACCAAATCGGGCAGGTCAAGTTTATTATCCATACCACATCGGGCAGGTCTAGTTTATCCTCCATACCACATCGGGCAGGTCTAGTTCATTATCCTTACCACATCGGGCAGGTCAAGTTTATCTTCCATACCACATCGGGCAGGTCTTGTTTATCCTCCATACCACAGCGGTCAGGTCTAGTTTATTATCCATACCATATCGGTCAGGTCTAGTTTATTATCCATACCACATCGGGCAGGTCTAGTTATCCTCCATACCACATCGGCCAGGTCTAGTTTATCATCCATACCACATCGGCCAGGTCTAGTTTATTATCCATACCACATCGGGCAGGTCTAGTTTATCCTCCATACCACATCGGGCAGGTCAAGTTTATCTTCCATAGCACATCGGGCAGGTCTAGTTTATTATCCAAACCACATCGGGCAGGTCTAGTTTATCCTCCATACCACATCGGGAAGGTCTAGTTCATTATCCATACCACATCGGGCAGGTCAAGTTTATCATCCATACCACATCGGGCAGGTCTAGTTTATTATCCATACCACATCGGGCAGGTCTAGTTTATCCTCCATACCACATCGGGCATGTCTAGTTTATTATCCATACCACATCGGGCAGGTCTAGTTTATCCTCCATACCACATCGGGCAGGTTTAGTATATTATTCATACCACATCGGGCACGTCTAGTTTATCCTCCATACCATATCGGGCACGTCTAGTTTTTCCTCCATACCATATCGGGCAGGTCTAGTTTACAATAATCCACTACCACTCCGAGTAGGACAACAACAATAATCCACTACCACCCCGGGTAGGACAACGACATTAATCCACTACCACTACGTGTATGATAACAACAATATTCCACTACCACTACGGGCAGGTCTAGTTTATTATCCATTCTACATCGGGCAGGTCTTGTTTATTATCCATAGCTCATCGGGCAGGTCTAGTTTATCCTCTATACCACATCGGGCAGGTCTAGTACATTTTCCATACCACATCGGACAGTTCTAGTTTAACCTCCATACCACATCGGGCAGGTCTAGTTTTTCCTCCATACCACATCAGGCAGGTCTAGTTTATCCTCCATACCACATCGGGCAGGTCTAGTTTATCCTCCATACCACATCGGGGAGGTCTAGTTCATTATCCATACCTCATCGGGAAGGTCAAGTTTATCTTCCATACCACATCGGGCAGGTCTAGTACATTATCCATACCAAATCGGGCAGGTCTAGTTTATCCTCCATACCACATCGGGCAGGTCTAGTTTTTCCTCCATACCACATCAGGCAGGTTTAGTTTATTATCCATACCACATCTTGCAGGTCTAGTTTATCCTCCATACCACATCGGGCAGGTCTAGTTTATTATCCATACCACATCAGGCAGGTCTAGTTTATCCTCCATACCACATCGGGCAGGCCTAGTTCATTATCCTTACCACATCGGGCAGGTCAAGTTTATCTTCCATACCACATCGGGCAGGTCTTGTTTATCCTCCATACCACATCGGTCAGGTCTAGTTTATTATCCATACCATATCGGCCAGGTCTAGTTTATTATCCATACCACATCAGGCAGGTCTAGTTTATCCTCCATACCACATCGGCCAGGTCTAGTTTATCATCCATACCACATCGGCCAGGTCTAGTTTATTATCCATACCACATCGGGCAGGTCTAGTTTATCCTCCATACCACATCGGGCAGGTCAAGTTTATCTTCCATAGCACATCGGGCAGGTCTAGTTTATTATCCAAACCACATCGGACAGGTCTAGTTTATCCTCCATACCACATCGGGCAGGTCTAGTTCATTATCCATACCACATCGGGCAGGTCAAGTTTATCTTCCATACTACATCGGGCAGGTCTAGTTTATTATCCATACCACATCGGGCAGGTCTAGTTTATCCTCCATACCACATCGGGCATGTCTAGTTTATTATCCATACCACATCGGGCAGGTCTAGATTATCCTCCATACCACATCGGGCAGGTTTAGTATATTATCCATACCACATCGGGCACGTCTAGTTTATCCTCCATACCTTATCGGGCACGTCTAGTTTTTCCTCCATACCATATCGGGCAGGTCTAGTTCACAATAATCCACTACCACTCCGAGTAGGACAACAACAATAATCCACTACCACCCCGGGTAGGACAACGACATTAATCCACTACCACTACGGGTATGATAACAACAATATTCCACTACCAAATCGGGCAGGTCTAGTTTATTATCCATACCAAATCGGGAAGGTCTAGTTTATCCTCCATATCACATCGGGCAGGTCTAGTTCATTATCCATACCACATCGGGCAGGTCTAGTTTTTTATCCATACCACATCGGGAAGGTCTAGAATATCCTCCATACCACATCGGGCAGGTCTAGTTTTTCCTCCATACCACATCGGGGAGGTCTAGTTCATTATCCATACCTCATCGGGCAGGTCAAGTATATCTTCCATACCAAATCGGGCAGGTCTAGTTTATTATCCATACGACATCGGGCAGGTCTAGTTTATCCTCCATACGACATCGGGCAGGTCTAGTTCATTATCCATAGGACATCGGGCAGGTCTAGTTTATTATCCATACCACATCGGGAAGGTCTAGAATATCCTCCATACCACATCGGGCTGGTCTAGTTTTTCCTCCATACCACATCGGGCAGGTCTAGTTCAATATCCATACCACATCGGGCATGTCAAGTTTATCTTCCATACCACATCGGGCAGGTGTAGTTTATTATTCATACCACATTGGGAAGGTCTAGTTTATCCTCCATACCACATCGGGCAGGTCTAGTTCACAATAATCCACTACCACTCCGAGTAGGACAACAACAATAATTCACTACCACCCCGGGTAGGACAACGACATTAATCCACTACCACTACGGGTATGATAACAACAATATTCCACTACCACTACGGGCATGTCTAGTTTATTATCCATTCTACTTCGGGCAGGTCTAGTTTATCCTCCATACCACATCGGTCAGGTCTAGTTTATTATCCATACCACATCGGCCTGGTCTAGTTTATTATCCATACCACTTCGAGCAGGTCTAGTTTATCCTCCATACCACATCGGGGAGGTCTAGTTCATTATCCATACCTCATCGGGCAGGTTAAGTATATCTTGCATACCAAATCGGGCAGGTCTAGTTTATTATCCATACCACATCGGGTAGGTTTAGTTTATCCTCCCTACCACATCGGGCAGGTCTAGTTCATTATCCATCCCACATCGGGCAGGTCTAGTTTATTATCCATACCACATTGGGAAGGTCTAGTTTATCCTCCATACCACATCGGGGAGGTCTAGTTTATCCTCCATACCACATCGGGCAGGTCTAGTTTATTATCCATACAACATCGGGCAGGTCTAGTTTATCCTTGATACCACATCGGGCAGGTCTAGTTTATCCTCCATACCACATCGGGCAGGTCTAGTTTATTATCCATACCACACTGGGCAGGTCTAGTTTGTCCTCCATACCACATTGGGCAGGTCTAGTTTATGATCTATACCACATCGGGCATGTCTAGTTTATCCTCCATACCACATCGGGCAGGTCTAGTTTATCCTCCATACCACATCGGGGAGGTCTAGTTCATTATCCTTACCTCATCGGGCAGGTCAAGTATATCTTCCATACCAAATCGGGCAGGTCTAGTTTATTATCCATACCAAATCGGGCAGGTCTAGTTTATCCTCCATATCACATCGGGCAGGTCTAGTTCATTATCCATACCACATCGGGCAGGTCTAGTTTTTTATCCATACCACATCGGGAAGGTCTAGAATATCCTCCATACCACATCGGGCAGGTCTAGTTTTTCCTCCATACCACATCGGGGAGGTCTAGTTCATTATCCATACCTCATCGGGCAGGTCAAGTATATCTTCCATACCAAATCGGGAAGGTCTAGTTTATTATCCATACCACATCGGGCAGGTCTAGTTTATCCTCCATACGACATCGGGCAGGTCTAGTTCATTATCCATCGCACATCGGGCAGGTCTAGTTTATTATCCATACCACATCGGGAAGGTCTAGAATATCCTCCATACCACATCGGGCAGGTCTAGTTTTTCCTCCATACCACATCGGGCAGGTCTAGTTCAATATCCATATCACATCGGGCAGGTCTGGTTTATCCTCCATACCACATCGGGCAGGTCTAGTTTATTATCTATACCACATTGGGCAGGTCTAGTTTATTATCCATACCACATCGGAAAGGTCTAGTTTATCCTCCATACTACATCGGGAAGGTCTAGTTTATCCTCCATACCACATCGGGCAGGTCTAGTTTATCCTCCATACCACATCGGGCAGGTCTAGTTCATTATCCATACCACATCGGGCAGGTCAAGTTTATCTTCCATACCACATCGGGCAGGTGTAGTTTATTATCCATACCACATCGGGCAGGTCTAGTTTATCCTCCATACCACATCGGGCATATCTAGTTTATTATCCATACCACATCCGGCAGGTCTAGTTTTTCCTCCATACCACATCGGGCAGGTTTAGTACATTATCCATACCACATCGGGCACGTCTAGATTATCCTCCATACCACATCGGGCAGGTCTAGTTTATCCTCCATACCACATCGGGCAGGTCTAGTTCACAACAATCCACTACCACTCCGAGTAGGACAACACCAATAATCCACTACCACCCCGGGTAGGACAACGACATTAATCCACTACCACTACGGGTATGATAACAACAATATTCCACTACCACTACGGGCATGTCTTGTTTATAAACCATTCTACATCGGGCAGGTCTTGTTTATCCTCCATACCACATCGGCCAGGTCTAGTTTATATCCATACCACATTGGGCAGGTCTAGTTTATCCTCCATACCTTATCGGGGAGGTCTAGTTCAGTATCCATACTACATCGGGCAGGTCAAGTTTATCTTCCGTACCACATCGGGCAGGTATAGTTTATTATCCATACCACATCGGGCAGGTCTAGTTTATCCTCCATACCACATCGGGCAGGTCTAGTTCATTATCCATACCACATCGGGCAGGTCTTGTTTATTATCCATACCACATCGGGCAGGTCTAGTACATTATCCATACCACATCGGGCAGGTCTAGTTTATCCTCCATACCACATCGGGTAGGTCTAGTTTTTCCTCTATACCACATCGGGCAGGTCTAGTTCAACATCCATACCACATCGGGCAGGTCTAGTTTATTATCCATACCACATCGGGCAGGTCTTGTTTATTATCCATACCACATCGGGCAGGTCTTGTTTATCCTCCATACCACATACGGGCAAGTCTAGTTTATCCTCCATACCACATCGGGCATGTCTAGTTTATTATCCATACCACATCGGGCAGGTCTAGTTTATCCTCGATACCACATCGGCCAGGTCTAGTTTATTATCCATACCACATCGGGCAGGTCTAGTTTATCCTCCATACCACATCGGGCAGGTCTAGTTTAACTTCCATACCACATCGGGCATGTCTAGTTTATTATCCATACCACATTGGGCAGGTCTAGTTTATCCTCCATACCACATCGGGCAGGTCTAGTTCACAATAATCCAATACCACTCCGAGTCGGACAACAACAATAATCCACTACCACCCCGGGTAGGACAACGATATTAATCCACTACCACTACGGGTATGATGACAACAATATTCCACTACCACTACGGGCATGTCTAGTTTATTATCCATTTTACATCGGGCAGGTATAGTTTATCCACCTTACCACATCGGCCAGGTCTAGTTTATTATCCATACCACATCGGCCAGGTCTACTTTATTATCCATACCACTTCGGGCAGGTCTAGTTTATCCTCCATACCACATCAGGGAGGTCTAGTTCATTATCCATACCTCATCGGGCAGGTCAAGTTTGAAAGTGTGCATGTCAAGAGGAACACTTTGGAAAGCTCTCTTTATGTGTCATGGTTTTGATGAGGACAACTTGTGCTAATAAGAGCTTGAAGATCATCAACAAATCAATGTGCTTAAGTCTTCTGATTGGTACTTAGCTTTGACTAGATTAGTTTAGGTTGAGTCTAAGGCTTAAGTCACCTAATACATATCTCATTTGCATAAATCTTTTAAATCTTTTTTATCTTGAGATATGTCATTCATAATATGTTCATGCATCATATAAATACATGTACATGTGCATCCTAGGCATAAACTAAGTGTTAAACATGTATGAGTTAAAGTGCATAACATATTTCAGTTTTTACACATAAAAAATGCTGTTAATCGATTACAGCATAGGTTAATCGATTAATCTAACTGTTTGCACAGTGTAATCGATTACGACAAAGGTTAATCGATTAATCTAACAATTTTGTACAGTTTAATCGATTAAGGCTGTCGTTAATCGATTAACTGGGCTATAAAATCAATTCTTTATAAACTGCGTTTTTCAGAATTGATCTCATAAGTTGCATGTTAAATTTTTAGAGAGTTATAGCTTTTTTTTGTGTTAATTGTTGCATCTAGTTGTAAATGCATTTGTGAGTTTAGAAGAGAGAGAATCTATGCTTTAGGATTGAGTGCATTACATGATACATTTCTCATCTTTTCATATCACATGTTCTTGCATTTTATTGATGATTCTTGATTAGATGTTTACATACTATGCATTCTGTTTTCTTTTAAACTAATACATTTTCATACTGCATGAGTTTGTATTAGGTGATTAGAGTAAAGTCTTATCTTGTTAGATATAAGTCTTGTAATAGCTTAAGTTTACTCTATTTTGTTTTGATTGAAAAAGTGTTGTAATTTTGGGAATCTCAAGGTGTCGTATCGCCAAGAGATTGAGGGTATCTTCACTGAGTGTTAGACTTAAGGATAAGTAAAGAACAGAGGTTCTTGGCTGGGGCTACGCCAAAAGAAAGGTTTTCTTTGTCGGTTGGAAGGGAGTCAAACCATAGAATAGGATCTTTATTATCTTGTAAGTGTCTAAGTGTTGTAATTGGATAGTGTGTATGTAATTAACATTGATTCAATTATAGTGAATAAAAATCTCCCAAATCAGTCGGGAGGCCTGGATGTAGTTTGCGGTGGACTAGCAAACGAACCAGGATAAAATTCGTGTTGCAGGATTTTTCTATCCCTTTCTCTCTTTATTGCATTTGATCGATTAATTTGTATAGTAGATTTAATTGATAATCTGTTTCTGTACTATACTGATTACACTCTGATAATTCTGTAAGCTCTGTATATTCGCTTCGTTATCAATTAATTGTCGTGCAAGAAATTGTATCTGCATTAGCTTACTGTCACGGTTTAATCGATTAAGTGTAGTGTGTTAATCGATTACATTAGTTCTGTTAATCGATTATGAGGACTGTGTTGAATGTGTTAATCGATTACCCTGTTTCGTTAATCGATTAATTAGGTGTATTTCAGCATTAAGTGTTGTTTTTCGAAAAGCGGATATTCTAACCGCTACACCTATTCAACCCCCCCCCCCCCCCTTTCTAGGTGTATTGTAACCATTGATACCTAACAAGTGGTATCAGAGCTAGTGCGAAGTGCTAGCTCAACCGCGTATTCGTGATCCTTAGGGAAAAAGGAATGGGTTCGTCAAACCCATTTGGTGGTGATGGTTCATCCATTAATCGACCACCTATATTCAGTGGTGAAGGGTTTGCCTACTGGAAAGTCCGCATGCAAATTTTTATTGAAGCCATAGACTCGGATATTTGGGAATCCGTAGTCAACGGCCCTTTCGTTCCACAACATCTTGTGGACGATGAACCTAAAGACAAGCCTAAAAGTCTATGGACCGATGATGAGCGCAAAAAGGTCCAGCATAACCTACGTGCCAAAAATATCATCACATCGGCCCTATCCTATGATGAGTTCTTTAGAGTCTCGCAGTGCCAAAATGCGAAAGATATGTGGGACACTTTAGAAGTGACTCACGAAGGCACTAGCGAAGTCAAGCGCGCTAGATTAAATGCGCTGACCCACGAATATGAGTTATTTCGCATGTTACCTAGTGAATCAATCTGTGATATGCAAAAGCGATTTACTCATATTGTTAATCATTTAGTTGCTCTAGATAAATCATTTGCCAGAGGTGAACTAACTAATAAAGTTTTGCATTGTCTTGACAGGAAATGGCAACCAAAGGTAACTGCAATTGTTGAATCCAAAGACTTGGATTCTATGCCTCTAGCTACATTATTTGGAAAGCTTCAAGAGCACGAAATGGAATTGGGGCGCTTGACTATGCACGAAGATTCAGACCGGAAGAAGAAAAACATCACTTTGAAGGCCACGACCTCCAAATCAAAAGAAGAAAAAGATGATGATGAATCTGACTCCGATCTAGATGATGAAACTATGAATCTCCTTGTTCAAAAATTTAGTAAATTCATCAAAAGAAAAGGCGGATTCAAAAAGTTTCAAAAGAAAGAAGCAAAAGAGTCAACCAACAAAGGCAAGAACAATAAAGATCGCTTCACTTGCCATGAGTGTGGAAAAGCCGGACATATGAGATTTCAATGTCCTACCTATCTGAAAAAGGTTGATTCAGAGAAGAGAACTCCCAGGGAATTCAAATCCAAGAAAGCTTATATTGTATGGGATGTACCTGAGGAGGAAACAACATCAAGCACTTCTAGTGAGGAGGAGTCTGCGAAGCTGTGTCTGATGGTCAGATCTGACAACGATGGCAACTCAGACTCACACGAGGATAATAATGAGGTATATTCTGACACCTCATCCACTTCGGATGACTTACCCTCTTATGATGTTTTATATAATGCTTATGTTGAGTTACATGAGGAACTAAAGAAATTGGCAAGAATAAACATTGATAAGAAAAGGGAAATCCTTAGAAATGAAAAGAAATTAAGCCAATTACAAAAAGAATTAGATGAATTAAAATTAGAAAATGAAACTTTAGATCTCATCTATTCTTGTAACACATGTAACTGCTCTGCTAATAATTTATGTCAAAAGCCTGTATGTGAGACTTGCGAGATTTTGCAAGAAGACAATCTTAAACTAAAAGAAAAACTCGAACGTCTCACAAACAGTAAACAGCAATTAGACACTCTGTTCAGTCAAACAAGAAACGTTGGTGATCGTACTGGTCTAGGCTATACTCGCTCTGCTAAGAACAAGAGACCATATAGAAAACCTGTAGCTCATACTAAGAATAAAAATCATAAGCATTCACCTACATGTTTTTATTGTAATACATATGGTCATACTTCTTACACTTGTTACATTAGAAAATATGGTATACCTAGCGGAGTTTATGTATGGATAAAGAAGGGAGATAATTCCCTAATCACTAACAGAAAAGGACCGAACATAATTTGGGTACCTGACAAAAGCAGGTGATCTGTTTTGCAGGTATGTCTTCGAACACAAGGACAAAAATGGTATTTAGACAGTGGATGTTCGAGACATATGACAGGTGACAAATCAAATTTCCTGGATCTATCACTTAAAGGAAAAGGATACGTCACGTACGGAGACAATAACAAGGGAAAGATACTTGGCACTGGAACAGTTGGTAACTCATCTCATACTCAAATTGAAAATGTTCTGTATGTTGAAGGACTAGAACATAATCTTCGGAGTATAAGCCAACTCTGTGACAAAGGTAATCGTGTATCTTTCGATTCTGACTATTGCATCATTCGTGACATTTTATCTAATAATGTTAAATTTGTTGGTCATCGTATAAATAATATTTACATGGTTAACTTGGATGATGTCACCACATTATTTTCAAAATGTTTAATCTCTAAAGAAGATGACATCTGGCTCTGGCACAGACGCGTTGCACACATCCATATAAAACATCTAGATAAATTGTCATCAAACGAACTAGTTGAGGGGCTACCAAAACTAAATTTTAAAACTAAAGAGATTTGTGACACTTGTCAAAAGTGTAAACAAACCAAAAACTCTTTCAAAAACAAAAATGTGATATCTACTTCAAGACCTTTGGAGTTACTCCATATGGACTTGTTTGGACCATCACAAATCATGAGTTTTGGTGGTAGCTACTATGCTCTAGTTATTGTTGATGATTTCTCTCGATTTACATGGACATTATTTTTTCTGCTAAAAGCGACGCCTTCAAGTCTTTTAAAAATCTTGCCAAGCAAATTCAAAACCAACTTAACCTGAAAATAGTATATATACGAAGTGATCACGGGGGAGAATTTGAGAACTTTCAGTTCGACAAATTCTGTGATAAGCATGGCATCATGCATCAGTTCTCTGCTCCTCGCACTCCACAACAACATGGAGTTGTTGAGAGGAAAAATCGTGTACTAGAAGAATTAGCGAGAACCATGCTCAATGAAAGTAATACCCCCAAGATGTAGTTCATACTGCATGTTATGTTATAAATCGAGTACTTTTAAGGCCTAATTTGAATAAAACTCCTTATGAACTATTAAAAGGCCGTAAACCAAACATATCCCATCTTCACGCTTTCGGTTGCAAATGTTTTATTTTAAATAATGGAAAGCGGGCTTTAGGAAAATTTGATTCAAAAGCCGACGAGGGAATATTTTTGGGATACTCGATTCATAGCAAAGTGTTCAGAATTTTTAATAAATATTCAATGCAAGTTGAAGAGTCTATCCATGTACAATTTGATGAATCTTCTCCAAAAGAGAAGAGAAAGGTCGTATCTGATGATGTTGCAGGTGCTTTGGAAGAAGCATACTCAAAGAACATGGATAATGAAGAAGCAACCAATGAAGAATGTCAAAACAAATCTCAGGAGCATTCAGATATGCCAGTTGTGTGGAAAACCAAGAAAGCTCACCCGATCGACAAAGTAATAGGTGACATATCTACGGGAGTGGTAACCCGTAGTTCCTTACGAAACTTTTGTAACTTTGTAGCTTTTGTATCTCAAATTGAGCCTAAGACCATTGATGAGGCCATTGAGGATGTGCACTGGGGTATAGCTATGCAAGAAGAGCTAAACCAGTTCGAACGTAATAATGTTTGGGACTTGGTCCCTAAACCTAAAGATCATCCTGTGATTGGTACTCGATGGGTCTTCAGAAATAAGCTTGATGAATCAGGCTTAATCATTCGAAATAAGGCACGCTTGGTGGCCAAAGGCTACAACCAGGAGGAAGGTATCGATTATGACGAAACCTAAGCCCCTGTAGCCAGATTAGAGGCCATCAGGATGCTACTTTCCTTTGCATCTATTATGAACTTCAAACTATTTCAAATGGACGTAAAAAGCGCCTTCCTGAATGGCTATATTCAAGAAGAAGTTTATGTTAACCAACCGCCTGGTTTTGAAAATTTTAAATATCCGAACCATGTTTATAAACTTAAAAAGGCACTCTATGGTCTCAAACAAGCTCCTAGAGCTTGGTATGATAGACTTAGTACCTTTCTTTTAGAAAAAGGGTTCGAAAGAGGCTTGGTTGACACAACGCTTTTTATTCGTAAATCAGAAAACTCTGTATTACTTGTACAAATCTATGTGGATGACATAATTTTTGGATCTACTAATGATATTTTGTGTAAAGATTTTTCTGAGATGATGCAGGGGGAGTTCGAAATGTCTATGATGGGAGAACTCACATTCTTTCTAGGACTTCAGATAAAGCAACTAGAAAGTGGGATTTTCATCCATCAGGCAAAATATTGCAAAGAGCTGCTCAAGAAATTTGAGATGAACAATTGTAAGGAAGCTTCCACTCCTATGGCATCTGCTTGCTACCTAGATAAGGACGAAAAAGGAAAAGCAATAGAGGTAACAAAGTATCGAGGAATTATTGGGGTCTTTACATTACTTAACTGCAAGTCGACCTGATATCATGTTTAGCATATGCATGTGTGCGAGATTTCAATCATCACCTAGAGAATCACATCTTAAAACTGTTAAAAGAATCGTGAGATACTTAAAAGGAACAACTAACATGGGATTATGGTATCCTCGGGATGCCTCACTATCCTTGGTAGGTTATTCCGATTCCGATTTCGCCGGATGTAAATTGGATCGGAAAAGCACTAGTGGTACCTGTCACTTGTTGGGCAGTTCATTAGTAGCATGGCACAGCAAAAAGCAAGCCTGTGTTGCTTTGTCCACCGCCGAAGCGGAATACATTGCCGCTGGTGTGTGTTGCGCTCAAATCCTTTGGATGAAGCAGCAACTCAAGGACTATGGTCTTAAACTTGAAAAGATCCCTATTAAATGCGATAATACAAGTACCATAAACCATTCCAAGAATCCCGTTTTGCATTCTAGAACTAAGCATATAGAAATTAGACATCATTTTCTGCGTGATCATGTACAAAAAGGTGACTGCGTTCTTGAATTTGTTGAAACTTCTAAACAATTAGCCGATATTTTCACCAAGCCCCTTCCCAGGGATACTTTCTTTGTTCTAAGGAGAGAACTTGGAATTCTTGATGAACAATATCTCGATTGAAATTGTTTAGTTGTTTACATTATCGTCTAGCCTCTCTATGTCTATGTAACTTTAGCTTAAATAATATATGTTACAATGCAAAAATATGTCTCTTGATTAATTCTTTCTGTGATTCTGAATGTCTCGATAAATTTGTCACAATGCATGCAAAAGCCTTAAAAAGTTGAAACCATTCTACTGCCTGAAAATCCATTTTTTCACTATGTGTAATCGATTACACTTGCTTTTAATCGATTACCTGGGCATCAGTTGTTTGAAAATTCGAAATATTACTATGAGTAATCGATTACACTTTCTGTTAATCGATTACCTGGGCATAAGTTCTTTGAAAATTCGAAATTTTACACTGGTTTAATCGATTAAACCTACCCGTTAATCGATTAAAACCAGCTTTTTAAAGGCAGACAGTAACTCGGTTTCACACTTTCTTTGGCATTTTCACATTCTCTTTTATACTTTGAGTTTCTAAATCAGTAACAAAACTAATCCAAGTGCACTAAAGTAGAAACACCTCATCCTAACCCTCTCAAACCATCAAGGAATCATACTTCTTCATCCTCATTATACCCCATTTCCAAGGTTCCACCAAGCATAACCTAGGTTAGGTTTGCCTACACCCTTCTCTGATTATTCACTGTTATTTCGGGTTCTGCTAAATAATGGAGCAAGGTCGCACTAAAAGGGTCAAGACCTCAGCCACTCGTGTACGAAGACGGGAGGTCAGTTCACCTTCTACTCGGGACCGCGGTGACCCCTACTATTCACTCATCTTGCAAGAAACCCGTATGGCGAAGTTTCAAGGTCGCAAACCCACGTACATACGGTATGTTGATTTAACCTGGTTGGCGGAACAAAATTTTAGTTTCCCGCATGATATGGAAGCTCAGGGAACCATTCAGTTTATGGAATTAAAGGGACAAGTTTACCCTGCTCTAGTTAGGGAATTTTATGCTAATTTTAGATATAAGGATGAAAAGTACTGGTCTATGATTTCTGGCAATCTGATTGAACTTAATGATGATATTTTTATGAATGTCGGTGGTTTATCATCTTCTGGTTATAGTATAGGAGATTGTTCCTGGGTTAAGGAAAACTTTGATCCTACTGAGGTTTATAAGTCATTTCTAAGAGGCCCTCACTTATACATTCAGGGTCAACTGACCAAAGCTGGGTCATTATCTGTTGAGAACAGACTGTTGCATTACATTATTGCTTACATTTTAGTGTAGAGGAACACAAATCACGCACAGCCTAATGTGAATGATTTACGTTTCATGTATGCAGTAAAGAATAATGTAATGATTAACTGGCCTGAGGAGATCTTGAAAATTATGAACAATGTGTCTTTGTCTCAGTCGAAGCTGCTTCCCTACAATATCTTCATCTCACGCATTGTTGATTATCTGCGCATTGACGTTTCCGATACCATCATCGTTGAATACACTGATAAGGATCATCTGGTTGGTGAAAGCCTCATTCATAAAATGGGTATATACAAGTATGGTACTACTTGGCAATACCAAGAGGACTACACCACTATTGGTCTGGATTTATCTGATGATGATCAGGATGACAGAGGTAATCAGCACGCTACAACTCAGGGGGAACCTTCTAGATCAGCACCTCAGAACTCTGCTTTTGGCTTAGATTAGTTGGAAGCTATGGAGCAACGGCTTAACAACCGTATGGACCTTCACTTCCAAGGATTGAAAGACTCATACTTTGCTGGTATGGAACAATATGAGGAGCGACAAACTGCGTACTCAGACAACCAATTTCGGGAGTTGAGGAATCTGATTCAATCTACTGCTGAAGCTCAAAATGCCTTGTTTTGTTCAGAATTTCAGAAGTTATCTGTGCTTATCAGGGGAGATCAGAACATTGTCATTCCTGCTGATCACACTGACGATCCTCATCCTCCACCTCAACCTTAGTTTAGAAGACTTTAGACCTATGATATCTTACCATTAGGTTTATTTCCTCTTTATGGCACTTCCTGGATTTAGCTGTTGTTATGGATTCTAGTTTCTCTTTTGTGTGCCTCTTTCATGTTCTTAATTGACATTTCCTGATTTGTATGGCTGCTAAACATTGTTACTCTTTATGCTACTTTTTATAATTATGTCGAATAGCCTACTCTTTTTACGTGTATGGTTCTTGATCGTATGAGATTTTCTACTTTGATATGGTCAATCTTGTATGCCGTTCACTTTACCTGTTTGGCTATTTCTGTTGTATAAACTAGCGCATTTGTTTAATTTTCTTTAAAAATAAAACAGGTTAATTGTTACCCCAAATTAACTCATTGACTTTGTTTTATGCATTACTCATATCTCTGCCTTATTTTTGACCTGCGTTATCTTTTTGATAATGTCAAAAGGGGGAGAAAGGTTGTTTTGTTGTTTTCTGATTGTGCAGGTTGATTGCAATAACAGCTTCCGAAATTTGCGCATCATATCAACCACGCCAACACAATCTTCCAGCTTTTTCATCACAGTTGATATGTTTGATGTGGAGTTGGTCATCATCAAAAAGGGGGAGATTGAAAGTGTGCATGTCAAGAGGAACACTTTGGAAAGCTCTCTTTATGTGTCATGGTTTTGATGAGGACAACTTGTGCTAATAAGAGCTTGAAGATCATCAACAAATCGACGTGCTTAAGTCTTCTGATTGGTACTTAGCTTTGACTAGATTAGTTTAGGTTGAGTCTAAGGCTTAAGTCACCTAATACATATCTCATTTGCATAAATCTTTTAAATCTTTTTTATCTTGAGATATGTCATTCATAATATGTCCATGCATCATATAAATACATGTACATGTGCATCCTAGGCATAAACTAAGTGTTAAACATGTATGAATTAAAGTGCATAACATATTTGAGTTTTTACACATAAAAAATGCTGTTAATCGATTACAACATAGGTTAATCGATTAATCTAACTGTTTGCACAGTGTAATCGATTACGACAAAGGTTAATCGATTAATCTAACAATTTTGTACAGTTTAATCGATTAAGGCTGTCGTTAATCGATTAACTGGGCTATAAAATCAATTCTTTATAAACTGCGTTTTTCAGAATTGATCTCATAAGTTTTATGTTAAATTTTTGGAGAGTTAGAGCATTTTTTCGTGTTAATTGTTGCATCTAGTTGTAAATGCATTCGTGAGTTTAGAAAAGAGAGAATTCTATGCTTTAGGATTGAGTGCATTACTTGATACATTTCTCATCTTTTCATATCACATGTTCTTGCATTTTATTGATGATTCTTGATTAGATGTTTACATACTATGCATTCTGTTTTCTTTTAAACTAATACATTTTCATACTGCATGAGTTTGTATTAGGTGATTAGAGTAAAGTCTTATCTTGTTAGATATAAGTCTTGTAATAACTTAAGTTTACTCTATTTTGTTTTGATTGAAAAAGTGTTGTAATTTTGGGAATCTCAAGGTGTCGTATCGCCAAGAGATTGAGGGTATCTTCACTGAGTGTTAGACTTAAGGATAAGTAAAGAACAGAGGTTCTTGGCTGGGGCTACGCCGAAAGAAAGGTTTTCTTTGTCGGTAGGAAGGGAGTCAAACCATAGAATAGGATCTTTATTATCTTGTAAGTGTCTAAGTGTTGTAATTGGATAGTGTGTATGTAATTAACATTGATTTAATTATAGTGAAGAAAAATCTCCCAAATCAGCCGGGAGGCCTGGATGTAGTTTGCGGTGGACAAGCAAACGAACCAGGATAAAATTCGTGTTGCAGGATTTTTCTATCCCTTTCTCTCTTTATTGCATTTGATCGATTAATTTGTATAGTAGATTTAATTGATAATCTGTTTCTATACTATACTGATTACACTTTGATAATTCTGTAAGCTCTGTATATTCGCTTCGTTATCAATTAATTGTCGTGCAAGAAATTGTATCTGCATTAGCTTATTGTCACGGTTTAATCGATTAAGTGTAGTGTGTTAATCGATTACATTAGTTCTGTTAATCGATTAAGAGGACTGTGAATGTGTTAATCGATTACCCTTTTTCGTTAATCGATTAATTAGGTGTATTTCAGCATTAAGTGTTGTTTTTCGGAAAGCGGATATTCTAACCGCAACAAGTATTCAACCCCCCCACCTTCTAGGTGTATTGTAACCACTGATACCTAACAAAGTTTATCTTCCATACCAAATCGGGCAGGTCTAGTTTATTATCCATACCACATCGGGCAGGTCCAGTTTATCCTCCATACCACATCGGGCAGGTCAAGTTCATTATCCATACCACATCGGGCAGGTCTAGTTTATTATCCATACCACATCGGGAAGGTCTAGTTTATCCTCCATACCACATCGGGAAGGTATAGTTTATCCTCCATTCCACATCGGGCAGGTCTAGTTTTTCCTCCTACCACATCGGGCAGGTCTAGTTCAATATCCATACCACATCGGGCAGGTCTGGTTTATCCTCCATACCACATCGGGCAGGTCTAGTTTATTATCTATACCACATCGGGCAGGTCTAGTTTATCCTCCATACCACATCGGGCAGGTCTAGTTTATCCTCTATACCACATCGGGCAGGTCTAGTATATTATCCATACCACATCGGGCAGGTCTAGTTTATCCTTGATACCACATCAGCCAGGTCTAGTTCATTATCCATACCACATCGGGCAGGTCAAGTTTATCTTCCATACCACATCGAGCAGGTCTAGTTTATAATCCGTACCACATCGGGCAGGTCTAGTTTATCCTCCATACCACATCGGGCATGTCTAGTTTATTATCCATACCACATCGGGCAGGTCTAGTTTATTCTCCATACCACATCGGGCAGGTCTAATTATTATCCATACCACATCGGCCAGGTCTAGTTTATTATCCATACCACATCGGGCAGATCGAGTTTATCCTCCATACCACATCGAGCAGGTCTATTTTATTATCCATACCACATCGGCCAGGTCTAGTTTATTATCCATACCACATCGGGCAGGTCTTGTTTATCCTCCATACCACATCGGCCAGGTCTAGTTTATTATCCATACCACATCGGCCAGGTCTAGTTTATTATCCATACCACATCGGGCAGGTGTAGTTTATCCTCCATACCACAACGGCCAGGTCTAGTTTATTATCCATATCAAATCGGCCAGGTCTAGTTTATTATCCATACCAAATCGGGCAGGTCTAGTTTATCCTCCATACCACATCGGGCAGGTCAAGTTTATCTTCCATAGCACATCGGGCAGGTCTAGTTTATTATCCAAACCACATCGGGCAGGTCTAGTTTATCCTCCATACCACATCGGGCAGGTCTAGTTCATTATCCATACCACATCGGGCAGGTCTAGTTTATTATCCATACCACATCGGGCAGGTCTAGTTTATCATCCATACCACATCGGGCAGGTCTAGTACCTTATCCATACCAAATCGGGCAGGTCTAGTTTATCCTACATACCACATCGGGCAGGTCTAGTTTTTCCTCCATAACACATCGGGCAGGTCTAGTTCAATATCCATACCACATCGGGCAGGTCTAGTTTGTCCTCCATACCACATCGGGCAGGTCTAGTTTATTATCCATACCACATCGGGCAGGTCTAGTTTATCCTCCATACCACATCGGGCAGGTCTAGTTTATTATCCATACCACATCGGGCAGGTCTAGTTTATTATCCATACCACATTGGGAAGGTCTAGTTTATCCACCATACCACATCGGGCAGGTCTAGTTTATCCTCCATACCACATCGGGAAGGTCTAGTTTTTCATCCATACCACATCGGGCAGGTCTAGTTCAATATCCATACTACATCGGGCAGGTCTGGTTTATCCTCTATACCACATCGGGCAGGTTTAGTTTATTATCTATACCACATCGGGCAGGTCTAGTTTATCCTCCATACCACATTGGGCAGGTCTAGTTTATCCTCCATACCACATGGGGCAGGTCTAGTTCAATATCCATACCACATCGGGAAGGTCTGGTTTATCCTCCATACCACATCGGGCAGGTCTAGTTTATTATCTATACCACATCGGGCAGGTCTAGTTTAGCCTCCATACCACATCGGACAAGTCTAGTTTATCCTCCATACCACATCGGGCAGGTCTAGTTTATCCTCTATACCATATCGGGCAGGTCTAGTTTATTATCCATATCACATCGGGCAGGTCTAGTTTATCCTCCATTCCACATCGGGCAGGTCTAGTTCATTATCCATACCAAATCGGGCAGGTCTTGTTTATTATCCATAACACATCGGGAAGGTCCAGTTTATCCTCCATACCACATCGGGCATGTCTAGTTTATTATCCATACCACATGTGGCAGGTCTAGTTTATCCTCCAAACCACATCGGGCAGGTTTAGTACATTATCCATACCACATCGGGCACGTCTAGTTTATCCTCCATACCACATCGGGCAGGTCTAGTTTATCCTCCATACCACATCGGGCAGGTCTAGTTTATTATCCATACCACATCGGGCAGGTCTAGTTTATCCTCCATACCACATCGGGCAGGTCTAGTTTATTATCCATACCACATCGGGCAGGTCTAGTTTATTATCCATACCACATTGGGAAGGTCTAGTTTATCCTCCATACCACATCGGGTAGGTCTAGTTTATCCTCCATACCACATCGGGAAGGTCTAGTTTTTCATCCATACCACATCGGGCAGGTCTAGTTCAATATCCATACTACATCGGGCAGGTCTGGTTTATCCTCCATACCACATCGGGCAGGTCTAGTTTATTATCTATACCACATCGGGCAGGTCTAGTTTATCCTCCATACCACATTGGGCAGGTCTAGTTTATCCTCCATACCACATGGGGCAGGTCTAGTTCAATATCCATACCACATCGGGAAGGTCTGGTTTATCCTCCATACCACATCGGGCAGGTCTAGTTTATTATCTATACCACATCGGGCAGGTCTAGTTTAGCCTCCATACCACATCGGACAAGTCTAGTTTATCCTCCATACCACATCGGGCAGGTCTAGTTTATCCTCCATACCATATCGGGCAGGTCTAGTTTATTATCCATATCACATCGGGCAGGTCTAGTTTATCCTTGATACCACATCGGGCAGGTCTAGTTTATCCTCCATACCACATCGGGCAGGTCTAGTTCATTATCCATACCAAATCGGGCAGGTCTTGTTTATTATCCATAACACATCGGGAAGGTCCAGTTTATCCTCCATACCACATCGGGCATGTCTAGTTTATTATCCATACCACATCTGGCAGGTCTAGTTTATCCTCCAAACCACATCGGGCAGGTTTAGTACATTATCCATACCACATCGGGCACGTCTAGTTTATCCTCCATACCACATCGGGCAGGTCTAGTTTATCCTCCATACCACATCGGGCAGGTCTAGTTCATTATCCATACCACATCGGGTAGGTCTAGTTTATTATCCATACCACATCGGGCATGTCTAGTTTATCATCCATACCACATCGGGCAGGTCTAGTACCTTATCCATACCAAATCGGGCAGGTCTAGTTTATCCTCCATACCACATCGGGCAGGTCTAGTTTTTCCTCCATAACACATCGGGCAGGTCTAGTTCAATATCCATACCACACCGGGCAGGTCTAGTTTGTCCTCCATACCACATCGGGCAGGTCTAGTTTATTATCCATACCACATCGGGCAGGTCTAGTTTATCCTCCATACCACATCGGGAAGGTCTAGTTTTTCATCCATACCACATCGGGCAGGTCTAGTTCAATATCCATACTACATCGGGCAGGTCTGGTTTATCCTCCATACCACATCGGGCAGGTCTAGTTTATTATCTATACCACATCGGGCAGGTCTAGTTTATCCTCCATACCACATTGGGCAGGTCTAGTTTATCATCCATACCACATCGGGCAGGTCTAGTTCAATATCCATACCACATCGGGCAGGTCTGGTTTATCCTCCATACCACATCGGGCAGGTCTAGTTTATTATCGATACCACATCGGGCAGGTCTAGTTTAGCCTCCATACCACATCGGACAAGTCTAGTTTATCCTCCATACCACATCGGGCAGGTCTAGTTTAGCCTCCATACCACATCGGACAAGTCTAGTTTATCCTCCATACCACATCGGGCAGGTCTAGTTTATCCTCCATACCACATCGGGCAGGTCTAGTTTATTATCCATATCACATCGGGCAGGTCTAGTTTATCCTTGATACCACATCGGGCAGGTCTAGTTTATCCTCCATACCACATCGGGCAGGTCTAGTTCATTATCCATACCAAATCGGGCAGGTCTTGTTTATCCTCCATACCACATCGGGCAGGTCTTGTTTATTATCCATAACACATCGGGAAGGTCCAGTTTATCCTCCATACCACATCGGGCATGTCTAGTTTATTATCCATACCACATCTGGCAGGTCTAGTTTATCCTCCATACCACATCGGGCAGGTTTAGTACATTATCCATACCACATCGGGCACGTCTAGTTTATCCTCCATACCACATCGGGCAGGTCTAGTTTATCCTCTATACCACATCGGGCAGGTCTAGTATATTATCCGTACCACATCGGGCAGGTCTAGTTTATCCTTGATACCACATCAGCCAGGTCTAGTTTATTATCCATACCACATCGGGCAGGTCTAGTTTATCCTCCATACCACATCGAGCAGGTCTAGTTCATTATCCATACCACATCGGGAAGGTCAAGTTTATCTTCCATACCACATCGGGCAGGTCTAGTTTATAATCCGTACCACATCGGCCAGGTCTAGTTTATTATCCATACCACATCGTCCAGATCTAGTTTATTATCCATACCACATCGGGCAGGTGTAGTTTATCCTCCATACCACATCGGCCAGGTCTAGTTTATTATCCATACCAAATCGGCCAGGTCTAGTTTATTATCCATACCAAATCGGGCAGGTCTAGTTTATCCTCCAAACCACATCGGGCAGGTCAAGTTTATCTTCCATAGCACATCGGGCAGGTCTAGTTTATTATCCAAACCACATCGGGCAGGTCTAGTTTATCCTCCATACCACATCGGGCAGGTCTAGTTCATTATCCATACCACATCGGGCAGGTCTAGTTTATTATCCATACCACATCGGGCAGGTCTAGTTTATCATCCATACCACATCGGGCAGGTCTAGTTTTTCCTCCATACCACATCGGGCAGGTCTAGTTCAATATCCATACCACATCGGGCAGGTCTAGTTTGTCCTCCATACCACATCGGGCAGGCCTAGTTTATTATCCATACCAAATCGGGCAGGTCTAGTTTATTATCCATACCAAATCGGGCAGGTCTAGTTTATCCTCCATACCACATTGGGCAGGTCAAGTTTATCTTCCATAGCACATCGGGCAGGTCTAGTTTATTATCCAAACCACATCGGGCAGGTCTAGTTTATCCTCCATACCACATCGGGCAGGTCTAGTTTATTATCCATACCACATCGGGCAGGTCTAGTTTATTATCCATACCACATCGGGCAGGTCTAGTTTATCCTCCATACCATATCGAGCAGGTCTAGTTCATTATCCATACCACATCGGGCAGGTCAAGTTTATCTTCCATACCACATCGGGCAGGAATAGTTTATAATCCGTACCACATCGGCCAGGTCTAGTTTATTATCCATACCACATCGGCCAGATCTAGTTTATTATCCATACCACATCAGGCAGGTGTAGTTTATCCTCCATACCACATCGGCCAGGTCTAGTTTATTATCCATACCAAATCGGCCAGGTCTAGTTTATTATCCATACCAAATCGGGCAGGTCTAGTTTATCCTCCATACCACATCGGGCAGGTCTAGTTTATTATCCATATCACATCGGGCAGGTCTAGTTTATCCTTGATACCACATCGGGCAGGTCTAGTTTATCCTCCATACCACATCGGGCAGGTCTAGTTTATCCTCCATACCACATCGGGCAGGTCTAGTTTATTATCCATACCACATCGGGCAGGTCTAGTTTATCCTTGATACCACATCGGGCAGGTCTAGTTTATCCTCCATACCACATCGGGCAGGTCTAGTTTATCCTCCATACCACATCGGGCTGGTCTAGTTTATCCTCCATACCACATCGAGCAGGTCTAGTTTATTATCCATACCACATCGGGCAGGTCTAGTTTATCCTCCATACCACATCGGGCAGGTCTAGTTTATTATCCATACCACATCGGGCAGGTCTAGTTTATCCTCCATACCACATCGAGCAGGTCTAGTTTATTATCCATACCACATCAGGCAGGTGTAGTTTATCCTCCATACCACATCGGCCAGGTCTAGTTTATTATCCATACCAAATCGGCCAGGTCTAGTTTATTATCCATACCAAATCGGGCAGGTCTAGTTTATCCTCCATACCACATCGGGCAGGTCTAGTTTATTATCCATATCACATCGGGAAGGTCTAGTTTATCCTTGATACCACATCGGGCAGGTCTAGTTTATCCTCCATACCACATCGGGCAGGTCTAGTTTATCCTCCATACCACATCGGGCTGGTCTAGTTTATCCTCCATACCACATCGGGCAGGTCTAGTTTATTATCCATACCACATCGGGCAGGTCTAGTTTATCCTTGATACCACATCGGGCAGGTCTAGTTTATCCGCCATACCACATCGGGCAGGTCTAGTTCATTATCCATACCAAATCGGGCAGGTCTTGTTTATCCTCCATACCACATCGGGCAGGTCTTGTTTATTATCCATAACACATCGGGAAGGTCCAGTTTATCCTCCATACCACATCGGGCATGTCTTGTTTATTATCCATACCACATCTGGCAGGTATAGTTTATCCTCCATTCCACATCGGGCAGGTTTAGTACATTATCCATACCACATCGGGCACGTCTAGTTTATCCTCCATACCACATCGGGCACGTCTAGTTTATCCTCCATACCACATCGGGCAGGTCTAGTTTATCCTCCATACCACATCAGGCAGTTCTATTTCACAATAATCCACTACCACTCTGAGTAGTACAACAACAATAATCCACTACCACCCCGGGTAGGACAACGACATTAATCGACTACCACTACGGGTATGATAACAACAATATTCCACTACCACTACGGGCATTACTAGTTTATTATCCATTCTACAATTGGCAGGTCTTGTTTATCCTACATACCACATCGGTCAGGTCTATTTTATTATCCATACCACATCGGCCAGGTCTAGTTTATTATCCATCCCACATTGGGCAGGTCTAGTTTATCCTCCATACCACATAGGGAAGGTCTAGTTCAGTATCCATACCACATCGGGCAGGTCAAGTTTATCTTCCATACCACATCGGGCAGGTCTAGTTTATTATCCATACCACATCGGCCAGATCCAGTTTATCCTCCATACCACATCGGGCAGGTCTAGTTCATTATCTATACCACATCGTGCAGGTCTTGTTTATTATCCATACCACATCGGGCAGGTCTAGTTTATCCTCCATACCACATCGGGCAGGTCTAGTTCATTATCCTTACCACATCGGGCAGGTCTAGTTTATCTTCCACACCACATCGGGCAGGTCTAGTTCACAATAATCCACTACCACTCCGAGTAGGACAACAACAATAATCCACTACCACCCCGGGTAGGACAACGACATTAATCCACTACGACTACGGGTATGATAACAAAAATATTCCACTACCACTACGGGCTTGTCTAGTTTATTATCCATTCTACATCGGGCAAGTCTAGTTTATCCTCCATACCACATCGGCCAAGTCTAGATTATTATCCATACCACATCGGGCAGGTCTAGTTTATTATCCATACCACATCGGGCAGGTCTAGTTTATCCTTGATACCACATCGGCCAGGTCTATTTTATTATCCATACCACATCGGGCAGGTCTTGTTTATCCTCCATACCACATCGGGCAGGTCTAGTTTATTATCCATACCACATCGGTCAGGTCAAGTTTATCTTCCATACCACATCGGGCAGGTCTAGTTTATTATCCATACCACATCGGGCAGGTCCAGTTTATCCTCCAAACCACATCGGGCAGGTCTAGTTCATTATTCATACCACATCGGGCAGGTTTTGTTTATTATCCATACCACATCGGGCAGGTCTAGTTTATCCTCTATACCACATCGGGAAGGTCAAGTACATTATCCATACCACATCGGGCAGATCTAGTTTATCCTCCATACCACATCGGGCAAGTCTAGTTTATTATCCATACCATATCGGGCAGGTCTAGTTTATCCTCCATACCACATCGGGCAGGTTTAGTACATTATCCATACCACATCGGGCACGTCTAGTTTATCCTCCATACCACATCGGGCAGGTCTAGTTTTCCTCCATACCACATCGGGCAGGTCTAGTTCACAATAATCCACTACCACTCCGAGTAGGACAACAACAATAATCCACTACCACCCCGGGTAGGACAACGACATTAATCCACTACCACTACGGGTATGATAACAAAAATATTCCACTACCACTACGGGCATGTCTAGTTTATTATCCATTCTACATCGGGCAGGTCTTTTTTATCCTCCATACCACATCGGCCAGGTCTATTTTATTATCCATACCACATCGGCCAGGTCTAGTTTTTTATGCATACCACATTGGGCAGGTCTAGTTTATCCTCCATACCACATCGGGGAGGTCTAGTTCAGTATCCATACCACATCGGGCAGGTGATGTTTATCTTCCATACCACATCGGGCAGGTCTAGTTTATTATCCATACCACATCGGGAAGGTCTAGGTCATTATTCATACCACATCGGGCCGGTTTTGTTTATTATCCATACCACATCGGGCAGCTCTAGTTTATCCTCTATACCACATCGGGAAGGTCAAGTACTTTATCCATACCACATCGGGCAAATCTAGTTCATCCTCCATACCACATCGGGCAGGTCTAGTTTTTCCTCCATACCACATCGGGCAGGTCTTGTTTATTATCCATACCACATCGGGAAGGTCTTGTTTATCCTCCATACCACATCGGGCACGTCTAGTTTATCCTCCATACCACATCGGGCACGTCTAGTTTATTATCCATACCACATCGGGCAGGTCTAGTTTATCCTCGTTACCACATCGGCCAGGTCTAGTTTATTATCCATACCACATCGGGCAGGTCTAGTTTATTCTCCATACCACATCGGGCAGGTCTAGTTCATTATCCTTTCCACATCGGGCAAGTCTAGTTTATTATCCATACCACTTCGGGCAGGTCTAGTTTATCCTCCATACCACATCGTGGAGGTCTAGTTCATTATCCATACCACATCGGGGAGGTCTTGTTCATTATCCATACCTCATCGGGCAGGTCAAGTATATCTTCCATACCACATCGGGCAGGTCTAGTTTAACCTCCATACCACATCGGGCAGGTCTAGTTCATTATCCATACCACATCGGGCAGGTCTAGTTTATTATCCATACCACATCGGGAAGGTCTAGTTTATCCTCCATACCACATTGGGCAGGTCTAGTTTATCTTCCATACCACATCGGACAGGTCTAGTTTATCCTTGATACTACATCGGACAGGTCTATTTTATTATCCATACCACATCGGGCAGGTCTTTTTATCCTCCATAACACATCAGGCAGGTCTAGTTTATTATCCATACCACTTCGGGCATGTCTAGTTTATCCTCCATACCACTTCGGGCAGGTCTAGTTTATCCTCCATACCACATTGGGGAGGTCTAGTTCAATATCCATACCTCATCGGGCAGGTCAAGTATATCTTCCATACCAAATCGGACAGGTCTAGTTTACTATCCATACCACATCGGGCAGGTCTAGTTTATCCTCCATACCACATCCGGCAGGTCTAGTTTTTCCTCCATACCACATCAGGCAGGTCTAGTTCATTATCCATACCACATCGGGCAGGTCTAGTTTGTCCTCCATACCACATCGGGCAAGTCTAGTTTATTATCCATACCACATCGGGCAGGTCTAGTTCTTCCTCCACACAACATCGGGCAGGTCTAGTTCAATATCCATACCACATCGGGCTGGTCTAGTTTGTCCTCCATACCACATCGGGAAGGTCTAGTTTATTATCCATACCACATCGGGCAGGTCTAGTTTATCCTCCATACCACATCGGGCAGGTCAAGTTTATCTTCCATAGCACATCGGGAAGGTCTAGTTTATTATCCAAACCACATCGGGCAGGTCTAGTTTATCCTCCATACCACATCGGGCAGGTCTAGTTCATTATCCATACCACATCGGGCAGGTCTAGTTTATTATCCATACCACATCGGGCAGGTCTAGTTTATTATCCATACCACATCGGGCAGGTCTAGTACATTATCCATACCAAATCGGGCAGGTCTAGTTTATCCTCCATACCACATCGGGCAGGTCTAGTTTTTCCTCCAGACCACATCGGGCAGGTCTAGTTCAATATCCATACCACATCGGGCAGGTCTAGTTTGTCCAACATACCACATCGGGCAGGTCTAGTTTATTATCCATACCACATCGGGCAGGTCTTGTTTATCCTCCATACCATATCGGGCAGGTCTAGGTCATTATTCATACCACATCGGGCCGGTGTTGTTTATTATCCATACCACATCGGGCAGGTCTAGTTTATCCTCTATACCACATCGGGAAGGTCAAGTACATTATCCATACCACATCGGTCAGATCTAGTTTATCCTCCATACCACATCGGGCAGGTCTAGTTTTTCCTCCATACCACATCGGGCAGGTCTAGTTTATTATCTATACCACATCGGGCAGGTCTAGTTTATCCTCCATACCACATCGGGCAGGTCTTGTTTATCCTCCATAACACATCGGGCAGATCTAGTTTATTATCCATACCACATCGGGCAGGTCTAGTTCATTATCCATACCACATCGGGCACGTCTTGTTTATCCTCCATACCACATTGGGCAGGTGTAGTTTATTATCCATAACACATCGGGAAGGTCCAGTTTATCCTCCATACCACATCGGGCATGTCTAGTTTATTATCCATACCACATCGGGCAGGTCTAGTTTATCCTCCATACCACATCGGGCATGTTTAGTACATTATCCATACCACATCGGGCACGTCTAGTTTATCCTCCATACCACATCGGGCAGGTCTAGTTTATTATCCATACCACATCGGGCAGGTCTAGTTCATTATCCATACCACATCGGGCAGGTCTTGTTTATCCTCCATACCACATTGGGCAGGTGTAGTTTATTATCCATAACACATCGGGAAGGTCCAGTTTATCCTCCATACCACATCGGGCATGTCTAGTTTATTATCCATACCACATCGGGCAGGTCTAGTTTATCCTCCATACCACATCGGGCATGTTTAGTACATTATCCATACCACATCGGGCACGTCTAGTTTATCCTCCATACCACATCGGGCAGGTCTAGTTTTCCTCCATACCACATCGGGCAGGTCTAGTTCACAATAATCCACTACCACTCTGAATAGGACAACAACAATAATCCACTACCACCCCGGGTAGGACAACGACATTAATCCACTACCACTACGGGTATGATAACAAAAATATTCCACTACCACTACGGGCATGTCTATTTTATTATCCATTCTACATCGGGCAGGTCTTGTTTATCCTCCATACCACATCGGCCAGGTCTATTTTATTATCCATACCACATCGGCCAGGTCTAGTTTATTATCCATACCACGTTGGGCAGGTCTAGTTTATCCTCCATACCACATCGGGCAGGTCAAGTTTATCTTCCATACCACATCGGGCACGTCTAGTTTATTATCCATACCACATCGGGCAGGTCCAGTTTATCCTCCATACCACATCGGGCAGGTCTAGTTTATTATCCATACCACATCGGCCAGGTCTAGTTTATTATCCATACCACTTCGGGCAGGTCTAGTTTATCCTCCATACCACATCGGGGAGGTCTAGTTCATTATCCATACCTCATCGGGCAGGTCAAGTATATCTTCCATACCAAATCGGGCAGGTCTAGTTTATTATCCATACCACATCGGGCAGGTCTAGTTTATCCTCCATACCACATCGGGCAGGTCTAGTTCATTATCCATACCACTTCGGCCAGGTCTAGTTTATTATCCATACCACATTGGGCAGGTCTATTTTATCCTCCATACCACATCGGGGAGGTCTAGTTCAGTATCCATACCACATCGGGCAGGTCAAGTTTATCTTCCATACAACATCGGGCAGGTCTAGTTTATTATCCATACCACATCGGGCAGGTCCAGTTTATCCTCCATACCACATCTGGCAGGTCTAGTTCATTATTCATACCACATCGGGCAGGTTTTGTTTATTATCCATACAACATCAGGCAGGTCTAGTTTATCCTCTATACCACATCGGGAAGGTCAAGTACTTTATCCATACCACATCGGGCAGATCTAATTTATCCTCCTTACCACATCGGGCAGGTCTAGTTTATCCTCCATACCACATCGGGGAGGTCTAGTTCAGTATCCATACCACATCGGGCAGGTCAAGTTTATCTTCCATACCACATCGGGCAGGTCTAGTTTATTATCCATACCACATCGGGCAGGTCCAGTTTATCCTCCATACCACATCGGGCAGGTCTAGTTCATTATTCATACCACATCGGGCAGGTTTTGTTTATTATCCATACCACATCGGGCAGGTCTAGTTTATCCTCTATACCACATCGGGAAGGTCAAGTACATTATCCATACCACATCGGGCAGCTCTAGTTTATCCTCCATACCACATCAGGCAGGTCTAGTTTTTCCTCCATACCACATCGGGCAGGTCTAGTTTATCCTCCATACCACATCGGGCAGGTCTTGTTTATTATCCATACCACATCGGGCAGGTCTTGTTTATCCTCCATACCACATCGGGCACGTCTAGTTTATCCTCCATACCACATCGGGCAGGTCTAGTTTATTATCCATACCACATCGGACATGTCTAGTTTATTATCCATACCACATCGGGCAGGTTTAGTTTATCCTCCATACCACATCGGGCAGGTCTAGTTTATCCTCCATACCACATCGGGCAGGTCTAGTTCACAATAATCCACTACCACTCCGAGTAGGACAACAACAATTATCCACTACCACCCCGGGTAGGACAACGACATTAACCCACTACCACTACGGGTATGATAACAACAATATTCCACTACCACTACGGGCATGTCTAGTTTATTATACATTCTACATCGGGCAGGTCTAGTTTATCCTCCATACCACATCGGTCAGGTCTAGTTTATTATCCATACCACATCGGGCAGGTCTAGTTTATTATCCATACCACTTCGGGCAGGTCTAGTTTATCCTCCATACCACTTCGGGCAGGTCTAGTTTATCCTCCATACCACATTGGGGAGGTCTAGTTCATTATCCATACCTCATCGGGCAGGTCAAGTATATCTTCCATACCAAATCGGGCAGGTCTAGTTTACTATCCATACCACATCGGGCAGGTCTAGTTTATCCTCCATACCACATCCGGCTGGTCTAGTTTTTCCTCCATACCACATCAGGCAGGTCTAGTTCAATATCCATACCACATCGGGCAGGTCTAGTTTGTCCTCCATACCACATCGGGCAGGTCTAGTTTATTATCCATACCACATCGGGCAGGTCTAGTTTATCCTCTATACCACATCGGGCAGGTCTAGTTTTTCCTCCATACCACATCGGGCAGGTCAAGTTCAATATCCATACCACATCGGGCAGGTCTAGTACATTATCGATACCAAATCGGGCAGGTCTAGTTCATCCTCCATGCCACATCGGACAGGTCTAGTTCTTCCTCCATACAACATCGGGCAGGTCTAGTTCAATATCCATACCACATCGGGCAGGTCTAGTTTGTCCTCCATACCACATCGGGAAGGTCTAGTTTATTATCCAAACCACATCGGGCAGGTTTAGTTTATCCTCCATACCACATCGGGCAGGTCTAGTTCATTATCCATACCACATTGGGCAGGTCTAGTTTATTATCCATACCACATCGGGCAGGTCTAGTTTATTATCCATACCACATCGGGCAGGTCTAGTACATTATCCATACCAAATCGGGCAGGTCTAGTTTATCCTCCATACCACATCGGGCAGGTCTAGTTTTTCCTCCAGACCACATCGGGCAGGTCTATTTCAATATCCATACCACATCGGGCAGGTCTAGTTTATTATCCAAACCACATCGGGCAGGTTTAGTTTATCCTCCATACCACATCGGGCAGGTCTAGTTCATTATCCATACCACATTGGGCAGGTCTAGTTTATTATCCATACCACATCGGGCAGGTCTAGTTTATTATCCATACCACATCGGGCAGGTCTAGTACATTATCCATCCCAAATCGGGCAGGTCTAGTTTATCCTCCATACCACATCGGGCAGGTCTAGTTTTTCCTCCAGACCACATCGGGCAGGTCTATTTCAATATCCATACCACATCGGGCAGGTCTAGTTTGTCCTCCATACCACATCGGGCAGGTCTAGTTTATTATCCATACCACATCGGGAAGGTCTTGTTTATCCTCCATACCATATCGGGCAGGTCTAGGTCATTATTCATACCACATCGGGCCGGTGTTGTTTATTATCCATACCACATCGGGCAGGTCTAGTTTATCCTCTATACCACATCGGGAAGGTCAAGTACATTATCCATACCACATCGGGCAGATCTAGTTTATCCTCCATACCACATCGGGCAGGTCTAGTATTTCCTCCATACCACATCGGGCAGGTCTAGTTTATTATCTATACCACATCGGGCAGGTCTAGTTTATCCTCCATA
This sequence comes from Lupinus albus, assembly GCA_009771035.1. NCBI lineage: Eukaryota > Viridiplantae > Streptophyta > Magnoliopsida > Fabales > Fabaceae > Lupinus > Lupinus albus. Next base: position 6,965,074 of record CM020008.1, on the reverse strand, counting down.
CCACATCGGGCAGGTCTTGTTTATCCTCCATACCACATCGGGCAGGTCTAGTTTATTATCCATACCACATCGGGCATGTCTAGTTCATTATCCATACCACATCGGGCAGGTCTTGTTTATCCTCCATACCACATTGGGCAGGTGTAGTTTATTATCCATAACACATCGGGAAGGTCCAGTTTATCCTCCATACCACATCGGGCATGTCTAGTTTATTATCCATTCCACATCGGGCAGGTCTAGTTTATCCTCCATACCACATCGGGCATGTTTAGTACATTATCCATACCACATCGGGCACGTCTAGTTTATCCTCCATACCACATCGGGCAGGTCTAGTTTTCCTCCATACCACATCGGGCAGGTCTAGTTCACAATAATCCACTACCATTCTGAATAGGACAACAACAATAATCCACTACCACCCCAGGTAGGACAACGACATTAATCCACTACCACTACGGGTATGATAACAAAAATATTCCACTACCACTACGGGCATGTCTATTTTATTATCCATTCTACATCGGGCAGGTCTCGTTTATCCTCCATACCACATCGGCCAGGTCTATTTTATTATCCATACCATATCGGCCAGGTCTAGTTTATTATCCATACCACATTGGGCAGGTCTAGTTTATCCTCCATACCACATCGGGGAGGTCTAGTTCAGTATCCATACCACATCGGGCAGGTCAAGTTTATCTTCCATACCACATCGGCCAGGTCTAGTTTATTATCCATACCACATCGGGCAGGTCCAGTTTATCCTCCATACCACATCGGGCAGGTCTAGTTTATTATCCATACCACATCGGCCAGGTCTAGTTTATTATCCATACCACTTCGGGCAGGTCTAGTTTATCCTCCATACCACATCGGGCAGGTCAAGTTTATCTTCCATAGCACATCGGGCAGGTCTAGTTTATTATCCAAACCACATCGGGCAGGTCTAGTTTATCCTCCATACCACATCGGGGAGGTCCAGTTCATTATCCATACCACATTGGGCAGGTCTAGTTTATCCTCCATACCACATCGGGGAGGTCTAGTTCAGTATCCATACCACATCGGGCAGGTCAAGTTTATCTTCCATACCACATCGGGCAGGTCTAGTTTATTATCCATACCACATCGGGCAGGTCCAGTTTATCCTCCATACCACATCTGGCAGGTCTAGTTCATTATTCATACCACATCGGGCAGGTTTTGTTTATTATCCATACAACATCGGGCAGGTCTAGTTTATCCTCTATACCACATCGGGACGGTCAAGTACATTATCCATACCACATCGGGCAGGTCTAGTTTTTCCTCCATACCACATCGGGCAGGTCTAGTTTATCCTCCATACCACATCGGGCATGTCTTGTTTATTATCCATACCACATCGGGCAGGTCTTGTTTATCCTCCATACCACATCGGGCACTTCTAGTTTATCCTCCATACCACATCGGGCAGGTCTAGTTTATTATCCATACCACATCGGGCAGGTCTAGTTAATTATTCATACCACATCGGGAAGGTTTTGTTTATTATCCATACCACATCGGGCAGGTCTAGTTTATCCTCTATACCACATCGGGAAGGTCAAGTACATTATCCATACCACATCGGGCAGATCTAGTTTATCCTCCATACCACATCGGGCATGTCTAGTTTATTATCCATTCTACATCGGGCAGGTCTTGTTTATCCTCCATACCACATCGGCCAGGTCTATTTAATTATCCATACCACATCGGCCAGGTCTAGTTTATTATGCATACCACATTGGGCAGGTCTAGTTTATCCTCCACACCACATCGGGGAGGTCTAGTTCAGTATCCATACCACATCGGGCATGTCAAGTTTATCCTCCAATCCACATCGGGCAGGTCTAGTTTATTATCCATACCACATCGGGCAGGTCCAGTTTATCCTCCATACCACATCGAGCAGGTCTAGTTCATTATTCATACCACATCGGGCAGGTTTTGTTTATTATCCATACCACATCGGGCAGGTCTAGTTTATCCTCTATACCACATCGGGAAGGTCAAGTACATTATCCATACCACATCGGGCAGATCTAGTTTATCCTCCATACCACATCGGGCAGGTCTAGTTTATCCTCCATACCACATCGGGCAGGTCTAGTTTTTCCTCCATACCACATCGGGCAGGTCTTGTTTATTATCCATACCACATCGGGCAGGTCTTGTTTATCCTCCATACCACATCGGGCACGTCTAGTTTATCCTCCATACCACATCGGGCAGGTCTAGTTTATCCTCGTTACCACATCGGTCAGGTCTAGTTTATTATCCATACCACTTCGGGCAGGTCTAGTTTATCCTCCATACCACTTCGGGCAGGTCTAGTTTATCCCCCATACCACATTGGGGAGGTCAAATATATCTTCCATACCAAATCGGGCAGGTCTAGTTTACTATCCAAACCACATCGGGCAGGTCTAGTTTATCCTCCATACCACATCGGGCAGGTCTAGTTTTTCCTCCATACCACATCAGGCAGGTCTAGTTCAATATCCATACCACATCGGGCAGGTCTAGTTTGTCCTCCATACCACATCGGGCAGGTCTAGTTTATTATCCATACCACATCGGGCAGGTCTAGTACATTATCCATACCAATTCGGGCAAGTCTAGTTTATCCTCCATACCACATCGTGCAGGTCTAGTTTATACTCCATACCACATCGGCCATGTCTAGTTTATTATCCATACCACATCGGGCAGGTCTAGTTTATTATCCATACCACTTCGGGCAGGTCTAGTTTATCCTCCATACCACATCGGGCAGATCTAGTTTATCCTCGTTACCACATCGGCCAGGTCTAGTTTATTATCCATACCACATCGGGCAGGTCTAGTTTATCCTCCATACCACATCGGGCAGGTCTAGTTCATTATCCTTTCCACATCGGGCAAGTCTAGTTTATTATCCATACCACTTCGGGCAGGTCTAGTTTATCCTCCATACCACATCGTGGAGGTCTAGTTCATTATCCATACCACATCGGGGAGGTCTAGTTCATTATCCATACCTCATCGGGAAGATCAAGTATATCTTCCACACCACATCGGGCAGGTCTAGTTTAACCTCCATACCACATCGGGCAGGTCTAGTTCATTATCCATACCACATCGGGCAAGTCTAGTTTATTATCCATACCACATCGGGAAGGTCTAGTTTATCCTCCATACCACATCGGGCAGGTCTAGTTTATCTTCCATACCACATCGGGCAGGTCTAGTTTATCCTTGATACTACATCGGCCAGGTCTATTTTATTATCCATACCACATCGGGCAGGTCTTTTTATCCTCCATACCACATCGGGCAGGTCTAGTTTATTATCCATACCACATCGGGCAGGTCTAGTTTATCCTCCATACCACATCGGGCAGGTCTAGTTCACAATAATCCACTACCACTCCGAGTAGGACAACAACAATTATCCACTACCACCCTGGGTAGGACAACGACATTAATCCACTACCACTACGGGTATGATAACAACAATATTCCACTACCACTACGGGCATGTCTAGTTTATTATCCATTCTACATCGGGCAGGTCTAGTTTATCCCCCATACCACATCAGCCAGGTCTAGATTATCATCCATACCAGATCGGGCAGGTCCAGTTTATTATCTATACCACTTCGGGCAGGTCAAGTTTATCCTCCATACCACTTGAGGCAGGTCTAGTTTATCCTCCATACTACATAGGGGAGGTCTAGTTCATTATCCATACCTCATCGGGCAGGTCAAATATATCTTCCATACTAAATCGGGATGGTCTTGTTTACTATCCATACCACATCGGGCAGGTCTAGTTTATCCTCCATACCACATCGGGCAGGTCTAGTTTTTCCTCCATACCACATCAGGCAGGTCTAGTTCAAAATCCATTCCACATCGGGCAGGTCTAGTTTATCCTCCATACCACATCGGGCAGATCTAGTTTATTATCCATACCACATCGGGCAGGTCTAGTTTATCATCCATACCACATCGGGCAGGTCTAGTATATTATCCATACCAAATCGGGCAGGTCTAGTTTATCCTCCATACCACATCGGGCAGGTCTAGTTTTTCCTCCATACCACATCAGGCAGGTCTAGTTCAATATCCATACCACATCGGGCAGGTCTAGTACATTATCCATCCCAAATCGGGCAGGTCTAGTTTATCCTCCATACCACATCGGACAAGTCTAGTTCTTCCTCCATACAACATCGGGAAGGTCTAGTTCAATATCCATACCACATCGGGCAGGTCTAGTTTGTCCTCCATACCACATCGGGAAGGTCTAGTTTATTATCCATACCACATCGGGCAGGTCTAGGTTATCCTCCATACCACATCGGGCAGGTCAAGTTTATCTTCCATAGCACATCGGGAAGGTCTAGTTTATTATCCAAACCACATCGGGCAGGTCTAGTTTATACTCCATACCACATCGGGCAGGTCTAGTTCATTATCCATACCACATCGGGCAGGTCTAGTTTATTATCCATACCACATCGGACAGGTCTAGTTTATTATCCATACCACATCGGGCAGGTCTAGTACATTATCCATACCAAATCGGGCAGGTCTAGTACATTATCCATACCACATCGGGCAGGTCTAGTTTATTATCCATACCACATCGGGCAGGTCTAGTTTATTATCCATACCACATCGGGCAGGTCTAGTTTATTATCCATACCACATCGGGCAGGTCTAGTACATTATCCATACCACATCGGGCAGGTCTAGTTTATTATCCATACCACATCGGGCAGGTCTAGTTTATCCTCCATACCACATCGGGCAGGTCTAGTTTTTCCTCCATACCGCATCAGGCAGGTCTAGTTCAAAATCCATTCCACATCGGGCAGGTCTTGTTTATCCTCCATACCACATCGGCCAGGTCTATTTTATTATCCATACCACATCGGCCAGGTCTAGTTTATTATCCATACCACGTTGGGCAGGTCTAGTTTATCCTTGATACCGCATCGGACAGGTCTAGTTTATCCTCCATACCACATCGGGCAGATCTAGTTTATTATCCATACCACATCAGGCAGGTCTAGTTTATCATCCATACCACATCGGGCAGGTCTAGTATATTATCCATACCAAATCGGGCAGGTCTAGTTTATCCTCCATACCACATCGGGCAGGTCTAGTTTTTCCTCCATACCACATCGGGCAGGTCTAGTTCAATATCCATACCACATCGGGCAGGTCTAGTACATTATCCATCCCAAATCGGGCAGGTCTAGTTTATCCTCCATACCACATCGGATAGGTCTAGTTCTTCCTCCATACAACATCGGGAAGGTCTAGTTCAATATCCATACCACATCGGGCAGGTCTAGTTTGTCCTCCATACCACATCGGGAAGGTCTAGTTTATTATCCATACCACATCGGGCAGGTCTAGTTTATCCTCCATACCACATCGGGCAGGTCAAGTTTATCTTCCATAGCACATCGGGAAGGTCTAGTTTATTATCCAAACCACATCGGGCAGGTCTAGTTTATCCTCCATACCACATCGGGCAGGTCTAGTTCATTATCCATACCACATCAGGCAGGTCTAGTTTATTATCCATACCACATCGGGCAGGTCTAGTTTATTATCCATACCACATCGGGCAGGTCTAGTACATTATCCATACCAAATCGGGCAGGTCTAGTTTATCCTCCATACCACATCGGGCAGGTCTAGTTTTTCCTCCAGACCACATCGGGCAGGTCTAGTTCAATATCCATACCACATCGGGCAGGTCTAGTTTGTCCTCCATACCACATCGGGCAGGTCTAGTTTATTATCCATACCACATCGGGCAGGTCTTGTTTATCCTCCATACCATATCGGGCAGGTCTAGTTTATTAAACATACCACATCGGGCAGGTCTAGTTTATTATGCATACCACATCGGGAAGGTCTAGTTTATCCTCCATACCACATCGGGAAAGTCTAGTTTTTCCTCCATACCACATCGGGCAGGTCTTGTTTATCCTCCATACCACATCGGGCAGGTCTAGTTTATTATCCATACCACATCGGGCAGGTCTAGTTCATTATCCATACCACATCGGGCATGTCTTGTTTATCCTCCATACCACATCGGGCAGGTGTAGTTTATTATCCATAACACATCGGGAAGGTCCAGTTTATCCTCCATACCACATCGGGCATGTCTAGTTTATTATCCATACCATATCGGGCAGGTCTAGTTTATCCTCCATATCACATCGGGCAGGTTTAGTACATTATCCATACCACATCGGGCACGTCTAGTTTATCCTCCATACAACATCGGGCAGGTCTAGTTTTCCTCCATACCACATCGGGCAGGTCTAGTTCACAATAATCCACTACCACTCTGAATAGGACAACAACAATAATCCACTACCACCCCGGGTAGGACAACGACATTAATCCACTACCACTACGGGTATGATAACAAAAATATTCCACTACCACTACGGGCATGTCTAGTTTATTATCCATTCTACATCGGGCAGGTCTTCTTTATCCTCCATACCACATCGGCCAGGTCTATTTTATTATCCATACCACATCGGCCAGGTCTAGTTTATTATCCATACCACATTGGGCAGGTCTAGTTTATCCTCCATACCACATCGGGGAGGTCTAGTTCAGTATCCATACCACATCGGGCAGGTCAAGTTTATCTTCCATACCACATCGGGCAGGTCTAGTTTATTATCCTTACCACATCGGGCAGGTCCAGTTTATCCTCCATACCACATCGGGCAGGTCTAGTTTATTATCCATACCACATCGGCCAGGTCAAGTTTATTATCCATACCACTTAGGGCAGGTCTAGTTTATCCTCCATACCACATCGGGGAGGTCTAGTTCATTATCCATACCTCATCGGGCAGGTCAAGTATATCTTCCATACCAAATCGGGCAGGTCTAGTTTATTATCCATACCACATCGGGCAGGTCTAGTTTATCCTCCATACCACATCGGGCAGGTCTAGTTCATTATCCATACCACATCGGCCAGGTCTAGTTTATTATCCATACCACATTGGGCAGGTCTAGTTTATCCTCCATACCACATCGGGCAGGCTTAGTACATTATCCATACCACATCGGGCACGTCTAGTTTATCCTCCATACCACATCGGGCAGGTCTAGTTTTCCTCCATACCACATCGGGCAGGTCTAGTTCACAATAATCCACTACCACTCTGAATAGGACAACAACAATAATCCACTACTACCCCGTGTAGGACAACGACATTAATCCACTACCACTACGTGTATGATAACAAAAATATTCCACTACCAATACGGGCATGTCTAGTTTATTATCCATTCTACATCGGGCATGTCTTGTTTATCCTCCATACCACATCGGACAGGTCTATTTTATTATCCATACCACATCGGCCAGGTCTAGTTTATTATCCATACCACATTGGGCAGGTCTAGTTTATCCTCCATACCACATCGGGGAGGTCTAGTACAGTATCCATACCACATCGGGCAGGTCAAGTTTATCTTCCATACCACATCGGGCAGGTCTAGTTTATTATCCATACCACATCGGGGAGGTCCAGTTTATCCTCCATACCACATCGGGCAGGTCTAGTTTATCATCCATACCACATCGGCCAGGTCTAGTTTATTATCCATACCACTTCGGGCAGGTCTAGTTTATCCTCCATACCACATCGGGGAGGTCTAGTTCATTATCCATACCACATCGGGCAGGTCAGGTTTATCTTCCATACCACATCGGGCAGGTCTAGTTTATTATCCATACCACATCGGGCAGGTCCAGTTTATCCTCCATACCACATCGGGCAGGTCTAGTTCATTATTCATACCACATCGGGCAGGTTTTGTTTATTATCCATACCACATCGGGCAGGTCTAGTTTATCCTCTATACCACATCGGGAAGGTCAAGTACATTATCCATACCACATCGGGCAGATCTAGTTTATCCTCCATACCACATCGGGCAGGTCTAGTTTTTCCTCCATACCACATCGGGCAGGTCTAGTTTATCCTCCATACCACATCGGGCAGGTCTTGTTTATTATCCATACCACATCGGGCAGGTCTTGTTTATCCTCCATACCACATCGGGCACGTCAAGTTTATCCTCCATACCACATCGGGCAGGTCTAGTTTATTATCCATCACACATCGGGCAGGTCTAGTTTATCCTCGTTACCACATCGGGCAGGTCTAGTTTATTATCCATACCACATCGGGCAGGTCTAGTTTATCCTCCATACCACATCGGGCAGGTCTAGTTCATTATCCTTACCACATCGGGCAGGTCTAGTTTATCTTCCATACCACATCGGGCAGGTCAAGTTTATTATCCATACCACATTGGGCAGGTCTAGTTTATCCTCCATACCACATCGGGCAGGTCTAGTTCACAATAATCCACTACCACTCCGAGTAGGACAACAACAATAATCCACTACCACCCCGGGTAGGACAACGACATTAATCCACTACCACTACGGGTATGATAACAACAATATTCCACTACCACTACGGGCATGTCTAGTTTATTATCCTTTCTACATCGGGCAGGTCTAGTTTATCCTCCATACCACATCGACCAGGTCTTGTTTATTATCCATACCATATCGGGCAGGTCTAGTTTATTATCCATACCACTTCGGGCAGGTCTAGTATATCAACCATACCACATCGGGGAGGTCTAGTTCATTATCCATACCTCATCGGGCAGGTCAAGTATATCCTCCATACCAAATCGGGCAGGTCTAGTTTATTATCCATACCACATCGGGCAGGTCTAGTTTATTATCCATACCACATCGGGCAGGTCTAGTTTATTATCCATACCACATCGGGCAGGTCTAGTTTATCCTCCATACCACATCGGCCAGGTCTAGTTTATTATCCATACCACATCGGCCAGGTCTAGTTTATCCTCCAAACCACATCGGGGAGGTCTAGTTCATTATCCATACCTCATCGGGCAGGTCAAGTATATCTTCCATACCAAATCGGGCAGGTCTAGTTTATTATCCATACCACATCGGGCAGGTCTAGTTTATCCTCCATACCACATCGGGCAGGTCTAGTTCATTATCCATACCACATCGGCCAAGTCTAGTTTATTATCCATACCACATCGGGAAGGTCTAGTTTATCCTCCATACCACATCGGGTAGGTCTAGTTTATCCACCATACCACATCGGGCAGGTCTAGTTTCCATACCACATTGGGCAGGTCTAGTTCAATATCCATACCACATCGGGCAGGTCTGGTTTATCCTCCATACCACATCGGGCAGGTCTAGTTTATTATCTATACCACATCGGGCACGTCTAGTTTATCCTCCATACCACATCGGGCAGGTCTAGTTTATCCTCCATACCACATCGGGCAGGTTTAGTATATTATCCATACCACATCGGGCAGGTCTAGTTTATTATCCATACCACATCGGCCAGGTCTCGTTTATTATCCATACCACATCGGGCAGGTCAAGTTTATCCTCCACACCACATCGGGCAATTTTAGTTCATTATCCATACCACATCGGGCAGGTCAAGTTTATCTTCCATACCACATCGGGCAGGTCTAGCTGATTATCCATACCACATCGGGCAGGTCTAGTTTATCCTCCATACCACATCGGGCATGTCTAGTTTATTATCCATACCACATCGGGCAGGTCTAGTTTATCCTCCATACCACATCGGGCAGGTTTAGTACATTATCCATACCACATCGGGCAAGTCTAGTTTATCCTCCATACCACATCGGGCAGGTCTAGTTTATCCTCCATACCACATCGGGCAGGTCTAGTTCACAATAATCCACTACCACTCCGAGTAGGACAACAACAATAATCCACTACCACCCCGGGTAGGACAACGACATTATTCCACTACCACTACGGGTATGATAACAACAATATTCCACTACCATTACGAGCATGTCTAGTTTATTATCCATTCTACATCTGGTAGGTCTTGTTTATCCTCCATACCACATCGGCCAGGTCTAGCTTATTATCCATACCACATCGGCCAGGTCTAGTTTATTATCCATACCACATTGGGTAGGTCTAGTTTATCCTCCATACCACATCGGGGAGGTCCAGTTTATCCTCCATACCACATCGGGCAGGTCTAGTTTTTCCTCCATACCACATCAGGCAGGTCTAGTTCAATATCCATACCACATCGGGCAGGTCTGGTTTATTCTCCATACCACATCGGGCTGGTCTAGTTTATTATCTATACCACATCGGGCAGGACTAGTTTATCCTCCATACCACATTGGCCAGGTCTAGTTTATTATCCATACCACTTCGGGCAGGTCTACTTTATCCTCCATACCACTTCGGGCAGGTCTAGTTTATCCTCCATACCACATCGGGGAGGTCTAGTTCATTATCAATACCTCATCGGGCAGGTCAAGTATATCTTCCATACAAAATCGGGCAGGTCTAGTTTACTATCCATACCACATCGGGCAGGTCTAGTTTATCCCCCATACCACATCGGGCAGGTCTAGTTTTTCCTCCATACCACATCAGGCAGGTCTAGTTCAATATCCATACCACATCGGGCAGGTCTAGTTTGTCCTCCATACCACATCGGGCAGGTCTAGTTTATTATCCATACCACATCGGGCAGGTCTAGTTTATCATCCATACCACATCGGGGAGGTCTAGTATATTATCCATACCAAATCTGGCAGGTCTAGTTTATTCTCCATACCACATCGGGCAGGTCTAGTTTATTCTGCATACCACATCGGGTAGGTCTAGTTGATTATCCATACCACATCGGGCAGGTCAAGTATATCTTCCGTACCAAATCGGGCAGGTGTAGTTTATTATCCATACCACATCGCGCAGGTCTAGTTTATCCTCCATACCACATCGGTCAGGCCTAGTTCATTATCCATACCACATCGGGCAGGTCTAGTTTATTATCCATACCACATCGGGAAGGTCTAGTTTATCCTCCATACCACATCGGGCAGGTCTAGTTTATTATCCATACCACTTCGGGCAGGTCTAGTTTATCCTCCATACCACATCGGGGAGGTCTAGTTCATTATCCATACCTCATCGGGCAGGTCAAGTATATCTTCCGTACCAAATCGGGCAGGTGTAGTTTATTATCCATACCACATCGCGCAGGTCTAGTTTATCCTCCATACCACATCGGTCAGGCCTAGTTCATTATCCATGCCACATCGGGCAGGTCTAGTTTATTATCCATACCACATCGGGAAGGTCTAGTTTATCCTCCATACCACATCGGGCAGGTCTAGTTTATCCTCCATACCACATCGGGCAGGTCTAGTTTATTATCCATACCACATCGGGCAGGTCTAGTTTATCCTTGATACCACATCGGCCAGGTCTAGTTTATTATCCATACCGCATCGGGCATGTCTTGTTTATCCTCCATACCACATCGGGCAGGTCTAGTTTATTATCCATCCCACATTGGGCAGGTCTAGTTTATCCTCCATACCACATCGGGCAGGTCTAGTTCACAACAATCCACTACCACTCCGACTAGGACAACAACAACTATCCACTACCACCCCGGGTAGGACAACGACATTAAACCACTACCACTAAGGGTATGATAACAATAATATTCTACTACCACTACGGGCATGTCTAGTTTATTATCCATTCCACATCGGGCAGGTCTAGTTTATCCTCCATACCACATCGGTCAGGTCTAGTTTATTATCCATACCACATCGGCCAAGTCTAGTTTATTATCCATACCACTTCGGGCAGGTCTAGTTTATCCTCCATACCACATCGGGGAGGTCTTGTTCATTATCCATACCTCATCGGGCAGGTCAAGTTTATCTTCCATACCAAATCGGGCAGGTCTAGTTTATTATCCATACCACATCGGGCAGGTCTAGTTTATCCTCCATACCACATCGGGCAGGTCTAGTTCATTATCCATACCACATCGGTCAAGTTTAGTTTATTATCCATACCACATCGGGAAGGTCTAGTTTATCCTCCATACCACATCGGGCAGGTCTAGTTTATCCTCCATACCACATCGGGCAGGTCTAGTTTTTCCTCCATACTACATCAGGCAGGTCTAGTTCAATATCCATACCACATCGGACAAGTCTGGTTTTCCTCCATACCACATCGGGCAGGTCTAGTTTATTATCTATACCACATCGGGCAGGCCTAGTTTATCCTCCATACCACATCGGGCAGGTCTAGTTTATCCTCTATACCACATCGGGCAGGTCTAGTTTATTATCACATCGGGCAGGTCTAGTTTATCCTTGATACCACATCGGCCAGGACTAGTTTATTATCCATACCACATCGGGCAGGTCTAGTTTATCCTCCATACCACATCGGGCAGGTCTAGTTCATTATCCATACCACATCGGGCTGGTCAAGTTTATCTTCCACACCACATCGGGCAGGTCTAGTTTATTATCCATACCACATCGGGCAGGTCTAGTTTATCCTCCATACGACATCGGGCATGTCTAGTTTATTATCCATACCACATCGGGCAGGTCTAGTTTATCCTCCATACCACATCGGGCAGGTTTAGTACAATATCCATAGCACATCGGGCAAGTCTAGTTTATCCTCCATACAACATCGGGCAGGTCTAGTTTATCCTCCATACCACATTGGGCATGTCTAGTATATTATCTATACCACATCGGGCATGTCTAGTTTATCCTCCATACCACATCGGGCAGGTCTAGTTTATCCTCCATACCACATCGGGCAGGTCAAGTTTATTATCCATACCACATCGGGCAGGTCTAGTTTATCCTTGATACCACATCGGGCAAGTCTAGTTTATCCTCCATACCACATCGGGCAGGTCTAGTTCATTATCCATACCACATCGGGCAGGTCAAGTTTATCTTCCATACCACATCGGGCAGGTGTAGTTTATTATGCATACCACATCGGGCAGGTCTAGTTTATCCTCCATACCACATCGGGTATGTCTAGTTTATTATCCATACCACATCGGGCAGATCTAGTTTATTATCCATACCACATCGGGCAGGTCTAGTTTATTGTCCATACCACATCGGGCAGGTCTAGTTTATTGTCCATACCACATCGGGCAGGTCTAGTTTATTCTGCATACCACATCGGGTAGGTCTAGTTCATTATCCATACCACATCGGGCAGGTCTAGTTTATCCTCCATACCACATCGGGCAGGTCTAGTTTATCCTCCATACCACATCGGGCAGGTCTAGTTTATCCTCCATACCACATCGGGCAGGTCTAGTTTATTATCCATACCACATCGGGCAGGTCTAGTTTATCCTCCATACCACATCGGGCAGGTCTAGTTCATTATCCATACCACATCGGGCAGATCTAGTTTATTATCCATACCACATCGGGCAGGTCTAGTTTATTGTCCATACCACATCGGGCAGGTCTAGTTTATTGTCCATACCACATCGGGCAGGTCTAGTTTATTCTGCATACCACATCGGGTAGGTCTAGTTCATTATCCATACCACATCGGGCAGGTCTAGTTTATCCTCCATACCACATCGGGCAGGTCTAGTTTATCCTCCATACCACATCGGGCAGGTCTAGTTTATCCTCCATACCACATCGGGCAGGTCTAGTTTATTATCCATACCACATTGGGCAGGTCTAGTTTATCCTCCATACCACATCGGGCAGGTCTAGTTCATTATCCATACCACATCGGGCAGGTCTAGTTTATCTTCCATACCACATCGGGCAGGTCTGGTTTATTATCCATACCTCATTGGGCATGTCTAGTTTATCCTCCATACCACATCGGGCAGGTCTAGTTCATTATCCATACCAAATCGGGCAGGTCTAGTTTATCCTCCATACCACATCTGTCATGTCTAGTTTATCCTCCATACCACATCGGGGAGGTCTAGTTTATTATCTATACCACATCGGGAAGGTCTAGTTTATTATCCATACCACATCGGGCAGGTCTAGTTTATCCTCCATACCACATCGGGCAGGTCTAGTTTATTCTCCATACCACATCGGGCAGGTATAGTTCACAATAATCCACTACCACTCCGAGTAGGACATCAACAATAATCCACTACCACCCCGGGTAGGACAACGACATTAATCCACTACCACTACGGGTATGATAAGAACAATATTCCACTACCACTACGGGTAGGATAACATCAATAAACCTCTACCACTTCGGGTAGGGTAGCAATAATAAACCACTACCACTTCGGTAGGGTAACAACAGTATCCTTACAAACATATTACCTCTTTCACATACCTCATTCACATCAGCGAGTATGATTTAGAGACACTTATCCCTTACCTTGGTGAGCGTTGGGGATCGGTTCCGAGTAACTTTAAAAGTGTCCTCCGCGATTTCCTCCAACCTTAGGATCTTTCCTCATTTCCACCAATAACAACAATGTCAGTCATTTATTCAAAATAACACATAAACAACTCGTATTTCATCATCAAACATACAAGGGTTTCACATATTTTCAAGATTTCTAAAACTACTTAAATACAAGTTTCCAAACATCTAAACATACATGATCATCTCATATGTCAACATCAAAGCACAAACTCATCATCCACATCTAACATTTCATCTCTTTCTCTTTTTAGTCATATTCTCATTTTGGGGGATTTTGGGGTTTTAATGAATAACCCACAAAACCTTTCCATTCATCATATACCAACTCTAAACCAAGAGTTTACAAGAGAAAAAACAACATAAAATGAACCATAACTCTAAAGGATGAGTTTCCATGGTTTCTCATGTTTTGAAAAGATATCCAACATACCCAAAACAAGTTAGAGAGGAAGAAGAAGAGTTAGAAACAAGAGGTTTACCTCTTCTCAAGCTCTAAGATGAGTCCTAAGGCTCTTTGCTCTTGAAAAGCTCTCCTATCTCTCTTCTCTTCAAAGTTCTAACCCTAAAATGTGTTTGGGGTTTCTATTTTAAAGAGGAGTCCTCGGGTTCTCGCTCAAGCGAGCCCATTCTCACTCAGGCGAGAAAATCCCGCCTTTTTAAAATTTCAAATCTGACGCTCTCGCTCAAGCGAGAATCTCACAGTCTCAACAAGCTTCCTCTCGCTCAAGCGACCCATTCCTCGCTTGGGCGAGACTCCCAGAATTTCCAATTCCAAAACACTGATCCTCTCGCTTGGGCGTGGTCCTAACTCTCAAGCGAGAATCTGGCAGTATGCCCCATTCCTCAGGACTGTTACCTATTCTGAAGGAGGATAAATTTGGGGTGTTACAATCCTCCCCCTCTTATAGGAATTTTCGTCCCCGAAAATTTTATTAGGCCATTCTCGGAAATAATGTCATCGCCTAGACTTTAGGCATAAGAAATACTCCACCAAAATCATACTCGATCCTCTAATCCATTAATATTACTTAAACGGCCACTAAGGACATACCACTAAACCGTGATATCACAAAACCAATTCATCAATGTCCAAATATTTAGATCCTACCCTCGAACCACTCGAATACCATGAGAACTAAACCGTAATTCAGACTAAAGATTTTTCCTATATTCGTCAAGAACCATAGGTCTCTAGGACTTATCCAGCTGACAATCCCCACATACGTTAAGAATCCCGATAACACTCCCGAAAATTCAGTGAATGGGGAACTCCTTATCCCTCATCCACTCCTAAAGCCTCGTTTAGCATCCATTATACACTAGCTAGTTCCACTCCCACTCAAGAAACTACAATAATTTCATTTTACTCATTCAACAAAACATATATACAATAAGACTCTTAGCGCCTCTTCCATTGTATACAATCACACTATCCAGTAATTATCTAATTACGTCAAGTATTTTTGTGGTCAAATCTTACCATAGAAAGGAATTACCGATCCTTAACCTCAATTGAACCCATAAAATCATCAATTAACCTCAAAACTAGATACTCTGTTACCAATAGACAAATGCAAGTCGACAAACACTCAATCCCTCAACAGGCGTTAGGTTTGGTTACTCCAATTTCGCTAGCAAATATAAATTTATTAACCCACTTGCATTACGTCTAGAAATATATAGTCATCATCGTATCACCATAGCTTTTAACAACATCATATTTATTCAGATATCGTTGCTAAAATTTTGGGATTCTCCAACATGATACTAAATCAATGTTAAGCCATAAGCTATGTTTCACCCAAAAATGATTTTCGAAAACGGTTTGAACCAACGACTCATGGCAACCACGTCGTGAAACACAGTTTGCATAATCATTTCAACATACCCAAAACATTTTCTCTCATATGGTTACACTACAATCATACACAACAATTACTGACGTTCATGTAAATATGAATGATGAGAAATGAGAATGTTAGAATGAAAGTAATATGCATGCTATATGATATATATTATGGGATATATATACTATAGGGTGAATATGAAGGATGAAAAGGAAGATGTTGAGAATGAAAGTAATATACATGCTATAGGATACATATTATGGGATATATGTACTATAGGGTGGATATGAATAATGAGAAAGACGATGCCTCGAAAGAACGTAATATGCATGCTATAGAATATATATTATGGGATATATATACTATAAGATGAATATGAGAAATGTGGAAATTAAAGGAAGAAGATATGAATGTTTACAATTACGTATTTGAGGTTATAAATTATATTAAAGCTTAATCGTATTTGAGATGTGGATTATCATGTAATGTTAGTTTTTGAACAAATGACTTACTCCCTTGTTTTGTGTGTTGTTTATGATAATCCCATTGTAGGTAATTGAAGGATTTGAGGAGGAAGCTCACTTAGGAAGCTTATGTGTTTATTAACTTGATTGTCTTTTTCGCTACTTTAACATTGTAGTTGATTTGATAACATTTTGGGATGAATGTAAATCTGATTAGGACAATACTGAGATAAGTAGTTATGGAGATTATAACTCTTAGAAACCCATACTGGTGGTATGTGGTAATTACTAAATGAATGAATTATGTTTTTCCGCAACATGAATTGCATGATAATATAATAGGTTAAAAGATTAGTGTCAAGGAATGATTCATGAAGGTTTTTCAGTAAAATAATGAATGTATGTAAGGAAAGATTTTAAATAAACGAAAATTTTTCAAGGGTAGAATTTGGGTCCTTACACCACTTAGGGCAAGACATTCAATACAATACCACTTAGGACAAGACATTCGTTACATTACCACTTAGGGAAAGACATTCAATACAATACCACTTCGGGCAAGTCATACATTGCCATAAATGCCAAAGTGTTCAGTATTAATTCTCATACAACTTAAATATTCCTCATATCACTCTCACAATCAATCTAGCTCATCCTCATGTCAATACAACAATATCATTCTCATTTCAGTGAAACAATACAACTCACAATACACTCATTCCACTATGTTATTCTAATATCATTACCTCACCAAAACAAAATCATCAATATCATTCACGAAGTACCAATTCCAAGTCAAAATCACAATATATATCTTATTTCACACCACCATAAAGTAACCCACAACATAATCATTATTATCTAACACAATTTTCTCATTTTATCACAATATTATCATTCATACACACCATTAACGATAGAACCATCTTTCATGACGGTGTATTACCATAAACGAGTATTTCGCACTTACTTTGCCAAAAGGGTTTTTATACACATTTATTCCCATATTTATGGCTAATACCTCTTCATGAAAGATAAAACTCTCATATGGACCACAAACTTCCAAGAGAGATTCTATTCGATAACATTCTCCGATTCTTGAGGGAAATCGTAGAAGATGACTCCAATGAAATACTCTAAGACCACAATGGTCTTCTCCCTCACCTTAGTTTGCGTAAGCTCCGTTGCTCCGCAAAGTGCAACATCAACCATCATCTCCTTAAACACTCCAATCTTTATTCTCACCTCCAAAAGCCACCAAAGCGCCACTAAGGAGTAAAATGAAGAGGATTGATGAGTTTTTGAGGTTTAGTGGAGAAGAAAATGGTTCATTTGGGTGGAGCCGCCGTCGGGAGAGGAATGAGAGGAAAGAAAATGAAGATTAGGGTTTTTGAAACCCCTTTTTTCACATTTATAGCTGCATAGCCTCGCCCGGGCGAGAATGGCTCGCCTGGGCGAGAATTACGAGACCTTTGCAAATTGTCAACTCTGAAGCTCTCACCCGGGCGAGATTCTCTCGCTCGAGCGAGAATCAGGCAGCCTACTCAGACTTCTCTCACCTGGGCGAGAATTCTAGGTCAATCTAGAATTTCGCAGCTTGTCCATATTTCTCTCTCACTCAAGCGACCACTTCCTTGCTTAAGCGAGGTTCCCGGAACACTCATATTAAAACACTGATTATCTCACTCGGGTGAGGTTCTCTCGCTCAAACGAGGATTGTCCAATATACACTCCAACACTCTAATTGTTTCTAATCTTTCTGAAAACGAAATTTGAGGTGTTGCAAAAGATATTTGTGAGACCTGTCAAAGGTGCTAGCAAACCAAAAAAATCTTTTTCTTCGAAAGATGTGATTTATAAAACAAGGCCATTGGAGCTACTCCATATGGACTTGCTTGGACCATCACAAACTATGAGTTTTGGAAGTAATTATTATGCTTTTTTAATTGTCGATGATTTTTCTAGGCTTACATGGACTATGTTCCTATCTCTGCAAAGTGACACCTTTAAAACGTTTAAGTCACTTGTCAAACGATTACAAAATCAATTTAACCATAAGATAGTTTTTATTCGTAGTGATCACAATGGTGAATTTGAAAACCATCAATTTCATAATTATTGCGAAAAACGTGGCATACATCATCAGTACTCTACTCCTCGAACTCCTCAACAAAATGGAGTTGTTGTGATAAAAAATAGAGTCTTAGAGGAGTTAGTCAGAGTCATGTTGAAAGAAAGCAAATTGCCTAAATACTTATGGGCCGATGCAATGCATACTTATTGCTATGTGATTAACTGAGTACTTATTAGGCCTACACTTTCGAAAAAACCTTATGAAATATTAGAAGGTCGTAAGCCTAATATATCTCATCTTCATGTTTTTGGGTGCTAATGTTTCATTCTTAATAACAGAAAAGAACTTTTACATAAATTTGACACAAAAGTTTATGAAGGTATTTTTCTTGGTTATTCATCACATAGTAAAGCATTTAGAGTTTACAATAAGCATACCATAATCGTTTGCATCGATAATGAATTTTAAACTTTTCAAAATGCATGTGAAAAGCGCCTTCTTGAATGGCTATATTCAAGAAGAAGTATATGTAAAACAACCACCTGGTTTTAAAGACCACAAATACCCAAACCATGTCTTTAAGCTCAAAAAGGCACTTTATGGCCTAAAACAAGCTCTGAGAGCTTGGTATGATAGAATGAGCTCGTTTTTATTAGATAAAGGGTTTGTGAGGGGTAAGGTTGACACTACGCCTTTAATCTCCAAATATAAAAATGACATTTTATTAGTTCAAGTATATGTTGATGGCATTATATTTGGTGCTACTAATGATATTATATGCAAAGAGTTTTCAGAATTAATCAAAGGTGAATTCGAGATGTCGATGATGGGAGAACTCACATTCTTCCTAGGGCTGCTGATAAAGTAAATGCCAAATGGTATATTTGTTCATCAAGCCAAATATTGCAAAGAGTTATTGAAGAAATTTGAAATGGACAAATCCAATGAAGCTTCAACTCCTATGGCATCTTCCTTCTATCTTGACAAAGACGAAAAAGGAAAAGCTATTGAGGTAACCAAGTATCGGGGTATAATATGCTAGATATCAGACTTTGTGACACCCTAAATTTAAAGTCATTAAATTATAGTGTCAGTCCTCAGAGTCTCGCTTGAGCGAGAAAAGTGTCGCCTGGGCGAGAGAGGCTAACCTAGGTGAGTGAAATACTTGGCTATACTGAAGGATTCTCGCTTGAGCGGAGGATACTCGCTTGAGCGAGAGTTGTCTCGCCTGAGCGAGAGTTGTCTCGCCTGAGCGAGAGTTGTCTCGCCTGAGCGAGAGTTCTCTCGCTTGGGCGAGAAGTGGCATTTTGGGCCTGTCGAGGCTGTAAGATTCTCGCTTGAGCGAGAATCCCTCGCTTGAGCGAGAGCGCCAGATCTGAAATTTTAAAAAAGTGGGATTTTCTTGCCTGAGCGAGAATGGGCTCGCTTGAGCGGGAACCCGACGAGTGTACTTTATAAGAGAAACCCCAAACACATTTTAGGGTTAGAAATTGAGAGAGAAGAGAGAAGAAGGTGATTTTGAGAACAAGAACTCGTGAAATCATCTAGAAGCTTCAGAAGATGTAAATCTCTTGATTCTAACTCTCTTTCTCTCTTTCTCTCTTTCAAACTCGTTTTGGGTGTATGGGATCTCTTCTCAAAATGTGGGAAACCATGGAAACTCATCCTTTAGAGTTATGGTTCGTTTTATGTTGTCTTTCTCTTGAAAACTCTTGGTTTAGAAATGGTATTGGATAAATGGAAAGGTTTGGTGAGTTGGTTTATGAAAACCCCAAAACCCCCCAAATGAAAATGTGGTAGAAGAGGGAAATGGGTGAAATGTTAGATGTAAAACATGAGTAATGTAAAATAGAAGATGAATATGTATGTTTTAATATTGAAAACTTCTAATGAGAGTGGTTTTGGAAACATCGAAAATGTATGAACCTTTTGTATGGTTAAATATGAACTATGAGTTGTTTATATGTTGTTGTGAATAAATTATTGATTTGGTTGTTGTTTGGTGGGGATGCGGAAAGATCCTAAGGTTGGAGGAGGTAATGAAGGAACTTGCAAAGTTAACCAAAACCAACCCCGACACGTACCAAGGTAAGGAGAAGTGGTTAATTGTATATTTTGATTGAAAATGTGTGGATTTTCTGATTATGTATATAATTTGAGAAGGACTTGCCCTACGTGGTATTGCGAATGACTTGCCCTACGTGGTAATGAGAATGACTTGCCCTACGTGGTATTGCGAATGACTTTCCCTATGTGGTAATGAGAATGACTTGCCCCACTTGGTAATGAGAATGACTTGCCCTACGTGGTATTGCGAATGACTTGCCCTATGTGGTAATGAGAATGACTTTCCCTATGTGGTATTTTGAATGACTTGCCCTACGTGGTAATGAGAATGACTTGCCCTACGTGGTATTGAATTGTATGTCTTGCCCCATGTGGTAATGTAAAGGTAAACATATATGTGGAATGTAATTATATGGTGTGGTAATGATGAGTAAAGTGACAAGGTGTGGTAAGGATGAATGTATAGACAAAGGTGATGAATGAGGTAGTATGAGATGGGAAATATGATATGTTGATTTTATATTCGAACGTCAAATCGTTTATTTAAATCTCTTAAAATGTGGATTATCGCTTAATGATATTTATTGAATTAACGACTTACTCCTTTGTATGTTTTGTGTATTTGTCATCGATAATCCCATTGCAGGTAGAAAAGTAAACTGAGGAGGCTCGGTTTGACGCCTTAGGAGCTTAAACCTAGGTTCTTTTATTTACACCTTTTTGTATCATGATTGAATATTTGTGGATCTAAGTATTTGTAACTATGTTCGATATCATTTTTGGATAATTGTAACTCTGGATATTTGTAGCTATGGGTATTTTGGAAATCCATAGCTAGTTTTATGCGGTAGTTACCTGAATACATTAATATGAATTATGTTTTCTGTTAAATGAACATGTATGTGGTTATTGCTTTAAGGAAAGTGTATGTATGAGGAAATAGACTTAAAAATGAGATTGTTGAACTTGTGAATCTAAATTATAGGAAAAATGTATGAGAAAGGATTAGAATAAAGGAAAATTTTCAAGGGTAGAATTTGGGTCCTTACAGACTTTACCTAAAGAGTCGCACTATTCTACTGTTAAACGCATCATGAAATATCTGAAAGGAACTTTAAATATGGGATTGTGGTATCCTAGGGATGCCTCACTATCTTTGAAAGGGTACTCCGATTTTGACGATGCTGGATGCAAGGGGTCGTAAGAGTACGAATTGACCTGCCATCTTTTGGGTAGTTCACTTGTGTCATGGCATAGTAAGAAGCAAGCTTGTGTTCCTTTATCCACCGCTTAAGTTGACTACATTGTTGCGGGGGTATGTCGCGCTCAAATCCTTTGGATGAAGAAGCAACTTTTAGACTTTGGTCTAAAGCTTGATAGGATTTCTATTAAGTGTGATAATACTAGTGCCATCAACCTATCCAAGAATCCCGTTTTTCATTCTCGAACCAAGCATATAGAAATAAGGCATCATTTTCTTAGGGATCGTGTACAAAAAGATGATGGTGTGATTGAATTTGTTGAAACCTCTAAGCAATTAGCTGATATTTTCACCAAAACTCTCCCAATGGACACATTCTTTATTCTAAGAAGAGAGTTAGGAATACTCTAAGAAGAAAGTTAGGAATACTTGATGGTCCTTATTAATCGATTAAATTCAACAGTGGGGTGTTATTTTAAAACTTGTTAATCGATTAAGATTTCCTTTAATCAATTAAGTGCTATTGAAAATAGTTAACTACAAAAGTTGTTTTTCTACATCTTAGCTCATAATGATCAATTCCAAAATTTTCATATTCCAAGAGATTCTCTATGCGAAAGTGCATTGAATTAAAAAACTTATGTGACAGTTTCTTTTATTCATTTGAGAGAGAAGAAATCTTAATTGTCATACTTGTGCATTAGGTGCTTCCAAAATCGTTTTTACTAACCAATTGCATTCTCATACTCCTCATTCTAGGTTGTGTGAGATATTCTGAAATTAGGTTTGTAGGTTACTCTTAATGAGTATTGAGCTCCTGTTTTAAGAAGCTTTTGTTCAAGATTTTGATTTTTTGAAAAGATAGTTTGAGTTCTCTAAGGTTTAAAGAAAAGTGCATAATATCGCTAGATGAGGTTAGTGGATATATTCTTCACATTGAGCATATTGATAGCGAGTCCGATTGCAAGATTGACAGCCATTAGACTTGGTAGGAGAGACCATTAGGAAGGGGGAAACTTTCACGCTTGGCTTTGTAGATCGTTGTTCAAGGGGAAAAGCTCTTGTACTTTGAAGTGTGTGTCTACAAATCATTCTTTCATTTTAGTAAAGTAAATCTACCAACATCAGAAGGGGAGGCCTGGATGTAGTTTGCACGTGGACAAGCAAACGAACCAGGATAAAACTGCATCTCTTATTTCTCTCTTCCCTTATCTTTTACGATTTCAGCATTTTTGATAAACCTACTTGCTTAAAGAAATATTGTGTTTACATACAGTTTGTGTAAATATTTGTACTGCATATGTCAGCAATTCTTGGTACATTACTGCGTGATTTCGAGTTTGTGTGTTGTGCAAGAAACTGTGAATTGTTGATTTCTGAATTTTCTAAGACATATTATCGATTAATAATGTCCTTAATCGATTAGTTCTGCTGTTAATAATCGATTATCAATTCACTTTATCGATTAATTGTGATATTTTTTTTATCTCACAAAGCGCATCAGAAAAAGCGGGCATACTTATCCATTTCCACACAAACAAAAACTCTTACATGCGTTACCCCCGCTCTAGGTGTTAACTCTGACCTGCATTACCCTAACAAAAACTCTGTAGAAATACATTCTTGTATAAAAATTCTATTTGTATAGAATTATAGCTTATGTTCTTTTTAATATATTTGCAAATAAATTAAAAAAATAATATAAGAGAAAGTAAAACATTAGCGTTTATAGATGTAAATCTTAAGATATTTTTATTAGTGTGTCCTAAACTCAACATATCTTACATATTCATACACTTATTTAATGAGTTGTTAAAGATCAACACACCAACTCTTTTGCGTAAATAGAGTTTGAAGATGTTGTGCAAGTAAAAAAATACTTAGTTAAGCTATTGGAGGCTTGGTGTAAGAAAAAATACTTACCTTAATAAGTATTGAATACTCATAACTATTTGGAAATTTTGGACTCTTATGGGAGAATGGTAGATAACAATTGAGAGTTAACCAATATATAAATATTTGCCTTATTTTTTCTATCACTTAACTCTTTTATGCTTTGGATTATGTGTTAGACATATATGCAATCAACAATGCCCAAAAACACATGTATTGATGTTTTTATGATATAGAGATTCAACAATACTCAGTGAAGCAAGCGCTATTGAAAGTCACATATTTAATAACGCTTTGTGCAATGAGAGTTGTCGAATAACATGTTTTGAATGTTGGTGTCTCATGTAACTTAGCTACAAAACAAGTGCATTTGAAGATATTATAATTTTCAAATTGCTACAATCTAGCGTCAATTATTTTTTATATAAATACTCACATAAAATTAAGTATTAATGATATAAATATTGACATAAAATTAAATACTGATATAAATAGTGCCAATTAGTTTTATATAAGTGTATACATAAATATTAAGATTTGAAAATATTTATGATATATTCATTAAAAAATATTGATATAAATATATTTATATATGAGTTTTTTGTAAGGACAAAAACAAAAACATGTGTGATTCAAAAAATATTCAACATTACTCAATGTAGTAATCTGTATTAAAAATAAACATTCAACAATGCTCAAATTACACAACTTAGGGAAGAATTGGCTAATTTTATCCTAAACATTGTTGTTGT
Source organism: Lupinus albus (assembly GCA_009771035.1). Lineage (NCBI taxonomy): Eukaryota > Viridiplantae > Streptophyta > Magnoliopsida > Fabales > Fabaceae > Lupinus > Lupinus albus. The sequence goes on along the minus strand of CM020008.1, from coordinate 6,940,348 downwards.
AGGTTAACAAGTGATCTAAATTCACCTAGGGGGTAAATAGATGGTTCAAGTTAATATAAAAATCAATTCGAAATACAAAAGATAATCTCAAAAACTATTGTTTTAATCAATTAAGTGGTTGCTTAATCAATTAATAAAAAGGTGGAATTAATCGATTAACTGAAGGCTTAATCGATTAATCTGCTGGTTTTCTTGAAAATATTTTGGTTCTTGATTCATCAAGAAAGCAATGTTTAACCTAATCTAATATGCATTTATGCATATTATTGAAAGAGATTATTAGAGCAGATTCACTTATGCAATGATCTCTAAATAAAAGTAATCAATCAATGAAAACGAAAATACGATAATTGTATTTAAGTAAAAGAGTAGGATAAGAGAAAATATCACAACCAATTTATCATGGTTCGATTATCAATCCACATGCAATCTACATCCAATCTTCCCCTTCTGATCTTAGGATACTTGCTTTACTAAGAAGAAATCAAATGTTTATACAACAAACTTATTCCACCAAGAATTCTCTTGGACCTAGCTTCTAAGGGCTCCTCACCACTTCTAACCAAGTATACCCAATGAGACATATTCTTGGACCTTGAGCGCAACATACGATTTCACCTATATTTCTCTCTTCCTCCAAGGTGATACCTCACACCCTCAAAGAGACAAATTTAAAAAATCGACCGTAAAGATGTTACAAAGTTCTTTGCACTACAATGTGCTAATCATACACTAATATTCAAAACAAAATTATCCTTTGATGGATCTCACAATCTCAAAGATGAATATGAATGATTAAGAGTCACAAAAGGGAAATCTTTGAAAAAACTCAATGTTTGAAATTAAAACTCTTTCAAATATTCTCAAAACTCTCTTTTTACAAGAAAGTTTCTTTCTCTATTTTCAGAAAATCACTCTTGAAAACTTGTTATCAATCTTGCATCAAGTTCATGAAAGTATGTTCCATTTGCCTATGGGAAAGGATGGTGAAATACCATTCAGTTTCAAACTACTTTTTGTTGGGGATAATCAATTAACTAACTATTTAATCGATTAATATTTCTTTAAAATGTCCACGATTCCAAAACAGAAACTACTTTAATCGATTAACCATGTCCTTAATCAATTATGAATTTCCCATTTGCAAAGACTTAATCGATTAACCAACGTCTTAATCGATTAACGTTTTTCTGAAAAGATTTAGGTTAATTTTCCATGAACCTCTAACATGAATCTTTTATGTATGATGCATGATTTTGAAAATGACATAAGTATTAATGCATCAAAATTATGTATGTGTGCTAAATGCACCTAAATCATGTTATGCATGAAAATCTCGTATGCATTATGTTCATACTCTAATATGTGAGATTTATCATAAGGTTTACCCAACTTAGACTCTACCCATTCAAAGCATCTTAGGACCTAAAGTAAAAATATTACTCTAGCCTTGGTGATCCTTTATTGAAGCTTGAATTTGAGTCTACATGTTGTTGTAGTTGATTTGTCTTTGTCCATAGACTTCGGGCTTTTAGGCTGTGTCTTCATCAAAATTGTAAAGACCCAAATTCTACCCTTGAAATTGTTTTCTTATTTTAATTCAATTTCATGCATTTACTCATAAATCACCTTACCAATTTAATAACCTTACTTCAAAATCTCACTTCCCTCCTCACACTCAATCCATGAATCCATAATGACATACATAATCATTTGACAGAAAAACATAATTCGTATTAATGTAGATTAGTAACTACCGCATACAACTAGTTATGGGTTTCCAAAATACCCATAGCTACACATATCCAGAGTTACAACCTCATGTTAGCTAATATATATCCGTAGTTACACAATGTTTTGAACTATCAAATATGCACTCATGTACAAAAATAGTGCAACTAAATAAATCCAAAATATAAAGCTCCCTAAGCTCCCCAAAAATGAGTCCCCCTCATGTCACCTGTTTATCTGCAATGGGATTATCAATGACAAGTGCACAAACACACAAAGGAGTAAGTCGTTAATTCAATAAACATCATTATAAGATAATCCACATTAGAAAAGGGTTAGTAAACCATTTTTGAAATTCATTTTGCTTTGCCGCATAACTTGAGCCAAAGTCGCTACACCCCTTAGGGTTAGCTAAAAGCAGATTCTCATTTCTCTTAAAAGAAAACTTGTTACATATACTCGAGCCGAAGTTTTGCTTATATACTCAAGCCAGAGTTTTGCTTATATACTCAAGCCAGAGTTTTGCTTATATACTCAAGCCAGAGTTTTTGCTTATATACTCAAGCCAGAGTTTTGCTTATATACTCAAGCCAGAGTTTTGCTTATATACTCAAGCCAGTATAGTCCAGGATTTCACCCTCCCAGGTGAGCCTTTCTCGCCCAAGCGAGACTCCCTCGCTCAAGCGAGAATCCCATGATTGATACTATAATTTTAAAGACTCAAATTTAGGGTGTTACAAAAATCTTGTTCTTGTATGCTTGCATTCACAATCTCCCCATTTTGGTGATGATAAACTAATCTTGAAATTCGTGAGTGACAATCAAGTTGTTTTGAGATTTACGATGAGCTTGATAATTAGCTCTCCCTCACTTTGTGCATTTGATAATTTTGAATCTCGTGGAAGCTTGTATTACATCAAATCTGCAAAACATAGACAACAAACTTTCACCCCTTTTTGGAATGATCAAATATCAACGTCACAAATTAAAAATAAGCCAGAAGTAAATAGATAATTCAATTATTTCTGAACATAATCGATTATGTATGGAATTAATCGATTAATTGGGCTAAGAATTCACTGAAATTGCAATTTTTGCTGTTGTTAATCGATTACAAATGTAATTAATCGATTAAATAAGGTATATCTCAATTGTTCAATGGCAATTTCATGATTTTTTGGTATTACATGTTAGATTAAGCATATATTCACTAATGGAAATGTGATCAACACATATTGTAAGGACCCAAATTCTACCCTTGAAATTTTTTCCTTATTTTAAATCATTCGCACATGTATTTTTCTTTGTAACTCAAAATTAGAAACCCAATAGCCTTACTTTAGTCATCCTTGTTAATTCCCAATCATTTTGACATGCAACAATCATACAACCATTCATTTGGCAGAAAAACATAATTCATTTCAATGACTCCCAGTACTTCCGACATACAAATAGTTATGGGGGTCCAAAATAACATTACCCATGGTTACAAGTATTCAAAAATATAATGACCATGGTTACAAATATTCAAATCCGCATATAGTCAGTTATGATACAAAAAGTGTTAATAAGAGAATCCAGATTTAAAAGCTCCTAAAGCTCCAAATCAAGCATCCCTAATTCATTTGTCTACCTGCCATGGGATTATCATAAACAAATACATAGAAAACACAAAGGAGTAAGTCATCAATTCAAACATAAATATATGATAATCCATATTTAATAAGGTTAGATAAACAATTCTATCATAACATGTAAATAATACTCTAGCATATATCCACTTCATGATCTTCTCCATTTCGCATTTATTAGAACTCACTGTCATCCCATATATCATACTCATACATCATTCCATCCTTTTCTTTCGTAATCATCTACCTCATATACTTTTTATCTTGGTTTATTAATCTTATCACATAGGGCAAGTCAGACATTTGTTATAAAGAGCCAATACCACGAGGGCAAGTCATACATTGCTACGAATAGCCATTACCACGACGGCAACTCATACATTGCTACGAATAGTCATTACCACGAAGGCAACTCATACATTGCTACGAATAGCCATTACCACGAAGGCAACTCATACATTGCTACGAATAGCCAATACCACGAGTGTAACACCCTAAATTTGAGTCTTCAAGATTATAGTAACAGTCCTGGAAGCCTCGCTTTAGCGAGAAATGGCAAATTTTGGACTGTTGACACAGTGTAATCGATTACACACTCTTGTTAATCGATTACATGCTGATAAACTAATCAGACCTGTGCATCTGACACAGTGTAATCGATTACACACTCCTGGTAATCGATTACATCGTACTAAAAGCATCAGATATGTGCATCTGACACAGTGTAATCGATTACAAATTACTGGTAATCGATTACATCGTATTAAAAACATAAGATATGCGCATTTTTCATGTTGTAATCGATTACACCATGTTGGTAATCGATTACAAACCGACGACACCTCTTTAAAACAGAAACCCAAACACATTTTAGGGTTAGAACTTCGAAGAGAAGAGAGAGGGAGGAGAGCTTTTCAAGAGCAAGGAGCCTTAGGACTCATCTTAGAGCTTGAGAAGAGGTAAACCTCTTGTTCCTAACTCTTCTTCTTCCTCTCTAACTTGTTTTGGGTATGTTGGATTTATTTTCAAAACATGAGAAACCATGGAAACTCATCCTTTAGAGTTATGGTTCGTTTTATGTTGTTTTTATCTTGTAAACTCTTGGTTTAGAGATAGTATCTCAAGAATGGAAAGGGTTGTGGGTCATGAAAACCCCAAAAACCCTAAAAGTGAAAATGTGGTAAAAGGAGAGAATGAGTAAAATGTTAGAGGTAGAAGATGAGTTTACCCCCAAATATTGAAATATGAGATGTTATGCATGTTTTAGATGGTTGAATATTGATGATGAATATTTTGTATGATTAAATGATGCAAAATAAGTTGTTTATGTAATATTTGGAATAAATGACTAACATTGTGTTATGTGGTGGGATGAAAAGAGATCCTAAGATTGGAGGTGGTGTCGGTAGAATTCGAGAAGTTGCCAAGAACCGAACCCCAATACTCACCAAGGTAAGGATAAGTCTTTAATTGTGCATTTGGAATAGAAAATGTAAGTATTTCCTGGTTATGCAATCATTGAGTTGTGAATTACGCATTTAGTATAAACATATATGGGTGTGTTTATGCTAAATTAGGCGTAGATTTACGGAAGATGGAAAACGTGTGTATTTCTGATCATGCAATAATTATATCGTGAATCACGTGTTTAGTAAAAACATATATGGGTGTGTTTATACTAAAGATGGCGTGGATTTACAGGAAATGATTGATAGTGAAATCAATGAAAAGGAAACGTATTTTTAGCCGACCATAAACGGTTAGCGACTTTCGCTCAAGTTATGTAGCAATACTTTGGCTCAAGTTATGTAGCAATGCTTTGGCTCAAGCTATGTAGCAACACTTTGGCTCAAGTTATGTAGCAATGCTTTGGCTCAAGCTATGTAGCAACACTTTGGCTCAAGTTATGAAGCAATACTTTGGCTGAAGTTATGTAGCAATGCTTTGGCTCAAGCTATGTAGCAATACTTTGGCTCAAGTTATGTAGCAATGCTTTGGCTCAAGCTATGTAGCAATACTTTGGCTCAAGTTATGTAGCAATGCTTTGGCTCAAGCTATGTAGCAAAACTTTGGCTCAAGTTATGTAGCAATGCTTTGGCTCAAGCTATGTAGCAAAACTTTGGCTCAAGTTATGTAGCAATACTTTGGCTCAAGTTATGTAGCAACGCTTTGGCTCAAGCTATGTAGCAAAACTTTGGCTCAAGTAATGTAGCAGAAAATGAATTTATAAAACAAATGGTTTACTAACCCTTTTTTCTAATGTGGATTATCTTATAATGACTGATCGAGGCCGTACTCGATACAAATAATATAACAATAAAGTATAGTACTAGGAAGTGACTCCTAGGTCGTTTCCCAAAGATTATCTTTCACACAATGGTTCAAACACCTTACACGCACACACACAATGGGGGGTTTTAGTGGTTCTTATGTTATGAAATTAAGCTAAAACAGAACACAAACAGAAAACAGAATAGTAAATAGGCTAAATCCCTTTGGTTTCCTTGATCACAACTCAATCCTCGGTTCCAATATATCAAAATCAGATTCTCAGTGTTCCTTTGTTGAGAGTCGATTAACTAAGCGACGATCAACTCACAGTTAAATTGCTAAACCTCTAACTAAGCGAAATTGGCATAAGCAACAAACAGTTAACAATGTCACACGAATCAAAGCATCAATTTCAGATTCTACACATTGAATTCCTAATCTGTTCATAACTCTAATGTTAAACTTCAACTAAGCGAATTCAACATAAACATAGAGCATTTACAGATTCACATAAACTAAGCGATTATGTGCTAGAGAACTAATTAACTAAGCAAAAATCAGTTCACAAACCTAAAACAACACCATGGAATTAAGCAAACCATAACATGAAATAGGATAGAAGCTTCAACAACATAAAACCGAAATTGCATTAACAACAACATAGAAACCGAAAATGCATTAAGCACTAAACCTCAAGAGTGATACATTACCAAAGGAATTTAGCACAAAACTTCTAGCCTTCCATGGAGGAAGAAGCAAAACCGAATTTGGAGGAGGAAGAAGATGGAAAACGAAAACCTAAAAGAACCCAAAAGGGGGAAAACGAAAATGTAATGTAAAGTCGTTTGTGAAAACGAAATTCTAAGCTTATTAAAGGGTAAAACCGAAATGGGCCCTAAACAATGGGCCCAAAACCTAAAACGGAATTAAAAATCCTATAACTAAATACAATCTTCACTTTAGCACACATCTTCCGCTTGTAATGCCCAAAATGTCCTTGGTGCCAAATATGTCCTGAAAATGGAATTAGATTTAATTAGGCTAAATAATCCCAAATTAACTCACTTTAGGAATAATAGTCCAATAAAGCCTAAAACACTAAACAATGCCAAATAAAGTCAATTAGACACCAAGAATCATTAACAATGGTAAAATAAGGTTATTAATAGTGTGTAATATTTGACTCATCAAATACCCCCACACTTAACCTTTTGCACTCCTGGGCAAAATCAAGAATTAATGTTATGCTAACTAGTACAACAAAGTGAGTCATGTAAGAAGATTATTAAAAACTAGGAAATCAAAAATCCTAAAGATGACATACTTCACAATGAATTCTAAGAAATGCAAAGAGATGGGCAAAATCAAACACACTAGAATAAAAAGATCAAGAATCAAGATATCCACGTAGATCATCCAATCAATTCAAGCATGCAAAGAAACCAATCAAATCAAGAGGTGAGTAACAACAATGATAGATCCTCACAAGATATGCTCTCTAAAGTGTTTACACTCATGTGTCTTAGGTTGTAAGTATTTACACTCAAGGCACTTCATGAAAACAAACAAAACCATAAGTTTGACAAGTTTCTAACATCAACATGACCAACACATGCACATAGTGATCAAAAGGACTTTTCAAGGTTGTAATGGGGCCAAGGACAAGGTAGGATAAAGTATGAATATGTAGCTTAAAACCAAGGGAATAGAGGAGCAATGGGGAATAAGTAAAAAGTAAGACAAAATCAACCCCATATTCAAACTCAAATTCCAATCCTCTTTGCCACACTCAACTTTCATTCACTTTTTTTTTCATTTTTGTTTGTTTTTCTTTTGTTTTGTTTCTCTTTTTGTTGCTTTTCTTTTTGATATTTTTTTTTTTGTTTTTCAATACACCACACTTATGTACAAAAATGTATTAACCAACCCATGAGTCATACCCAAAACATATAAGAAATGAAGAACAATGCACCCTTACTTTAATACCCATTCCCAAAACAATTCCAAAGCTCCAAAATTCCCTAAAGTTAGGATAATCATGGTTTTTCACTTATAGGCTTGTAATGAGCTATATAACAAAGAAAGGGGTAAAAAGGCTCAAAGGGGCTAGCAAAAGGATAATTTCATTCAAGGTAGGCTATATGGCATGTGGCTTATTCAAAAGAAATGCCTAAATCACTTCAAAATGTGCAATATGAAAATCAAGTATCAACAAGAAACATGTCAAGTTCTAGAGTGCAAGTAATCAAGAGTGCAACAATCACACATGAAAGAATACTAGATGGCATACATCAATCCATCCTCAATTAAGGCTCAAAATCTCACAAGGGACAAGACTATCACAATTGCCTCAACCTCTCAATTCTCAAAAGTAACTTAGCACACAGAAAATATATGGATTCACAACACAATATCAAGAATCAACTAAAACAAAGCATGAGAGAAAATGCCCAAAATCTAAGCAAAATCTAAGAATCAAAGAAAAGCATGCATCAACATAAACCTACATTAGTCTCCCCCCACACTTAAACTACACATTGTCCCAATGGAACACAGCCAGAATATCCACGCAGTTATATTAGAAATTGTAATTGGACAAGTGCAATAAAAAGTAAGGAATGAGAGAAAGAAAGAAAAACTCCCTTAATCATGGAGGGAGGAAATCAAAATCATAACTAGCAAGGACAGTCCCCAAAGCATAAGCAGCAATGTCGCACTCAAGGTCAAATGGGGGTGTCCAATCAGGTGCCTGCAAAACAGATAGAAAGAAAGTAGCAAAGCTAGGCTTTGTTGCAGCCTGCACCTGAACAAATAAATCAGATTGTTGTCTGATTCCTGCAACAATTGTGTTAGTGCAATGTGAATGTGTAACAGGAGAACCAACAACAATATTAAGAAACTCATCAATACAAGAGTCACACAGCTCAGAATCAGTGCATGCATGGCAAGTGTACAATGAAGTGCAAAGAACATCAATGTCAATATCAATGTTCAAAAACTCATCAATGCAAAAACTACATGTTTCAGAATTAGTGCATGCATGACAAGTGTATGAATCAGTTAATGACAGAGCATGAAAATCATGAAGAAAATTAGAAAGGTGTGTATCATTGAACTCATGAAGCAAATCAAGGTGGAAAACAGAGTGGCCCTCGGATGGATGCTTTAAAGCATCAAAAATGTTAAACCGAGCCACTTTATCATCGAATTCCATAGAAAGTGTCCCAACATGGACATCGATCTTGGTTCGGGCTGTTCTCAAGAATGGTCTCCCCAAAATAATTGGAACTGTGTTACTGGGTGATCCCTCTTCCATATCAAGAATGTAAAAATCAGCAGGAAAGATCAGTTGATCAACCTGAACCAAGACATCCTCTACCAAACCGGCAGGGTATGCAGTACTCCTATTTGCTAATTGGATTACCACACCCGTAGGTTGCAAGGGTCCAAGTGAAAGGAATTTAAAAACATTCATAGGCATAACATTAATGGATGCTCCTAAATCAAGCATGGCATTTTCAAATTTTCTATTACCTATGATGCAAGGTACAGTAAATGTACCTGGGTCCTTACACTTTTCAGGGATGTGAGGAACGGGCATACCTATCATGGCAGAAACATTCCTTCCCATGTTGATCCTTTCATTACCTTTCAACTTTCTCTTGTGAGTGCACAATTCTTTCAGAAACTTAGCATATCTCGGAATCTGCTTAATGGCATCAAGGATAGGTATGTTCACCTCAACCTTTCTAAATGTATCCAAGAGGTCCTTGTCCAGCTCTTCCATATTCCCCATCTTCTTGGTTGGAATGATTTTTGGTGGAAATGGAAGAGGAATGGAAAATGGTTGTTGCGCAACACTTGAGGAAGGTTGATTTGCATGAGTTTCTCTAGTTGTGTTCTCATTTTCTACTAAAACAGATTTATTCCTTTTTGATGCATCATGTTCTTTTTGAAGAACAAAATCTGTTCTAGGTGTAGGCACTTCAGTCTGTTTGCCTGATCTAAGGGTGATGACACTCACATTCCTTGGGTTAAGCACAGTCTGAGAAGGTAACTTGTCAGAATTCTGTGACTGCAATGTGTTCAGTGAAGTAGCCATCTGCCCCATCTGGGTGGTTAGATTCTGAATTGAAGACTCTTGTCTTTGAATTGAAGCTCTGGTTTCTTGCTGGAACTGCATGTTCTGCATTGTCATATGCCTCACCAATTCTTCCAAAGAGGGTTCAGTAGGTGCAGGAGTGTTAATCATTTGATGCCTCTGTTGTTGTATATGTTTGCAGCATACGCCTCAGGATGATCACCAGTTCTTGGCTCAAGCAGAGAAGGACACATATCACTATAATGATCACTTGAGGTGCAAATGCCACATACTCTTGCCATTGAAGATTTTTGCTGATTTATGGCCAACTGAGTGATCAAGGTGGTGAGGGAATCAATTTTAGTCTCAAGCTTCTCTTGCCTTGCTGCATTTGTCCCAACGTCATGGACTCCTCTTACAACTATGGCATCACCACTCCTTGCATTGAATTGTTGAGAATTGGAAGCCATCTTCTCTATCAAACATCTCGCCTCAAAAGGAGTCATGTCCCCAAGTGCACCACCACTAGCAGCATCAATTATACTCCTATCCATATTGTTCAGACCCTCATAAAAATACTGCAGGAGGAGTTGCTCAGAGATCTGATGATGAGGACAACTAGCACACAATCTCTTAAACCTCTCCCAGTACTCATACAAGCTCTCACCATGTTGTTGCCTAATTCCAGATATGTCCTTTCTGATTGCAGTTGTCCTGGATGCAGGGAAGGATTTACCCAAGAATGACCTCTTCAAGTCACCCCACCTTGTGATGGAACCAGGAGCCAAATAGTACAACCAGTCTTTTGCAGGGCCTTCAAGTGAATGAGGAAAGGCCTTTAGACAAATGTGATCCTCCATAACATCATGTGGTTTCATGGTTGAGCAGACAATGTGAAACTCCTTAAGATGTTTATGAGGATCCAGACCTGCAAGTCCATTAAACTTGGGCAATAAATGGATTAGTCCAGTTTTAAGCACATATGGTACATCCTCATATTGGATACACAAATTGTCATAAGTAAAATCAGGGGCAGCCAACTCCCTTAATGTCCTCTCACGGGGACCAGGAGGAGTAGGTGGCTGAGCCATATTTTCAGAATGGACAGAATGGACAGAATGGTCAAAATTAGGAAATGCAACAGAATGCACAGAATCACTATATTCAGCAACTGGATGTTCAGAAACAGAAACAAAATTAGTATCTAAAGTCCTATTTTGTCTAACAAACCTATGATATGTTCTATCAATTTCGGGATTTATTGAATGCAAAATGCTTGTATTCCTCCTAGTCATGCATTACAGTGAACAGTAGGAAGAAAGTAATGTAGCAGTAATGGAAATTCATGCTATAATTGTAGAATCAACCAAGTATTTGCATCAATAACATCCTAAAATCATATAGAACATGTACAAAAAGTTTCAAGAAAAAATTCAAAGCCTAACTATGTTAAAAATGCAAAACAGTTTCACTATAAACCTTGAAAAATAAAAAATAAACCTTAAAAAATAAAAAAGAAATAGTAAAAAGGGTTTTTTTCGATTTTTGGATTTGGACTGACAGACTACGTGTGTGGCAGTGGGTGTAACTTATTTTTCTACCCCAAATGCATATGTCATATGTTCAATTCTGATATAAGGAGACAAAGTTATCCTAAAAACAAATTTTCAACAATTCACTATTCACCGTAAAGTTGTATCTCATAAACTATAGTTCGGAAAGTGGTTCTGCTTTCTCTGGTGTTCAATGTGGGATGAAAGAAGTGTGGAAACAAAATTTCATGCAAAAATTCCACCCACAGCTATATAAACCAGCAAAACAGAATCACATGAATCATGAAAAGTGGCAAAATAGTGAACATTGAACAGTGAACATTGCACATTAACAGCTTTTTGCACCAATATCAGAATTTTCACCAAAAATGCACTACAGAAATGACTAACTAAACTACACTACACTAAACTAAAATTTATGAAACTACAGAGAACCTTTGTATGAATCGATAATCCCCGGCAACGGCGCCAAATTTGATCGAGGTCGTACTCGATACAAATAATATAACAATAAAGTATAGTACTATGAAGTGACTCTTAGGTCGTTTCCCAAAGATTATCTTTCACACAATGGTTCAAACACCTTACACGCACACACACAATGGGGGGTTTTAGTGGTTCTTATGTTATGAAATTAAGCTAAAACAGAACACAAACAGAAAACAGAATAGTAAATAGGCTAAATCCCTTTGGTTTCCTTGATCACAACTCAATCCTCGGTTCCAATATATCAAAATCAGATTCTCAGTGTTCCTTTGTTGAGAGTCGATTAACTAAGCGACGATCAACTCACAGTTAAATTGCTAAACCTCTAACTAAGCGAAATTGGCATAAGCAACAAACAGTTAACAATGTCACACGAATCAAAGCATCAATTTCAGATTCTACACATTGAATTCCTAATCTGTTCATAACTCTAATGTTAAACTTCAACTAAGCGAATTCAACATAAACATAGAGCATTTAAAGATTCACATAAACTAAGCGATTATGTGCTAGAGAACTAATTAACTAAGCGAAAATCAGTTCACAAACCTAAAACAACACCATGGAATTAAGCAAACCATAACATGAAATAGGATAGAAGCTTCAACAACATAAAACCGAAATTGCATTAACAACAACATAGAAACTGAAAATGCATTAAGCACTAAACCTCAAGAGTGTGATACATTACCAAAGGAATTTAGCACAAAACTTCTAGCCTTCCATGGAGGAAGAAGCAAAACCGAATTTGGAGGAGGAAGAAGATGGAAAACGAAAACCTAAAAGAACCCAAAAGGGGGAAAACGAAAATGTAATGTAAAGTCGATTGTGAAAACGAAATTCTAATCTTATTAAAGGGTAAAACCGAAATGGGCCCTAAACAATGGGCCCAAAACCTAAAACGGAATTAAAAATCCTATAACTAAATACAATCTTCACTTTAGCACACATCTTCCGCTTGTAATGCCCAAAATGTCCTTGGTGCCAAATATGTCCTGAAAATGGAATTAGATTTAATTAGGCTAAATAATCCCAAATTAACTCACTTTAGGAATAATAGTCCAATAAAGCCTAAAACACTAAACAATGCCAAATAAAGTCAATTAGACACCAAGAATCATTAACAATGGTAAAATAAGGTTATTAATAGTGTGTAATATTTGACTCATCAATGACGTTTATTGAATTAATGACTTACTCCTTTGTGTGTTTTGTACTTTTGTCATTGATAATCCCATTGCAGGTAAATAGACGAATGAAGTATGCCAGGTCGGGAGCTTTAGGAGCTTTAGACTTTGGATTCACTATTTATGTTTTTCGTATTCTAAATGATTACCTGAGGATTTAAATGATTGTAATCATGGCTAACCATTATTTGGATATTTGTAACCATGCGTAATGTTATTTTGGAGGATCAGAACCTTTGAGGTCTTAGTACTCATAGGGAATGATATGAATGAATTATGTTTTTCTGCAAGATTAATTGTATGATAATATAATAGGTTATAAGATTAGTTCCAGGAATGATTCATGAGAACTTCTCGGTAAAATGATTATGTATGTGGTTATTGATTCATGGATTGAGTGTGAGGAGGGGAAATAAGATTTTGAAGTAAGGATATTAAAATGGTAATGTGAGTTATGAGTGATTGAATGGAATTGAATTAAAATGAGAAAAAATTTCAAGGGTAGAATTTGGGTCCTTACAACGAGGGTAAGTCATACATTGCTACGAATACCAATACCACGAGGGCAAGTCATATATTGCTCAACCTCTTAAGGGAGCTAAAAATAGGTTTTCTTCCCATTACTTCACCATCCATACATAATCAGAAAATCCACGCATTCTCTATCATCATATACAATTAAACACTTCTCCTTACCTTGGTGAGTGTTGGGGTCAGTTTTGGGTAACTTTGCAAGTTCCTTCTCTACCTCCTCCAACCTTAGGATCTTTCCTCATTCCACCAAATGCAAGGACCCGATTTTCGTAATCTAAAAATTTCTTTTAAAATCCTTATTCATGAAAGTGAAGTGATTACTTTTGAACGACATTACTCGAACAGTTTGGAAACTTGAGTGAATACGTTTATAAATTTACAAGGCGGAAATATTCCAAACACCTTTCATTTCAAAAGCATGTCATTACCTTCCGTTCAAATACATCCTTTATACAATTACACTTTCTCAAAAGTACCTTGAATGCAAACATTAGATCCACTTCATTATACACTTACAAGAAAGTTGTTTATACATGAATTCACTTTAACATGTTCTTCATATTACAAATATTTATCATATAACATATCAATTACATATTATCCACTACCCTATCATGTACTCTTCTCCGCAAGCGTCCAGTGCATTAAAACCACACACATCTAACATCAATCATGATAAGCATATCTCAATCAACACATAATATCCATATTCACCCTATAGTACACATATATCCCATACTATATATGTTCTATAGTGTGCATACTTATTCATCACATATTATCCATATTCACCCTATAGTACACATACATCCCAAACTATATGTGTTCTATAGTGTGCATATTTATTTATCACATATTATCCATATTTGCCCTATAGTACACATACATCCCATACTATATATGTGCTATAGTGTGCATATTTTATTCGTCCAAATATAATGCACCTCAACACCCTAAGTTTTCTAATCCATCCGAAAACAAAAATTGAGGTGTTACACCAAACAACAACAAAAGTCAGTAATTTATTCATAACAACATATAAACAACTAATATTTCATCTTTAACCATACTAGAGATTCATACATTTTCAATGTTTCCAAAACCACTTTCATTAGGAATTTCCAAACATAAAAAACATACATATTCATCTTCTATTTTACAGTAGAACACATACTCATCTTCTACATCTACTATTTCATCCATTTTCCTCTTTAACCACATTTCATTTTGGGGGTTTTGGGATTTTCATGAATCAGTCAACAAACCCTTTCCATTTTTCAAATACCAACTCTAAACCAAGATTTTACAAGAGAGAAACTAAATAAAACGAACCACAACTCCAAAGGAAGAGTTTCCATGGTTTCTCACACTTTGAGAAGAGATCCCAAATACCAGAAACAAGTTTTCAAAAGGAGAAGGAGAGTTAGAATCAAGAGATTTACCTCTTCTCAAGCTTCGAAATGATTTTCACGAATCATTGCTCTTGAAAATGCTCCCTTCTCTCTATTCTCTCCAAAGTTCTAACCCTAAAAGTGTTTGGGGTTTCTATTTTAAAGTTCAGTCGTTAGGTTCTCGCTCAAGCGAGCCTTTTCTCGCTCAAGCGAGAAAATCCCGCCCATTTTAAGAACTCAACACTAGCGCCCAGGCGAGCCAAATCTCGTTCAGGCGAGAATCCTTTAGCATCTTCCAGTTTTCCACTCACCCAAGTGAGCCACCTCTCGCCCAGACGAGACCCTCTCGCTCAAGCGAGAATCTGACAATGTGTCCCATTCTTATGGACTGTTACCACATCTTAAGAAATATAAATCCAGGGTGTTACACATATAGTTCATAATATCCATCAATTTCATACATTAGAGCACAAGTCAATACAATACAAAACACATGCCAAAACAACAAAGAAAACATAATTTAAAACTATCATAGAGTCAAAAAGAAATACAAAATAAACTACAATGGCATAACAAGACACACTCCCTAGACTAAACTAACTAGGACTACTTATTATTTCCCTATCTAGACTAGCTACTAGGAGGTGATTGAGAAAAGCCGCCAAAGATTGAGAACATGAACCGAAGGTGTTCAAAATTAGTCTTGTTTCCCAATTCTTGTCTCTAATACTCAGCAATGGGATTGTCTTTCATTGCTCGCATTCTATTATCAACACGTTCATTTTGGCGTTGTTCCATAGCATCTAAATAAGCCAAACCAAAAGATAGTGCTTGAGGCATATTAGGTGCCTCATCATTAGGCGATGCTTGAGTTTGCTCAGCTGGATTAGCATCCTCTTCCTTATCATAAATCATAATCGTAGTTTGATAGTCTTCGTGACACATCCACAGTCCACTATATATGTAAAGACTCATTTTGTGGGTAAGACTATCATCTATGAGATGCTCCTTAGGATTTACAGCAATTATCTTCTCATTAGTTGTGTTAATACCAACATTCTCAATGACACGAGAGATATAGATCCCATAAGCCAGCAATCTTGATGAAGATGAAGTGATGCCAAACATCATTAAGAATCTCAGTAGGCCAATTCACCATAATCCCTTCCTTTACAACATACATAAGCTTCAAGTCATTACTAGTTGGTTGAGCATGGTTAGTATTTCGTTGAACCAACACATAGGAAATGAGGTAATAAAGAAGCCTATTCTCAACAATCATCGATCCATCCTTAATCAGCTCATGTTGAATATAGTAATGTGGTTCTCTAAGGCATGACTTATACATACCTCCCATCCTTATATTGAAAGTTGCTATAAAACTCCCGAACTAGAGATGGAAAAATATTACCATGAAGATTAAAAAAAATTTTAGCCCCTTGTCCCTCTAATTCCAGCGGGAACTGAAAACCTTGCTCCACCATCCTTGCCATATTAGCATATCGTATGTAAGTCAGCTTGCAGACGATAAACTTGGCCAACCTTTCAGCTTGCAAAGCTGGGGTGTAGTAGGGATCTTTCCCAACATTAATTCTGCCAGCTTGAGTGGAGGTGGAACCATCATTATCCGTATTTCTCTGTTTCCTAGGATGGAGAAGAGAAGTGCTAATACCAACGGTGTGCTTCACTCTCTTAGGTCTCATATCACTCATTTTTTAACTTAATTGATGAATAATTGATTATCTTAATCGATTGAGAAGATTGGGGTTAGGGTTTCAAAAAGAGGAAAAAATATGGGTTTAAGAATTTAGAGGAGAAATTGGTGGAATAAGAGGATAATAGATAATGGGTAGACGAAGTTAGGTAATTGGGTCTTCAATTTAACACAAAACACAAAAGATTTGAGGTTGGAGAAGATTTGATGAGAAGGATTGAAGTTCTAGGGTTTAAAATCCGTATATAACACTATCACTAGTGTAAGAACCCAAATATCTACACTTGAAATTTTTTCTTTTATTACAACCCTTTATACTAGATTTACCATGTTACATCTTTCATACATTTCCTTTAACCTTTTAAATCATCCATTGCTCTAATTATCGAAAAAATCTAATCATGCCTTACTACCCTTAATTTGCAGATTCATATTACTATCTCCTGGTAACCACCGCATACAACTAGCTATGGGTTTCCAAAATACCCACAGCTACAAATATCCAGAGTTACAATTATCCATGGCTACAAACATGTCCAAATATCATGCCCATGATTACAAATACTCAGCTCAAAACATAATCAGTTAGATTACAATACAATGAAGATAAGGACTTTGAAACTAAAAGCCTCTAAGCTCCTAATCAAGACATCCTTAAATCTTTCGCCTACCTACAATGGGATTAACATTGACAATACACAAAGAAAACAGAAAGGAGTAAGTCGTTAACTCAATAAATGCCAATATACATTAGTCCACATTTTAATAAGGTTAAGTAAACAATTTAGAATCGAATATACTTAAAACCATTTCCATCGTTTATATAAGGACCCAATTTTCATAACTCAAATTTTTTTTTTAACTTTACTCATGAAAACCTGATTGAATATATATATAAGTTCAAAACATCTTTCAGGTGCGGAAATAAGCAATCGTTCATTTCATTAGAAACATGTCATTTCACTTCCTTTTAATTACACAATTTAAATACAATCATCCATTCTCAATAAAACTTTCATCGTTACATCGTTTAATATCCTAACTATACATTTAGGAGAGAGTCGCTCATACATAAATCTCATTTAACATACTCTCCATATTACATGCATTATTCAATTACAACATTGAGAACATAAAGCAACTACTCAAACATGTACTCTCCTCTGCAAGCATCCGATGCGCTACCGCCACGACCTGAACTCAAATACATAACACATACAAGGAAAGACAGAGGGAGTAAGAACCAACTACAGCGACCGTAGCGTGGATTTACATGGAGTAATAACATTAAAGTATTAAAACCACACACATCTAACATCAATCATGATAAACATATATCAATCAACACATATTATCCATTTTCACCCTATAGTACACATATATCCCATACTATGTGTTCTATAGTGTGCATATTTATTCATCACATGTTATCCATATTCACCCTATAGTACACATACATCCTATACTATATGTATTCTATAGTGTGCATATTTATTCATCACATATTATCCATATTCACCCTATAGTACACATACATCCCATAATATATATGTGCTATAGTGTGCATATTTTATTCATCCAAACATACTCATTTCTCATCATTCATAGTCACCATATAAGATATATATCCCATAATATATATCCTATGGCATGCATATGATTTTCATTCCAAGTATACACTTTTCACATCATTCACATTCCGTAGTAATTTACCCTTGATCTCTTTCAACATTTCTGCACCGTACAATTAATCCTCACACCACATCGGGCAGGTCGAGTAATCCCCATACCACATCGGGCAGGTCGAGTAATTCCCCATACCATATCGGGCAGGTCGAGTAATCCCCATACCACATCGGGTTGGTCGAGTAATTCCCCATATCACATCGGGCAGGTCGAGTAATCCCCATACCACATAGGGAAGGTCGAGTAATCCCCATACCACATCGGGCAGGTCGAGTAATCCCCATACCACATCGGGCAGGTTGAGTTTCCACATTACACTCACATCCATGTCATACACAATCAACACAAGGCATCTCATTATTTTATCACCATAAATAACACACAACACCTTCATTGTCACAAACATACCCTTATCCATTTTAACACCTTAACAGCTCATCACACAGTCATTGTTACACGCACACCCATATAGGTTTATAACAATCCACAACTCACAACATACTCATTTTGATAAACATACTCATATCCATTTTAACACATTAACAACTCATCACACATTCATTGTTACAACACACCCATACATGTTTATAACAATCAACCACTCACAACATACTCATTTATGTTTATGACCATAAATAACTCACACACCATCATTATCACACTACATAACCATTATCATAAACAAACCACACATAACATAATCTTCATCATATACACATTAACGTTAGAACCATCTTTAATGACGGTGTATTACCATAAATGAGCATATAGCGTTTTACTCAAATAAATGGTTTTCCCCACACATATATCTCCACTTTTATGGTTAATACATCCTCATGTAAAATAAAGACTCTCACATGGATCACAAACTCCCAAGAGAGTTTCTATCCGTTAATATGCTCCAATTCTTGAGGGAAATCGGAGATGATGACTCTAATGAAATACTCTAAGACCACAATGGTCTTCTCCCTCACCTTAGGTTGCGTAAGCTCCATGGATCCACAAAGAGATCCATCTTCCTCCATCTCCTTTAACCCCCATTGTTGCTTTTTCATATCCAAATCTCTCCAATGTTCCATTAAGAAGCAAGAGGAAGAGGTTTTGATGTGTTTTTGAGGTTTAGGGGAGGAAAGAGTCAGAATCTATGGGGAGCTGCCATTAGGAGTGAAAGGGAAGAAAAGGAAGTGAAGATTAGGGTTTGTGAAACCCTCTCTTTACTTTTATAGCTTGAGAAACCCACGATAATTTAAGTTTCCAGACACGGGCTCTCTCGCTTGGGAGAGATTCTCTCGCTCAAGCGAGAATCTCACAGCCTGCCTAGGCTTTCTCTCGCTCAAGCGACCCATTCCTCGCTTGGGCGAGACTCCCAGAATTTCCAAATTCAAAACACTGATCCTCTCGCTTGGGCGAGATCCTCTCGCTCAAGCGAGAATCTGGCAGTATGCCCCATCCTTCAGGACTGTTACCTAATTTCTAGGAGGATAAATTTGGGGTGTTACAGTTTATACTTTTGAAATTCATGCTACATAACTTGAGCCAAAGTTTGCTACATTACTTGAGCCAAAGCTTGCTACATACATAGCTTGAACCAATGCTTGCTACATCGCATGAGCCAAAGCTTGCTACATCGCTTGAGCGAAAGCTTGCTACATCGCTTGAGCCAAAGCATGCTACATCGCTTGAGCCAAAGTTTGCTACACTGCTTGAGCCAAAGCATGCTACATCGCTTGAGCCAAAGCTTGCTACATCGCTTGAGCCAAAGCTTGCTACATCGCTTGAGCCAAAGCTTGCTACATCGCTTGAGCCAAAGCTTGCTACATCGCTTGAGCCAAAGCTTGCTACATCGCTTGAGGCAAAGCTTGCTACATCGCTTGAGGCAAAGCTTGCAACATCGCTTGAGCAAAAGCTTGCTACATCGCTTGAGCCAAAGCTTGCTACATAACTTGAGCCAAAGTCTCTAACCAATCATGGTCGGCTAAAAATATGTTTTCTTTTCATTGATACACCATCAATTCATAAACTTCAATCCTTTTCTTTTCATTAATATACCATCAATTCATAAACAGTAATTCCACGCATTTTCTTAATACGACATGCTAGTTAAAGGCTTATCCTTACCTTGGTGAGTGTTGGGTTTGGTCCTTGGTAACATTGTAAGTTCCACCGACACCGCCTCCAACCTTAGGATCTTTCCTCTTTCCCACCACATAACAACATTGTTAGTTATTTATTCAAAATAACACATAAACAAGTCATATTACATCTTTAACTATACAAGAGATTCATACATTTTCAATGTTTCCAAAAATACTTTCATTAAGAGTTTCCAAACATCTAAAACATACATATTCATCTCATATTCAACATTAGAACTTATACTCATCTTGTACATCTAACATTTCACTCATTTCCCCCTTTACTTATATTTCTCATTTTGGGGTTTTGGTATTTTCATGAATCAACCCACAAACCCTTTCCATTCTTAAAATACCAACTCTAAACCAAGAGTTTACTAGAGAAAAACAACATAAAATGAACCATAACTCAAAAGGATGAGTATCCATTGTTTCCCACCTTTTGAGAAGAGATCCAACATACCCAAAACAAGTTTCAAAGGGAGAAGGAGAGTTAAAATCCAGGGATTTACCTCTTCTCAAGCTTCTAGACGATTCTCAAGACTCCTTGCTCTTGAAAATGCTCTCTTCTCTCAGTTCTCTTCAAGTTCTAACCCTAAAATGTGTTTGGGGTTCCTTATTTAATGTAACAGCGTCAGCTTCTCGCTCAAGCGAGCCCATTCTCGCTCAAGCGAGAAAATCCCAACCATTTTAAAAACTCAGATCTGACCCTCTCGCTCAAGCGAGGATCTTACAGCCTCTACAGCTTCAGAGTGCCACTTCTCGCCCAGGCGAGACAACTCTCGCTCAGGCGAACCAACTCTCGCTCAAGCGAGACCATTCTCGCTCAGGCGAGAATCCTTCTATATAGCCCAGTATTCCACTCACCCAGGTGAGCTACTCTCGCCTAGCGACCTCTTTCTCGCTCAAGCGATACTTCCAGGACTGATACTATAATTTAAGAACTTCAAATTCAGGGTGTCACTACTAGAACTCTGTTTGATCAATTAAATGCATTTTTAATTGATTAACAAATTGAAATCTTTTTTGAGGTAATCGATTAAGGGTTGTGTAATCGATTAAGTTTAAAAATAAGCCCAAGTAATAGATTAACTAAGAAACCAATCGATTAATCAAACTTCTTTCACACATTTAACATGTTTCAAAATTTGCTTAGGGAATGCTAAGATCTACCTAGACAAAACCTATCTTACACACTAATCAATCACACATAAGGATACCTAATCATATAAGATCATACATAGGCAATTATGGCATGCATTCAAGCAAACAACGTAGGCACCGAATAAAGATAAAAAATGTTCATTGAATTTTATAACAAACTTAGGTGTAACTAACAAATATATTATTCATCAAGAATTCCTAGTTCTCTTATTAATATAAAGAAAGTATCTCTAGTCAAAGGCTTAGTGAAAATATCGGCTAGTTGTTTTGATGTTTCAACAAATTTGATCACACAATCACCTTTTTGAACATGATCTCTCAAGAAATGATGTTTATTTCTATATGCTTGGTTCGAGAATGCAAAATTTGATTTTTAGACAGATTTATGGCACTAGTATTATCACATTTAATAGGTTCAGATTTGAGCACAATACATACTGGCGACAATGTATTCCACTTTGGCGGTTGAAAGAGAAACCATAATACTATTGATATACATAATAGTTGACATGTACTGTAACGACCCGATTTTTGTAACCCAATAAAATTAAAACTTTATTCATGAAAGAGGAGTGATTGATTATTGGAAGATAATACTTAACCGATTTGGAAAATCTGAGTGAATTCAAATATTAGTTATGTTTCCCAATTCAAGATGCGGATATAATCAATAATATCTTTTCATCAAAAACATGCCATCTCATTCCATTTTAATCCATAATCCATACGATTATCCCTTTTTCAATTAAATCACTAATTAAGGTATTTATACTAGTCTTATTACATCTTTTTAAAGAGATCATTTATACAAAAGGATTACTTCAACATATTTCTCATATTACATACATTAGACAAATACATTTAATCAACACATGAACCACTACTCTAGCCTGTACTTTGATCCGCATACTTCCGAGGCACAACAGAAACAACCTGAACTCATACACATAACATAGACAAGAAAGGACAGAGGGAGTAAGAACCAACTACGGCGACCGCAACGTGGAAATACATGGAGTAATAACATTAAAGTGCTACAACCTATACAACAACTACAACCACCCATATCAACATATATAAACATTACACCCAATCATTACAACATACTGACAGATATTCACTTCTTCAATTCGTATTTACTATGACTTACTCATATGATTCGTCTTATTCCATCTTCATAAAGATTCCTAATATTGTAATCACTAACAAATACCCAACGACAACTCCATACTCGAGTCAATACCATCCTTCCAACACAAGACAACTCTCAAAAAACAATACCCTACTTCTAAGCCACACAACACTTCTAAGCAATATTGTATCACATAGGGTAAGTCTACACCATGAAGGCAGTTTAGGGTATGCTAGATAACTTGAGCCAAAGTGTGCTACATAACTTGAGCCAAAGCGTGCTACATAACTTGAGCCAAAGCGTGCTACATAATTTGAGCCAAAGTGTTCACTATCAAATCACATACAACATGTATATTCTTCATATCACTTTCACAATCAATCTAAATCATACTCACATCAATACAACAATATCATTTACAATATAATCATTTCCACAATATTATTCTCACATCACGACTTCGCCATAACTCAAAATACCACATCAATGTCATAAACACAATGTATATCTCATTCCTTACCACACACAATAAAGCTACCCACAACATGATCATCATCATATAACACAATCATCTCATTTTATCACAATATTATCATTCATACACACAAATAACGATGGAACACTCTTTCATGACGGTGTATTACCATAAATGCATATTTTTGCACTTAGTTTGACAAAAGGGTTTTCATACACATATAGTTCCATATTCATGGCTAATACATCTTCATGGAAGATAAAGACTCTCACATTGGAAGAACAAGCTTCCAATGAAATTTCTATCCAACAACATTCCCCGATTCTTGAGGGAAATCGGAGAAGATAACTCTAATGAAATACTCTAAGACCACAATGGTCTTCTCCCTCACCTGAGTTTGCGTAATCTCTATTGTTCCGCAAAAGAGCAACATCTCCCATCATTTCCTTCAACCTTCAACTCTCCCTTTTCATCTCCAAAGTCCACCAATGTGCCACTAAGAAGTAAGAGGAAGAAGATTTGAAGATTAGGGTTTCTAAAACCCCTTTATCACTTTTATAGATGCGTAGTCTTGCTCGGACGAGAATGACTCGCATGGGAGAGAAACCCTTGATTTTTCAACTTTCCAAACACCGACGCTCTCTCCTGGGCGAGAATCTCTTGCTCAAGCGAGAATCTCTCGCTCAAGTGAGAATCTCACAGTTTGTCCAGGTCTCACTCGCCTGGGCGAGATTCTCTTGCTCAAGGGAGAATCTCACAGCTTGCCCCACAAACTCACACTAGAACACTAAGTGTCTCGCTTGGGCGAGATCACCCTCGCTCAAGCGAGAATTGTCCAGTATACACCCCAACATTCTAAGTTTTCTAATCATTTATGAAAACGAAATTTGAGGTGTTACATGTACCACTAGTAATCTTCCTATCCATTTTACATCAAGAAAAATTGGAATCGGAGTAACCTACTAAGATCGATGATGCATCCATAGGATACCATAATCACATGCTTAAGATTCCTTTCAAAGATTTCATAATTCTTTTCGTAGTTGTGAGGTGAGATTCTTTAAGATTAGCTTGATATCTAGTACACATGAAAACGCTAAACATAATATCGGGTCTAATTGATGTTAAGTAAAGTAAAGAGCCAATCATAGCATGATATTTAGCTACATCATAACCTTATTTTACCATTCATATATGTAAAGACTCATTTTGTGGGTAAGACTATACACACTATTCATAACCTTATTTTACCATTGTTAATTATTCCTGGTGTCAAATTGACTTTGTTTGGCATTGTTTAGCATTTTTAGACTTTATTGGACTATTATTCCTGAAATGAGTTAATTTAGGATTATTTAGCCTGATTAAATCTAATTCTATTTTCAGGTCATATTTAGCATCAAGGGCATTACAAGTGGAGGATGTGTGTTTAAGTCAAGATTGTATTTTGTATTAGGATTTTAATTTATTTTTCAATTTTGGGCCCATTGTTTAGGGACCATTTTCGTTTTAATATCTTTTACATATAGGAATTCGGTTTAGACCACTTTATGCCATTCTATTATATATTACATTCCATAACATTTTATAATCCTTGTTTTTCCCTCTTTTTGGCTTAGTTAGGGTTTAGTTTATCTTCATTTTTCTTCTTCATTTCGGGTTGAGCTTAATCCTTCCACGGAAGGCTAAAATTTTATACTAAACTTCTTTGATAATATATCACAACTCTTGAGGTTTGGTTCTTAATGCATTTTCGGTTTCTTTTGTATTGATTTCTTCTATCCGATTTCTGATTGTGGTTTGCTTAATTCCATGGTTTGGAAATAGGCTTGTGAACTGATTTTGCATGAACGCTTAGTTCATGTCAATTTGTTAAGTGTTCTTTGTGTACGTTGATTTCACTTTGTTTGAGGTTTTGGAAAAAGAGTTGTGAATTGATTATCACTTAGTTAGGTGATTGTCAAAAATTAGGAATTCAATTATTAGAATCTGAGTTTGATCATGTGAAACTGAGGATTGAGTTGTGATTAAGGAAACTAGATGAGTTTAGCCGTTTTACTTTAGTGCTAAATATTGTGTCTGCTCTATCTATGCTTTATGTTCATACCAACAACAAATCCCCCATGTTTGTGTGTGTGAGCATAAGGTGTTTGAACCTTCGCCTGAAAGATAATCTTTGGGAGATGACCTAAGAGTCTCTTCCTAGTATTACACTTTTAATTGTTATATTATTTGCATCTGGTACGGTATCGATCAAATTTGGCGCCCTTGCTAGGTATTATCAGTTTCTACCAACGGTTTTTTGTATTTTAGTTATTAATATGTTCATTCATTCCAGTAGTATTTAGAATAGTCATTTTGGGTTTTGAAAAAATTGCGTTTTCATCACTACTATTGTTCACTCTTAATGTTACTGTTATTGCCTGAATAACCAAAATTGCATGTTTGTAGATTCTGTGAGTGCTAGTTCAAATAGGTGTGAGTGAAATTTTTGCATGAAATTTTGTTTCCCCACTTCTTTCATCATATAGAGAATTCTAGAAAAATTAGAATCACTTTCCCCACTATTGGTTGTGAGATACACATAGGTAGTGAATAGGGTTTTGGTGAAATTCTTTTTTTGTATAACTTTTGAGCCCTTACTCATAATTGAACATATTATATTTGCATTTGGGGTAGAAAATCCTGTTATATCCAAATTCATATTACTTTTTTAGAAAGTTTCACTCTGAAAATCCAAAAACAATCCATTTTATTATTATATTTTTTTTTAATGTTAATAGTGAATTTGTTTTGTGTTTTTAAAATAGTTAGGCTTTGAATTTTTCCTTAAAACTTTTTGTACATGTTCTCTATGATTTTAGGATGTTATTGATGCAAAGTCTTGGGTTTTTACACAATTCTAAAATGCATTTCTATTACTTCCTTGTTTTGTTATTACTGTTGAATGTAGTGCATGACTATGTGAAATTCAGGCCATTTGCATCCAATGAATCCTGGAATTTATAGAATATATCATAGGTTAGTTAGACATAGTAGGAATTTACCTTTACATAGTCAGTATTTTTATAGAGTTAGTTTAGCTGATACTAATACCGATTTTGTTTATGTGTGTTCTATGCAATATATTGATTTTGTGAATTCTATTGCATATTCTGATTCTGAGCATTTTGTACACTTTGAAAATATGGCTCAACCACCTACTCCTTCTGGTCCCCATGAAAGGATATTATGGGAGGTGGCTGCACCTGATTTCACCTATGATAACTTGTGTATCCAATATCTGAATGAGGATGTGCAATATGTTCTTAAAACTGGACTAATCCATTTGTTGCGTAAGTTTAAAGGACTTGAAGGGGAGGATCCTCATAAGCATCTCAAGGAGTTCCACATTGTCAATTCAACCATGAAACCTCATGATGTCCAAGAGGATCACATATGTTTGAAAGCCTTCCTTCATTCTCTTGAAGGCCCAGCAAAATATTGGTTGTACTATCTGGCTCATGGATCCTCTACAAGTTGGGATGAGCTGAAGAGGGCATTCCTTAGTAAATTCTTTCGTTCCTCCAAGAACACTATAATCAGAAAAGACATTTCCCGAATAAGGCAACAACTTGGTGAGAGCTTATATGAGTATTGGGAGAAATTCAAGAGGTTGTGTGCAAGCTTCCCCCATCAGCAAATTTCAAAACAACTCCTACTCTAATATTTTTATGACGGTTTGAACAACATGGACAAGAGTATTGTTGATGTTGCTAGTGGAGGTGCACTTAGAGACATGACTCCTTTTGAAGCTAGAAATTTGATTGAGAATATGGCTTCCAACTCTCAACAGTTTAATGTAAGGAGTAGTGATAATATAGTTGTGAGAGGTGTGCATGATGTTGGGACTGATGTAGTGAGGTAGGATAAGCTTGAGAGAAAAATTGAATCCCTCACCACATTGGTCACTCAATTAGTCATGAATCAACATAAACAATCAATTGCAAGGGTATGTGGCATTTGCACCTCACCTAACAATTACAATGATGTTTGTCCTTCTCTGCTTGAGCCAAGAGTTGGTGATCATCCTGAGGCTTAGGCTACAAATATCTACGACAACCGACTTTAGTAGCAACACCAAACTTATGATCCATCTTCAAGAATATACAACCCAGTTTGGAGAAATCATTCAAATCTTAAGTGGCCAAATCATACACAACAACCTCCTCATGCACCATTTCATAACAATAATATTAGACAACATAGACCATATGTGCCCCCACTAATTCAAAAACATAGGCAACAACAAGTTATTAATAATTATCCTCACACACCTAGTGAACCTTCATTGGAAGAGATGGTGAGGCAGATGACAATGCAGAACATGCAGTTCCAGCAAGAAACCAGAGCTTCCATTAAAGACCAAAGTCTTCCATTCAGAATATGACCACAATTATGGGATGGATGGCTACTTCATTGAAAACATTGCAGTCACAGAATTATGACAAGTTAGCTTCTCAGACAGTGACTAACCTGAAGAATGTGAGTGCCATCACCCTAAGGTCAGTAAAGTAGACTGAATTGCCCACATCTACACCAGATTATGTTTTAGAAATGGCTGATGGCTTTGGAAAAAACACTCATGCAACTACACCTTCCTCAAGTGTTGCACAACAACCACCTCCCATCCCTCTCCCATTTCCCCCAAACATCATTTAAAGCAAGAAAATGGAATAGGTAGACAAGGAGATCTTGGGCACATTTAGAAAGGTTGGGGTCAACATACCTCTACTTGATTCCATCAAGCATATTCCAAAGATATTTAAAGTACCTAAAGGAGTTGTGCACTCACAAAAGGAAGCTGAAAGTTAATGAGAGGATCAGCATGGGCAGAAATGTTTCTACACTCATAGGTAAACTTGTTCCTCACATTCCTGGAAAATGTAAGGATTCATGTATATTTACTGTACCTTGCATCATAGGTAATAGAAAATTTGAGAATGTCATGCTAGACTTAGGAGCTTCAATTAATGTCATGTATATGTCTGTTTTTATGTCTTTGTCACTTGGACCTTACCTACTGGTCTGATAGAGGATGTCTTGGTTATGGTTGGTGAACTTATTTTCCCGGCTGATTTTTACGTACTAGATATGGAAGATGGATCCTCCCATAACATTATTCCTTTTATTTTGGGGAGGCCATTTTTAAGAACAACCAAACCAAGATAGATGTACATGTTGGCACACTTTCTATGGAATTTGATGATATTGTGGTCTGGTTTAGCGTTTTTGATGTTATGAAGCATCCATCTGAGGAACCATTCTATATTTCATGTTGATTTGCTTTATGAGTTTATTAATGAGCTTATCTCTGATTTTCTTCATGATTTTGGTTCTCCGTCATTGATAGCATCACACACTTGTCATGCATGCACTGGTTATGAACTGGAGACTCAATCCAGTTATTCTTGATGTTGTGAAGAAAGAGGTCACCAAGCTTCTACAAGCTGGGATTATATATCACTATTATGATAGCCACTGGGTGAGCCCAATTCAGGTAATTTCTTAGAATACGGGAATTACAATGGTGAGAAATATTAGGGATGAGCTAATTCTTACTAGAGTGCAGAATAGTTGGAGAGTTTGCATTGATTATAAGAGGCTCAATCAAGCAATAAGAAAGGATCACTTTCCTTTGCATTTTATTGACCAGATGCTTGAGCGCTTAGTAGGTAAATCCATATTTCTCTTGAGGATCATGAGAAGACCACACTCACTTGTCCCTTTCGCACTTTTTCCTATTGCAGGATTCCCCTTGGAATATGCAATGCCCCTAGTACATTCTAGTGGTGTATTATGAGCATCTTTAGTGACTTTATATAGAGTTGTGTAGAGGTGTTTATGGATGATTTTATTATGCATGGAACTTCATTTGATGCTTGTTTGGATTATCTGGATAGAGTTTTGCATAAATGCATATAAACAAACTTTGTTCTAAATTATGAGAAGTGTCATTTCATTGTAGAGCAATGCATAATTCTAGGTCACGTGATCTCCAATAAGGGAATAGAGGTAGATCATGCCAAGATATATGTTATTTCACAATTTCCATACTCCTCTTGTGTGTGAGAGGTTCGTTCTTTTCTTGGTCATGCAGGTTTCTATCACAGGTTTGTTCAAAATTTTAGCAAGAATTCTCTTCCACTATCCAATCTGTTGCAAAATGATGTAGTGTTTGATTTTGATGAGAGATGTAGAGAGGCATTTGACTGCCTCAAGAGAGCTTTCACCATCACTCCTATTATACAGGCACCTGATTGGACAACCACTTTTAAGTTGATGTGTGATGCTTTTAATTATGCATTAGGGGCTGTCCTTACACAAAAAGTTGTCAAAGTTGTCAAAAAGTTATTATGCGTTTAAGACTTTATATGATGCACAAGAAAATTATACCACCAATGAAAAAGAGCTTTAGCTATTGTATGTGATATGGATAAATTTAGATCTTATTTGCTTGGTCCTAGAATTGTTGTTTTCACTCACCATGCAGCATTGAAGTTCCTATTGAAGAAAGTGGAGTCCAAACCAAGGTTGATTAGATGGATGCTCTTGCTCCAAGAGTTTGATTTGGAGATTCGTGATAGGAGTGGAGCACAAAAGTTGATGGATGATCACTTGAGAAGGATTGACAGAATTGTTGATATGATGTCTATTAGGGATGATTTTCATGATGTCTATTCGGGATGATTTTCATGATGATTAGGTTTTACATATCTCTGTTTCTTCTAACAACCCTTGGTTTGCTAATATTGCGAATTATTTGGTTGCATCTATTTTTCCTCCACTAGAATCTAGAGCTCGAAATGGTAAACTTAAAAGTGACGCTAAATTTCATTTTTTGGATAAGCTCTATTTTTTGGAGATTTTGTAATTACCAGGATATTGGAAGATGCATTCTAGATCATGAGATTAAGTCATTACTTTAGTTTTTTCATGCCTCTGTAGTGGGTGAACATCATGGTACCCAAAGAACAACAAGGAAGGTGCTTGACTCTAGATTTTATTGTCCTACCATCTTCAAAGATGCGTGGAGGATTTTTAGCACTTGTGAGCAGTGTTAGAGAGCATATGGTACCCTTTATTTGAGACAAGAGATGCATTAACAACCTATGTTGTTTTGTGAGGTTTTTTATGTCCGAAGTATTGATTTCATGGGTCCATTTCCTGTTTCTTTCGGTTTTACTTATATTCTGCTTGTTGTTGGTTATGTTTCCAAATGGGTGGAAGCTAAGGCCACCAGAACTAATGATGTTTGGGTTGTTATGGATTTTGTTAAGTCGCACATTTTTTGCAAGTTTTGCATACCTAGAGTGATTGTTAATAACCAAGGGACACACTTCTGCATTAGATCCATGCAAGCTATACTCAAGAAGTACAGGGTTGTCCATAAAGTTTCCACACCATACCACCCCAAACAAATGGGCAAGCTGAGATTTTAAACAGAGAGATAAAAAGGATTTTGGAGAAGATGGTGCAGCCTAACAGAAAGGATTGGAGCAACATACATGAGGATGCTCCTTGGGCACATTGGAATGCTTACAAGGCACCCATAGGGATGTCTCTTTATCGGTTTGTCTTTGGTAAAGCATGTCATCTTCCTGTAGATAATGAGAATCATGCTTATTGGGTTATGAAGACTTGCAACTTGGCACTTGATCAAGCTTGTGAAGAAAGAAAGCTCCAACTGAATGAACTTGTTGAGACCCACTTAGAAGCCTATGAGAACTCTAAGTTCTACAAAGAGAAGACCAAAAGAATCCATGATAGCTTGATTTCTAGAAAGGAATTTTTTGTTGGCCAAAAAGTGTTGTTGTATAAATCTAGGCTTTGTCTCAAGAGTGATAAGCTTTGTTCTAGGTGGATTTGTGTAGTAGAAATCTCAAGTGAATCCAAAGATAATAGCTTCAAGGTCAATGGGCACCGCCTCAAGCCTTTCGTCACAAATCCATCCTTAGTGGATGAAATTTTGCAGGAGGTATCTTTCGTTGAACCTGCTTTCCTCCCCCATGAATTAGGGAGTTTTTCTTTCTCTCCTTCTTTACTTTAATTGCACTTTTCCAATTACATTTGTTGATATGTCTTCCTGGATTTTCTGACTCTGCTCCATTGGGACAATGTGTAACTTAAGTGTGTGGGGGGAAACTATTGTAGGTGTAGTTCGTAGGTTTTTGTTGATGCATGCTTTTCTTTGATTCTTAGGGTTTGCTTAGTTTTTGGGTATTTTCTCTCATTCTTTCTTCTAATTGAGTCTTGATATCTTGTGTTGTGAATCCATGCATTTTCTGTGTGCCAAGTTGCTTTTGAGAATTGAGAGGTTGAAGCAATTGTGATAGACTTGTCCCTTGTGGGATTTTGAGCCTTAATTATGGATGGATTCTCAGGTGCTGCACAACAACCACCTCCCATCCCTCTCCCATTTCCCGCACACATCATTTCAAGCAAGAAAATGGATGGGGTAGACAAGGAGATCTTGGACACATTTTGAAAGGTTGAGGTGAACATACCTCTACTTGATGTCATCAAGCAGATTCCAAGATATGCAAAGTATCTAAAGGATTTGTACACTCACAAAAGGAAGCTTAAAGGTAATGAGGGGATCAGCATTGGCAGAAAATTTTCTACACTCATAGGTAAATCTATTCCTCACATTCCTGAAAATGTAAGGATCTAGTTACATTTACTGTACCTTGCATCATAGGTAATAGAAAATTTGATAATGCCATGGTAGACTTAGGAGCTTCAATTAATGTCATGTCTATGCTTGTTTTTATGTCTCTGTCACTTGGATCTTACCTACTGGTGTGATAATTCAAATAGAAAATAGGAGTATTGCTTATCCTGCTCATATGATAGAGGATGTCTTGGTTCGGGTTAGTGAACTTATTTTTCCTCCTGATTTTTACGTACTAGATAGAGAAGAGCACCCCAATTCCTATTATTTTGGGGAGGCCTTTTTTTAAGAACACCCCAAACCAAGATAGATGTACATGTTGGCACACTTTCTATGGAATTTGATGATAATGTGGTCTGTTTAACATTTTTGATGCTGTGAAGCATCCATCCGAGGACCATTCTATATTTCATGTCGATTTGCTTGATGAGTTGATTAATGAGCATATCTTTGATTTTCTTCATGATTATGGTTCTTCATCATTGATAGCTCAAACACTTGTCATGCATGCACTGATTATGAACTGTGTAGTTCTCTTAATAATGACTTTTTGAATATTATTGTTGATCCACATGATATAGGGTCATATTGCACTAACCCAATTGCTATAGGAATTATACAGAAATCTGATTCATTTGTTCAAGTGCAGGCTGGAGGAATTTGTTCATTTGTTCTGTGTGCCAAGTTGCTTTTGAGAATTCAGAGGTTGAAGCAATTGTGATAGACTTCTCCCTTGTGAAATTTTGAGCCTTGATTATGGATGGATTATTGTATGCCATCTAGTATTTTTTCATGTGAGATTGCACTTTTGGTTATTTGCACTCTAGAACTTGTCTTGTCTCTTGTTGATACTTGATATTCTTATGCACATTTTGAAGTGATTTAGGCATTTATTTTGAATAAACCACTAACCATATTAGTCTACCTTGAATGAATTTATCATTTGGTAGCCCCTATAAGTGAAAACCACCATTTTCCTAACCTTAGAAAATTTTGGAGCTTTGGAATTGTTTTGGGAATTCGTATTAAGTAGGTAAGGGTGCATTGTTCTTAAATTCTTGTGAATTCTTTGGTATGTCTCATTAGTTGATATATTATGTGCACTGTGGCATTGTAAAAAAAACAACAAAGAGAAAAAGATAAAAACAACAAAAAGCAAAACAACAACAAAAAGAAAAAATATAGCGAATAAGTGGTTGGGTGAGACAAAGAGGATTGGAATTAGAGGTCTTATTTTGGGGTTGATTAAGTCTTACTTTTTACTTATTCCCCATCGCTCCTCTATTCCCATGGTTTTAAGCAACATATCCATATTTTATCCCACCTTGTCCTTGGCCCCATTACAACCTTGAAAAGTCTGTTCGATCTCTATGTGCATTTGTTTCTGATGTTGATGTTAGAAACTTGTCAAGCTTATGGCTGTGTTGTTTAGTGCGTTGAGTATCAATACTTGCAGCCTAACACACTTGTGTGTAAACACTTTAGAGAGCATATCTTGCGAGGTTCTATCATTGTTGTGACTCCTCTCTTGATTTGAATGGTTTCTTTTCATGCTTAAAATGATTGGATTATCTTCATTGATATTTTGATTCTTTGATCTTTTCACTCTTTCTATGTTTGATCTTGCCCATTTCTTTGATCTTTTCACTCTTTCTATATCATCTTCTTAGGTGTTAGATTTTATAGTTTTTGTGATTTTTTTACATGGCTCACTTTGGTGTGTAACACCTTGAATTTTAAATTTCCTAAGTTTAGTGAAACTCAGGAAGTCTGGGAAATACTGGGCAATTCTCTCTCAAGCGAGGGGCTCAGAATTTCTCCCAGGATTTTTCTGGGATTCTCGCCTGAGCGAGAGAATTCTCGCTTGAGTGAGAGAATTCTCGCTTGAGTGAGAGAATTCTCGCATGAGCGAGAAAGAGCTGAGGAAACTGGGTGATTCTCGCTTGAGCGAGGGGATTCTCGGTTAAGTGAGAGAGAGGCTGAGAGGACTGTTTGATTCTCGCCTGAGCGAGAATTCGTCGCTTGAGCGAGAGCATCAGATTTTGAAATTTGAAAAGTCGTGAGTTCCTCGCTTGAGCGAGAAGTTAAAACCCTGAACCCTAAAATAGGGCCCCAAACACGAAATGGAAAAGGATTTTTGGGAGAAAAGAGAGGAAAAGATGATTTTCTTGGCAAGAGCTCGTGTAGAGGCAAAGAGAAGCTAGAGAAGAGGTATATCTCTTGATTTTAACACTCACTCTCGTTTTAGAACACATTTTGTGTACTTGGGTCTCTCTTGGCATGAAAAACCCCATAACCCTCTCTTTCGAGTTGTGGTTCATTTTTATCTAACTTTTCTCTTGAGAACTCGTAGTTTAGAGTTGTCTTCGAAATAGTGTTGATAAGATGTTGATTTTTGGAAACCCTGTAACACCCTAAATTTGAGTCTTTAAAATTATATTATCAGTCCTCGAAGTCTCGCTTGAGCGAGAGATTCTCGCCTGAGCGAGAAAGGATCACCTGGGAGGGTGAAATCCTGGGCTATACTAGAGGATTCTCGCCTGAGCGAGAGTTGTCTCGCTTGGGAGAGAAATGGTATTTTGGGGTTGTGGACACTGCGAGAATCTCGCTTAAGCGAGAGCGTCAGATCTGAAATTTTAAAAAGGCGGGATTTTCTCGCCTGAGCGAGAATGGGCTCGCTTGAGCGAGAACCCGACGACTGCTCTTTAAAATAGAAACCCCAAACACATTTTAGGGTTAGAACTTTGAAGAGAAGAGAGAGAAGAGAGCTTTTCAAGAACAAAAAGCCTTAGGACTCATCTAAGAGCTTGAGAAGAGGTAAACCTCTTGTTTCTAACTCTTCTTCTTCCTCTCTAACTTGTTTTGGGTATGTTGGATCTATTTTCAAAACATGAGAAACCATGGAAACTCATCCTTTAGAGTTATGGTTCGTTTTATGTTGTTTTTTCTCTTGTAAACTCTTGGTTTAGAGTTGGTATTTGATGAATGGAAAGGTTTTTGTGGGTTATTCATGAAAAACCCAAAAACCCCCAAAATGAGAATATGAGTATAAAGAGAAAGAGATGAAATGTTAGATGTGGATGATGAGTTTGTGCTTTGATGTTGATATATGAGATAAACATGTATGTTTAAATGTTTGGAAACTTGTATTGAAGTAGTTCAGGAAATCTTGAATATATATGAATCCCTTGTGTATTTGATGATTTAATACGAGTTATTTATGTGTTATTTTGAATAAATGACTGACATTGTTGTTATTGGTGAAAATGAGGAAAGATCCTAAGGTTGGAGGAAATCGCGGAGGAGACTTTTAAAGTAACTCGGAACCAATCCCCAACGCTCACCAAGGTAAGGGATAAGTGTTTCTAAATCATACTCACCGATGTGAAAGAGGTATGTGAAAGAGATAAGGTGTTGGTAACTTTATTGTTATTCTGCACTACCCGGAGTGGTAGCGAACTGTTTATTGTGTCCTACCCATAGTGGTAGTGAACTGTTTATTGTGTCCTACCCGGAGTGGTAGTGAACTGTTTATTGTGTCCTACCCGGAGTGGTAGTGAACTGTTTATTATGTCCTACCCAGAGTGGTAGTGAACTGTTTATTGTGTCCTACCCGGAGTGGTAGTGGACTATTTATTGTGTCCTACCCGGAGTGGTAGTGGACTGTTATTGTGCCCTACCCGGAGTGGTAGCGGACTGTTATTGTGTCCTCCCCGGATTGGTAGTGGACTGTTATTGTGTCCTACCGGGAATGGTAGTGATTATTGTGAACTCGACCTGTCCAATGTGGTATGGGGTAATAACTCGAACTGCCCGATGTTATGGGGTAACAACTCGGCCTGCCCGATGTGTTATGGGAAATGAAATTGATGAATACGATTAAGGGTGAACATGAATGATGAGACGTGTGGATGTCACAATGAATGTCATAAGCATGCTATAGCATATATAGTATGAGATGTAATTCTATAGGGTGAATATGAATGATGAGAAGTATGGATGTCACAATGAATGTCATATGCATGCTATAGAATATATAGTATGGGATGTATATTCTATAGGGTGAATATGAATGATGAGAAGTGTGGATGTCACAATGAATGTCATATGCATGCTTTAGAATATATAGTATGAGATGTATATTCTATAGGGTGAATATGAATGACGAGAAATGAGAATGTCACAAAGAGAGTCATATGCATGCTATAGGATATATAGTATGGGATATATATCCGATAGGGTGAATATGAGCGATAAAAAGGAAGATGTTGAGAATGAAAGTAATATACATGCTATAGGATATATATTATGGGATATATATATACTATAGGGTGGATATGAATAATGAGAAGGATATTGTTTCAAACGAACGTAATATGCATACTATAGAATATATATTATGGGATATATATACTATAGGATGAATATGAGTAAAGTGGAAATTAAAGGAAGATGACATGAATGTTTACAATTATGCATGTGTGTTTACGAATTATATTAAAGATTAATCGTATTTGAAATTTGGATTATCATATGATATTAGTTTTTGAACTAATGACTTACTCCCTTTTGTTTTGTGTGTTGTTTATGATAATCCCATTGTAGGTAAATGAAGGATTTTGAGAAGGAAGCTCACTTAGGAAGCTTTTGTGTTTATTAACTTGATTATCTTTATTGCTACTTGACGTTGTAGTTAATTTGATAACATTATGGGATGATTGTAAATTTGATTAGGGCAATTACGGATATATGTAGTTATGGACGTTATAACTCTGGAAAATCCATAACTGGTTGTCTGCGATAATTGCTAATCGAATGAATTATGTTTTTCCGCAACATAAATTTGTATGATAATATAATAGGGTAAAAAGTATTTCAAAAGAGTGATTCTTGAGAGTTTTTAATTAAGGTGACGACTGTATGTAAGAAAGGAATAAAATAAATGAAAAATTTTCAATGGTAGAATTTTGGGATATGCCCAAAGCTGAGTCAAGGGGTGAATACGGTAAGGGTTGGGAGGCCTAGAGCAATTGACAGAGTATTCACCATGAGTGGTGCAGAGGCAACGAACTCCGATGGTTTGATCTAAGGTAATTGTACGGTGAAAGGTATCTCCCTTATTGTACTATTTGATTAAGGGGCGACACACTCCTTTATATCTGTAGAATGTGTAAAATGATTGAGGTTGCAAACTGAGTCGCATCCCTACGACTTAGTCATGTCCACCCCTACTAGTGCGCTTGTGGTGGTATCGGCGTTTGTTTCTCAGTGTCCGGTAGTTGTAAATGGTAAAGCCTTTACCATAGACTTAATATGTTTGCCCCCGACCTAGTTAGATGTAATTCTAGGGATGGACTGGTTGTCAGAAAATCATATGATGTTGAACTGTTCTGATAAGACAGTTGTATTTGAGGATTTTTGTGAGACTCCTGATCTGTTTAGATGTCTGAAGTCGGTGTCGGCTAAAGGAGTTAAGACTTTCATTAAGGAAGGAATATTGGTGTTTATGTTGTTAGCTTCTTTGGAGGGGATTGAGAAACCTAGAGTTGAGGACATACTAGTAGCATGTGAGTTTCCTGCGGTATTTCTTGGTGATATTCCAAATTTTCCTCCTGTGCAAGAAGTTGAGTTCTCCATCGATCTAGTACCGGGAACGGGGCCTTTTTATATAGACCCTTATAGAATGGTGCCTTTAAAGCTGGTTGAGTTGAAAAAGTAGATCGAAAACTTGTTGGCTAGGAAGTTCATTCACCCCAGTGTTTCGCCGTGGGGTGCACCGGTGTTATTGGTGAAGAAGAAAGACGTTAGTATGAGGCGATGCACCGATAATAGAAAATTGAACAAGGTCACAATTAAGAACAGGTATCCATTGTCGAGGATTGATGATTTGATGGATCAGTTAAGATGAGCGGTGGTATTTTCTAAGATTGATCTATGATCGGGTTATCATCAACTCAAGGTGAAATTGGAGGATATTCCAAAGACTGCCTTCAGAATGAGGTATGGACATTTTGAATATTTGGTAATGCCATTTGGTGTGACGAATTCCCCATCAATATTTACCGACTACATGAATCGGATTTTTCATCCGTACTTAGACTCTTTTATGGTGGTGTTTATTGATGACATTCTGGTATATTCTAATAGTCGAGAAGAACATGCAGGACATTTGAGAATTGTTCTGGGAACATTTAAGTACAATTAGTTGTATCCAAAATTATCAACGTTTGGGTTGTGTACTGATGTAGGAAAGAGAAGGATTTCTTGGTAGATGCTAATGGACTGTTGAGGTGTAAAGGGAGTGTATGTGTGCCTTATGACGTGAAGTTGAGACGCGATATACTGGATGAGTCCCACAAGACTAAGATGATTTTTCACCCTGGGACGACAAAAATGTATCAAGATTTAAAGATGTTATGGCGGTCCGGAATGAAAAAGGATGTGGCTTTGTATGTACCAATGTGTTTGATTTGTCAGAAAGCCAAGATCTAACTCCAGAGACCGGCGGGTGAGCTGTAATCACTGGAAATTCTCGTTTGTAAGTGGGATAGTATCTCAATGGACTTTGTGTCGGGTTTTCTGAAGACTCAAAAAGGTTATGATTCTATATGAGTAATAGTGGACCGGTTGACCAAGTCTGCTCACTTTCTGCCAATGAACATGAGGAATTCCTTGGAACGTCTGGCAGAATTGTATATCAGAGAGATAGTTCGACTGCATGGGATTCCAACAAGTATCATATCGGACAGAGATCCTCGTTTTACTTCGAACTTTTGGACTAGTTTGCAATCTACTTTGGGGACTAAGTTGAAATTAAGTTCAGCCCACCATCCGCAAATGGACGGTCAGTCGGAAAGGGCCATTCAATCATTGGAAGATCTTTTGAGAGCATGCATGTTGGAACAACCCGGGAGTTGGGATAATATGTTGCCTTTGATTGAATTCACATACAACAATAGCTTCCAACAACTTTATATTAATCATTCTCTCTGGTTTATGATTATTTTATAATGTAATTTTCATACACACTTTCTTTTAACAGAAAAACATAATTCATATTAATACTTCCCAGTAACTCCCGCATACAATTAGCTATGGGTTTTCCAAAATCATAATACTCATAGCTACACATATCCAGTGTTACAATGCTCAGAATTACAATAATCCAAAAATGGCATTTAGTCAGTCATGATACAAAAAATACAAATGAAGGGAATCGGAATTTAAAAGCTCCTAAGACCCTAAATCAAGTATCCTGAAATCATCTGTTTACCTACAATGGGATTATCATTGCAACACACGAAACACAAGGGAGTAAGTCATTAGTTCAATAATAACCGAATATGAAAATCCACATCTGAAATACAAATAAGCATTGAAGTGAAACACATTGCATGAGTACATAAGTATAAGCGTTTGTATCTTCTTTCTTCTATTTCCATTTTATCCATATTCACCCTATAGTATATATATCCCATAATATATATTCAATAGCATGCATACTCATTCATTCCAAAGCACTTTTATTTCAACAATGACAATCGATATCAATTTACCCTTGACCACATCAGGCCAGTTTACACCGCAAAGATAATCCACTACCACTTCAGGTAGGTCCACACCACAAAGGTGGTCCATTACCTCATCGGGTAAGTCTACAACACAACGAAAATCCACTACCACTTCGGGTAGGTCCGCACCACAAAGGTGGTCTGTTACCTCATCGGGTAAGTCTACAACACAACGATGATCCACTACCACTTTGGGTAGGTCCACACCACAAAGGTGGTCCGTTACCTCATCGGGTAAGTCTACAACATAACGATGATCCACTACCACTTCGGGTAGGTCCACACCACAAAGGTGGTCCATTACCTTATCGGGTAAGTCTACAACACAATGATGATCCACTACCACTTCAGGTAGGTCCACACCACAAAGGTGGTCCAAATGTTAGTCATTTATTTAAAATAACACATAAGCAACTCATATTTCATCTTTAACCATACAAGAGATTCACACATTTTCAATGTTTCTAATACCATTTTCATCAAAAGTTTCCAAACATCTAAAACATACATATTCATCTTATATTTAAACATTAGAGCATATACTAATCTCCTATATCTAGCATTTCACCTATTTTCCTCTTTACCCACATTCTTATTTTGGGGGTTTTGGGGTTTTCATGAATCAACCCACAAATCATCCCCATCTTTGAATACCAACTCTAAACCAAGAGTTTAAAAGAGGAAAACAACATAAAACGAACCTCAACTCTAAATAGAGAGTTTCCATGGTTTTTCATGTTAAGAGAAGAGATCTAAAATACCCAAAACGAGTTTGAAAGGGAGAAGGAGAGTTAGAACCAAGAGGTTTACCTCTTCTCAAGCTTCTAGATTAGCCTCAAGACTCCTTGCTCTTGAAAATGCTCTCCTCTCTCACTTCTCTTCAAGTTTTAACCCTAAAATGTGTTTGGGGTTCCTCATTTAATGTAACAGCGTCGGGTTCTCGCTCAAGCGAGCCCATTTTCGCTCAAGCGAGAAAATCCCACCTATTTTAAAACTCAGATCTGATCCTCTCGCTCAAGCGAGGATCTTACAGCCTCTACGGCTTCAGAGTGCCACTTCTCGCCCAGGCGAGACAACTCTCGCTCAGGCGAGCCAACTCTCGCTCAGGCGAGCCAACTCTCGCTCAAGTGAGACAATTCTCGCTCAGGCAAGAATCCTTCAGTATAGCCCAGTATTCCACCCACCCAGTTGAGCCACTCTCGCCCAGGCAACCCTATCTCGCCAAGCTAGATTTCCAGAAATGATACTATAATTTAATAACTTTAAATTTAGGGTGTCACAGATGGCCCCTTACGAGGCACTATATGGTAGGAAGTGCAGGACTCCAATAAGTTGGTTTGAAACGGGGGAGAATTTAGTGTTGGGACCCGAAGTGTTACGAGAAATGACCGAGAAGGTTAGAAAGATAAGGGAGAATATGAAAATAGCCCAAAGTCAACAGAAGAGTTATTATGATAAGAGGAGGAAGCCTCTTGAATTTGAGGAAGGAGAGCATGTGTTCATGAGAGTAGTTCTGACTACCGGAATTGGTAGAGTTTTAATTTCTCGTAAGCTCACTCCGAGATTTATCGGGCCATATCAAGTGTTGAAGAGGATTGGTCAAGTGGCTTATCGAATAACTTCACTCCCGCTATTGTCAAACCTCCACAACGTGTTCCATGTGTCTCAATTGAGAAAGTATATTGGAGATCCATCTCATGTCAATGAGCCTGATTTAATGTAATTGAGGGACAACCTGACTTTCAGAACCCTACCCGTGAGGATCACGGATAGGAGTGTTAAGATGTTGCGAGGGAAGGAAATTCCTATAGTGAAAGTACTTTGGAGTCAAGTGGACAATGGAGATGCAACTTGGGAAGTAGAGCGTGATATGATGGACGATTATCCTCACCTGTTTGAATCAAGGTATGTTTAGTTTTATTGGACGAAAATTCCTATAAGAGGGGGAGGATTGTAACACCTTGAATTTTAAATTTCCTAAATTTAGTGAAACTCAGGAAGTTTGAGAAATACTGGGCAATTCTCGCTCAAGCGAGAGGGTCTCGCCTAAACGAGGGGCTCAGAGTTTCTCCCAGGATTCTCGCCTGAACGAGAGAATTCTCGCTTGAGCGAGAGAGAGCGAAGGAGACTAGGTGATTCTCACTTGAGCGATGGTATTCTCGCTTAAGCGAGAGAGAGAGAGAGACTGAGAGGATTGCTTGATTATCGCCTGAGCGAGAATTCGTCGCTTGAGTGAGAGCATCAAAGTTTGAAATTTGAAAAGTCGTGAGTTCCTCTCTTAAGCGAGAATTCCTCGCTTGAGTGAGAATTTAAAACCCTGAACCCTAAAATAGGGCCCCAAACACGAAATGGAAAAGGATTTTTGGGAGAAAATAGAGGAATAGGCGATTTTCTTGGCAAGAGCTCGTGTAGAGGCAAAGAGAAGCTAAAGAAGAGGTAAATCTCTTGATTTTAACACTCACTCTCGTTTTAGAACTCATTTTGCATAATTGGATCTCTTCTCTTGGCATGAAAAATCCCATAACCCTCTCTTTCGAGTTGTGGTTCCTTTTTATCTAACTTTTCTCGTGAAAACTCGTAGTTTAGAGTTGTCTTCGGAATAGTGTTGATAAGATGTTGATTTTTGGAAACCCCAAACCCAAAACGAAATAGTGTTGAATGGGGGTCAAATGTTGGGTTAGAAATGTGACTTATTTGTCATTAATGTTGAGTGAGGGATGAATGCTCGTTGTTTCATGTTTTGAATTTCTAGAGGATAATGATTTTGAAAACCTTGAAACATGAGTTACTTTTTCTGGATGAACATGTTCTATGAAGTTGTTTATCAGATAGTGTGAATAAATTATTGTATGAAGTTGTTAATGAGGAAAGACCCTAAAGTTGGAGGAGGTGAAGGAGAAACTAGCAAAGTTGCCAAATAACAACCCCATCACACACCAAGGTAAGGATAATCATTGTATTATAAATTCATGAAACATAGATTATGTGTTTACATTTGGATGAATCAATGAGAATAAGGTGTTGAAATTTATAAATGTTGAATATCTTGCCCTAAGTGGTATTGTAATGAATATCTTGCCCTAAGTGGTATTGTAATGAGTGTCTTTCCCTAAGTGGTATTGTAATGAGTGTCTTGCCCTAAGTGGTATTGTATTTGTGAAGAAGATCTTGCTCATGACCTTGGCACGGTTTTGATGAAGACACCAACATAACAAAAAGAAGAAAGGAAGAAGACCTACCAAGACTATCGAAGACAAAGCTTCAAGATTTAGAGTCTAAGTCTTTAGGTACTTCTATCCTTACAACTACTTTATTACCTTAGTTAATAATGCTCAATATTGTTTTCAAGAAAATCAGAAAAATCTATGTGTGAATAAAAATAATTTTCAAAAACAACATGTAACGGGTTACCATACTTGAGTAACAAGTTACATGAGTGAGAAAAAGGTTATCCATCCTCCAACGAATAAGAGTAATCCATTACTGTCTTTGAAGTAACAGATTACTATTTTTAGAAAACAGGGTAATCGATTACTCAAAGAAGTGTAATCGATTACACTGAGGCAATTTCACAGAGCTGCTGGACAGTACCTTTGAGTAATCGATTACTCAAATACAGTAATCGATTACACTGTGTGAAATTTGATATAACTGTTAACAAGATTGTTGAGTAATCGATTACTCAAATACAGTAATCGATTACACTGTGTGAAATTTGAAATAGTTGTTAACAATATTGTTGGGTAATCGATTACCCACTTACAGTAATCGATTATTGAGAGCTGTTGTATGAGTTTTCAGCTTTCAAAGTGAAAAGGTTTCATTCAAAACTGATTTGTTTCATTCCAAACAAAACCTACACTTCCCTAGAGGTGTTATGGATGATTGGAAGCCTATATAAAGGCATTGAAACACTCTCATAATAACAACAACTCAAATTACAAACTCTCATTAAAAGCTTACACACCTTCTGAATTTTCTGCACTTTTCAAGCAACATACTCTCAAGCCATATTGTATATTCTGCACTTTAGCAAAGTTCACTTTCTTTCACAACGGTGTGAAGAGAAAGGGGTTGAGTGACTTGGTGTAGTGTTTACCAAGGGTGTTACTTGGAATAGGGTTTTCCAAGGGATTAAGTAAAGTGAGTGTGTAAGGTACAAGGAGATCTCGGGGTGAGATGATTGTAATTGCAACTCATTATATTTAGTAAAGGAATCTCTTGCGAGTCAAGAGTACAGGACGTAGCCTTCGGTACAAGGTACAAGAAGGTGAACCAGTATAAAACACTTCTCCTTATCTTTGTTATATTTCTATCTTTCAAAGTCAATATTTTTCTGCATACTATTTCCGCTGCACTTTAACTTTGATATTGCAGAAAAATTGGCCATCGTTTTGCAACAACTAATTCACCCCCCCCCCCCCCCCCTCTTAGTTGCAATCTCATTCTTACAATTGGCACCAGAGATATTTTTTGAGAAAGTTACTCTCAAAATCTGATCCTACTACAAGATGGCCTCAAGATCATTCCTAGGAGAAGGCTCCAACATAAACAGACCTCCAAGTTTTGTTGGAGAGTGCTACGACTTCTAGAAAACCAGAATGAGGATTTTCATAGAGTCGCAAGACTTGGATATTTGCAATGCTATCGCGGAAGGACCATATGTGCCATTCACGGTGATCAACAGCATAAGGGAGACAAAGCCAAAATCTTCATGGAATGATGAAGATAAGAAGAAAGTGCAATATGATTTGAAGGCAAAGAACATCCTCACATCGACGCTTGGATTTGACAAATTGTTTAGAGTGTCCAACTGCAAATCCGCTAAGGAAATGTGGGACACTTTAGAGACCACACACGAAGGTACCGAAGAGGTAAAGAGATTGAGACTAAACACTCTTTCCCAGGAATACAAAATGTTTCGTATGAGACCTGGAGAGAAGATCTTGGATCTTCAAAAGAGATTTACTTATCTCACCAACCATATTATTGCACTTGGCAATGTGCTGTCAAATAATGACTTGAACCTAAAAGTTCTAAGATCACTAACAAGAACATGGCAACCAAAAGTGACGGCCATTTCTGAAAAGAAAAGTCTCTCAAAAATGTCTTTGGCTGCTCTGTTTTGAAAGTTGCAGGAACATGAACTCGAATTCAGTCAACTTGATCAACACGAAGAACAAGAGAAGAAAAAGAAGAACATTTTTCTTAAAGCAAAAATAGAGAAATATGATTCATCGGAAGATGAAGACGACAAGGGAGAGACCGATGACATGAGCCTCTTCGTAAAGAAGTTCAGCAAGTTCCTTAGAAGGAACAAAGGCACAAGAACCGGCCCAATGAAGAAGTTCTCCAAAAGTAGTGAGGCTTCCACTTCAAACCAGAATTTTACATGCTTTGAGTGTGGCAAGCATGGCCACATGAAGATGGACTGTCCAAACC
This sequence comes from Lupinus albus, assembly GCA_009771035.1. Taxonomy (NCBI): domain Eukaryota; kingdom Viridiplantae; phylum Streptophyta; class Magnoliopsida; order Fabales; family Fabaceae; genus Lupinus; species Lupinus albus. The sequence goes on along the minus strand of CM020008.1, from coordinate 6,895,451 downwards.
TCAAGAAAAGTTCTTTCAAAGGGAAGAACAAATTGAATAATGGACGAAGAGCCGATATCGCTTGGGAAGACAATGGCACAAGTTTAGCCTCTGAACCAGAAAGCGAAGAGCAGACACATCTCTCCCTAATGGCGTCTCATCATTCAGACGATGAAGAGGTAAATGAGTCTATCCCTTTTTCTTCTTCTGAATTACAAACCGCTTTTAATGATCTACGTGATGAATACTTGAAATTAACGAAAATGTTTCTAAAACAAAAATCGGAACTAGATTCTCTTAGAAACAAACCATCATCATCCTCATGTCTAAATTGCATTACTCTTGGCAACAAAGTTTCAACATTGAGTCTTGAACTCAACAAAATGAACAAGAGTAGCAAGAGCTTGAGTAAGATCATTAATGATCAAAGACACTCTACGGACCGAAGAGGTCTTGGCTATGCAAAATGCCTCTTTAAAAGAAAAGTAAGTCTGTCATGGCAGACTTTCAAAAATCATGAATCCATGTATCTATACATAGTATAAATAAAACTAGGATACATAAGCATCAACTCATATGCTCTTATTGTAAAAATCATGGGCACACACCAAATACTTGTTCTATTAGATTTGAGCGCTTCCCGCAAATTTATGGTATTTGGATAGCGATTGATCAAAGCATATGACGAATGATAAAAGTAAGTTCTTTGTCCTCACTCCAAGGGACAAAGGCTATGTCACATATGGTGACAACAATAAGGGAAGAATTATTGGAGTCGGTAGAATCGGCAAGCCACCCTCAACAACCATAGAAGGTGTGCTATATGTGGAAGGACTGAGGCACAATCTTCTAAGCATAAGTCAACTATGGGACAAGGGCTTCCATGTATTATTCTACCCAGATAAGTGCATCAATGAAAGTAAGGAATTTCTAAACTCTAAACTTGTTGGTAAGAGAATTAATAACATTTACATGATAGATATAGATTCATCTCTTCCTATAACATGTTTAGTTGTAAATGACATTCATGGTGAATGGCTTTGTCATAGGAGAATTGCTCACATTCATATGGACCATTTGAATAAGCTAATTAAGAAAGATTTGGTTGTTGGTTTACCCAAGATGAAGTTTGTTAAAGACAAAATATGTGGCGCATGTCAAATGGGTAAACAAACAAAAACTTCTTTCAAGCCAAAGCATATGATTTCTACTAATAGACCATTGCAGTTACTTCACATGGACTTATTTGGCCCTTCAAGGACAAAAAGTTTTGGTGGTGACTACTATGCTCTAGTTATAGTAGATGATTTTTATTGTTACACTTGGACTCTATTCTTAGTACATAGGAATGAGGCATTCAAAGCCTTTAGCACTTATGCTAAAAGAGTCCAAAATGAAAAGTCACAAAAAATCGCTGCTATAAGAAGTGATAATGGGGGAGAATTTCAAAATGCTTCTTTTGAGGAATTTTGTGATGATCTTGGGATTAATCACAACTTTTCTGCTCCTAGAACACCACAACAAAATGGTGTTGTAGAGAGAAAGAATCGATCTTTAGAAGAACTCGCTAGAACAATGTTTAATGAAACTAACCTCCCAAAGTACTTTTGGGCTGATGCGATAAGTACTGCTTCTTATGTTTCAAATAGAGTTCTCAAAAGACCTATTCTAAAGAAAACCCTCTATGAACTCTTCAAAGGAAGAAAACCAAATATTTCACACTTGAATGTAATTGGCTGTAAATGTTTCGTTTTAAATAATGGCAAGGAAAACTTAGGAAAATTTGATGCAAAGGCCGATGAAGGAATCTTCCTAGACTACTCTCTCACGAGTAAAGCTCATAGAGTTTTTAATAAAAGAACTTTAGCCATGGACGAATCCGTTCATGTCTCCTTTGATGAAACCAATCCCTTAAACAAGGAAAGGTTAACTCTTAATGAAGAAGACTTGCCAAGTTCCACTTTTAATGAAAATGCTATTATTGAAACTACACCTAATGCAGAGCATATGGAAGTGAATGATAGTCCATCCTTTCAAGAAGAGCATAATCACTCTGATTTACCTAAAGAGTGGAGAACTTATCGAGATCACCCTATAGACAACATCATCGGCGACATAAGTAAAAGTATTACTACCCGCTTAATGCTGGAAGATGCATGTCTAAACATGGTGTAACACCCTGAATTTATCTTTCTTAAGATGTGGTAACAGTCCTGAAGAATGGGACATACTGTCAAATTCTCGCTTGAGCGAGAAAGGGCTCGCCTGGGCGAGAGATAGCTCACTTGGGTGAGTGGAAAACTGGGAGATGATGGAGGATTCTCGCCTGAGCGAGATTTGGCTCGCCTGAGCGAGGGAGAGAAGTGTGGAGATTGAAGGATACTCGCTTGAGTGAGAGCGTCAGCGTTGAGTTTTAAAAATGGGCGGGATTTTCTCACTTGAGCGAGAACCCGATGACTGAACTTTAAAATAGAAACCCCAAACACTTTTAGGGTTAGAAATTTGGAGAGAATGTAGAGAAGGGAGCATTTTCAAGAGCAAGGATTCGTGAGAATCATCTAGAATCATCTCTTGATTCTAACTCTCCTTCTCCTTTTGAAAATTTGTTTTGGGTATTTGGGATCTCTTCTCAAAGTGTGAGAAACCATGGAAACTCTTCCTTTGGAGTTGTGGTTCGTTTTATTCAGTTTCTCTCGTGTAAACTCTTGGTTTAGAGTTGGTATTCGAAAAATGGAAAGAGTTTGTGTGTTGATTCATGAAAACCCCAAAACCCCCAAAATGAGAATGTGGTTAAAGAGGAAAATGGGTGAAATAGTAGATGTAGAAGATGAATATGTCTTCTAATGTAAAATAGAAGATGAATATGTATGTTTTTGATGTTTGGAAATTCCTAATGAAAGTGGTTTTGGAAACATTGAAAATGTATTAAACTCTTGTATGGTTAAAGGTGAAATATGAGTTGTTTATATGTTGTTGTGAATAAATTACTGACTTTTGCTGTTATTTGGTGGGGATGATAGAGAATGCGTGGATTTTATGATTATATATGGATGGTAAAGTAATGGGAAGAAAACCTATTTTTAGCTCTCTTAAGAGGTTGAGCAATGTATGACTTGCCCTCGTGGTATTTGCTATTCGTAGCAATGTATGACTTGCCCTCGTGGTATTGGCTATTCGTAGCAATGTATGAGTTGCATTCGTGGTAATGGCTATTCGTAGCAATGTATGAGTTGCCTTCGTGGTAATGGCTATTCGTAGCAATGTATGACTTGCCCTCGGGTATTGGCTATTCTTAGCAATGTATGACTTGCCCTCGTGGTATTGGCTATTCGTAACAATGTATGACTTGCCCTCGTGGTATTGGCTATTCGTAGCAATGTATGACTTGACCTCGTGGTATTGGCTATTTATAGCAAATGTCTGACTTTCCCTATGTGGTAAGATTAATGAACCAAGATAAAAGTATATGAGCTAGATGATTACGAAAGAAACGGATGGAATGATGTATGAGTATGATATATGGGATAACAGTGAGTTCTAATAAATGTGAATGTAAGGACCCAAATTCTACCCTTGAAATTTTTTCTTATTTTAACTCATACAAACATGTATTTTCCCTCTATTTTATGATTAGTGACCCATGGTATGTTACATTAACCACCTTGATTATTTTCCAATCCTTTTATCATGCAGTATTCATACACACATCCATAAGGCAGAAAAACATAATTCATTTAAAATATCTCCTGGTACTTTCAATGTACCCACAGTTCTAGGTTTCCAAAATATTAGTACCCGAGGTTACAAAATATCCAACTCGACACATAGTCAGTTTGATACAAAAATAGAAATAAAAGAATCCCGATTTAAAAGTTCATAAGACTTCAAATCAAGTATCCCCAAATCTTCCGCTTACCTACAGTGGAATTATTATAAACCAATACATAGAGAAACACAAAGGAATAAGTCATTAACCCAATAAAATCAATAATAAGATAATCAACATTTCATAAGGTTCGGTAAATAATTAAATTAGTTGCAATTATTGTAAGTTCATACCACCTGTTTCCATTTATAATTCCCGTATTAAAATTCATCCTCTTTCAATCTAAACCACTTTACCATGTATTCTCCTTGCAACCGACCTGCTCGGTCACAAATTCTCGTTATACGATATATATCAACATACACATATAAATATCTATAATTAAGATACATAACTTCAGCAAAAGTATCACTACATAACTTGAGCCAAAGTATCGCTACATAACTTGAGCCAAAGTATCGCTACATCATTAGAGCCAAAGTCACTTCACCATTGACGGTTAGCTAAAATATATTTTCTTTTCATTGATTCACCATCTATCATAAACAGCAAAACCACGCATTTTGTTCAATACAATATACTAGTTAATGACTTATCCTTACCTTGGTGAGTGTTGGGTTTGGTCCTTGGTAAGTTTGCAAGTTCCTCCGACACCGCCTCCAACCTTAGGATCATTCCTCATCCCCATCAAACAACAACAAAAGTCAGTAATTTATTCTCAACAACATATAAACAACTCATAGTTCATCTTTAACCACATAAAAGATTCACATATTTTCAATGTTTCCAAAATCACTTCCTTAAGAGTTTCCAAACATCAAAACATACATATTCATCTTCTATTCAACATTTAGAACACATAATCATCTTTTACATCTACCATTTCACCCATTTTCCTCTTTTACCACATTTTCATTTTGGGGGGTTTTGGGTTTTCATGAATCAACCCACAAACCCTTTCCATTCTTCGAATACGAACTCTAAACCAAGAGTTTACAAAAGAGAAACTAAATAAAACGAACCACAACTCAAAAGGAAGAGTTTTCATGGCTTCTCACATTTTGAGAAGAGATCCCATATACTCAAAACAAGTTTGAAAGGGAAGAAGAGAGTTAAGATCAAGAGATTTACCTCTTCTCAAGCCTCTAGATGATTCTCACGAGTCCTTGCTCTCAAAATCACTTACTTCTCTCTTCTGTCTCAAGTTCTAACCCTAAATGTGTTTGAGGGTTTCTATTTTAAAGTGAAATCATCGGGTTCTCGCTCAAGCGAGCCAATTTTCGCTCAAGCGAGATTATCCCGCCCATTTTAAAAACTTAACACTAACGTTCTCGCTCAAGCGAGGGATTCTCGCTCAAGCAAGAATCCTCCAGTGTCCACACCTCTTTCCCTCACCTAGGCGAGCCATATCTCGCCTAGGCGAGAATCCGAGGAAATCCTGGGAGCCGATATTGAGCCTCTCGCTTGGGCGAGGCCCTCTCGCTCAAGCGAGAAACACTCAATATACCCCAGATTCCTAGAATTTTCACTACACTTAGGCAAATAAAATTAGGGTGTCACTCGAAATGGAGAAGATAGTGAAGTGGATATATGCTAGAGTATCATTTATATGTTATGATAGAATTGTTTATCTAACCTTATTAAATATGGATTATCATATGTTCATTTTTGAATTGATGACTTACTCCTTTGTGTTTTCTATGTATTGTTTAGGATAATCCTATTGCAAGTAAACGGATGAATTAGGGGTGCTTGATTTGGAGCTTTAGGGGCTTTTAAATATGGATTCTTTTATTTACACTTTTTGTATCATAAATGGCTATATGCGGATTTGAATATTTGTAACCATGGTCATTATATTTTTGGATACTTGTAACCATGGGTAATGTTATTTTGGACACCCATAACTATTGGTATGTCAGAAGTATTGGGAGTCATTGAAATCAATTATGTTTTTCTACCAAATGAATGGGGGTATGATTGTTGCATGTCAAAATGATTGGGAATTAACTAGGGTGACTAAAGTAAAGCTATTAGACTTCTAATTTTGAGTTATAGAAAAAACAATACATGTGCGAATGATTTAAAATAAGGAAAATATTTCAAGGGTAGAATTTGGGTCCTTACACATGGCCTTCGTCTCTCAGATAGAACCCTCCAAGAATGATGAAACAATCGAGGATGAACACTGGATTCTTGCTATGCAAGAAAAACTTAACTAGTTTGAGAGAAACAAAATTTGGGAACTTGTTCCTAGACCTAAGAATAGGCATGTAATACGAACTCGTTGGGTATTCCGAAATAAATTAGATGAAAATGGCATCATCATTAGAAACATAGCTAGACTAGTAGCCCAAGGATACAGCCAAGAGGAATGTAAAGACTTTGATGAAACCTTCGTTCTGATTGCTAGACTTGAAGCTATTAGATTACTGCTTGCATATGCATGTTCTTTGAACTTTCAGCTTTACCAAATGGACGTAAAGAGTGCGTTCCTTAACGGGTAGATACAAGAGGAAGTATTTGTATAACAACCTCCTGGTTTTGAGGACTACAAACATCCCTCCCATGTATACAAGTTAAAGAAAGCCCTCTATGGCTTAAAGCAAGCTCCATGTGCCTGGTATGATCATCTAACAAACTTTTTAACAGAAAAGGATTTTCTAAAGGCAAGGTCGACTCTACACTTTTTATTAAGAAAATAAATCATCACACTTTACTTGTTCAAATCTATGTAGATGATATTATTTTCGGTTCTACTAACGAAAGTTTGTGTAGTAAATTTGGCAATATGATGCAAGGAGAATTTGAGATGTCTATGATGGGAAAGTTAAACTAATTCCTTGGACTCCAAATTAAACAACTTAGCGACGACATATTTGTAAGTCAGTCCAAATACTGCGAAGATTTGTTGAAGAGATTTGAGATGGATGACTGCAAGCCGATTGCTACTCATATGGGATCAAGTACATATATCGATGCTGATGACGCTGGAAAATGTATTGAAATATCTAAGTATCGAGGTATGATCGGATCCCTTCATTTTCTTACTGCTAGTAGACCAGATATTATGTTTAGTGTATGCTTATGTTCGCGATATCAATCTAGACCCAAAGAGTCGCATCTAGTTGCCGTTAAGAGAATCATGAAGTATCTCAAAGGCACAACCGATGTTGGACTATGGTATCCAAAGGGAAGCGTATGCGATTTGGTTGGCATCTCGGATTCAGACTTTGCGAGATGCAAGTCTAAGAGAAAAAGTACAAGTGGTACTTGCCACATTCTAGGGAATGCTTTGGTTTCTTGGTCTTGCAAGAAACAAGCTTGTGTTGCCTTAAGCACCGCTAAAGCGGAATACATAGCAGCCGGTAGTTGTTGTGCCCAAGTGTTGTGGCTTAAACAACAATTACGGGATTATGGCTTGAACTTAGGTTGCACACCCTTGAAATGCAACAATACAAGTGTTATTAATCCTACTAAGTATCTGATTATGCACTCAAGAACCAAGCATATCGATATAAGGCATCACTTCCTTAGGGACCATGTCCAAAAGAAGGATGTGTTGGTACAGTTCATTGATACTCACAACCAACTAGCGGACATTTTCATTAAACCATTAGCAAAGGAACCTTTTTACAAAATTAGACGAGAATTAGGCATTCTCGATGAAGGTGGATGTCCCTACGCTGAGTTGGAGGTGGACGGACGATCCAAGTGCTCAAAATTCAAATCGGGCTTAAGGTCCAAGCTGAAAAGGATGTTCATACATCAAGAGATTGTCGACTTTGCTAATTTGGTCAACAAGTGCCGGATGTACGAGGATGATCTGAAGGTGGATGAGTTGGTGACTCCCGAAACAATTTCTCCCCTGAACTATGGACCTCAACGCAACCATATGCGGGAGAGAGGTAAAGGGAGACTGGAAGATGACCAGAAACCTTATGCAGTAACTACTAGACATCGTGACCGGAGTTTCCAAAGGTCTATCCCACCTACCATTCCTACCGAAGAGGTTTCTACTCCCATGTGCATCAAGTGTGGTAGACTTCATTATGAAAGTACGTTCCCGGGAAAAAGGAATGGATGTTTCCACTGCAAGGAGCTTGGGCATATTAAAAGGTTTTGTCCCAAGCTGGATCGGAGACTTGATGTCATTCATGCCGAGGAGACAAAGAACCACGGTCGAAGGGTTACCCCGTTTGGCGCAGGGACATCAGGTGTTGATGATCCGGCGAGAGTTAAATCGCATGGTGACAGGTATCCCTTTTAGTGTTGTCTAATTCGGGAGCGACACACTCCCTATATTTTCTGAATGTGTGAACCGACTGAGATTGTACACTAAGTTGTTGTTTTTGACTTAGTTGTACCCACCAACCCCGTGTACCGGTGGTGGATGTCGGTGTGGATGTCTCAGTGTACGGTTGGAGTAAATGGTAGAACCTTTACCATAGTGTTGATATGCGCAATGATGTCCCAGCTGGAAATTAATCCTAGAAATGAACTAGCGGTCAGCAAATCGTGTTATGTTTAACTGTGTGTAATTGTTGAGGTGAAGATTTAAATTTAGTATGCATTGATATGTATGTGTATGCTAAGGGGGTAAGACTTATCCTGATAGTCGAGGAAAGAGGCTAGTCAAGTTACTTACCCCGTCAATTTGATGAATGCAATGGAATAGACGTGAAACTTTTGGTCACGAATGATCGGTTCTTTTGCGGTAGGACATTGGCAATGCATGAAATAGTGGTGGTGTACCTCAATTGTCTGCGTTGAATTTTGTACTGGAAAAAGTTGTTGTTGTTTCGTGAACGTCAATAATTGCGGTGTATGGGTGTGGTGTAACCATATGAGAGAATGAGTTTTGGGGTATGTTGAAATGAATATGCAAACTTTGTTTCACGGCGTGGTTGCCGTGAGTCATGGATTCAAAACGCTTTCGAAAATCATTTTAGGGTGAAACATAGCTTGTGGCTAAATAATTATGTAGTCTTATGTTGGAGAATTCTGAAATTTTAGCAACCATATCTGAATAAGTATGAGGTTATTAAAATTTGATGATACAAGACGCCCAAGTATTCCTGGACATAATGCGAGTGGGTTAATAAGTTTATATTTGCTAACGGAATTAGGGTGACCAAACCGAACTCCAGTTGTAGGTTTGAGTGTTTGTCGACTTGCACTTGCCGATTGGTAACAGGATACCTAGTTTTGGTGTGAATCAATGGTTTTATGGTTTCAGTTGAGGCTAGGAATTGGTAATTCCTCTCGACCATAAGATTTGATGACGGAAATATTTGATGTAATTGGACAATTACTGATAGTTTGATTGTGTACAATGGATGAGACACTAAGAGTCTTATTGTGTAAGTATTTTGTTGATTGAGTAAAATGAAATTGTGCTAGATTCTTGAGTGGGGATGAAACTAGCTACTGTATGATGGATGTTAAATGGGGCATTGGAGTGGATGAGGGATAAGGAGTTCCCCATTCCCTGAATTTCGGGAGTGTTATAGGAATTCTTAACATAGATGAGGATTGTTCGATGGATCAGTCCTAGAGACCAATAGTTCTTGACGAATATAGGAAAATCTTTAGTCTGAATTACGGTTTAGTTCTCATGGCATTCGAGTTATTAAAGGCTGAGATCTTAATATTTGGACATTGATGAGTTAGTTCATGAATTGGTTTGGTGATATCACGGTTTAGTGGTGTATGCCCTTAGTGACCGATTAAGTAATTTAAATGAATTAGAGGATCGATTATGATTTTGGTTGGGTATTCTTGTGCCTAAGGTCTAGGTGATGATATTATTTTTCGAGGTATGTTTAATTTTCGGGGACAAAAAATCTTATAAGAGGTGGAGGATTCTAACACCCTAAATTTGAGTCTTTAAAATTATAGTATCAGTCCTGGAAGTCACCCTTGAGCGAGAGATTCTCACCTGAGCGAGAAAGGATCACCTGGGAGGGTGAAATCCTAGGCTATACTGGAGGATTCTCGCCTGAGCGAGAGTTGTCTCGCCTGGGCGAGAAATAGTATTTTGGGGCTGTTAACACTGTGAGATTCTCGCTTGAGCAAGAGGGTCAGATCTGAAATTTTAAAAAGGCGGGATTTTTTCGCCTGAGCGAGAACCCAACGACTGCTCTTTAAAATAGAAACCCCAAACACATTTTAGGGTTAGAACTTTGAAGAGAAGAGAGAGAGGAGAGCTTTTCAAGAGCAAAGAGCCTTAAGACTCATCTTAGAGCTTGAGAAGAGGTAAACCTCTTGTTCCTAACTCTTCTTCTTCCTCTCTAACTTGTTTTGGGTATGTTGGATCTATTTTCAAAATATGAGAAACCATGGAAACTCATCCTTTAGAGTTATGGTTCGTTTTATGTTGTTTTTCTCTTGTAAACTCTTGGTTTAGAGTTGATATTTTATGAATGGAAAGGTTTTGTGGGTTATTCATGAAAACCCCAAAAAAAAACCCCAACATGAGAATGTGGGTGTAAAGAGAAAGAGAAGAAATGTTAGATGTGGATGATGAGTTTGTGCTTTGATGTTGATATATGAGATGAACATGTATGTTTATATGTTTGGAAACTTGTATTGAAGTAGTTTTGGAAATATTGAAAATACATGAATCCCTTGTATGTTTGATGATGAAATACGAGTTATTTATGTGTTATTTTGTTATTGGTGGAAATAAGGAAACATCCTAAGATTGGAGGAAATCGCGGAGGAGACTTTTAAAGTTACTCGGAACCGATCCCCAACACTCACCAAGGTAAGGGATAAGTGTCTCTAATTCATACTCACTGATGTGAATGAGGTATGTGAAAGAGGTAATGTGTTGATATGTTTATTGTTGTTGTCCTACCCAGAGTGGTAGTGGACTGTTATTGTGCCCTACCCGGAGTGGTAGTGGACTGTTATTGTGTCCTACCCGGAGTGGTAGCGGACTGTTATTGTGTCCTACCCGGAGTGGTAGCGGATTGTTATTGTGTCCTAACCGGAGTGGTAGGGGACTGTTATTGTGCCCTACCCGGAGTGGTAGTGGACTGTTATTGTCTCCTACCCGGAATGGTAACGGACTGTTATTGTGTCCTACCTAGAGTGGTAGCGGACTGTCATTATGTCCTGCCAGGAATGGTAGTGATTATTGTGAACTCGACCTGCCATATGTGGTATGGGGTAATAACTCGACCTGCCCGATGTGGTATGGGTTAATAACTCGACCTGCCCGATGTGGTATGGGGTAATAACTCGACCTGCCCTATGTGGTATGGGGTAATAACTCGACCTGCCCGATGTGGTATGGGGTAATAACTCGACCTGCTCGATGTGGTATGGGGTAATAACTCGATCTGCCCTATGTGGTATGGGGTAATAACTCGACCTCCCCATGTGGTATGGGGTAATAACTCGACCTGCTCAATGTGGTATGGGGTAATAACTCGACTTGCCCTATGTGGTATGGGGTAATAACTCGACCTGCCCGGTGTGGTATGGGGTAATAACTCGACCTGCCCGATGTGGTATGCGGTAATAACTCGACCTGCCCGAGGTGGTATTGGGTAATAACTCAGCCTGCCCGATGTGGTATGGGAAATGAAATTGATGAATACGACTAAGGGTGAATATGAATGGTGAGAAATGTGGATGTCACAATGAATGTCGTATGCATGCTATAGGATATATATTATGGCATATATATTCTATAGGGTGAATATGAATGGTGAGAAATATGGATGTCACAATGAATGTCGTATGAATGCTATAGGATATATATTATGGGATATATATTCTATAGGGTGAATATGAACGATGAGAAAAGGGAATGTCACAAAGAGAGTCATATGCATGCTATAGGATATATAGTATGGGATATATATTCTATAGGGTGAATATGAGTGATAAAAGGGAAGATGTTGAGAATGAAAGTAATATACATGCTGTAGGATATATATTATGGGAAATATATACTATAGGGTGGATATGAATAATGAGAAAGAGGAGGTTTCTGGGAGGAATAGATGGCCAACTAAGAGGGGGGGGGGGGGGGGGGGGGGGGTGAATTAGTTGTTTTTAAAAAACAAAAATCACCAGGAACTTTTCAGCTTTTTCTACTTAAGAACAAATTAACAGAGTTGTAGCGGAATAAAGTTTAGTAGAAGAAGAAGAAGTGCATAAAACAAAAAGTGTAAGGATGAGAAAAATCACACCAGAAAATTATACTGGTTCACCTTCTACCACCGAAGGCTACGTCCAGTCCTCTTGAAAACCACAAGAGATTTCCACTATTGAATGAGATTAACTTACAAGCAAAGTCACACCTGGACTCCCCCTAAGTTGTATCACTCACTCACTTCAACAAGATAGTACACCACTATCCTTGTTTTACAATGCCTCACCAAACCCTATAGTGATTACTTGAGTACAAGTATGAAGATAATAAATGGCTTAATGACAAACTCACAATGTATCTTAATGCCTCATGAAGTTTTCAGAATTCCAAAGAATGTGAAAGTTTTTCTAAAAAACTTCAAAGTGTTCTTGAATAAAAACTAAGAAATTTGTATCAAGAACTTGGATATTTGAGTATAAAAGTTATTTTGTAATTCTGAGATCCTACAAGGTTTATATAGAGTTCCAAAAGGTGTTTAGAATCACTTTCAAAAGGTATAAGTCGTTTGGGAAAAGTTGAACCAAGTTGGAACACAATGGTTCAATTTAGAAATGAGATTTTCGCAGTAACAGTACTTGGATTTTTGCTTGTGGTAATCGATTACCAATATGAGGTAATCGATTACCTTAGTTGAAATTTCAAATCCAAAGTTGCTCAACGGCTAGTGGTAATCGATTACATCCATAGGGTAATCGATTACTCTAGTTGAAATTTCATTTCCCAGAAATGCCGAGAGTTATGGTAATCGGTTACTTACCCTGGTAATCGATTACTGAAATTAAATTTTGGATTTAACTTTCAACAGTAAGTGGTAATCGATTACTACTACAGGGTAATCGATTACCCTAGTTATTTTTGCCTTTTTCCAACTTTTCAAAAATAACTTGGTTTTTCTTAGGAACTCTTATATTAACCTAGATTAAGATCTTTTATCTTTAAGGCATTGTGATTTCTTATGAGTTTGAAATATTTGCTACTAAAAGACTAAGACTCTTATAAAAATAAAATATACTTCAAGTTCTTTAAGTCTTTGATCTTCAATAACTTTTCTTCTTTCTTTTGGTGATGTGCATTTGTCTTCATCAAAACTCAGCCTTGGTCAAGGAGCCAGATCATCGTCCCAGTTTCGAACGAACGTAATATGCATACTATAGAATATATATTATGGGATATATATACTATAGGATGAATATGAGTAAAGTGGAAATTAAAGGAAGATGATATGAATGTTTACAATTACGCATGCGTGTTTACGAATTATATTAAAGATTAATCGTATTTGAAATGTGGATTATCATGTGATGTTAGTTTTTGAACTAATGACTTACTCCCTTTTGTTTTGTGTGTTGTTTATGATAATCCCATTGTAGGTAAATGAAGGATTTTGAGAAGGAAGCTCACTTAGGAAGCTTTTGTGCTTATTAACTTGATTGTCTTTATTGCTACTTGACGTTGTAGTTAATTTGATAACATTATGGGATGACTGTAAATTTGATTAGGGCAATACGGAGATATGTAGTTATGGACGTTATAACTATTGAAAATCCATAACTGGTTGTATGCGATAATTGCTAATCGAATGAATTATGTTTTTCCGCAACATAAATTTGTATGATAATATAATGGGGTAAAGAGTATTTTCAAAGAGTGTTTCATGAGGGTTTTTAAGTAAAGTTATAGATGTATGTAAGAGAGGATGAAATTAAATGAAAAATTTTCAAGGGTAGAATTTGGGTCCTTACATACTTTACAGTAGAAAGAATTTACCGATCCCTATCCTCAATTGGACACACAAACCATTGATTCACCCAAAACTAGGTATTCTGTTACCAATCGACAAGTGCAAGTTGACAAACACTCAGTTCCATAACATGCGCTAGAAATGGATACCCAAATTACGCTAGTGAATATAAATTCAGTACCCCACTTGCAGTACGTCTAGAAATACATGGTCATAATCAGATCACTAAATTTTTAACAACCTCCTAATTATCAAGATACGGTTGCTAAAATTATGGGATCCTCCAACATGATACTAATTCAATGCTTAGCCACAAGCTACGTTGCACCCAAGAATGATTTTCAAAATGGTCCGAACCCACGATTCATGGCAACCATGTCTTGAAAACAAAGTTTACATAATCATTTCGACATAACTCAAAACCCTTTCTCTCATAGGATTATACTACAAACATGCATAGCGAATACTGACGCCCATGAAACGGAGACAACTTTTGTCGGTACAACATTCCAAGCAGATAATTGGTGTACACCCCCACTATATCGTACATTGCCAATGTTCTACTGCAAAAGGACCGATCATCATAGACCAAAAGTTTCAAGTCTATTCGAATGCATTCATCACATTGACGGGGTAAGTAACTTAACTAGCCTTCTTCCTTACCGGACAATATAAGTTTTACCTCTTAGCATACATACACAGATCAATGCAAACTTTATCTTAAATCCTCACTAAGATATTCAAAAATAATCTTTCACATCAACAATTATCACATAGTTAGGCATAACACGATTTGTTGACCGCCAGTCCATCGCCAGGATTAAATCCAGTTGGGACATCATTGCGAGTATCAACACTATGGTAAAGGTTCTACCCTTTTCCCCAACCGTACACTGAGACACCAGTATCGATACCCACCACCAGTACACTGGGTGGGGTGGACACAACTAAGTCGAAAACAACGACTTTGTGTACAATCTCAGTCGGTTCACACATTCAGCAAATATAGGGAGTGTGTCGCTCCCGAATTAAACAACACTAAAAGGAATATCTGCCACCATGCAATTACCTCTCGCCGGATCATCAACATCTGATGTCCCTGAGCCACTCGGGGTACCCACTCGACCATGGTTCCTTGCCCCTTCAGCCTGAATGACACTAAGTCTCCGATCTAGCTTGGGACAAAACCTTTTAATGTGCCCCAACTCCTTGTAGTGGAAACATCCATTCCCTTTTCCCGGGTATGTACTCCCATAATGGAGTCTACCGCACTTGTTGCACATGGGAGTAGAAACCCCTTCGGTAGGAACGGTAAGTGGACAAGACCTTTGGAAACTTCGATCACGATGTACAGTAATTGACGCATAAGGTTTGCAGTCATCTTCCACTCTCTCTTTACCTCTTCCTTGCCTATGGTTGCGTTGGGGTCCATAGTCCCGGGGAAAATTTGTTTCGGGCGTCACCACCTCAACCGCCTACAGATTATCCTCGTACATTCTGCACTTGTGGACCAAAGTAGCAAAGTCAGCAATCTCCTGATGTCCGAACATCCTTTTCAGCTTGGGTCTCAAGCCCGATTCAAATTTAGAGCACTTGGATCGTCCGTCCACTTCCAACTCATAGTAGGGACAAAACCGGGCCAATTACTCGAATTTAGCCGCATATTCCCCAACCGACATATTTCCCAGTTCCAACTTCAAGAACTCCATTTCCTTCTTCCTTTTCAGATCAGCATGGAAGTATTTGTGAAGGAATTTCGCCTTGAATGTACTCCAGGAAATCAATTGTCCCCCCGTCTCCATTTGGCATCTAGTAAACTCCCACCAGTTCTCGACCTCCGTCACTAGCATATAAGTGGCATAGGCCAACTTCTGAGCCTCTGAACAGTTCATGGCCCGGAAGATCCGCTCCATTCCCTGAATCCACTCAATGGCAGCATCAGGAGCAAATCCCCGGTGGAACTGACTGGGGTTCCTTATGCAAAACTCATCCAGACCTTGGTACTTTGTTGGTCCGGGTGGGACTAGGGGTTGTGAACTCGGACTTGGTACAGGATTCTGATTCAGATTATGCAAGTTCTCGTTCATCTGTTGTAGTGCAGCCACCATCTGAACCAACAAATCATTTGGAACGTTCTGACTCGTTCCTCGTCCAGCCATGTCTTAACCTGCGCTAATTGATAGTCAGTACACAAATTTAACTCACACACAAGTCAGGTTATCACATAATCTTGTAGCACCTTACATGTCACTACACCATCTCAACTAGTCAAATCATAAACATGTTACAAAGAAGCAAGTAAGGCCATAACTTATATAACGACCCGAATTCTACCCTTGAAAATTTTTCATTTATTTTAATCATTTCTTACATACAGTCGTCACCTTCAATGAAAACTCTCAAGTATCATTTTCGAAAATACTCTTTACCCTATTTTCTTATCATACAAATTTATGTTGCGGAAAAACATAATTCATTCAAATAGCATTTACCACATACAACTAGTTAAGGGTCTCCCAAGGTTATAAAGCCCATAACTACACATATCCGTATTGATCTAAACGGATTTACAGTCATCCCATAATACTATTAAATCAACTACAACGTCACTTAGCAATACAGACAAGCGAGTAATTAAACACAAAAGCTTCCTAATTGAGCTTCATCCTCAAAATCCTTCATTTACCTACAATGGGATTATCATAAACGACACACAAAACAAAAGGGAGTAAGTCATTAGTTTAAAAACTAACATCACATGATAATCCACATTTCAAATACGATTAAACTTCAATATAAATTATAAACGCAATTACGTAAATGCAAACATTCATCTCTTCTTTCGTTCATTTCTACGTTATCCATATTCATCCTATAGAATACATATCCCATAATATATATTCTATAGCATGCATATTATGTTCATTCGAAGCATCGTTCTTCTCATTATTCATATCCACACTATAGTATATATATATCTCATACTATATATCTTATAGCATGTATATTACTTTTATCCTTAACGTCTTCATTTCCAACATTCATATTCACCCTATAGTATATATATCCCATAATATATATTCTATAGCATGCATATGACTTTCGCTCTTAACGTCCTTGTTTCTCATATGTCGTATTCATCATTAATCGTATTCACCGAGTTCTTTCACACTATAATCTCCTACCACCTCGGGTAGATCCAATTACATCTCCATACCACATCGGGTAGGTCTAGTTCACCATCCATACCACATCGGGCAGGTCTAGTTCATCATCCATACCACATCGGGCAGGTCTAGTTCATCATCCATACCACATCGGGCAGGTCTAGTTCATCATCCATACCACATCGGGCAGGTCTAGTTCATCATCCATACCACATCGGGCATGTCTACTGTTATATTCCATACCACATCGGGTAGGTCTAGTTATACTCCATACCACATCGGGCAGGTCTAGTTATACTCCATACCACATCGGGCAGGTCTAGTTATACTCCATACCACATCGGGTAGGTCTAGTATTATATTCCATACCACATCGGGTAGGTCTAGTATTATATTCCATACCACATCGGGTAGGTCTAGTGTTATGCTCCATACCACATCGGGTAGGTCTAGTGTTATACTCCATACCACATCGGGTAGGTCTAGTTATACTCCATACCACATCGGGTAGGTCTAGTATTATATTCCATACCACATCGGGTAGGTCTAGTGTTATGCTCCATACCACATCGGGTAGGTCTAGTGTTATAGTCCATACCACATCGGGTAGGTCTAGTTATAATCCATACCACATCGGGTAGGTCTAGTATTATATTCCATACCACATCGGGTAGGTCTAGTGTTATGCTCCATACCACATCGGGTAGGTCTAGTGTTATACTCCATACCACATCGGGTAGGTCTAGTTATAATCCATACCACATCGGGTAGGTCTAGTTCACAATTCTTCACTACCATTCCCGGTAGGATAACAATAACAGTCCACTACCACTCCGGGTAGGACACAACAACAGTCCGCTACCACTCCGGGTAGGACACGATAACAGTCCGCTACCATTTAAGGTAGGACACAATAACAGTCTACTACCACTCCGGGTAGGACACAACAAACAGTTCACTACCACTCCGGGTAGGACACAATAACAGTTAACCACTACCTCTTCGAGTAGGGTAACAACAATAAACCACTCCCTATTCGGGTAGGGTAACAACAATCAAACTTACAACACATTACCTCTTTCACATACCTCGTTCACATAAGTGAGTATGAATTAGAGCCACTTATCCCTTACCTCGGTGAGCGTTGGAGATCAGTTCCGAGTAACTTTAAAAGTCTACTCCGCGATTTCCTCCAACCTTAGGATCTTTCCTCATTTCCACCAATAACAACAATGTTAGTCATTTATTCCAAATATCACATAAACAACTTATTTTGCATCATTTAATCATACAAAATATTCATCATCAATATTCAACCATCTAAAACATGCATAACATCTCATATTTCAATATTTCCAAAACTACTTCAATACAAGTTTCTAAATATCAAAGCATACATGTTCATCTCATATAACAATATTAAAGCACTACTCATTATCCACATATAACATTTCATCTCTTTCTCTTTATACTCATAATCTCATTTTGGGGGTTTTTGGGTGTTTTTCATGAATAACCCATAAAACTTTCCATTCATCAAATACCAACTCTAAACCAAGAGTTTACAAGATAAAAACAACATAAAACGAACCATAACTCTAAAGGATGAGTTTCCATGGTTTCTCATGTTTCGAAAATGAATCCAACATACCCAAAACAAGTTAGAGAGGAAGAAGAAGAGTTAGTAACAAGAGGTTTACCTCTTCTCAAGCTCCAAGATGAGTCCTAAGGCTCCTTGCTCTTGAAAAGCTCTCCTCTCTCTCTTCTCTTTGAAGTTCTAACCCTAAAATGTGTTTGGGTTTCTGTTTTAAAGAGGTGTCGTCGGGTTGTAATCGATTACCAACATGGTGTAATCGATTACAACGTGAAAAATGCGCATATCTGATGCTTTTAATATGATGTAATCGATTACCAGGAGTGTGTAATCGATTACCAGGAGTGTGTAATCGATTACACTGTGTCAGATGCACATATATGATGCTTTTAATACGATGTAACCGATTACCAGCAGTGTGTAATCGATTACCAGCAGTGTGTAATCGATTATCAGCAGAGTGTAATCGATTACACTGTGTCAACAGTCCAAAATTGTCATTTCTCGCCCAGGCGAGAATCCTCCAGTATAGTCCAGGATTTCACCCTCCCAGCTGATCCTTTTTCGCTCAGGCGAGAATCTCTCGATCAAGCGAGGCTTCCAGGACTGATACTATATTTTTAAAGATTAAAATTTGGGGTGTTACAACCTAGGCCGCATAATTAACTATGCTCTGATACCATATTGTAAGGACCCAAATTCTACCCTTGAAAATTTTTCATTTATTTTAATCCTCCCTTACATACATTCATCATCTTACTTAAAACCCTCATGAATCATTCCTTGAAACTACTCTTTTAACCTATTATATTCTCATACAATTCATATTGCAGAGAAACATAATTCATTCAATTAGTAATTACCACATACAACCAGTTATGGGTTTCCAGGAGTCATAATGACCATAACGATATATCTCCAGTATTGTCCTAATCAGAATTACATTCATCTCAAAATATTATCTATCCAACTACAATGTCAAAGTAACGCTAAAGGCATTTAAGTTAATAAACACATAAGACTCCTAAGTGAGCTTCCTCCTCAAATCCTTCATTTACCTACAATGGGATTATCATAAACAACACACAAAAACAAGGGAGTAAGTCATTAGTTCAAAACTAACATTACACGATAATCCACATTTTAAATACGATTAAGCATTAATATATATTATAACCACAAATACGTAAAATGTAAACATTCATATCTTCTTTCTTTCATTTCCACGTTAGTCATATTCATTCTATAGTATATATATCCCATAATATATATTCTATAGCATGCATATTACGTTCATTCTAAACATCGTCATTCTCATTATTCATATCCACCCTATAGTACATATATCCCATAATATATATCCAATAGCATGCATATTACTTTCATTCTAACATCCTCATTTCTCATCATTCATATTCACCCTATAGTATATATATCCCCTAGTATATATCCTATAGCATGCATATTACTTTCATTCTAACATCCTCATTTCTCATCATTCATATTCACCCTATAGTATATATATCCCATAATATATATCCTATAGCATGCATATTACTTTCATTCTAACATCCTCATTTCTCATCATTCATATTCACCCTATAGTATATATATCCCATAAGATATATCCTATTGCATGTATATTACTTTCATTCTAACATCCTCATTTCTCATCATTCATATTCAACCTATAGTATATATATCCCATAATATATATCATATAGCATGCATATTACTTTTATTCTTAACATCCTCATTTTCATCATTCTTATTTACCCTTAATCGTATTCATCGAGTTCATTCCCCATACCACAACGGGCATGTCGAGTTTATTCCCCATACCACATCGGGCAGGTCGAGTTTATTCCCCATACCATATCGGGCAGGTCGAGTTTATTCCCCATACCACATCGGGCAGGTCAAGTTTATTCCCCACACCACATCGGGCAGGTCGAGTGTATTCCCCATACAACATCGGGCAGGTCGAGTTTATGCCCCATACCACATCGGGCAGGTCGAGTTTATCCCCCATACCAAATCGGGCAAGTCGACTTTATTCCCCATACCACATTGGGCAGGTTGAGTTTATCCCCCATACCACATCGGACAGGTCGAGTTTATTCCCCATACCACATCGGGCAGGTCGAGTTTATCCCCCATACCACATCGGGCAGGTCGGGTTTATTCCCCATACAACACCGGGCAGGTCGATTTTATCCCCCATACCACATCTGGCAGGTCGAGTTCATTCTTCATTCCACATAACACACAACCACTCCGGTAAGGACAGCAACAATAGACCACTACCATTACGGGTAGGGTAACAACAATAAACCACTACTACCTCGGGTAGAGTAACAATAATAATCCCCTACCCCTTCGGGTAGGGTAACAACAATATTCTTACAAATACATTACCTCTTTCACAAACCTCATTCACATCAGCTAGTATGAGTTAGAGACACTTATCCCTTACCTTGGTGAGCGTTGGGGATCGGTTCCGAGTAACCTTAAAAGTCTCCTCCGCAATTTCCTCCAACCTTAGGATCTTTCCTCATTCCCACCAATAACAACAATGTCAGTCATTTATTCAACATAACACATCAACAACTCGTATTTCATCATCAAACATACAAGGGATTCACATATATTCAAGATTTCCAAAACTACTTCAATACAAGTTTCCAAACATCTAAACATACATGTTCATCTCATATATCAACATCAAAGCACAAACTCATCATCCACATCTAACTTTTCATCTCTTTCTCTTTATACCCATATTCTCATTTTGGGGGTTTTTGGGGTTTTCATGAATAACCCACAAAACCTTTCCATTCATCAAACATCAACTCTAAACCAATAGTTTACGAGAGAAAAACAACATAAAACGAACCATAACTCCAAATGATGAGTTTCCATGGTTTCTCATATTTTGAAAATAGATCCATCATACCCAAAACAAGTTAGAGATGAAGAAGAAGAGTTAGGAACAAGAGGTTTACCTCTTCTCAAGCTCTAAGATGAGTCCTAAGGCTCTTTGCTCTTGAAAATCTCTCCTCTCTCTCTTCTCTTCAAAGTTCTAACCCTAAAATGTGTTTGGGGTTTCTATTTTAAAGAGCAGTCGTCGGGTTCTCGCTCAAGCGAGCCCATTCTCGCTCAGGCGAGAAAATCCCGCCATTTTAAAATTTCAGATCTGACGCTCTCGCTCAAGCGAGAATCTCACAGTGTCAATAGCCCCAATTTGCCATTTCTCGCCCAGGCGAGACAACTCTCGCTCAGGCGAGAATCCTCCAATATAGCCCAGGATTTCACCCTCCAAGGTGATCCTTTCTCGCTCAGGCGAGAATCTCTCGCTCAAGCGAGACTTCCAGAAATGATACTATAATTTTAAAGACTCAAATTTAAGGTGTTACAATCTACCCTTTGATGGATCTCACAATCTCATAAAAGAATATGTATGATTTTGAGTCACAAAAGGAAAATATTTGAAAACACTCAATGTTTGAAACTAAAACTCTTTCAAAGATTCGCAAAACTCTCACTTTTCATATGAAATGTTCATTCTCTCTTTTCAGAAAATCATTACTCTTGAAAAACGTGTTATTAATCTTGCGTCAAGTTCATGAAAGTATGTTCCATTTGCCTATGGGAAAGGATGGTGAAATACTAATTGATTAACTAACTACTTAATCGATTCCAAAAGAGAAATCGATTTAATCGATTAACCATGTCCTTAATCGATTAACGAATTTCTCATTTTCAAAGACTTAATTGATTAACCAATGTCTTAATTGATTAACGTTTTTTGAAGACTTAGTTAATTTGGAATGAACCTTTGACATGGATCGTTTATGCATGATACATGATTTTGAAAATGATATAAGTATTAATGCATCAAAATCATGAATGTATGCTAAATACGCCTAAATCATGTTATGTACGAATAACTCATATGCATTGTGTTCATAGTCTAATATGTGAGATTTATCACAAGGTTCACTCAACTTAGACTCTACCCATTCAAATCATCTTAGGAACTAAAGTAAAAAGGTTACCCTAGCCTTGTTGATCCTTTCTTGAAGCTTGAATTTGAGTTTACATGTTGTTGTAGTTTATTTGTCCTTGTCCATAGACTTTAAGGTTTTAAGATTTGTCTTCATCAAAATCATGTTCTTGCATGATTGCATTCACAGTTATAGAATAGATTAGTAGAGTAGTTAGTATAGATAGACATACTAGTCTATTGTAAACTAGTTGTAGAATTAGATTGTATAGATTATGAAACAGACAATATTGGGCAATAAATGAGATTGTTTATATGTGTCATTGTATTGTGATTATGTATGTGTTGTGTATTGTGTTGATATATATGTGCCAGTGTACTAAATGTGTTTGACATATGGTTCGGAAACTATTTGATATAACAATATTGTTTGATGTATTATTATATAAATTAGTGTTGTCATGAGAATCAACAATGTTGAGCAAGCATTGTTGAAAGTTGACATTTCACACTTTCAACAACGTTTGCTTAAGGAAGTGATGTTGAAAGTGACATATTCAACAATACTCGCTTGAGGAAGCAGTGTTGAAAGTGGCACATTCAACATCACTTTGTAGAGAAAACGTTGTTGGATGTGTCACTTTCAACAACGTTTTCTCAAGTGAACATTGTTAAATAGGTGACTTTCAATAGTGCTTTTAAAAGTGTGGTTAAATCTACCCCTACATTCTACTGTGCTCATATAGACAATGTCCGAAAGCACTGTTGAATGTCAATTTTAAACGTGTTGCAATTCTAGGGTAGTGAAAAGGATAATTTCAACTTATATTTTTTTTATTTAAATCACATGTATCCTTTAGTGAAACTGTAACGACCCAAATTCTACCCTTGAAGATTTTTTTTCATTTATTTTAATCCTTTCTTACATACAGTCGTCACCTTCATTAAAAACTCTCAAGTATCTCTCTTTGAAAATACTCTTTACCCTATTATATTATCATACAAAATTTATGTTGCGGAAAAACATAAATTCATTCAGATAGCCTTTATCACATACGTCCAATTATGGGTTTTCCAAAGTTATAACGTCCATAACTACATGTCACCATATTATCCTAATCAGATTACATTTATCACAAAATACTATCAAATCAACTACAATATCAAATAGCAATAAAGACAATCGAGTAAATAAACACAAAAGCTTCCTAATTGAGCTTCATCCTCAAAATCCTTCATTTACCTACAATGGGATTATCATAAACAACACACAAAACAAAAGGGAGTAAGTCATTAGTTCAAAACTAACATCACACGATAATCCACATTTCAAATACAATTAAGCATTGATATAAATCATAACCACAATTAAATAAATGTAAACGTTCATATATTCTTTCTTTCATTTCCACGTTATTCATATTCGTCCTATAGTATATATATCCCATAATATATATTCTATAGCACGCCTACTACGTTCCTTTGAAACCTCATACTTCTCATCATTCATATCCACCCTATAGAATATATATCCCATACAATATACTCTATAGAATGCATACGACTTTCATTGTGACATTCTCATTTCTCATCCTTCATATTCACCTTATAGAATATATATCCCATACTATATATCCTATAACAAGCATATGACTTTCATTGTTCACATCTTCCACTTTATCATCCATATTCACCCTATAGAATATATATCTCATACTATATATCCTATAGCATGCATATTCGTTTACCTCAAATCTTTTTGTCTCATTACTTATTCTCGCCATCAGGCTTACTCTTTACCACCTCCGGTTCTACCACATCGGGTATGTAATTTCTCAATGATCCACTACCACTTCGGGTAGGCAATTTCCCTTAATGATCCACTACCACTTCGGGTAGGTCATATACAATACCACATAGGGCAAGTCATACACAATACCACATAGGGCAAGTCATACACAATACCACATAGGGCAAGTCATACGCAATACCACATAGGGCAAGTCATACGCAATACCACATAGGGCAAGTCATACACAATACCACATAGGGCAAGTCATACACAATACCACATAGGGCAAGTAATACACAATACCACATAGGGCAAGTCATACGCAATACCACATAGGGCAAGTCATACACAATACCACATAGGGCAAGTCATACGCAATACCACATAGGGCAAGTCATACACAATACCACATAGGGCAAGTCATACGCAATACCACATAGGGCAAGTCATACACAATACCACATAGGGTAAGTCATACACAATACTTCACTACCATTCCCGGTAGGATAACAATAACAGTCCACTACCACTCCGGGTAGGACATCATAACAGTCCGCTACCACTCTGGGTAGGACACAATAAACAGTTCACTACCCCTCCGGGTAGGACACGATAAATAGTTCACTACCACTCCGGGTAGGACACAATGATAAACCACTACCTCCTCGGGTAGGGTAACAACCATAAACTTACCAACACGTTACCTCTTTCACATACCTCATTCACATAAGTGAGTATGAATTAGAGCCACTTATCCCTTACCTTGGTGAACGTTGGGGATCGGTTCCGAGTAACTTTAAAAGTCTCCTCCGCGATTTCCTCCAACCTTAGGATCTCTTCTCATTTCCATCAATAACAACAATGTTAGTCATTTATTCCAAATATCACATAAACAACTTACTTTGCATCATTTAATCATACAAGATATTCATCATATTTTCAATGTTGCTAAACTATTTTCATCATAAGTTTACAACCATCTAAAACATACATATCCATCTCATATTTCAACATTAGAACGTAAACTCATTTTCTACCTTTAGCATTTTACCCATTTTCCACTTTAACCACATTATCCCTTTAGGGTTTTGGGGTTTTCATGAATCAACCCACAAACCTTTTCCATTCTCGAAATACTAACTCTAAACTAAGAATTTACAAGATAAAAACACATAAAACGAACCATAACTCCAAAGGATGAGTTTCCATGGTTTCTCACATTTGGAGAATAAATCCAACATACCCAAAACAAGTTAGAGAGGAAGAAGAAGAGTTAGTAACAAGAGGTTTACCTCTTCGCAAGCTCTAATATGAGTCCTAAGGCTCCTTGCTCTTGAAAAGCTCCCTTCTCTCTCTTCTCTTCGAGTTCTAACCCTAAAATGTGTTTGGGGTTTCTATTTTTAAAGAGCAGTCGTCGGGTTCTCGCTCAAGCGAGCCCATTCTCGCTCAAGCGAGCCCATTCTCGCTCAAGCTAGCCCATTCTCGCTCAAGCGAGAATTTCACAGTAGCAATTTTCGCTTAACGCATATATGTAATCGATTACATGGATTGTGTAATCGATTACATAGTGTAAAATGCACGTATCTGATACTTTTATCTGCATGTAATCGATTACATGGATTGTGTAATCGATTACATCATGCATATCTGATGCTTTTATCTGCATGTAATCGATTACATGGATCGTGTAATCGATTACATCATGCATATCTGATGCTTTTATCATCATGTAATCGATTACATGTATTGTGTAATCGATTACATCATGCACATCTGATGCTTTTATCAGCATGTAATCGATTACATGGACTGTGTAATCGATTACACTGCCCAAAATTGCCATTTCTCGCCCGGGTGATACAACTCTCGCTCAGGCGAGAATCCTCCAGTATAGCCCAAGATTTCACCCTCCCAGATGCACCTCTCTCGCTCAAGCGAGAATCTCTGGATCAAGCGAGGCTTCCAGGACTGATACTCTAATTTTTAAAGACTAAAATTCGGGGTGTTACAATCCTCCCCCTCTTATAAGAATTTTCGTCCCCGAAAATTAAACATACCTCGGAAATCAAAATCATCACCTAAACCTTAGGCACAAGGATACTCCACCAAAATCATAATCGATTCCCTAATCCATTAAGATTACTTAATCAGTCACTAAGGGCATACACCACTAAACCGTGACATCACCCACCAATTCATGAACTAACTCCTCAATGTCCAAATATTAAGATCCTAGCTTCGAACAACATTGAATACCATGAGAACTAAACCATAATTCAGACTAAAGATCTTTTCTACATTTTTCAAGGACTATAGGTATCCATCACATATCCATCTATCAATCCTAACATACGTTAAGAATCCTGATAACACTCTCGAATTTCAGCGAATGGGGAACCCCTTATCCCATATCTATCTAAATGCATCTTTTAACATCCATCATACACTAGCTAGTCTCATCTCCACTCGAGACTCTAGCACAATTTCATTTTACTAGATCCACAAAATACTTACACAATAGAATTATTAGTGTCTCATCCATTGTACACAATCAAACTATTCAGTAATTGTCTAATTACATAAAATATTTCTACCATCAAATCTTATCGTCTAAAGAAATTACCGATTTCTAGTCTCCACTGAAACCATAAAACCATTGATTCACACCAAAACTAGGTATTCTATTACCAATCGGCAAGCACAAGTCGACCAACACTCAAACCTACAACTTGCGTTTGGTTTGGTCACCCCAATTCCGTTAGTAAATATAAACTTATTAACCCACTCGCATTATGTCCAGAAATACATGGGCGTCTCATATCACTAAACTTTTAACAACCTCATACTTATTCCGATATGGTTGCTAAAATTTCGGAATTCTCCAACATGATACTAAATCATTACTTAGGCACAAGCTAAGTTCTCCCAAAAATGATTTTCGAAAGCGGTTTGAATCCACGACTCATGGCAACCACGTCGTGAAACAAGGTTCGCACGCTCATTTCGACAGAACCCAAAACTTCTTCTCTCCTATGGTTACACCACACCCATACACCGCAATTACTGACGTTCACGAAACAACAACAACTTTTGCCGGTACACATTCAACGCAGACAATTTCGGATCACCACCACTATTTCATACGTTGCCAATGTCCTACCGCAAAAGAACCGGTCATTCGAGACCAAAAGTTTCACGTCTAATAAAATGTATTCCTCACATCGACGGGGTAAGTAACTCGACTAGCCTCTTTCCTCGACTATCAGTATAAATCTTACCCCCTTAGCATACACATACATATCAATGCACACTAAATTTAAATATTCACCTCAACAATCACACACAGTTAAACATAACACGATTTGCTGACCGCTAGTCCAGTTCCAGGATTAAATCCAACTGGACGTCATTGCGCATACCAACACTATAGTAAAGGTTTTACCATTTATTCCAACCGTACACTGAGACACTCCCGATCCAAAATAAGTTTTTTTTTTTTTGAGGTTCAACATCCCCGCACATAGCTTGGTGTTCAATACCAATATACATTTGTTACGGCGGGTACTCATCTTTAACAAAAAAATAAACTTCATAGACCAGAAGCTTCATACACAAGAATCAAAAATAACTTTTTCATACTTAATCGATTTTGAGGTACCAACCATAGGTCACCTCAAAATGATAATACATCTGATTAGTCAACGTCCATGTAAACACATTAATCGCAAGGACCTTTAGGTAATTTATCCAACCTCTATTTCATTTTTCGAAATATGATTTTCACCTCTTAGCGTGCGCATACACACTAAGGCCAACAAAGGGAATTAACCTTTAACAACGCATAAGAGAAAACAAGCATCCCCGACTTAAACATTTTTCTTGTCAGTATACTTATTATAAAAGTCAATCATTCATAGACGAAAGTCCACTTTCCAAGACAAAATAAATAGTTCTTTCAAATCTTAACATCTCGAAATACTAACGAGTTCTTAAATACCCTCTTGTGACATTTACTGAATGAATACTGATCCCTTTTTCGAAGGAGGGTCCTGACTTTCTTAGCCGACACTGGTACCAAACCACTAGCCTGGTCAGAGATCTCGCACAGATCCCTAACCGCCACAACCTTGTCAGCACGATTCAATCACAACATGATTTGCTGACAATTAGTCCATCCCCAAAATTATATCTAACTGGGATAACGACAAGCAGACTGAATCTACGGTAAATATCACACCATTTACCACAATCGGACACTAGAACATAAACGTCGACACCACCACCAGCACAAAGATTGGGGTCGACGCGACCAAGTCGGAAGTAATGACTCAGTTTACAATTTCAACCGGTTTTCACATTTATCATATATAAGGGAGTGTGTCGCTCCCGAATTCAACAACACTAAACAAGGAATACCTGTCACCATGCGTTTACCTCTCGCCGGATCATCAACACCCGATGTCCCTGCGCCACTTGGGGTAACCATCCGGCCGTGGTCCCTTGCCTCCCCAGCATGCATGACATTAGGTCTCCGATCCAGCTTGGGACAATACCTTTTAATATGCCCAAACTCCTTGCAGTGGAAACATTCATTCCCTTTTCCCGGGCACGTACTTCCATAGTGAAGTCTACTGCACTTGTTACACTAGTCAGTAAGCTAAATTTTAACTCACTTAAGTCACGAAATCACATAGTCTCTTAACAAGTCGCATGTCATCATACCAAAGCCACATGCTTTAAACATTCAACACACACAATCTCCACTAGTCAAATTTTTAGACATGTTACAAAGAAGCAAGTAAGGCCATGCCCTAGGTCGCAGAATTAACTATGCTCTGATACCATATTGTAACGACCCAAATTCTACCCTTGAAGATTTTTTTTCATTTATTTTAATCCTTTCTTACATACAGTCGTCACCTTCATTAAAAACTCTCAAGTATCTCTCTTTGAAAATACTCTTTACCCTATTATATTATCATACAAAATTTATGTTGCGGAAAAACATAAATTCATTCAGATAGCCTTTATCACATACGTCCAATTATGGGTTTTCCAAAGTTATAACGTCCATAACTACATGTCACCATATTATCCTAATCAGATTACATTTATCACAAAATACTATCAAATCAACTACAATATCAAATAGCAATAAAGACAATCGAGTAAATAAACACAAAAGCTTCCTAATTGAGCTTCATCCTCAAAATCCTTCATTTACCTACAATGGGATTATCATAAACAACACACAAAACAAAAGGGAGTAAGTCATTAGTTCAAAACTAACATCACACGATAATCCACATTTCAAATACAATTAAGCATTGATATAAATCATAACCACAATTAAATAAATGTAAACGTTCATATATTCTTTCTTTCATTTCCACGTTATTCATATTCGTCCTATAGTATATATATCCCATAATATATATTCTATAGCACGCCTACTACGTTCCTTTGAAACCTCATACTTCTCATCATTCATATCCACCCTATAGAATATATATCCCATACAATATACTCTATAGAATGCATACGACTTTCATTGTGACATTCTCATTTCTCATCCTTCATATTCACCTTATAGAATATATATCCCATACTATATATCCTATAACATGCATATGACTTTCATTGTTCACAACTTCCACTTTATCATCCATATTCACCCTATAGAATATATATCTCATACTATATATCCTATAGCATGCATATTCGTTTACCTCAAATCTTTTTGTCTCATTACTTATTCTCGCCATCAGGCTTACTCTTTACCACCTCCGGTTCTACCACATCGGGTATGTAATTTCTCAATGATCCACTACCACTTCGGGTAGGCAATTTCCCTTAATGATCCACTACCACTTCGGGTAGGTCATATACAATACCACATAGGGCAAGTCATACACAATACCACATAGGGCAAGTCATACACAATACCACATAGGGCAAGTCATACGCAATACCACATAGGGCAAGTCATACGCAATACCACATAGGGCAAGTCATACACAATACCACATAGGGCAAGTCATACACAATACCACATAGGGCAAGTCATACACAATACCACATAGGGCAAGTCATACGCAATACCACATAGGGCAAGTCATACACAATACCACATAGGGCAAGTCATACGCAATACCACATAGGGCAAGTCATACACAATACCACATAGGGCAAGTCATACGCAATACCACATAGGGCAAGTCATACACAATACCACATAGGGCAAGTCATACACAATACTTCACTACCATTCCCGGTAGGATAACAATAACAGTCCACTACCACTCCGGGTAGGACATCATAACAGTCCGCTACCACTCCGGGTAGGACACAATAAACAGTTCACTACCCCTCCGGGTAGGACACGATAAATAGTTCACTACCACTCCGGGTAGGACACAATGATAAACCACTACCTCCTCGGGTAGGGTAACAACCATAAACTTACCAACACGTTACCTCTTTCACATACCTCATTCACATAAGTGAGTATGAATTAGAGCCACTTATCCCTTACCTTGGTGAACGGTGGGGATCGGTTCCGAGTAACTTTAAAAGTCTCCTCCGCGATTTCCTCCAACCTTAGGATCTCTTCTCATTTCCATCAATAACAACAATGTTAGTCATTTATTCCAAATATCACATAAACAACTTACTTTGCATCATTTAATCATACAAGATATTCATCATATTTTCAATGTTGCTAAACTATTTTCATCATAAGTTTACAACCATCTAAAACATACATATCCATCTCATATTTCAACATTAGAACGTAAACTCATTTTCTACCTTTAGCATTTTACCCATTTTCCACTTTAACCACATTATCCCTTTAGGGTTTTGGGGTTTTCATGAATCAACCCACAAACCTTTTCCATTCTCGAAATACTAACTCTAAACTAAGAATTTACAAGATAAAAACACATAAAACGAACCATAACTCCAAAGGATGATTTTCCATGGTTTCTCACATTTGGAGAATAAATCCAACATACCCAAAACAAGTTAGAGAGGAAGAAGAAGAGTTAGTAACAAGAGGTTTACCTCTTCGCAAGCTCTAAGATGAGTCCTAAGGCTCCTTGCTCTTGAAAAGCTCCCTTCTCTCTCTTCTCTTCGAGTTCTAACCCTAAAATGTGTTTGGGGTTTCTATTTTTAAAGAGCAGTCGTCGGGTTCTCGCTCAAGCGAGCCCATTCTCGCTCAAGCGAGCCCATTCTCGCTCAAGCTAGCACATTCTCGCTCAAGCGAGAATTTCACAGTAGCAATTTTCGCTTAACGCATATATGTAATCGATTACATGGATTGTGTAATCGATTACATAGTGTAAAATGCACGTATCTGATACTTTTATCTGCATGTAATCGATTACATGGATTGTGTAATCGATTACATCATGCATATCTGATGCTTTTATCTGCATGTAATCGATTACATGGATCGTGTAATCGATTACATCATGCATATCTGATGCTTTTATCATCATGTAATCGATTACATGTATTGTGTAATCGATTACATCATGCACATCTGATGCTTTTATCAGCATGTAATCGATTACATGGACTGTGTAATCGATTACACTGCCCAAAATTGCCATTTCTCGCCCGGGTGATACAACTCTCGCTCAGGCGAGAATCCTCTAGTATAGCCCAAGATTTCACCCTCCCAGATGCACCTCTCTCGCTCAAGCGAGAATCTCTGGATCAAGCGAGGCTTCCAGGACTGATACTCTAATTTTTAAAGACTAAAATTCGGGGTGTTACAATCCTCCCCCTCTTATAAGAATTTTCGTCCCCGAAAATTAAACATACCTCGGAAATCAAAATCATCACCTAAACCTTAGGCACAAGGATACTCCACCAAAATCATAATCGATTCCCTAATCCATTAAGATTACTTAATCAGTCACTAAGGGCATACACCACTAAACCGTGACATCACCCACCAATTCATGAACTAACTCCTCAATGTCCAAATATTAAGATCCTAGCTTCGAACAACATTGAATACCATGAGAACTAAACCATAATTCAGACTAAAGATCTTTTCTACATTTTTCAAGGACTATAGGTATCCATCACATATCCATCTATCAATCCTAACATACGTTAAGAATCCTGATAACACTCTCGAATTTCAGCGAATGGGGAACCCCTTATCCCATATCTATCTAAATGCATCTTTTAACATCCATCATACACTAGCTAGTCTCATCTCCACTCGAGACTCTAGCACAATTTCATTTTACTAGATCCACAAAATACTTACACAATAGAATTATTAGTGTCTCATCCATTGTACACAATCAAACTATTCAGTAATTGTCTAATTACATAAAATATTTCTACCATCAAATCTTATCGTCTAAAGAAATTACCGATTTCTAGTCTCCACTGAAACCATAAAACCATTGATTCACACCAAAACTAGGTATTCTATTACCAATCGGCAAGCACAAGTCGACCAACACTCAAACCTACAACTTGCGTTTGGTTTGGTCACCCCAATTCCGTTAGTAAATATAAACTTATTAACCCACTCGCATTATGTCCAGAAATACATGGGCGTCTCATATCACTAAACTTTTAACAACCTCATACTTATTCCGATATGGTTGCTAAAATTTCGGAATTCTCCAACATGATACTAAATCATTACTTAGGCACAAGCTAAGTTCTCCCAAAAATGATTTTCGAAAGCGGTTTGAATCCACGACTCATGGCAACCACGTCGTGAAACAAGGTTCGCACGCTCATTTCGACAGAACCCAAAACTTCTTCTCTCCTATGGTTACACCACACCCATACACCGCAATTACTGACGTTCACGAAACAACAACAACTTTTGCCGGTACACATTCAACGCAGACAATTTCGGATCACCACCACTATTTCATACGTTGCCAATGTCCTACCGCAAAAGAACCGGTCATTCGAGACCAAAAGTTTCACGTCTAATAAAATGTATTCCTCACATCGACGGGGTAAGTAACTCGACTAGCCTCTTTCCTCGACTATCAGTATAAATCTTACCCCCTTAGCATACACATACATATCAATGCACACTAAATTTAAATATTCACCTCAACAATCACACACAGTTAAACATAACACGATTTGCTGACCGCTAGTCCAGTTCCAGGATTAAATCCAACTGGACGTCATTGCGCATACCAACACTATAGTAAAGGTTTTACCATTTATTCCAACCGTACACTGAGACACTCCCGATCCAAAATAAGTTTTTTTTTTTTTGAGGTTCAACATCCCCGCACATAGCTTGGTGTTCAATACCAATATACATTTGTTACGGCGGGTACTCATCTTTAACAAAAAAATAAACTTCATAGACCAGAAGCTTCATACACAAGAATCAAAAATAACTTTTTCATACTTAATCGATTTTGAGGTACCAACCATAGGTCACCTCAAAATGATAATACATCTGATTAGTCAACGTCCATGTAAACACATTAATCGCAAGGACCTTTAGGTAATTTATCCAACCTCTATTTCATTTTTCGAAATATGATTTTCACCTCTTAGCGTGCGCATACACACTAAGGCCAACAAAGGGAATTAACCTTTAACAACGCATAAGAGAAAACAAGCATCCCCGACTTAAACATTTTTCTTGTCAGTATACTTATTATAAAAGTCAATCATTCATAGACGAAAGTCCACTTTCCAAGACAAAATAAATAGTTCTTTCAAATCTTAACATCTCGAAATACTAACGAGTTCTTAAATACCCTCTTGTGACATTTACTGAATGAATACCGATCCCTTTTTCGAAGGAGGGTCCTGACTTTCTTAGCCGACACTGGTACCAAACCACTAGCCTGGTCAGAGATCTCGCACAGATCCCTAACCGCCACAACCTTGTCAGCACGATTCAATCACAACATGATTTGCTGACAATTAGTCCATCCCCAAAATTATATCTAACTGGGATAACGACAAGCAGACTGAATCTACGGTAAATATCACACCATTTACCACAATCGGACACTAGAACATAAACGTCGACACCACCACCAGCACAAAGATTGGGGTCGACGCGACCAAGTCGGAAGTAATGACTCAGTTTACAATTTCAACCGGTTTTCACATTTATCATATATAAGGGAGTGTGTCGCTCCCGAATTCAACAACACTAAACAAGGAATACCTGTCACCATGCGTTTACCTCTCGCCGGATCATCAACACCCGATGTCCCTGCGCCACTTGGGGTAACCATCCGGCCGTGGTCCCTTGCCTCCCCAGCATGCATGACATTAGGTCTCCGATCCAGCTTGGGACAATACCTTTTAATATGCCCAAACTCCTTGCAGTGGAAACATTCATTCCCTTTTCCCGGGCACGTACTTCCATAGTGAAGTCTACTGCACTTGTTACACTAGTCAGTAAGCTAAATTTTAACTCACTTAAGTCACGAAATCACATAGTCTCTTAACAAGTCGCATGTCATCATACCAAAGCCACATGCTTTAAACATTCAACACACACAATCTCCACTAGTCAAATTTTTAGACATGTTACAAAGAAGCAAGTAAGGCCATGCCCTAGGTCGCAGAATTAACTATGCTCTGATACCATATTGTAACGACCCAAATTCTACCCTTGAAGATTTTTTTTCATTTATTTTAATCCTTTCTTACATACAGTCGTCACCTTCATTAAAAACTCTCAAGTATCTCTCTTTGAAAATACTCTTTACCCTATTATATTATCATACAAAATTTATGTTGCGGAAAAACATAAATTCATTCAGATAGCCTTTATCACATACGTCCAATTATGGGTTTTCCAAAGTTATAACGTCCATAACTACATGTCACCATATTATCCTAATCAGATTACATTTATCACAAAATACTATCAAATCAACTACAATATCAAATAGCAATAAAGACAATCAAGTAAATAAACACAAAAGCTTCCTAATTGAGCTTCATCCTCAAAATCCTTCATTTACCTACAATGGGATTATCATAAACAACACACAAAACAAAAGGGAGTAAGTCATTAGTCCAAAACTAACATCACACGATAATCCACATTTCAAATACAATTAAGCATTGATATAAATCATAACCACAATTAAATAAATGTAAATGTTCATATATTCTTTCTTTCATTTCCACGTTATTCATATTCGTCCTATAGTATATATATCCCATAATATATATTCTATAGCACGCCTACTACGTTCCTTTGAAACCTCATACTTCTCATCATTCATATCCACCCTATAGAATATATATCCCATACAATATACTCTATAGAATGCATACGACTTTCATTGTGACATTCTCATTTCTCATCCTTCATATTCACCTTATAGAATATATATCCCATACTATATATCCTATAACATGCATATGACTTTCATTGTTCACATCTTCCACTTTATCATCCATATTCACCCTATAGAATATATATCTCATACTATATATCCTATAGCATGCATATTCGTTTACCTCAAATCTTTTTGTCTCATTACTTATTCTCGCCATCAGGCTTACTCTTTACCACCTCCGGTTCTACCACATCGGGTATGTAATTTCTCAATGATCCACTACCACTTCGGGTAGGCAATTTCCCTTAATGATCCACTACCACTTCGGGTAGGTCATATACAATACCACATAGGGCAAGTCATACACAATACCACATAGGGCAAGTCATACACAATACCACATAGGGCAAGTCATACGCAATACCACATAGGGCAAGTCATACGCAATACCACATAGGGCAAGTCATACACAATACCACATAGGGCAAGTCATACACAATACCACATAGGGCAAGTCATACACAATACCACATAGGGCAAGTCATACGCAATACCACATAGGGCAAGTCATACACAATACCACATAGGGCAAGTCATACGCAATACCACATAGGGCAAGTCATACACAATACCACATAGGGCAAGTCATACGCAATACCACATAGGGCAAGTCATACACAATACCACATAGGGCAAGTCATACACAATACTTCACTACCATTCCCGGTAGGATAACAATAACAGTCCACTACCACTCCGGGTAGGACATCATAACAGTCCGCTACCACTCCGGGTAGGACACAATAAACAGTTCACTACCCCTCCGGGTAGGACACGATAAATAGTTCACTACCACTCCGGGTAGGACACAATGATAAACCACTACCTCCTCGGGTAGGGTAACAACCATAAACTTACCAACACGTTACCTCTTTCACATACCTCATTCACATAAGTGAGTATGAATTAGAGCCACTTATCCCTTACCTTGGTGAACGTTGGGGATCGGTTCCGAGTAACTTTAAAAGTCTCCTCCGCGATTTCCTCCAACCTTAGGATCTCTTCTCATTTCCATCAATAACAACAATGTTAGTCATTTATTCCAAATATCACATAAACAACTTACTTTGCATCATTTAATCATACAAGATATTCATCATATTTTCAATGTTGCTAAACTATTTTCATCATAAGTTTACAACCATCTAAAACATACATATCCATCTCATATTTCAACATTAGAACGTAAACTCATTTTCTACCTTTAGCATTTTACCCATTTTCCACTTTAACCACATTATCCCTTTAGGGTTTTGGGGTTTTCATGAATCAACCCACAAACCTTTTCCATTCTCGAAATACTAACTCTAAACTAAGAATTTACAAGATAAAAACACATAAAACGAACCATAACTCCAAAGGATGAGTTTCCATGGTTTCTCACATTTGGAGAATAAATCCAACATACCCAAAACAAGTTAGAGAGGAAGAAGAAGAGTTAGTAACAAGAGGTTTACCTCTTCGCAAGCTCTAAGATGAGTCCTAAGGCTCCTTGCTCTTGAAAAGCTCCCTTCTCTCTCTTCTCTTCGAGTTCTAACCCTAAAATGTGTTTGGGGTTTCTATTTTTAAAGAGCAGTCGTCGGGTTCTCGCTCAAGCGAGCCCATTCTCGCTCAAGCGAGCCCATTCTCGCTCAAGCGAGCCCATTCTCGCTCAAGCTAGCCCATTCTCGCTCAAGCGAGAATTTCACAGTAGCAATTTTCGCTTAACGCATATATGTAATCGATTACATGGATTGTGTAATCGATTACATAGTGTAAAATGCACGTATCTGATACTTTTATCTGCATGTAATCGATTACATGGATTGTGTAATCGATTACATCATGCATATCTGATGCTTTTATCTGCATGTAATCGATTACATGGATCGTGTAATCGATTACATCATGCATATCTGATGCTTTTATCATCATGTAATCGATTACATGTATTGTGTAATCGATTACATCATGCACATCTGATGCTTTTATCAGCATGTAATCGATTACATGGACTGTGTAATCGATTACACTGCCCAAAATTGCCATTTCTCGCCCGGGTGATACAACTCTCGCTCAGGCGAGAATCCTCCAGTATAGCCCAAGATTTCACCCTCCCAGATGCACCTCTCTCGCTCAAGCGAGAATCTCTGGATCAAGCGAGGCTTCCAGGACTGATACTCTAATTTTTAAAGACTAAAATTCGGGGTGTTACAGAAACCCTAATCGAGTCTATTAAAACAATTATGAGTTTTGCTCTCAAGTTAAAATAAGCACTTATCAATTGATCTATGAGCTTTGTCTTAAACTTACTTGATTTAAATATATGAAACTTTATAAAAATGATATATGCTCTTACAAATTCTCATATATCATAAGAAAAGTGTCATGTGTCACAGAGTGTTACTTTATTTATTAATGATTTATTTACAAAAAAACATGAAAAATAGAAATATTTGAAGGAGGATATATCATTACTCAAAACTTAACATAATGTTTACGGACAAGAACAAATCACATAATGTATAGTACACATTGAAATACTACGTACATTGCAAAACAACATATATATTTATTAACAAGGTAAAAAATCGTCAGCAAATATGTATGCAATAACTATTATAACAATAAATGTTTCAACTGGTGGCTATTTCCTTCTCGTTTTTTAAAATTTCCACTTGCATGTTTGAGGGCAAAGAATTCCTGTCCGGTACTCGGAATGTAAGAGGGAGTAATTTTGTTTTTTGCATGTGTCATAATCTTAGCAATATACACTACTACCCTATACATTAATAGAGAGAAGTCTAACTCTTTTTGAAGGGATTAGTCTGCTAACCTTTTCACAAAAGTCATATTAAAATATTAACACATGCATTGACATTTAGGACATGGCTTCTTTTGACTATCCAAGTAATGCTCCTCCTATGGTTTCATGCCCACGTTGTTCTGTTTTTGCGTACTTCAATTATTCTTTGGTTTCTTCCTAAACAGGTTTTGACTTTCTTGTTTAATATACCTCTTTCATTATGATAAACGTCATGCCTGGCGCTGTTGATATTTTAATTGATGTACAATATTTTCTTTCTAGAAAACTCGCATTTTGGGTAATAATAAACTAAAGCATTATGAAAACCGTCGCCAAACATGAATTAATATTCGAAAAGGACAATAATACATTGAATCAAGAAAGACATTCAATTTAAGAAGCTTCTGGAGTAGCAAA
Source organism: Lupinus albus (assembly GCA_009771035.1). Taxonomy (NCBI): domain Eukaryota; kingdom Viridiplantae; phylum Streptophyta; class Magnoliopsida; order Fabales; family Fabaceae; genus Lupinus; species Lupinus albus. Next base: position 6,856,593 of record CM020008.1, on the reverse strand, counting down.
AACGTCATTCACTAAAATATTCAGCGCTGAAGTGTTTGGACTTACTTTCCCTGTATATTTTCCAAGGAATCCGGAGCGGGAATATAGGGCATATTGTTAACATAATAAAATATTATATGTTAATTTGATTAAATTTATTTTATATAAAAATATATTAACAGCATAAAAATAAACTTTCCTCAAAAAAAAAAATTAATATCAAGGATATCCTTTCACTCCACTAATAAAAACTAATCATTTTCAGGGTGCATATGGCTAGTTTTATTGGTTCCCCATAATTTTTATACTCATACCATATTTAAGTCTTATTTCTTATATTTCACTTTTAGTTCTATAATGTTTTTCTTTTTATTTTATTGAATTTTAATCACTTTCTACCAATTATTACGAACCTATAGGGACTTGGAGCGAGGAAGAGGAAAAACAATCACCAAGATAGAGAGCAGCAATGGTACTATGGGAAATGAAGGTAGAAACCAGGAGTGGGATACTTTCCATCCCATCCTGCGAGAATTAAATGTTGCATTTATTCCACACATCCGAACCATTTTGATGATATTAATCGGTTCAGCTTATGAAAAATATTAACAATTACCAAAAACATTCTCTAATGATTCAACAAATAAAAGAAAATGATGCATTAAATATTTTGAAAATATTAAAAATATGATTTCTAATACAAAGCTCGTATTTCTAGATTTCTTAACACTAAGTGTGAGTTGCAGTTCAACAGCGCGCATTTTAGGGATATAATAGCGCTTTTAAGTAGTGTCTATGTGAGCACAGTAGGATATCGACATGATTTAACAGTGCTTATGCGGCCGTTGTTGTATGTCATACATACATACAGCAGTGTCTCCTCCAATGAGCTTGTTATATATTTGATATATATAACAACGTCGACTATAATGAGTGATGACATTGTTATATTAATCACATATAACAATGTCGGCTATAATGAACACTGTTGATTTTTATACATACAACAATGTTACCTACAACGAGTGTTGTTTGTATTAATAACATACAACAATGTTGTTTACAAGGAGCATTGTTGTTATATATACATACAACAATGTTGTTTACAAGGAGCATTGTTGTACTTAATATATACAACAACATAGCTAGAGCTTTATCAACAACAAAAAACATATATTCTCAATGACACATACATTAATATCTGTGAAATATGTTTGTATTATTAACACCAATACAATATAAATTACAAATAAAGAATATCATACAATTATAGTTTGACAGAGACAGTAAGTATATAATATTACAAACAAATAATATCGGTACAATATATGTAAATTACAAACAAACAAATATGTTATAATTATACAAAGACATGCATCTACTTTTTCTTTTTCTTTGATTATTTTTTGCTTGTAATATCCTTGTTTGGTGGAACATTGATTCACTCAAAACCCCTCATCATGATCATCTTTTATATATCTCTTATATATAAATCATCATCTGTAGTTAGTCCACTCTCACACGATTGTGATGTCCCAAAAAAAGATAATTTTCAGCATCAATATCTTCATATTTTTTGCCATCAATATTATTCACGATTATTTTGTTAGTCAAAAGAACAATAGATTATTTCATATCAGTTGAGTCACTAATGTAACACACTAAATTTTAAGTCTTTAAAATTATAGTATCAATCTTGGGATCCTCGCTTGAGCGAGAGATTCTCGCTTGGGCGAGAGAGGTTCACCTGGGAGGGTGAAATCCTGGGTTATACTGGAGGATTCTCGCCTGAGCGAGAGTTGTCTCGCGTGGGCGAGAAATGGCATTTTGGGACTGTTGAGACTGTGAGATTCTCGCTTGAGCGAGAGGGTCAGATCTTAGTTTTTAAAATGGGCGGGATTTTCTCGCTTGAGCGAGAATAAGCTCGCTTAAGCGAGAACCCGACGAGAGCTTTAAATGAGAGAAACCCCAAATACATTTTTAGGTTAAGAATTGAAGAGAGGTGAGATAAGAGAGCATTCCCAAGGTCTAGGAGCTTTGATTCTTGTTCAACAGCTTGAGAAGAGGTAAAACTCTCTATTCTAACTCTCTTCTTCTCTTGAAAACCCATTGTTGGTATTATGGATCTCTTCTCAAAATGAGAGAAACCATGAAAACTCACCCTTTTGAGTTATGGTTCGTTTTATGTTATTTTTATCTTGTAAACTCTTGGTATAGAGTTAGTATTTCAAGAAAGGAGAGGGTTTGTGGGTTGATTCATGAAAACCCCAAAACCCTAAAGTGAGAATGTGGTTAAAGAAGAAAATGGGTAAAGTGCTAGAGGTAGAAGATGAATAAGTTTTCTAATGTTGAAAATGTGAGATGAATATGTATGTTTTAGATGTTGTAAACTTATGATGAAAGTAGTTTAGAAACATTGAAAACGTGTTAAATATTTTATATGGTTAAATAATGCAATATAAGTTGTTTATATGATATTTGGAATAAATGACTAACATTGTGTTATATGGTGGGATGAGGAAAGATCCTAAAGTTGGAGGTGGTGTCGGTGGAACCTACGAAGTCGCCAAAAACCAAACCCAACACTCACCGAGGTAAGGATAAGTCTTTAACTTATGCACGGTGTTAGAAAATGCGTGGATTTTTGATATGGATAATGAAAAGAAATGTGAATCACTTAGTCATTATGAGCATATATGGGTATGTTGATAATGATGAGGAGTGGATTTACGGTTTATGTATTGGTGGAGTGCCAATGGAAATAAAACTCGAAATAAAATAATGAATTGTAAATCACTTTGTAGTTATAAGCATACGTGGATATGTTTGTAATGATGTCGGGTGCATTTACCGTTTAATATATTGGTGGAGTGCCAATGGAAATAAAACTCGGAATAGAGCAATAAATTGTAAGTCACTTTGTAGTTGCAAGCATATACGATATGTTGTAATGATGTCGGGTACATTTATTGTCTATGTATTGGTGGAGTGCCAATGGAAATAAAACTCGGAATAAAGCAATAAATTGTAAGTCACTTTGTACTTGCAAGCATATACGATATGTTGTAATGATGTCGGGTGCATTTATTGTCTATGTATTAGTGGAGTGCCAATGGAAATAAAACTCGAAATAAAACAATAAATTTTAAGTCACTTTGTAGTTACAAGCATATACGATATGTTGTAATGATGTCGGGTGCATTTATTGTCTATGTATTGGTGGAGTGCCAATGGAAATAAAACTCGGAACAAAGTAATGAATTGTAAATCACTTAGTCGCTACAAATATATATGGGTATGTTTGTAGTGATGAGGAGTGGATTTACTATTTATGTATTGGTGGAGTGCCAATGGAAATAAAACTCGTTTTAGCCTACCAGAATGGGTTAGCGACTTTAGCTCGAGTTATGTAGTATGGTTTTTCAAAAGTACCGATGACGAAAATGGTTTTAAGTGGATTTAATTTAGATCGTTGTTTAACCCTATTAAATGTGGATTAACTTACATTGATGTTTTATTGAGTTAATGACTTATTCCTTTGTGTTGTTTGTGTGTGGTCAATGTTAATCCCATTGCAGGTAGGTGGACAGAGAAAAGATGATTTTTGACTAGGAGATTAGAGACCTTTATTTTGATGTCTCTTTATCCATTCTTTTGTAACCTCATTTGTTTGTACTTGAAGTAACTAATTGTACTATGAATACTATTTTTGTACATGATATTGATCATGGAGACTAGTAACTCGGGATATATGTAGCTATGGGTGTTTTGGAAACTCATAGCTAATTGTATGCGGTAGTTACTAGGTTATACTAATATGAATTATGTTTTTCTGTATTAGGAATGTATGTATGGATATTGCATGATAAATAGTCCGGAAATAATCAAGGTAAATAATGTAACGCATAATCAGTTAATAATCAGGAAACATGAATAAATTGAATGTTTGCATGAGCTAAAATAAGAGAAAATTTCCAGGGTAGAATTTTGGGTTGTTACAACTAACATAGAATATTTTTTGAGTCTGTGATGCTAGAATGAATGACTCATCTTAATATCCTGGTCTTTTAAGATCCACATGCATGAACTCTAACTCATCAACTCGAAAGTCATTGATCTTATTAACCCACATACATCAAAAAACGACAATTGAACCATTGTGTAATTCAATTCCCATATTCGTTCAAGGACCCCAAAGTATGACATATTCGCATATATTGGGTTTCAATCTTTGACACTTGACATATGTAAAGTTCGAGCAACAATAGTCACACCACTATTTTGCATTTTACTTTGATCATCTTGTTTTTCGTAGAAAATGTGAACCCATTAATTAGGTAAATGGTCACACCACTATTTAGCCACTTCATGAAACACTAATTATGCTCTTTGGAAATCTAATTTCCATTCTTACTTGAGTTAGAATTCCTAAGCATATCCTTGTGTCTTTCAACATATGGCTCAATGTAACACCCTAATTTTAATTGCCTAAGTGTTGTGAAAATTCTAGGAATCTGGGGTATACTGGGTGTTTCTCGCTTGAGCAAGAGGGTCTCGCCCAAGCGAGAGGCTCAATATCAGCTCCCAGGATATCCTAGGACTCTCGCCTGGGCGAGATATGGCTCGCCTGGGCGAGGGAGAGAGGTGTGGACACTGGAGGATTCTCGCTTGAGCGAGAGCGTCAGTGTTGAGTTTTAAAATGGGCGGGATATTCTCGCTTGAGCGAGAATAGGCTCGCTTGAGCGAGAACTCGATGATTCAACTTTAAAATAGAAACCCCAAACACTTTTAGGGTTAGAACTTTGGAGAGAATAGAGAGAATGGAGCATTTTCAAGAGCAAGGTTTCGTGAGAATCCTCTAGAAGCTTGAGAAGAGGTAAATCTCTTGATTCTAACTCTTCTTCTCCCTTTGAAACTTGTTTTGGGGAATTGGGATCTCTTCTAAAAAATGTGAGAAACCATGGAAACTCTTCCTTTTGAGTTGTGGTTCGTTTTATTTCGTTTCTCTCTTGTAAACTCTTGGTTTATAGTTGGTATTCAAAGAATGGAAAGAGTTTGAGGGTTGATTCATGAAAACCCCAAAATGAAAATGTTGTAAAAGAGGAAAATGGGCGAAATGGTTGATGAAGAAGATGAGTATGTGTTCTAATATAAAATAGAAGATGAATATGTATGTTTTAATGTTTGGAAACTTCTAATGAAAGTAGTTTTAGAAACATTGGAAATATGTGAATATCATATATGTTTGCAAATGTAATATGAGTTGTGTGTATATTATAGTGAATGAATTACTGACTTTTGTTGTTGTTTGGTGGGGATGAGGAAAGATCCTAAGGTTGAAGGAGGTAGCGAAGGAAACTTGTAAAGTTACTCAAAAACGATCCCAACACTCACCAAGGTAAGGATAAGTCTTTAACTTGTAAATTGTATAAAAAAATGCGTGGATTTTTCTGGTTATAAATTGATTGTGAATCAATGAAAAGAAAACATATTTTTAGCTACCCTCAAGTGGTGTAGCGACTTTGGCTCAAGTTATGTATCAAACTTTGGCTCAAGTGATGTAGCAAACTTTGGCTCAAGTTATGTAGCAAGATTTGACTCAAACTATGTAGCAAACTTTGGCTCAAGTTATGTATCAAGTTTTGGCTCAAGCTATGTAGCAAACTTTGGCTCAAGCTATGTAGCAAACTTTGGCTCAAGTTATGTAGCAAGCTTTGGCTCAAGCAATGTAGCAAACTTTGGCTCAAGTTATCTAGCAAGCTTTGGCTCAGGTTATGTAGCAAGCTTTGGCTCAAGCTATGTATCAAACTTTGGCTCAAGTTATGTAGCAAGCTTTGGCTCAAGTGATGTAGCAAGCTTTGGCTCAAGCTATGTAGTAAGCTTTGGCTCAAGCGATGTAGCAAACTTTGGCTCAAGTTATGTAGCACGATTTCAAATATATATAAACTGCTGTAACAATTTTTAAGTATTATTATTCTAAATTGCTTACTTAACACTATTAAAATGTGGATTAACGTATATTGACATTTATTGAGTTAACGACTTACTCATTTGTTTTTCTTTGTGAATTTGTCAAGGTTAATCTCATTGCAGGTAAACGGATGATTAGAGATGCTTGATTTGGAGTTTAGAGACTTGATGATCCAAACTCTAAGTTTTAATTATTCTTGCACCAACTGAATATTTGTTGACTTTAATTGTAACTATGGGTACATTAATTTTGTAACCCTTCGACTTGACATGTGATGACCCCCATTTATGATTATGCGAATTATGTTTTTCTGCAATTAAGGGTAGTCAAGGTATAAAACTGAAATTGTATGTTTAGCGTTATTAGATAACTAAAGAAACGAATGGTTTAAAGATTTAAAAGAAATGTACATGGGAAATCAAGCATAAAGGATTAAAATAAATGAAAAATTTTCAAGGGTAGAATTTGGGTCCTTACACTCAACCTCGTCGGCATTATGTAAAAATGTAAGTGTACTTGTTCCAATTCGGTTTTTGATATAATCAATATTTGATTCTCAGTAATCCATTCACCAAATGTTCTTTCTACATACCGAGGCTTTGGAATGCCTATGAAATCACCATCGGCAAGGTATTCGGTACAAAAATCAAGAGTTCCTTTAACAATATATCGCTGAACAATACAACCCTCTAGTCTTGATCGGTTCTTCATATACCATTTTAATGTCTTCATATAATGCTCAAAGGTACATCCATCTCATATAGGAAGGACCATATAGTTGTGTCTCTCGAACAAGATAAATGCTTAGATGAACCATTATGTCAAAAAAAGAAAGTAGGAAATACATCTCAAGTTCACACAAAGTCAAAATAATTTGTCTTTGAAATTCAGGTAATGTAACATGGTCAATCACTTTGTTACAAGTTGCCTTGAAGAAGAAGCATAACTTACTTATGGTTCGTCACACTTTTTTAGGTAGAATGGACCGTATACCATTAGACAAGAAATGTTCCATGGGTACATGATAATCATGAGACTTAAGACCTTTTTACTTGAGCTGTTTCATTGATACGAAGTTCCGAATGTTGGAAGAGTACCCCTCTGGAATCTTATCACCATGAAGCAATTGAAAATATTCTATTTTCTCCTTTCTAGACAAAGTATAAGTTGCTGGAAGTAGATATGTACGTGTTCCCTTCATTATTAGCCTCAATTCCTTTCTTATTCCCATACTAACCAAGTCTAATCTTGCATTCAAGTCATATTTGGTCTTACCGGGTACATTGAGTAAGGTACAAAGGAAAATTTCAAATACATTTTTTTCAATATGCATAATATTGAGGGAATGTCTTATATATAATGAGCTCCAATATGACAATTCAAAGAAAATTGACCTTGTCTTCCACTGATTTGTGACAATTTCTCCTGCAAAAGGTTTACCAAAGTTATTATTCAAACCCTTTAGCTTTTAAAATAATTGATCATCCGTCAACGACAAAGGAGCACGACCTTCTTCATGATTCCCATCGATTGCTTTTCTTCATCATCTATAGTGATGATCTGAATGCAAAAATCTATGATGGCCAAGGAATACATTGTTCTTATAGTGTTTCAACCTCGTTGAATGAGTATTGTCTTCACATACAAGACATGCAAAAGGCCCCTTGTACTATATCTTAATAGATTACCATATGCAGGGAAATCACTAATGTGCCGAACAACAAAGCCCTCAAGTTGAACATTTCTCTCCTATGCGCATCATATACATCTATTATTGTCTCCCACATTTGCTTTAAGTCTTCAATTAATGGAGCCAATTATATGTCTATGTCATTTCCTAGTTGTTTAGGTCTAGAAATTAACATAGATAACATCACAAATTTGACCTTCATGCATAGGGAATGAGGTAAGTTGTGCATCACCAACATCACTGTACATATACTGTGGGAGCTACTTTGAATATTATTTAGGTTAATTCCACCAGTTAACAATGCAAGACGTAGATTTCTTGATTCTTGACCAAAACTAGGATAGTGATGATCAATTTTTCTCATTGAGGAGAATAAGTTTGCTATCTTAAATCCTTTCATCAGCATGCCATGTAAAATTCTTCACATCTTTTGAAATAAGCACGCCCCTGATTTGATGGGAAAATGCCATACAACCTTTTCGGGAATTGAGTCTTCCTTCTTATATCGCGGTGCGTTACATTTAGGACAAAACTTCAACGAAACATACTCATTAAAAAGTAAGATGCAATCATTTTCACAAGCATGTATCCTATTATAGTCCATTCCAATGGAGTATAACATTTATTTAGCAACATAGGTTCGAGAAGGGAGCACATTATCCTCCGACAATATATCCTTCGGAAGTGCAAGTAGGTATGTGAAACTCTTATCACTTCATCCATTAATATATTTCAACTTATAAAACATTGATATCATTGCCAATCTTGTGAATTTAGTACAACCGTCATATAAGATCCTATTCGACAACATTTGTCACTTCATTGACACGATTTCCTTCATATGCATTTGTGTTGTTTTCTTTCATATGCATCTCAGGACAATTCTAAACATCTCTTTTCTCACCATGTCTTGTCCAACATGTATAACTCTGATTGATACCGTGATACACTAAATGAACTTTTAACTTCATTTGGAGTAACTCGATTGGATTAAAAACATTTTAAACAATGACATACAATTCTATTATGGTTTTCAGCATTCTCAGTTGCAAACCTAACAAATGACACTCATCCATTTTCGATCAATACTTTAACCCATTTTCTAGGATAGAATTGACAAAAAACATTAATGAGCATAAATCCCTAAAAGCTTAGATTTAAGCTCACCAAGTAGAGAAAATACATTATTAGGGGGAACCCTAACTCATGTGATAAGGTGAAAATGGAAACCCTAACTCAATAAAAGCTAAATGAGTGAGTTTTCAATTCGGACATTAAGGAAAAATCATGTAATTAGTTGAAATCTAACTCAATACAAGCAAATATTTATAAAGAAAATTCACTTTCAATTCGGTGTTGAATGAGTGAACTTTCAATGCGAATGATTTTGAGGTTTAATGTTTTTCGTGTTGAATGATTCTGAGGTTGAAAAAGATTTTCGGTTTTGAATGATTTTCGTGTTGAATGATTTTCATAGTAAATGATTTACGTGTTGAATAATTTTGAGAGTAAATGAAGTTTGGTATTAGAGTAAATGAGTTTAGGTGCTCAGTAAATGAAGTTTGATATTGTTGAATGTGTGTGAATGCAAAAAAGTTTTAAGTTTTTTTAGGGTCTAATCGTACTTGGGATTGCTTAGTATTAAGCATTGAACAACACTCATTAAAGAGAATGTTATAGAAGATATCCAATTCAATATCCTTCCCTATTGAATATATCTCATTCAAACAAAGACAATTAATTACATATACGTATGTAGAACAATTAATTAATTATGTTTTCAATGATATTCAAATAATGACAATTGAATAAATTAATGACATATACCCATAAATAAAATATGTCCATGTAATTATTAGAAATATATAAATTTATCATTTAACCATATATATGAAGTATTACAAAACGTACAATGTATGTATTCTGCAACACTCATTAACGAGAGTGATGTAGAAGATATCCTATTCAAGAGTGTTTCCTATAAAAGGCATTGTTGAAGATATCTCATTGAAGTAATGCAATTCTAAACGAAACATGGCTCATTCCAAGAGACATGTGGAGGCCGTGTAATCTCCTATAATTTGGTGATGAATAATTAATTATGTTTTTAATGACATTTAAATAATGATATTTGAATAATGACATAAAGGAAATAATATAAAATTGTTGGATAAAAAGGGCTTACAATCACATAGAGGAGGGTGAATAGCTTTAGCGGATCAAAATTCCCGCTTTTCCGGTTAATGAGACAAACTGAAAAAATAATTAGTATAATCGATTGTTGATTTTAGTGTTTGCCTACATTATGTGTATAATTAGGCATCATTTCTTTAAGTGAATTGCTTCTGTTTTTTGTTGAATTGGGGATTACTTGTTGTATAAGACACTACTTTTTGCAAGAATCCAAGAATCATAATAATCGATTATTGCTATTACTAATCGATTATTTACTCTGATAGTAATCGATTACTTGGTGAGATAATACATATCTTGTATTGTTTTTTCAATATTCTCATTAACCAGAAAAATGACTACTCCTATTCACCTATTATATAGGAGTATTTTACTCTGTATTTACCCTACATGTGAATACACTTACACATAACATATCAAGTTTTTCCACATACGTTACAAACATGTTTAACAAAAAAGGGTTTAGAGTAGCCAATGCTTTCTCTAACTACCTATGAGTTTATTATGGTTTCTCTTCCATTTTCAAAATTAGACAAATTGAAGGCCAATTCCTCAAATGTCCATTGTAGTATGACTAGTTCAACAAAAGGTAGAATATCCTTGAGCAGCTTAATCTCAGACTTTAGTTTGTTGTTTTCTTGTTAAAGCCTAGGGAATTCAATAAATAGATGGATTTCGATCTTATTGGATAGATGGAAAGTCATCCACCAACCCACCTAAATCATATTTCAAATTATCCAATCCAAACTTTGTTGGATAATGAGAGCTTGAAGACACCTAGAGGGGGGGGGGGGGGGGGGGGGGGGGGGGGGGGGTGAATATCTGTAGCGAGTCAAAATATTCTCGCTTTTCCGGTTAATGAGATATTCTTAAAAATCAATAGCTTAATCGATTATGATTGTTCTTAATCGATTAACTCCAGAACTGTGTTTAATCGATTATACAACATCTGCTCTTGCTTTTCAAATGCTCTTACTTTCTTGAAAAAAAAATTCTTGCACGCATAGATACAACAATTTCAATCAATTTCAGATGCAATCTACTCAATGAATTTATGCCTAAAAGTTAACAAAATGAGAACATCCAATAAACTCAGTAAGTAAACCCATTCAATTATAGAAAGCGTAAATTGACTAAAATTAAATAGATGAGGGATAGAGAAAACCAAGACGACGATCTTTTATCCTAGTTCGTTTGTGAGTCCACTTACACACTACATCTAGGCCTTCCCTTCTGATATTGGAAGATTTTTCTTCGTTGTTTGAAAAAAAATGTTCTACAAACACGCTTCCAAATTGATACAAGACTCCCTTCTTAGCCTAGTGTCCCCAAGATGATTTGACCTTTTATCTACTTCTAATGGATACTCAACATCACTTCTACCGGTCTGACGCCAACCTCTTATCACTCCCAACCAAGACTCTTATATATGTAAAGATAACAACCTAAGCGCAACCAGGATTTCGCAACGCAATTGTCAACCAAGGTGATACTAAACACACCTAGAGAATTCCGCCAACATCGTCTTCAAAAATTTTCAAGTTACTTTGCACCTCAATATGCGATTATACAACAATAACAATCCTAACACTACCCTAGAAATCTCACAAAGACTCAAAAAGTATTTGGTGTGATTAAGCTAGATTTTCCAAGAATGATATGAAAATTATGCACAATGGATAGTTCTTGAAATTATCCTATCTCTCTTTATGAATCAAAGAAAACTTATCACTTTTCTCACAGAAAGAGATTCACTCAAATATATGAAATTTAAGATCAAAGATGTATGTGAGCCTATATGCAATTTTTTGTCTAAACTTATGAACACATGGGAAAAATCAACTTTTACATAAAACTATTTTCTATTGGACTTACTCGATTAACATGCAACTTAATTGGTTATAGATCCCATGAAATCCAAGATCTTAGCTATTTCACTTCATTTAATCGACTAATCTCTACTTAATCGATTAATGGGTTCCTATGTTTATTTAATCAATTAACACAAGATGTAATCGACTAACTGTGTTTAAAAGCATTTCTTTGATGCACGATTAACCTTCTACATGATATGTATATACATGATTCATGATTTTGAAGATATAAGTGATAAACTCACTAGCCTAGACTCTATCCAATTAATCATCTTAAGACTCTAGAAATGCAAAAACTTAACCTACGTCTACTTGATTGATCTTGAGCTTTGGCCTTGTTTTTTGTTGAGTTTATCGTGTCTTCAAGTTTGCATATTATCCTTGTTCAAATATGTAAATATTCAAATTTATAATCCATAATCATAATCTACTCCAAATTCACACAAACAAACAACATTAAGTTTTTAACAAAATCAAAGTCTAAAGTTCAAAGCATATATCAATCCAAAAATATCACTTAACAAACGCAAAATATAAACCGGTCAGTTTTAATTACTAGTTGGTGATGCAAATCATGATGATCTAACTAGTTTGTGATGTCTAAAATGTGAACTGTCACTGTGCAAAAGAAAAATCTTTTTTTCCCTTCTTAAACACTTTGGTAGTTTGGTTTCTCTCTCTTTCTTAAACACTTTGGTTTCTCAGCTTGTGGACACAAATTCAATCAACTTACACTCACTCTTTTTTAATATACTTTTCCTTTCTTTTTTTCATTTCCCATTTTTCATTTCAATCTCTCTTCTGTAAAGCTCCTCCACCATTCTCTCTCTCAACTTATTCTTTTCTCTCTCTCAATTGATTCTTTTGCTTCCATTCATTGCATTCTTCCTCCAACAATATCAAAGGTTTGATTTTTTATTCTCAAACATGTTCTTTTTTTATTATCAGATATGCCATTTTTGTACTTGTTCTGTGGTTATACTATTGTGGCAGATCTTTGGTACTAGTGTGAAATTAGGGAAACCGACCGGTTTTAACCGGTTTCCACCGGTTCACCGGTTTTGGTCAAAACTGGTCAGTTTTAACTGATTTCCATCGATTTTGTTACTTGACCGGTATAACACCTGTATCGTACCGGTTAGGGGTCCGGTTCACCGGTTTTCCGGTCGAACCGGCTGGTACGGTTTTCATAACTATGCTAAAAACAATTTTAAAGAAACCACTATTTAAATATAGCATTTTCTAAAATCATTTTAAAAAGAATCACTTTTAAAAATTATTTGTTCGAATTTTCTTTATGAAATACTTTAAAAAATGAATTTTTGAACTTTTATAAAGAAAAGTATATTTTTGCATTATTTTACAAGCATGCAATATTTAAGGTTCTACATGTAAAAAAATTAACAGATATTTTCTTATGCTATATATTTAGGAACAAACTTTTAATATTAATCACATGTCCTATAATTGATCTCAATTTAATAAAAAAAATCGAAGTGAGAGTAAGAAGCATTATATTAAAGTAAGAGGTGAGATAATGAATGAAATTGAAAACTAAAAGACAACTTTTGTGAATGTCTATTTTTTTTAGGATTGGGTATTCAACCTAATTGATAAGGATGGAAAATGAATAGATTTAGATTTGGATGTTAATTGATGGATTTGGATGTTAATTGATAGATGAAAAGTCATCCACCAATCCAGATAAATCTATTTAAACAAAATTTGAAGTTATTCAATCCATTTATATCCAAACTTAATGGATGATTCCAATCCATCCATGACTCCACTTTCATAAATTTGGATGAATGAATATCCAATCTATTTGAATTTTTTATTGGAAAAAAGCATTATTGAAGAAAATCATTATTTTAAAAACTACTATCTCAACAAAATATTTTTTAAAATCACCTTTTAATAAAGCAATTTTAATATCATTAAAAAACACTTTTAAAAAAGTGATTTTTTGAATATTTCAAGTAATTTATGTTTTTCAATATTCTACAAGCATGTGACGTTTAAGGTTCTACTTGTAAAGTTTTTAATGAATACTTATAGAATGTAATATATATGTATTATCACTATAAAGATTTATACATAATAACTATATCATTCAACCTTCATTTGGATTACTGTGTATGAAGAGTCAATGATGATTAAATAAAAATGATGGATGATACAGTGCAATATATAAAACTCATATACTTTCAGTGCATATATATTTTATCATTCTTATATATATTATGTACATATAATAAACCTTTAAAATTAACTATATTCACATGTCTTTTAATTGATATCAAATTATTTGCTCGAATTTAATTTTCTTAAATATTAAATGAATTTGAAAAGAAAAGAAAGTTATTTTTTAATTCTTTGTTCTTTGGATGAATTGGATATTCATCCAAATGGATATATCCATGAATATCCATCGAATATAATGAATGAATTCAAATCCGTTAATTACTAAAGTTATATCTATTGAAACTCATTTATTTAAATTCATTAACTCTAATGAATGAATTTAATTTTTTGAATTTGGATGACTAATGGATTGTGGGTCATTGAACCTGTAATGAATAAATTTGTATGAATTTAATTTTCTCCCATTAAAATAGATTGTGAATACTTTTGTCATCTCTATCTCACTTATGCATCTACTCTATTATATACATTAATTTGTTCTTCATTTACTATATGTCCCGTTCTGTTTATTTTTTAATAAATTGAAGATTGTTATTTACTTATTATTATAATATATTTTTAAGTAGGGCTTAGATGTCCAATAATTTTTTGAAATATATATGTTATGTCTGGAGAAAAAAATTAAATAGCTTTTGACAATTATTAAATAGCTTCGACAATTATATATTTTTCTGTGAAATAAAGTGTTGGTGAAGAGTTGAGACACCGCAATGTCTTGAACCAATCCTTAGTACATTAGTTCCATGAGTTTTTTTCGGTTATAAACTCTTTCATTTTATCTTTCATATCAATCGTAAGACTTTAAACTTGAATAAACTTAATCAATAATTCATCACCCATAACTGAGACCCTTAATTATAAAAATAAAAAAAACTTTCTTCGTCTTTCTTTTCTTAAAGTGAGTGTAGTTGTACTCTTGTGTCCAAAGTGACAAACTGAGAACAAAATCCAAATATGGCGACAAACACTACCATGAATGGACCAAAAAAACAAGGAAACAAAAATTATTTACTCCAGGAATACGCAGCCACATACCTACGTAGAGCCCAAAATGTGCCAATCAAGAAAAAATAATATGTGGACATAGATTCTCTGTCCCAAAAACCATATTCCTTCTTGTTCCTAACTAATAAACTTTCACCAATTAATATAATTTTATTTTTATAATTTTTATTTTTAAGTAAATGACACAATCTAATTAGTGTGGTACACAGATAAGAACGCGGGAGAAGAGATCTTCATACAAATACAAATTATGTTAAACAAAAAAGAACGGAATGAGACAGGAAAAGGAAATGTAATAAAACATTGTATACCTTGCCAACTAAGCACTCTTCCTCGTGCATCCATATAAATAACACGCATGTCCACGTTCTAACTCATTCTCATTCCCAAACATAAGAAACAGCAAAAAAGAAAGAAAAACATCACCAAACAATTCTGCTGTGCTTGAAATCAAAAGAAAAAAATGCAAAAAGAAGAAATTCAGAAAGAGGATTTGAACTCGTTGCCATGTCCAAGCTTCAACTACTACTTCACAGATCAAGTAGCTAGGATCACCGAACAAGTTATCCAAGATCAAAACAACGATCCATTTAGATCTCTTCTAAACGACGACACGAATTTCGAGTTCACTTCGTTTAATAACACCATCGATGACGAAGGAGGTTTCTTCCACGACACCGTTTTCTGGAGCACTGGCGGCGAACATGATTCTACTGCGGCGGAGAAATCAGCGGCCATTGAAGTACCGATGGAGAGGCTGTTGACCGGCGCCAGTGATTTGCCGCCACTTCCGTCGTCGGAGTCGTCGTCGGAGGCAGATGATTTGGAAAGGCTTTCGGCGCAGACGTACTGTGTATGGAGTCGGAATTCTTCGCAGGCATCACCAAACATATGTCAGAAAAGCAATTCGACGGGATCGTCGTCGTTGAAGCCATGGAAGCTTCTTGATTTTCTTCGCCGGAGCAATAGCGAAGGGAAGGGCTCCTTCATGTTGGTGACGTCGGTGAAGAAGAGAAAGAGTTTCGTTGGAAGGGAAAAAATGGCGCCCGTTTCCTCAGCTCTTGAGGCTTTATATGTTCGGAACAGAGCGTCGAAGAGTGTGGATAAGATAAAATCGTTTTTGCCATATAGGAAAAACTTGTTTGGGTTATTCGGCAATGGCTACCCTTCATTATGAAAAACCACCATCTTCAAATGTCATTTCAATATTTATAAAATTAAAAAAATATGTTATATATTTTTTTTATTTTTTTTTGTAGTACTCTTTTCATTAATGGAAAAAATCTTTAATTCTTGTCATATAAGATTTCATTTTTTTTTTAAGTTTTTAATACTTGGAAATCAGGTCACATTAGTTTGAGCATATGAGGGTGGACTGTAAAGTCGATGTAATAATCCTAATTTTGTCTCACTATTTCATGATTGTTATTTTGATCCATTCATCCTATTTAGCATTAATTGTTGGCGTAACAAAGAAGTTATTTTATTTATATTATTCTCATGTGTGACTATGGGGGCATTAGATTCTCACCTATATTGGAAAATCTAATATTAGATGAAACGATAATATATGTTCTCTAAAAATTAACGGTATAAATTTATAATTAATTTTAAATAAAAATTATAAAACTTCAAACCCATTATAACCATATTCTAGTACTATATTATTTAGTATTGGAGATCGAAAACCTCTATAATATGGAAGATTTGAGGTCAAGATGTTGCGTTACATGGCCGTGCCACACCAAACAGGGTGACCGTGTAGTGAATACTCACAATGTGCTCAGGAGAGTTATTTTGCAGCTAACATATTGATGCATGAATAGACACAGTGATTCTCCATCAACAAGCTTTAGTTCTGAATAGTAGGGTTTAATTTTCAAGCTTTAATTTGTTTTAGAGAGTGATTTTCTTGTGTTCTTGAACCATATTATTGACTTTATCATCCATCAAGTGCAGCGCCAAATCACCATCATCATTCTATTCTTCTTGTATTCTCATAGTTCTACATACTAGCTAGCAAGCCAATCCCATGTCCAACCTTCATTCCACTACTCCAACAATCATTTTCATCAATTATGTATTTCCTTGCCATCTTTACCCTAAAATGATCATTTCAACCATCCTCACTCATGGAGGATTGTATCACTTTGTGTCGCTACCTCACTTTGGTGAGTGTGACTGGAAATATGCAAATAAATGCAATGCAATGCAGTCACTACTGATGTTTTTTTAAAGGGAAAACATTAAAAACAAATTAAAAAAAGATTGATCTGCTCAAAAAGAAAAACTATGTTCCGGACTCGGTTACGGATGAGGAAGGTTTTAGGCACCTCATACTACCTGTTATAAAAACGTTACCTAGATCAATAATGTGGATATTCGTTCAAAACATTAATTATACCCTCATACATTATTAAATAAAAAGAAAGACAAAATATAGATTTTTCTTTTTTTTTGTACCTGACATTGAAGTGTCTGCTCCTATGTATCTCTAGCTGTAATAGAGAAATCAAGACTATGTAATTCTACTAGAAAATGGTTGATTGTTTTATATATTTTTATTTTTTACTTTTACGAAGTTAACAAAGTAAGATAACGCGACAAGGCACAAGACTTATAGTGGGCTACACCACCTTGATTTTTTTTTTTAAAATCACTTAAAAGATTAACAACATAAGCTAACGTGACAAAACACAAGACCTAGAGTGGGCTACCCCATATTGTTATTTAAAATTATTCAAAAGATTTACAACATAAGGTAACACAACAGTACATAAGGACTATAGTGAGCTACCTCACTTTGCTTTTTATAATTATTCAAAAGATTAAAGGCACAAAGCCTATAGTGTGCTATCTCATTGATTTTTGAAAATTACTTAAAAGAATTACAATTGTTGGTGAATAGGTGTAGCGGATCACTAATGTCATTTTTCCGATTAATGAGAATATTTAAAAAACAGTACAAGATAATGGATTATCTCACCAAGTAATCGATTACTATTAGAGTAAATAATCAATTAGTAACAACAGTAATCGACTATTCCGATTCTTGAATTCTTGCAAAAGTAGTTTCCTATACAACAAGTAATTCCCAATTCAATCAGAAACATAATCAATTCACGTAAAGAAATGATGCCTAATTATATACAGAATGTAGGCAAACACTAAAATCAATAAGCAAATAAATTAAATTGATAAAACACTTAAAAGACTAAATTTTAGAGGAGTAAAGGGATAAAAAGAATACAATAGCATATTTTATCCTCGTTCGTTTGCTTGTCCACGTGCAAATTACATCCAGACCTCCCATTCTGATCTTGAGAGATTTATCTTCACAATTGGAATCAATGTATTTTACAAACACACTTCCAAGAATTTACAAGATTTCCTTCTCGGCCCTAGAGTCTCTCAAATATATTTTGACATTCTATCCGTCTCTAAAGTATACTCGTAGCTTTCTCACGGTCCAGCCCCAACCACTTCCTCCTCCCGACCAAGACCCTTGTAAATCATGAAGATACCACCTAACCACAGCTAGAATTTTCTCTCAATTCTCTACTCAATGGTGATTCTCAATACACCTAGAGAATCTAAATCGTTCTCTAAACAAAATTGTTTTGAGTTATGTGCACCTAGAATGTGCTAATATGAAAACTAAAACCCAACTACAAACCCAAAACAGAAATCTCACAAGAACTCTAAAGGTTAAGTGTGATTAATGCAAGATTTGTGTAAACAAGATGCACAATTGAAAACTTGCTTCTTTGATGCGTGTAGGATATTCGATTATTGAAACTAAGAAATCCAACACCTTAGCTACTTAAACTCTGAATAATCGATTATTCACATACCTAATTGATTACTAGTTTCCCATGTTCGATCTAATTGATTATCACACCTGATAATTGAATTGGTGTTGAAAACTTGTTTCTTTGATGCATGATGAACCTTCTACATGATGTATGAATATATGATGCATGACTTTAAGTATGTAGCATTTTAATGCAACAAAAGCAAGCTTGTGAGTGTATATGCATGAACATATCTGTCATGTATGAATAGATGCTATGTCTCATTTTAAATTGATTTACTTTTTAAAATTTGTGAGACTTCCATCCTAGGTTCACGTAGCCTAGATTCTACCCAATCAATTATCTTAGGACTTATATAAAATATAAAAGACTTTCCTAAGACTAGAAAGACCTTGAGCCTTAGCTTGCTGTTTGTTGAGTTGTCCTTGCCTTCAAGCATTCCTTAAAGTCTTCGTCTTCATAAAAAAATCATGAGTTAAGCAGATTTGCAATTATGACCTCCACTTGCAATGTCAACAACATAAGGTAATGCTACAAGGCACGAGGCTTATAGTGCGATACCTCATATTGGTTTTTAAAATTATTGAAAAGATTAACAACGTAAGGTAATGCAATAAAACACAAGGCCTATAGTGGGATATCTCATATTGTTTTTTAAATTATTTAAAAAATTAACAACATAAAGTAACGCGACAAGACACAAATGCCTATAGTGAACTACCTCATATTGCTTTTTAAAATTATTCAAAAGATTAACAACATAAGGTAAAGCGACAAGACACAAGGTCTATACTGGACTACCTCATATTGCTTTTTAAAATCATTCAAAAGAATAACAACATAAGGTAATGCGACAAGACACAATGCATATAATGAGTTATCTCATATTGCTTTTTAAAATTACTCAAAATATTTACAACATAAGGTAACACGACAAGACACAATGCCTATAGTAGGCTACCTCATTTGTGTTTTTAAAATTATTCAAAAGATTAACAACATAAGGTATCGCGACAAGACACAAGACCTATCGTGGATACCTCATATTATTTTTTAAAATTATTTAAAAGATTAACAACATATGGTAGCACAACAAGACACAATGTCTATATTGGGCTACCTCATATTGCTTTTAAAAATTGTTCAAAATATTAACAACATAACGTAACGCAACAAGACATACGACCTATAGTGAGTTACTTTACCTTACTTTAGACTAAGGTTGGAAACAGGCCAGCCCAGGTCAGACTTTGCCTTAAACAAGCCCAGCCTAAACAGGCCCAGCCTATATAGCATATAGGTGCCTGGGCCTGACCTGTTAGCCTGTTCAAAAGAAAGTTCAAAGCCTAGGCCTAACCTGTTTAAAAGTCTTATATGATATGTTAGTCTGTTTAAAGGCATGTTAAGGTACACATTATCTACAAACTAGAAAAAATTATTATAACTATAGCAATTAGTGTGAAATTTTTTACATTGTTATCACAATTACTTCCATCACCTTCCAATATTGCGTAATGTATTCGAAGGATTTGTGGTGCCTTTGTGGTTAGAATATATGAAACAATGTCTTTTAATATCACAGTAAAATATGATATTATTGTAATGTTTAACATGAGTTGGGTTATGTACTTAAGCCAAAGTCTCAACAATTAAATGTCAAATTATTAAATAGCCTAATCTCCAAGTCCTAGTGGATTTACAAATATTTTTTATTATTTAGTTTTTTTGTACATATTATAAAAAATAATTTATAAATATATAATAAAATTACATAGGTCGACCTATTAGACTTAATAGACTTTTTAAAAGGTCTGGGTCTGACCTATTTAGTTTAAATAGGCTATTGGAGAAGCCTAAACTTGACTTGTTTACTAAAAAGGTCTGATCTGTTATAGGCTAGATAATAGGGCCCTAATAGACGGTTTGACTTGTTTCCACCCTTACTTTAGAGAATAATGTAATGAGACAAGACATTAGTCCTATTGTGTATTTCTTTACATTATTTTTTAATTATTTTTGATGAATAAGAAAATAAATAATGAGTCAATTTTTGCTTAGGTTTTTATTTTTTAACTTGATAGGGAAATCAGAGATCAATGTTTTGAGTTCTTTCTCAAACATTCCCACAACAAATTGTTGATTCTTCCGCTATTAGATTGAAACAAGATTCAAGTAGCAAATTTATTTACAGTTTTTGTCTGTGATTACAATTTTATCAAAATATATCTCAGTTCAAATTTCACACAATTAGAGAGTTATCTTCTCTGATTGCAACTATTTTTTTTAAACTGTTAAATGTTTAGCATGAGGAATGGTTTTAGTGTTTGGATATTAGTTTAAGCTTATTCTAGTTTAGTTGTGTTGATGATTAAGCTATCTTGCTAAACTTTCCATCTATAGCAAGTTGTTATTTAACTAACACCTATAAATAGTAGGTGGTAGTTATTTTTGAACATTCGTTCAATTCAATGAGGATTCTCAAAATATCTTTCCCTCTCCAATTTTCTCATTCTCTAAGATGGTATCAGAGCAATATTTGCTCTGATTCGTCTCCTTCACTCATTGCCTTTACGATTTCTTCTTCTCATTTCTCACCATCGCGGTTTCTTCTTCTCACTTCTCACCATCGCGATTTCTACTTCTTGTTGTGTTCTCATCATCGTTCTTCTGAGTCTTCTTTCTCAAGTGACTTAATTCCTCTTCTATTTCAACTTTTTCGAGTTGAATCACCAAATTCCTCATCCTTTGATTTCCTCTTCTTTTACCTTCTGAAAATGGCGAATCAGAGCTTCGAGGATTTCAATGTAAATCCTTCAAATCCTTACTTCCTACATTCAAACGAGAATCCTGCTTTGATTCTCATCTCACCTCTTCCCAATGGCAAAAATTACTACTCCTAGTCAAGAGCAATGAAGTTAGGTCTTCAATCGAAGAACAAATTGAAATTCATTGATAGATCCTTGCCTCAACCAGCTATGAATCATCCTCTGCATGAAAAATGGATGAGGTTTAATACTTTGGCGTTGTCTTGGTTACAACACTTTGTTGATGAATCCATTGAGAAATCCATTCTACGGATTGATGAAGTAGTTGAAGCTTGGAGAGACTTGCATGATAGGTACTCCCATGGAGATATTTTTCGAGTTGCTGAACTCCAGGAGGAATTCTACAGAATGTAACACCCTAAATTTAAGTCTTTAAAATTATAGTATCAGTCCTGGGATTCTCGCTTGAGCGAGGGATTCTCGCTTGGGCGAGAAAAGCTCACCTGGGAGGATGAAATCCTGGGCTATACTAGAGGATACTCGCCTGGGCGAGGGTTGGCTCGCTTGAGCGAGGAAGGCTCAACTGGGCGGGTGAAATCCTGGGCTATACTAGAGGATTCTTGCTTGGGGCGAGAGGGTCAGATCTGAATTTTTAAAATGGGCGGTATTTTCTCGCTTGAGCGAGAATGAGCTCGCTTAAGCGAGGACCCGACGTTGTTACATTAAATAGGGAACCCCAAACACATTTATGAGGGTTAACCTAGAGATAAGTGAGAGAAGAGAGCTTTTTCTAGAGCAAGAAGGCTTGTGAGTCATTTAGAAGCTTGATAAGAGGTAAAGCTCTTGATTCTAACTCTCTCATTCCCTTTGAAACTTATTTTGGGTATGTTGGATCTCTTCTCAAAATGAGGGGAACCATGGAAACTCATCCTTTCGAGTTATGGTTCGTTTCAAGAATGGAAAGGGTTTGGGGGTTGATTCATAAAAACCCCAAAACCCTAAAGTGAAAGTGTGGTATAAGGGGAAAATGAGTAAAATGCTAGAGGTAGAAGATGAGTTTACTTTCTAATGTTGAAATATGAGATGACTATGCATGTTTTAGATGATTGTATGCTTATGGTGAAAGTAGTTTAGAAACATCGAAAATGTGATGAATATCTTGTATGGTTAAATAATGCAATATAAGTTTTTTATGTGATATCGGAAACAAATGACTAACATTGTGTTATATGGTGGGAATGTGGAAAGATCCTAAAGTTGGCGGCGCTGTCGGTGGAACTTGCGAAGTTACCAGGAACCAAACCCAACACTCACCGAGGTAAGGATAAGTCTTTAACTTATGCACTGTGATGGAAAATGCGTGGATTTTCTGGTTATGAATAACGAAATAAATTGTAAATCACTTGATTGTTATAAGCATATATGGGTATGTTTATAATGATGATGATGTGGATTTATTGTTTATGTATTGGTGGAGTACCAATGGAAATAAAACTCGGAATAATGAAATGAATTGTGAATCACTTAATTGTTATAAGCATATATGGGTATATTTGTAATGATGATGGGGTGGATTCACTATTTATGTATTGGTGGAGTGCCAATGGAAATAAAACTCGTGTTTAGCCGACCATGATTGGTTAGCGACTTTGGCTCACGTAATGTAGCAAGCTTTGACTCAAGTAATGTAGCAAGCTTTGGCTCAAGCAATGTAGCAAGCTTTGGCTCAAGCAATATAGCAAGCTTTGGCTCAAGCAATGTAGCAAGCTTTGGCTCAAGCAATGTAGCAAACTTTAGCTCAAGTTATGGAGCATGTTTTCAAAAGTATAAACATAGGAAATGGTTTTAAGTACATTTAAATCTGAGTTTTACTTAACTTTGTTAAAATGTGGATTAACGGGTATTGACATTATTTTAGGTTAACGACTTACTCCTTTGTGTTTCTATGTATGGTCAATGTTAATCCCATTGCCAGTAGGTGGAAGAAGTAAGGACGTATTGATTAGGAGCTTAGAGGCTTTCATTCTTTTTGAAGTCCTTATATTCATTCTTTTGTAATATGACTAATTGTATTTGAATATGAATATTTGTAACTTTGGATATTCGTAGCTGTGGGTATTTTGGGAAACCCATAACTAATTGTATGCGGTAGTTACCGGGGTGCATGAATGAATTATGATTTTCTGCTATGCAAATATGTATGTCATTTTGAGATTATGAAAGGGGTATTGGTAGGGAAATGAGACTTAATATGAGTTGTTAGTATTTTTATTTAAAAGTCGTCGAAAAATGTATGAAGGATGAATAAAATAAGGAAAAATTTTCAAGGGTAGAATTAGTCATATAATTAATTGTTGCATCTAATTGTAAATGCATTTGTGAGTTTAGAAAAGAGAGAATTATATGCTTTAGGATTGAGTGCATTACATGATACATTTCTCATCTTTTCATATCACATGTTCATGCATATTATTGATGTTTCTTGATTAGATGTTTACATTCTATGCATTCTGTTTTCAAACTAATACATTGTCATATTGCATGAGTTTGTATTAAGTGATTAGAGTAAAGTGTTGTCTTGTTAGATATAAGCTTTGTAATAGCTTAAGTTTACTCTATTTCGTTTTGATTGAGAAATTGTTGTAACATTTGGAATCTCGAGGTGTCATATCGCCAAAGAGATTGAGTGTATCTTCATTAGGTTTAGACTTAGAGATAAGGAAAGAACAGAGGTTCTTGGCTGGGGCTACGCCGAAAGAAAGGTTTTCTTTGTCGGTAGGAAGGGAGTCAAACCATAGAATAGGAATCTTTATTATCTTGTAATTGTCTAAGTATTGTAATTGGATGATGTGTATGTAATAACATTGATTCGATTATAGTGAAGAAAAATCTCCCAAATCAGCCGGAAGGCTTGGATGTAGTTTGCGATGGACAAGCAAACGAACCAGGATAAAATTCATGTTGCAGGATTTTTCTATCTCCCTCTCTTTATTGCATTTAATCGGTTAAATTGTATAATGAATTGAATAGCTAATGTGTTTCTGTGCTATACTGTTCATACTCTGATAAATTTGTAAGCTCTGTAATTTCGTTTTGTTATCGATTGATTGTCGTGCAAGTAATTGTATCTGCATAAGCTTACTGTCACTGTTTAATCGATTAAGTCAAGTTTGTTAATCGATTACATTCGTTCTTTTAATCAATTAAGTGGACTGTGTTGACTGTGTTAATCGATTACCCTGTTCTGTTAATCGATTAATTAGGTGTATTTCAGAATTAAGTGTTGTTTTTCGAAAAGCGGATATTCTAACCGCTACACCTATTCAACCCCCCCCCCCCTCTAGGTGTATTGTAACCACTGATACCTAACAGGAAACTCATCCTTTTCCGAGTTATGGTTCGTTTTATGTTGTTTTTATCTTGTAAACTCTTGGTTTGGAGTTAGTATTTCAAGAATGGAAAGGGTTTGGGGGTTGATTCATAAAAACCCCAAAACCCTAAAGTGAAAGTGTGGTAAAAGGGGAAAATGAGGAAAATGCTAGAGGTAGAAGATGAGTTTACTTTCTAATGTTGAAATATGAGATGACTATGCATGTTTTAGATGATTGTATGATTATGATGAAAGTAGTTTAAAAACATCGAAAATGTGATGAATATCTTGTATGGTTAAATAATGCAATATAAGTTGTTTATGAGATATCGGAAACAAATGACTAATATTGTGTTATATGGTGGGAATGTGGAAAGATCCTAAAGTTGGCGACGGTGTCGGTGGAACTTGCGAAGTTACCAAGAACCAAACCCAACACTCGCCGAGGTAAGGATAAGTCTTTAACTTATGCATTGTGATGGAAAATGCGTGGATTTTTTGGTTATGAATAATGAAATAAATTGTAAATCACTTAATTGTTATAATCATATATGGGTATGTTTATAATGATGATGATGTGGATTTATTGTTTATGTATAGGTGCAGTGCCAATAGAAATAAAACTCGGAATAATGAAATGAATTGTGAATCACTTCATTGTTATAAGCATATATGGGTATGTTTGTAATGATGATGGGGTGGATTCACTATTTATGTATTGGTGGAGTGCCAATGGAAATAAAACTCGTTTTTAGCCGACCATGATTGGTTAGCGACTTTGGCTCAAGTAATGTAGCAATCTTTGGCTCAAGCAATGTAGCAAGCTTTGGCTCAAGCAATGTAGCAAGCTTTGTCTCAAGTAATGTAGCAAGCTTTGGCTCAAGCAATGTAGCAAATTTTAGCTCAATTTATGAAGCATGTTTTCAAAAGTATAAACAAAGGAAATGGTTTTAAGTACATTTAAATCTGAGTTTTACTTAACTTTGTTAAAATGTGGATTAACGTGTATCGACATTATTTTACGTTAACGACTTACTCCTTTGTGTTTCTATGTATGGTCAATGTTAATCCCATTGCAGGTAGGTGGAAGAAGTAAGGACGTATTGATTAGGAGCTTAGAGGCTTTCATTATTTTTGAAGTCCTTATATTCATTCTTTTGTAATATGACTAACTGTATTTGAATATGAATATTTGTAACTCTGGATATTCGTAGCTATGGGTATTTTTGGAAACCCATAGCTAATTGTATGCGGTAGTTACCGAGGTGCATGAATGAATTATGATTTTCTGCTATGCAAATATGTATGTCATTTTGAGATTATGAAAGGGGTATGGGTAGGGAAATGAGACTTAATATGAGTTGTTAGTATTTTTACTTAAAAGTCGTCGGAAAATGTATATAAGGACTTCAAAAATAATGTATGAATTATGATTTTCTGCTATGCAAATATGTATGTCATTTTGAGATTATGTACAAGATTTACTTGGGTAATCTTAATGAAAAACAAAGGAGAAACAAGGCCTAATCTCATTAAGTTTATCACCTTTATTGAGACACAATTTAATGCCAAGTTACAATCCAATAGAAGTGACAATGGACCTGAATTTTTGATGCATGATTTCTACTCTTCTAAAGGAATCTTGCATCAAAAATCTCGTGTTGCCACACCACAACAAAATGGTGTGGTTAAGAGAAAGCATCAGTATATTCTCAATGTTGCTAGAGCTATCTTCTTTCAGTCTAAATGGCCTTCCACTCTCTGGAATTTTGCAATTCAACATGTTGTCCACATTATAAATAATTTGCCTAGCGCCTTATTGAAGAACTCTTCACCATATCAGTTACTTAATGGGTCATTAACTCCTTTAGAACCCTTAAAAGTATTTGGTTGTCTAGCTTATGCAAGCACCCTTGTGGCAGGAAGGGGTAAATTTGATCCAAGGGCTAGAAAGTGTGTTTTCTTAGGATACAAGGATGGCATTAAGGGATTTATTCTCTATGATCTGGTTTCTCATTACATCTTCATATCTAGAGATGTCATCTTCTATGAGAATTTCTTTCCTTTCTTCTCTAATTCTTCTCCCCAAACACATGAGTCTCCTCTTGAGTCACACACAAATCTTCCTCTAATCATTGGTCCTTCAACTCATGTGCATTCCCAAGGGTTCAACAATATTTCTGAGTCAGACATTATTTCTCTGCCTGAGTCCACTCCATCCACAACACCTGAGTCCACTCCATCCACAACACCTGAGTCCACTCCATCCACAACACTTGAGTCACATTTAACTCCTTTAAGACATTTAACTCGCACCAGAAGGCCACCATCCCATATGAAGGACTATCATTGCTCTCTTGCTCATACTATGCCTACTGCTGCACCTTATGGTTCTCAAGCAGCCTATCCCCTGTCTTCTGTGCTTGATTACTCTAAGTGTTCAGCTGATTATAAGAATTTTTTCCTCACCATCTCTAGCACTTCTAAGCCCTCAACCTATAATCAGTCTGCTAAGTTGGATCATTGGAGAACTACTGTGGATCTTGAGTTGCAAGCTTTAGAACAGAACCATACTTGGTCCCTTGTTGATCTTCCACAAGGAAAGGTTCCCATTGGTTGCAAATGGGTTTATAAGACCAAAGTCCATGCTTATTGCACTCTTGAAAGACACAAGGCTAGATTGGTTGCCAAAGGCTACACACAAATGGAAGGAGTGGATTTCTTTGACACTTTTTCTCCTATGGTCAATATCACCACTATGAGGACAGTATTAGCTTTGGCATCCATCAAGTCCTGGTTTCTAGAGCAGCTTGATGTCAACAATCCATTCCTTCATGGGGACATACATGAGGAAGGGTATATGTTGCCACCACCTGGTCTGCCTCTTCAACACTCACAACAAGTTTGCAAATTGCATAAATCTCTTTATGGTTTGAAACAAGCTTCTAGAGAATGGCACACAACACTCTCAGCTTCTCTTGTTTCCTTAGGCTATTCACATTCTCAAACTAACCAAGCTCTTTTTACCAAATCTACTCCTATTAGTTTCACCGCTATCCTAGTTTATGTAGATGACATGGTCTTAGCTGGTGATGATCTTGCTGAAAATCAATTGGTGAAGCAAGTTCTTGATCATTCCTTCAAGATTAAGGATCTAGGGTCTCTTAGGTTCTTCTTAGGACTCGAGATTGCTAGGAGACATGATGGAATCTACTTGAACCAGAGGGGGTATGCCTTGTGCCTCTTGGAGGATTCAGGTTCCTTAGCTGTCAAGCCTGTAACACCTCAATTTTCGTTTTCGGAATGATTAGAAAACTTAGAGTGTTGGAGTGAATATTGGACAATTATCGTTTAAGCGAGAGGACCTTGCCCAAGTGAGAGGCTCGATGTTCTAATATGAGTTTTTCGGAGACCTCGCTTAAGCGTGGAAGTGGTCACTTGAGTGAGAGTGAAATCTGGAAAAGCTGTCAAATTCTAGCTTAAGCTAGAATTTTCGCCCAGGCTAGAGAGTGTGAAGAAGATCTTGCTCCTGACCTTGGCACGATTTTGATGAAGACACCAATATCAAAAAAAGAAGAAAGGAAGAAGACCTACAAAGACTATCGAAGATGAAGACAAAGCTTCAAAGAATTAGAGTCTAAGTCTTAGGTAGTTCTATCCTTACAACTCATCTATTTACTTAGTTAGTGATGCTCAAAATTGTTTTCAAGAAAATCAGAAAAATCTAAGTGTGATTAAAAAATAATTTTCAAAAACAACATGTAACCGGTTACCATACTTTAGTAACAAGTTATATAAGTGAGAAAAGAGTTTTCAAGCTTCTAACAGCTATGAGTAATCCATTACAGACTTTAGAGTAACAAATTACCATTTTTAGAAAACAGTGTAATCGATTACTCAAAGTAGTGTAATTGATTACACTAAGGCAAATTCACAAAGCTGTCAAACAGTGTCATTGAGTAATCGATTACTCAAATATAGTAATCGATTACACTGCGTGAATTTTCAAAAAACTGTTAACAAGATTGTTGGCTAATCGATTCCCCACTTGCAGTAATCGATTACTGAGAGCTGCTGTATCTATTTTTTAGATTTCAAGTGAAAGTGTTTCACTCAAAACTGATTGCTTTTCATTCCAAACGAAACCTACTCATACCTAGGGGTATTATGGTTGATTGGAAGCCTATATAAAGGCATTGAAACACTCTCAGAACACACAACAACATATACAACTCAGATTACAAACTCTTATTTGAAACTCTTAAAAAGCTCTCAAACTTTCTAATTTTCTTACACTTCAAGCAACCTACTTTCAAACTTTAAAAGTTATTTTGAAGTTGCTTCTAAGTGTATTTCATACTTTGAAAAAGAGCATTATTATCTTAAGTATAAGAGTTGTTATTGGATTGCAAGATCAAGAAATTGTCATATATACTTGTAAGGCAATCCAAGCCATATTGTATATTCTTCACTTTTGCAAAGTTACTTTCTTTCACAAGGGTGTGAAGAGAAAGGGTGAGTAACTTGGTATAGTGTTTACCAAGGGTGTTACTTGGAATAGGTTTTCCAAGGGGATTAGATATAAGTGAGTGTGTAAGGTACAAGGAGATATCGGGGTGAGATAATTGTAATTGCAACTCATTATATTTAATAAAGGAATCTCTTGCGCGTCAAGAGTACTAGACGTAGCCTTCAGTGGACAAGAAGGTGAACCAGTATAAAACACATGTGTACTCTCTTTCCCTTCTCTTTTTTAAGAAAGTTACTCTAAAAATATGATCCTACTACAACATGACCTCAAGATCATTCCTAGGAAAAGGATCCAACATAAACAGACCTCCGAGCTTTGTTGGAGAGTGTTACGACATCCGGAAAATCAGAATGAGGATTTTCATAGAGTCACAAGACTTGGATATCTGGAATGCTATCGAGGAAGGAGCATACGTGCCATTTACCGTTGTCAACAACATGAGAGAGACAAAGCCAAAATCTTCATGGAATGATGAAGATAAGAACAAAGTGCAATATGATTTGAAAGCAAAGAACATCCTCACATCGGCACTTGGAATAGATGAGTTCTTTAGAGTGTCCAACTGCAAATCCGCTAAGGAAATGTGGGACACTTTGGAGACAACTCATGAAGGTATCGAAGAGGTAAAGAGATCGAGACTCAACACTCTATCCCAGGAACACGAGATGTTTCATATGAGACCTGGAGAGAAGATCATGGATCTTCAAAAGAGATTTACTCATCTCACCAACCATCTTATTGCACTTGGCAAAGTGCTGTCAAATAGTGACTTGAACTTAAAAGTTCTAAGATCACTAACAAGAACATGTCAACCAAAGGTAACGGCTATTTCCGAAAAGAAAAGTCTTTCGAAAATGTCCTTGGCTTCTATGTTTGGTAAGTTGCAGGAACACGAACTCGAATTGAGTCAACTTGATCAACACGAGGAACAAGAGAAGAAGAAGAAGAACATTTCTCTCAAAGCAAGGGTTGAGAAATATGAATCATCGGAATATGAAGACGACAAGGAAGAGACAGATGACATGAGCTTCTTCGTTAAAAAGTTCAGCAAGTTCCTAAGAAGGAACAAAGGCGGAAGAACCGGGCAAATAAAGAAGTTCTCCAAAAGCTATGAGTGCTCCACTTCAAACCAAAATTTTACATGCTTGGAGTGTGGCCAACCTGGCCACATGAAGATGGACTGTCCAAACATCAAGAAGAGTTCTTTCAAAGGAAAGAATGAATTAAAGAATGGACGAAGAGCCCACATTGCAAGGGAAGACAACGACACAAGTTCAGCCTCTGAACCAGAAAGCGAAGAACAGGCGCATCTCTGTCTAATGGCGTCTCATCATTCAGACGATGAAGAGGTAAATGAATCTATCTTTTCTTCTTCTTCCGAATTTCAAACTGCTTTTAATGATCTACATGAAATTATAAAAAATGTTTCTAAAACAAAAATTTGAACTAGATTCTCTTAGAAACAGACCATCATCATCCTCATGTTTTAATTGCATTACTCTTGGCAACAAAATTTCTACATTGAGTCTTGAACTCAACAAAATGAACAAGAGTAGCAAGAGCTTGAGTAAGATCATTAATGATCAAAGACACTCTTTGGACCGAAGAGGTCTTGGCTATGGAAAAGGTCCTGCTCTTAAAAAACAAAGTAAGTCTATCATAACAGAGTTTCGGAAAACATGTATCCATGCATCTACACATAGCAAACATAAATCTAGGATACATATGCATCAACCTATTTACTCTTATTGTAAAAACTATGGGCATACACCAAATACTTGTTCCATAAGAAAATATGGTGTCCCATTAGGATATTTTAAATGGGTTGAGAAAGGATCTAACCATGTAGGACCCAAAACAAGTTGGGTACCTAATATAACTTAACCTGTTTTGCAGGTAGATTTGATAGCTGCCCGCAATTTATGGTACTTGGGTAGCGGTTCCTCAAAGCATATGACGGGCGATAAAAGTAAGTTCTTTGTCCTCACTCAAAGAGACAAAGGCTATGTCACATATGGTGATAACAACAAGAGAAAAATTCTTGGAGTCTGTAGAATCGGCAAGCCACCTTCAACAACTATAGAAGGAGTGTTATATGTGGAAGGACTTAAGCACAATCTTCTAAGTATAAGTCAACTTTGCGACAAGGGCTTCCATGTATCATTCTACCCAGATAAGTGCATCATTGAAATTAAGGAATTTCTAAACTCTAAACTTGTTGGTAAGAGAATTAATAGCATTTACATGATAGATATAGATTCATCTCTTCCTATAACATGTTTAGTTGTAAATGACATTCATGATTCATGGCTTTGGCATAGGAGAATTGCTCACATACATATGGACAATTTGAATAAGCTAATCAAGAAAGATTTGGTTGTTGGTTTACCCAAGATGAAGTTTGTTAAAGACAAACTATGTGGTGCATGTCAAATGGGTAAACAAACAAAAACCTCTTTCAAGCCAAAACATATGGTTTCTTCGGATAGACCATTGCTGTTACTACACATGGACTTAATTGGCCCCTCAAGGACTAAAAGTCTTGGTGGTAACTACTATGCTCTTGTTATAGTAGATGATTTTTCACGCTACACTTGGAATATATTCTTAGTACATAAGAATGAGGCATTCAAAGCCTTTAGCACTTATGCTAAAAGAGTCCAAAATGAAAAGTCACTTAAAATCGCTGCTATAAGAAGTGATCATGGGGGAGAGTTTCAAAATGCTTCTTTTGAGGAATGTTGTGATGATCTTGGGATTAATCACAATTTTTCTGCTCCTTGAACACCACAACAAAATGGTGTTGTAGAGAGAAAGAATCGGTCTTTGGAAGAACTCGCTAGAACAATGTTGAGTGAAACTAACCTCCCAAAGTACTCTCCCGCTAGCCGCTGATGCTCAATCTTGGCTTTCTGACAGACATGACAACTCGAGACGTACAAAGCCACATCCTTTTTCAACCCAGACCACCAAAACAGCTTTTTCAAATCTTGGTACATCTTTGTAGTTCCCAGGTGAAAACTCATTTTACTCTTGTGTGACTCCTCTAGAATAATCTTTCGCAATTCCACATCACGAGGCACACACACTCTCCCTTTGTAACGCAACATTCCACTAGGGTCCGATGCGAAATCGAACTCCTTCCCACTCATCATCAAATCTCGTTTAACCATTAGCTCACTATCATCAACTTGCATTACTCGGATTTGGTCAAACAGTTCATTTGTGACAATAAGAATTCCTAACATCATACTATGAGGTCTTATTTGAACTTCCAAATTCATATCCTTCAACTCCTCAATCAGTTTCTCTTCTCGAACCATAAAAGCCAGTATGTGTAAAGACTTCCGACTTAACGCATCGGCCTCCACGTTGGCCTTTCCCGGATGGTACTGCAATCCAAAATCATAGTCCTTAAGGAATTCCAACCACCTTCTCTGTCTCATATTCAGTTCCTTTTGATCAAACAGATACTTCAAACTCTTGTGGTTGCTATACACCTCAAACCTTACGCCATAAAGATGGCGTCTCTAGATTTTCAAGGCAAAGACCACTGCAGCTAATTCCAAATCATGTGTAGGGTAGTTTTGCTCATGCGTTCTCAACTGACGCGAAGCATAAGAAACCACTTTCCGGTCCTACATCAGCACATAACCCAAATCTTGCTTAGAAGCATCACAATACACACTGAAATCATGATCCGTACACGGAAGAACCTACACCGGTGCCATAGTCAACCTTTGCTTCTACTCTTGAAAAATTTCTTCACAACGGATTGTTCACACATACGATTCTCCTTTTCTGGTAAGCTTAGTCAGAGGTAATGCCAACTTGGAAAACCCCTCAATGAACTTTCTGTGGTAACCAGCTAAACCCAGAAAACTCCTGATCTCAGTAACAAACTTGGGTACAGTCCATTCCATATCCGCTTCGACCTTAGAAGGGTCTATTGCTACCCCTTCCTTGGATATTACATGTCCAAGAAAGTTTACCGATTCCAACTAGAAATCACATTTGAATAATTTAGCATACAACCGATTCTTACTCAGAAGATCTAGAACAATTCTCAGGTGCTCTGCATGTTCCTCTCGGCTCTTGGAGTAAACCAGAATGTCATCAATAAATACCACTACGAATGAATCCAAATACGGATGAAAAATCCGATTCATGTAGTCGGTAAAGATTGTTGGGGCATTCGTTACACCAAAGGGAACACCAAATACTCAAAATGCCCATACCTCGTCCTGAAAGAAGTCTTAAGAATATCCTTTGACTTCACTCAAAGTTGGTGGTAACCTGACCGAAGCTCAATCTTTGAAAACACCACGACTACTCTCAACTGATCCATCAAGTCATCAATCCTAGACAATGGATACTTGTTCTTGATGGTGACCTTGTTCAACTGTCTATAATCGGTGCACAACCTCACACTCCCATCCTTCTTCTTAACTAACAAAACAGATGCACCCGACGGTGAGACACTAGGACGAATAATTTTTTTGCCAACAAGTCCTTAACCTGCTTTTTCAACACAGCCAACTCTAACGGTACCATCCTATAAGGAGCTATAGAGATGGGTCCCGTTCCTGACAATAAGTCAATGAAGAGTTCAACTTCTCTGACTAGCGGCAATTCGGGATCATCACTAGGAAACACCTCAAGAAATTCACGAACTATCAGAATATCCTCAAATTTGGGTTTCTAAATACCCTCTAGGGATGCCATCAAAATAAACACGACTCCTCCCTCCTTAAAGGAAGTTCTGACTCCCTTAGCCGACAACGGCTTCATATAATAAGCCTCATCATAAATCTCACCCAGATCTCCAAACACAACGGTCTTATCAGCACAATTAAGTATCGCATGATTTCCTGATAACCAGTCCATTCCCAAAATTAGATCTAACTGGGACAGTGGTAAGCAGATTAAATCCAAGGTAAATGTCCTACCGTTTAACACTACCGGACATCGAGACACAATCGTCGACACCACCACAGGCACACTAGTTGGGGTGGATACGACCAAGTCGAAAGGCAACGACTCAGTTTGTAATTTCAGTCTATCCACGCATTCAACAAATACAAAGGAGTGTGTCGCTCCCGAATCAAATAACACTAAAAGAGGAATACCTTCCACCATACATTTACCTTTGATCAGGCCATCCACATCTGATGCCTCTGCACCACTCATGGTAAATACTCTACCAGTGGATCGAGGTCGTTCAGCCCTCACAACATTCTCACTTTGTCATAACTTAAGACAATATCTCCTGATATGCCCAACCTCCTTACAGTGAAAGCAGCTAAGTGTTGTTCCAGGACACAAATCACCATCATGAGTTTTGCCGCACTTGTTGCAAAAGGACGAAGACTGAAACTGTGATCCTCCTATCTTTGTGTGAGGCCTCGGCCCATGCGAACTACTTCCCATGTCCATAACTCCTTTGAGGCTCAACGTGCCTCAGAGGATTAGTTCGATGAGTCACCACCTCATCGGTTGTCAGGTCGTCCTCATACATCGTGCACTTGTTTACCAGTGTAGCAAAATCCGCAATTTCTTGATACCCGAACATCCTTTTTAACTTGGGATTCAGGCCCGATTCAAACTAAGAACATTTGGACCTTCCGTCCACCTCCAATTCAGCGTATGGACAAAATCGGGCCAATTCCTCGAACTTTGCCGCATATTCTCCCACCGACATATTACCCTAATCCAACCTCAGAAACTCCATTTCTTTCTTCCTCTTCAAATCAGCAGGAGAATTTTTCTGAAGAAATTTCTCCTTAAAGGCAATCTAGGTAATCACTCGGCCTTCCGTCTCCATCTGTCGCTGAGTAAATTCCCACCAAGTTTCAGCTTCTTTCACCAACATATAAGAAGCATACGTCACTTTCTGAACGTCATTACAACCCATGGCTCGGACTATTCGTTCCAAGTCTTGAATCCACTTGTTCGCATTATCAGGAGCGAACCCACCTTGGAAATGGCTAGGGATTTACTTGCAGAACTCATTCAACCCTCGATACTCGGCCGACCCAGGTGGAACTAAAGGCTGCGAGCTAGGACTTGGTGCGGGGTTCTGGTTCAGACTGTGCAAGTTCTCATTCACTTG
This sequence comes from Lupinus albus, assembly GCA_009771035.1. NCBI lineage: Eukaryota > Viridiplantae > Streptophyta > Magnoliopsida > Fabales > Fabaceae > Lupinus > Lupinus albus. The sequence continues at coordinate 6,821,083 of CM020008.1, read as the reverse complement.
TTGTAGTGCCGCCACCATCTAAGCCAACAAATCATTTGGAACATTCTGAATCGTTCCTCTCCCCCTTCCTCTTCCAGCCGTTTCTTAACCTGCACTCATTGATGGTCAACACACAAATCTAACTCACATAAGTCAGGTTATCACATAGTCTCATAGCACATTACATGTCACTACACCAAGGCAACATGCTTCAAACAGTCAACTCATATACTTTCAACTAGTTAAATCACAAATCATTTTACAAAGAAGCAAGTAAGGCCATACCCTAGACTGCATAATTAACTATGCTCTGATACCATATTGTAAAAACCCAAATTCTACCTTGAAAAATTTTCATTCATTTTACTCCTTTAAGCTTGATTACTCATGTTACCTCATACATACATTCCCTTCTTGCCCTTAAGTCATTCATTCCATTAATTAACTATTTACTCTAACCATGCAAATTTGATTTCATACCATGCTACCTTGAATTGCAGAAAAACATAATTCATATTAAAGTCTCCTGGTAACTACCGCATACAACTAGCTATGGGTTTCCAAAATACCCATAGCTACAAATATCCTAAGTTACAAACATCCAGAATTAAAATTATCCAAGTAGCATTGAATTAGTCATAGTATAAAATAGAAAAATAAGGGAATCCAGGTGTTAAGCTCCGAAAGCATCAAAACAAGCATCCTCAACTATCATGTTTACCTGCAATGAGATTATCAACGGAAAATACACACAACATACAAAGGAGTAAGTCATTAATACAATAAATACCATTATAAGATAATCCACATTTTAAAGGGGTTAGTAAACCATTTCTAAATTCATTTTCGCTACATCACTTGAGTCGAAGTTTGCTACATCACTTGAGCTAAAGCTTCGCTACATAAGTTAAGCCAAAGTATCGCTACATTACTTGAGTCAAAGTGTCGCTACATAACTTGAGCCAAAGTATCGCTACATAACTTGAGCCAATGTATCGCTACATAACTTGAGCCAAAGTATCGCTACATAACTTGAGCCAAAGTATCGCTACATAACATGAGCCAAAGTATCACTACATAACTTGAGCCAAAGTATCGCTACATAACTTGAGCCAAAGTATCGCTACATAACTTGAGTCAAAGTATCGCTACATAACTTGAGCCAAAGTCGCTAACCAATCATGTTCGGCTAAAAATATGTTTTCTTTCCAATTGATACACCATCAATTCATAAACAGAAATTCCATGCATTTTCTCAATACGACATGCTAATTATTGACTTATCCTTACCTTGGTGGGTGTTGGGTTTGGTCCTTGGTAACTTTGCAAGTTCCACCGACACCGCCGCCAACTTCAGGATCTCTTCTCAAGCTCCTAGATGAATCTCAAGACTCCTTGTTCTTGAAAATGCTCTCTTCTCTCACTTTTCTCCAAGTTCTAACCCTAAAATGTGTTTGGGGTTCCTTATTTAATGTAACAGCGTCGGGTTCTCGCTCAAGTGAGCCCATTCTCGCTCAGGCGAGAAAATCCCGCCTTTTTTAAAATTCCAGATCTGACACTCTCGCTCTAGTGAGGATCTCACAGCCTCGATAGGTCCAGACTGCCACTTCTCGCCCAGGCGAGAAAACTCTCGCTCAAGTGAGACAACTTTCGCTTAAGTGAGACAATTCTCGCTCAGGCGAGAATCCTTAAGTATTGCCCAGTATTTCACTCACCCAGTTGAGCCACTCTCGCCTAGGAAACACCTTTCTCGCTCAAGCGAGAGTCCCCAGACCGATACTATAATTTCATGACTTTAAAATTAGGGTGTTACAAAAACCTCTTACAGTTTCTGATTTTTCCTACACTTTTCAAGCAACCAACTCTCAAACTTTCAAAGTTATTTTGATGTTGCTTCTAAGTGTATTTCATACTTTCAAAAGAGAATTATTATCTTAAGTATAAAGGTTGTTGTTGGATTGCTAGTTCTAGAAATTGTCATATACTCTTGTAAGGCAATCCAAGCCATATTGTATATTCTTCACTTTTGCAAAGTTCACTTTCTTTCACAAGGGTGTGAAGAGAAAGGGATTGAGTGACTTGGTATAGTGTTTACCAAGGGTGTTACTTGGAATAGGGTTTTCCAAGGGATTAGATATAAGTGAGTGTGTAAGGTACAAGGAGATCTCGGGGTGAGATAATTGTAATTGCAACTCATTATATTTAATAATGGAATCTCTTGTGAACAAGAAGGTGGACAAGAAGGTGAACCAGTATAAAACACCTGTGTACTTTCTTCTCCTTATCTTTGTTTCATTTCTAACCTTCCATGTCAATATTTGTCTGCATAATATTTCAGCTGCACATTAACTTTGATATTGCAGAAAAATTGGCCATTTATTTGCAACAACTAATTCACCCCCCTCTTAGTTGCAATCTCATTCTTACAATTGGCACAAGAGCTATTTTTGAGAAAGTTAATCTCAAAATCTGATCCCAGTACAAGATGGCCTCAAGATCATTCCTAGGAGAAGGCTCCAACATAAACAAACCTCCAAGTTTTGTTGGTGAGTGTTAAGACTTCTGGAAAATCAAAATGAGGATTTTCATAGAGTCGCAAGACTTGGATATTTGGAATGCTATCGATGAAGGACCATATGTGCCATTCACTATGATTAACAGCACAAGGGAAACAAAGCCAAAATTTTCATGCAATGACGAAGATAAAAAGAAAGTGCAATATGACTTGAAGGCAAAGAACATCCTCACATCTGTGCTTGGAATTGACGAATTCCTTAGCGTGTCCAAATGCAAATCCGCTAAGGAAATGTGGGACACTTTAGAGACCACACACGAAGGTACCGAAGAGGTAAAGAGATCGAGACTAAACACTCTTTCCCAGGAATATGAAATGTTTCGTATGAAACCTGGAGAGAAGATCTAGGATCTTCAAAAGAGATTTACTCATCTCACCAACCATATTATTGCACTTGGCAAAGTGCTGTCAAATAGTAACTTGAACTTAAAAGTTCTAAGATCACTAACAAGAACATGGCAACCAAAAGTGACAGCCATTTCTGAAAAGAAAAGTCTTTCGAAAATGTCTTTGGCTGCTTTGTTTGGAAAGTTGCAGGAACATGAACTCGAATTGAGTCAACTTGATCAACACGAGGAACAAGAGAAGAAAAAGAAGAACATTTCTCTCAAAGCAAAAGTTGAGAAATATGATTCATCAGAAGATGAAGATGACAAGGAAGAGACCGATGACATCAGCCTCTTCGTTAAGAAGTTCAGCAAGTTCCTTAGAAGGCACAAAGGCGCAAGAACCGGGCAAATAAAGAAGTTCTCCAAAAGCAATGAGGCATACACTTCAAACCATAATTTTACATGCTTTAAGTGTGACAAACCTGGCCACATGAAGATGGATTGTCCAAACATCAAGAAAAGTTCTTTCAAAGCGAAGAACGAATTGAAGAATGGACGAAGAGCCTACATCGCTTGGGAAGACAACAACACAAGTTCTGCCTCTGAACCAGAAAGCGAAGAGCAGGCGAATCTCTCCCTGATGGCGTCTCTTCATTCAGATGATGAAGAGGTAAATGAGTCTATCCCTTTTTCTTCTTCTGAATTACAAACCGCTTCTAAAACAAAAATCGGACACCCAAATTTTCATGGGTACATGTGACACCAATATTTTAATTTCCTAAGTGTAGTGAAATTCTGGGGTATACTGGCTGTTTCTCGCTTTAGCGAGATTTGGCTCGCCTGGGTGAGGGAGAGGGATTTGGTACTGAAGGATCCTCGCTTGAGCGAGAATCCCTCACTTGAGCGAGAGCATCATGGCAGGATTTTCTCAAAATGGCAGGATTTTCTCGCTTGAGCGAGAGATGACTCGCTTGGGTGAGAACCCGAAGATTTCACTTTAAAATAGAAACCCTCAAACACTTTTAGGGTTAGAACTTGAGAAAGAAGAGATAAGGAGGTGATTTTGAGAGCAAGGACTAGTGGGAATCATCTAGAAGCTTGAGAAGAGGTAAATCTCTTGATTTTGACTCTCCTTCTCCCTTTCAAACTTGTTTTGGGTGTATGGGATCTCTGCTCAAATGTGAGAAGCCATGGAAACTCTTCCTTTTGAGTTATGGTTCGTTTTATCTAGTTTCTCTCTTGTAAACTCTTGGTTCAAAGTTTGTATTCAAAGAATGGAGAAGGTTTGTGGGTTGATTCATGAAAACCCCAAAAACCCCCAAAATGAGAATATGAGTATGTGTTCTAATGTAAAATAGAAGATGAATATGCATGTTTTAATGTTTGGAAACTTCTAATGAAAGTAGTTTTGGAAACATTGGAAATATGTGAATATCGTTTATGTTTGCAATTGTAATATGAGTTGTGTGTATATTATTGAGAATGAATCACTGACTTTTGTTGTTATTTGGTGGGGATGAGGAAAGATCCTAAGGTTGGAGGATGTAGCGAAGGAAACTTGTAAAGTTACTGAAAACCGATCCCGACACTCACCAAGGTAAGGAGAAGTGTTTAAATTGTATATAATGATAGAGAATGCTTGGATTTTCATATGGACTGTGAAGTAATTGAAAGAAAAACCTATTTTTAGCTCCCAGAAGAGGTTGTAGCAATGTATGAGTTACCTTGTGGTTCGTAGCAATGTATGAGTTACCTTGTGGTAATGGCTATTCGTAGCAATGTATGAGTTACCTTGTGGTAATGGCTATTCGTAGCAATGTATGAGTTACCTTGTGGTAATGGCTATCCGTAGCAATATATGAGTTACCTTGTGGTAATGGTTATTCGTAGCAATGTATGAGTTACCTTTGAGGTAATGGCTATTCGTAGCAATGTATGACTTGCCCTCGTGGCAATGTGGTCGTTGTACACCTCAAATCTTACGCCATAAAGATAGTGTCTCCAGATTTTCAAGGCAAAGACCACTACAGCTAATTCTAAATCATGGGTAGGGTAGTTTTGCTCATGCGTTCTCAACTGTCGCGAAACATAAGCTACAAATTTCCCGTCCTGCATCAACACACAACCCAAACCTTGCTTAGAAGCATCACAATGCACACTAAAATCGCGATCAGTACAAGGAAGAACCAACACTGGTGCCGTAGTCAACCTCCGCTTCAACTCTTGAAAACTTTCCTCACAACGAATTGTCCACACAAACAGTTCCCTTTTTCTGGTAAGCTTAGTTAGAGGTAATTCCAACTTGGAAAACCCCTCTATGAACTTTCTGTAGTAACCAGTGAAACCCAGAAAACTTCTGATCTCAGTAACTGACTTGAGCACCGCCCATTCCATCACTGCCTCGACCTTAGAAGGGTCTACTGCCACTTCTTCCCAGGATATCACATGTCCAAGGAAGTCCACTGATTCCAAACATAAATCAAATTTAGACAATTTTGCATACAACCGATTCTTACTCAGAAGATCTAGAATAATTCTCAGGTGCTCCGCGTGTTCCTCTCGGTTCTTGGAGTAAACCATAATATCATCAATAAATACCACTACGAATGAATCCAAATACGGATGAAAAATCCGATTCATGTAGTCGGTAAATATTGTTGGGGCATTCGTTACACCAAAGGGCATCACCAAATACTCAAAATGCCCATACCTCGTCCTAAAAGCAGTTTTAGGAATATCCTCCGACTTCACTCGAAGTTGGTGGTAACCTGACCGAAGGTCAATCTTTGAAAACACCACCGCTACTCTCAACTGATCCATCAAGTCATCAATCCTAGGCAATGGATACTTGTTCTTGATGGTGACCTTGTTCAACTGTCTATAATCGGTGCACAACCTCATACTCCCATCTTTCTTCTTAGCCAGCAAAACAGGTGCACCCCATGGTGAGACACTAGGATGAATAAATTTCTTTGCCAACAAGTCCTCAACCTGCTTTTTCAACTCATCCAACTCTAACGGTGTCATCCTATAAGGAGCTATAGAGATGGGTCCCGTTCCAGGTACCAAGTCAATGGAGAATTCAACTTCTCTGACTGGAGGAAATTCCGGAATATCACTAGGAAACACCTCAGGAAACTCACGAACTATCGGAATATCCTCAACTTTGGTTTTCTTGATACCCTCCAGGGATGCCATCAAAACAAACACAGCCCCTCCCTCTTTAAAGGAAGTTCTGACTCCTTTAGCCTACAATGGCTTGATATAACAAGCCTCATTAGAAATCTCACCCAGACCTCGAAACACAACGGTCTTATCAGCACAATTAAGCATCACATGATTTGCTGATAACCAGTCAATTCCCTGAATTAGATCACATGATATGCCCAGCCTCCTTGTAGTGGAAGCACTAAGTGTCGTTCCGGGGCACAAATCACCGACATGAGTTCGGCAACATTTGCCGCACAAGGATGGAGAGTTTAACTGTGACCCTCCGACCTGGACATGAGTCCTCGGCCCATGCAAAGTATATCCCCGACTACCGGTGGGTGAGGAGTAAGGCTTTCATTCCTCCTGAAATACCTTTCCCTTGCACTTTCTGTGCGAAAAATTCCGTTGAGGCCCAAAGTTCTTGGGAGGAATCACTTTAGGTGTCGCCACCTAATCGGCTGTCAGGTCATCCTCATACATCCTGCACTTGTTTACCAATGTAGCAAAATCAGCAATCTCTTGATGCCCAAACATACTTTTCAACTTGGGCTTCAAACCCGATTCAAACTTAGAACATTTGGACCTTCCGTCCACCTCCAATTCAGCGTATGGACAAAATTCAGCCAATTCCTCGAACTTGGCCGCATATTCTCCCACTGACAGGTTATCCTGCTCCAATCTCAGAAACTCCATTTCTTTCTTCCTCTTCAGATCAGCAGGAAAATATTTCTGAAGGAATTTCTCCTTGAATGCAATCCAGGTAATCACTCGCCCCTTCGTTTCCATCTAACGTCGAGTAAATTCCCACCAAGTTTCAACTTCCCTTACCAGCATATAAGAAGCATAGGTCACCTTTTGAACATCATTAAAACCCATGGCTCAGAATATTCGTTCCAAGTCTTGAATCCACTCGTTTGAAGCATCATGAGCGAATCCACCTTGGAACTGCCTAGGATTATGCTTGCAGAACTCATTCAACCCTCGGTACTCTGGCGGCCCGGGTGGAGCTAAAGGTTGCGAGCTAGGACTTGGTGCGGTGTTCTGGTTCAGGCTATGCAAGTTCTCATTCACTTGTTTCAGTGCGACTACCATCTGAGCCAACAGATCATTCGGAACATTCTGACTCGTTCGTCTCCCTCTTCCATCCATTTCTTAAACTGCACTCATCGGTGGTTAGCACACAATTCTAACTCACATAATTTAGGTTATCACATAGTCTCATAGAACATTACATGTCACTACACCAAGGCTACAAGGTTTAGACAGTCAATTCACAAAATTTTCAACTAGTTAAATCACAAACATTTTACAAAGAAGCAAGTAAGGCCATACCATAGGCCGTAGAATTAACTATGCTCTGATACCATATTGTAAGGACCCAAATTCCAACACTTGTATTTTTTATTTTATTTTAATCCTTTATGCTTAATTTCCCTTTTTACCTCATACATACATTCCCTTTAACCTTTTAAGTCATCCATTTCATTAATTATCTAATAACTCTAATCATACAATTTCGGTTTCATACCATGCTACCTTTAATTGCAGAAAAATAATAATTCGTATTACTATTAAGAATTACAAATATCCGAAGTTACAAACATCCAGAATTACAATTATTCAAGTAGCATTTAATTAGTCATAATACAAAATGGCAAAATAAGGGAATCCATGTTTTAAGCTCTTAAAGCATCAAACCAAGCATCTTCAACTATCTTGTTTACCTGCAATGGGATTATCAACGACAAATACACAAAACATACAAATGAGTAAGTCATTAATTCAATAAATACCATTATAAGATAATCCACATTTCAAAGGGGTTAGTAAACCATTTTTAAATTAATTTTCGCTACATAACTTGAGCCAAAGTTTGCTACATCACTTGAGCCAAAGCTTGCTAGATAGCTTGAGTCAAAGCTTGCTACATCGCTTGAGCCAAAGCTTGCTACATCGCTTGAGCCAAAGCTTGCTACATCGCTTGAGCCAAAGCTTGCTACATCGCTTGAGCCAAAGCTTGCTACATAACTTGAGCCAAAGTCGCTAAGCAATCATGGTCGGCTAAAAACGTGTTTTCTTTTCATTGATACACCATCAATTAATAAACAACAATTCCACGCATTTTCTCAACACGACATGCTAGTTAAAGACTTATCCTTACCTTGGTGAGTGTTGGGTTTGGTCCTTGGTAACTTTGCAAGTTCCACCGACACCGCATCCAACTTTAGGATCTTTCCTCATTCCAGCCATATAACAACAATGTTAGTCATTTATTCAAAGTAACACATAAACAAATCATATTGCATCTTTAACCATACAACAGATTCACACATTTTCAATGTTCCCAAACTACTTTCATTAAGAGTTTCCAAACATCTAAAACATACATATTCATCTCATATTTCAACATTAGAGCACATACTCGTCTTCTACATCTAACATTTTACTCATTTTACTCTTTAACCACATTTTCATTTTAGGGTTTTGGGGTTTTCATGAATCAACCCACAAACTCTATCCATTCTTTGAATAACAACTCTAAACCAAGAGTTTACAATAGAAAAACTACATAAAACGAACCACAACTCAAAAGGATGAGTTTCCATGGTTTCTCACATTTTGAGAAGAGATCCAACATACCCAAAACAAGTTTCAAAGGGAGAAGGAGAGTTAGAATCAAGAGATTTACCACTTCACAAAGACTCCTTGCTTTTGAAAATGCTCTCTTCTCTCACTTCTCTCCAATTTCTAACCCTAAAATGTGTTTGGGGTTCATTATTTAATGTAACAGCGTTAGGTTCTCGTTCAAGCGAGCCCATTCTCGCTCAAGCGAGAAAATCCTGCTCAAGCGAGGATCCTCTCACTCAAGCAAGGATCTTACAACCTCTACAGCTTCAGAGTGCCATTTATCGCCTAGGCGCGAAAACTCTCGCTTAGGCAAGCCAACTTTCGCTCAAGCCAGACAATTCTCGCTCAGGCAAGAATCCTTTAGTATAGCCGAGTATTCTACTCACCCAGGTGAGCCACTCTCGCCCAGGCGACTACTTTCTCGCTCAAGCGAGACTTCCAGGACTGATACTATAATTTATAACCTTAAATTCAGGGTGTCACAATCCTCCCCCTCTTATAAGAGTTTTCGTCCCCGAAAATTAAACATACCTCGATTCAAACAAATGAGGGTAATCCTCCCTCATATCACGCTCCACTTCCCAAGTAGCGTCTCCTTCATCTACTTGTCTCCACAATATCTTCACCAAGGAAATTTCTTTTCCCCTCAATCTTTTGGTACTGGTATCCATGATTCTCACTAGCAACGTCGTAAAGGTTAAATTGTCCTTCAACTCTATCTGATCGGACTCCTCTTCAAAATTTGACACGGTCCAATAAATCTCGGAGTAAGTTTACGGGATTTCAATACTCTACCAAACCCATTAGTCGGAACTACTCTCATAAACACGTGATCTACCTCATAAACTCAAGAGGTTTCCGCCTCTTATCATAATAGCTTTTCTGTCGACTCTGTGCTATTCTCATATTATCCCGGATTTTCTTAATCTTTTCCGTCGTTTCTCGGACCAACTCAGGTCCCAATACCAAGTTCTCACAAGTCTCAAACTAACTTACTAGAGTTCGGCACTTCCTACCATACAATGCTTCATAGGGTGCCATCCCAATACTCGAATTGAAGCTATTGTTGTAGGTAAATTCAATCAAAGGCAACATGTTATCCCAACTCCCAGGTTGGTCCAATACACAAGCCCTCAAAAGGTCTTCTAGTGACTGTATGGTCCTTTCCGATTGACCATCCGTTTGTGGGTGATAAGCCGAACTCAGTTTCAGCTTAGTCCCCAGAGTGGATTGCAAACTAGTCCAGAAGTTTAAAGTAAACGGGTATCCCTATCCGACACAATGCTCGACGGTATCCCATGCAACTGGACAATCTCCTTGATATACAGTTTTGCCAATCGCTCCAAAGAATATCTCATGTTCATAGTTAAAAAGTGTGCAGACTTAATCAATCGATCCACTATTACCCATATCGAATCATATCATTTCGGTGTCTTTGGAAAACCCAATACGAAATCCATAGAGATACTATCCCACTTCCACACCGGTATGTCCAGAGACTGAAGTTCTCCTACCAGTCTCTCATGTTCAATTTTCGCCTTCTTATAGATCAGACAACTCGAAACATATAAGGCTACATCTTTCTTTAAACCAGACCACCAAAACAACTTCTTCAAGTGTTGATACATCTTTGTAGTTCTCGGGTGAAAACTCATTCTACTCTTGTGTGACTCATCTAGGATACTCTTTCTCAATTCCACATCACGAGGCACACACACTCTCCCTTTGTAACTCAACATTCCACTAGGGTCCGATGCGAAATCGTTCTCCTTCCCGCTCATCATCAAATCTCGTTTAACAATTAGCTCACGATCCTCAACTTGCATTACTCGGATTTGGTCAAACAGTTCATTCGTGACCTTAAGCATTCCTAACATCATACTATGTGGTCTTATTTGAACTCCCAAGTTCATATCCCTGAATAATGAATCAAGTTGTGAATCACTTATTTATTATAAACATATATGGGTGTGTTTGTAATAATGATGGCGTGGATTTACTGTTTATGAATTGATGGAGTGTCAAAGAAAAGAAAACTCGTTTATAGCCAACCATTATTGGTTAGTGACTTTGGCTCAAGTAATGTAGCAGGCTTTGGCTCAAGTGATGTAGCAAGATTTGGCTCAAGCGATGTAGCAAGCTTTGGCTCAAGCGATGTAGCAAGCTTTGGCTCAAGCGATGTAGCAAGCTTTGGCTCAAGCGATGTAGAAAGCTTTGGCTCAAGCGATGTAGCATGCTTTGGCTCAAGCGATGTAGCAAACTTTGGCTCAAGTTATGTAACACATATAACAACAATGTTAGTCATTTATACAAAATAACACATAAACAACTCATATTGCATCTTTAACCATACAAGAGATTCACACATTTTCAATGTTTTCAAACTACTTTCATTAAGAGTTTCCAAACATCTAAAACATACATATTCATCTTATATTTCAACATTAGAAAACATACTAATCTTCTACATCTACCATTTCAATCATTCTCCTCTTTAACCACATTTCATTTTGGGGGTTTTGGGGTTTTCATGAATCAACCCACAAACCCTCTCCATTCTTTGAATACCAACTCTAAACCAAGAGTTTACAAGAGAGAAACTAAATACAACGAACCACAACTCAAAAGGAAGAGTTTCCATGGTTTCTCACATTTTTAGAAGAGATCCCATACACCCAAAACGAGTTTGAAAGAGAGAAAGAGAGTTAGAATCAAGAGATTTACCTCTTCTCAAGCTTCTAGTTGATTCCCATGAATCCTTGCTCCCAGAATCACCTCCTTCTCTCTTATCTCTCAAGTTCTAACCCTGAATATGGTTGAGGATTTCTATTTTAAAGTTTCAGCGTCTAGTTTTCGCTCAAGAGAGCCTTTTCTCGCTCAAGCGAGAAAACCCCGCCCATTTTAAAATTTTAGATCTAGTGCTCTCGCTCAAGCGAGGATCCTCTAGTGTCTGCACCCTTCCCCCTCGCCTAGGCGAGCCAAATCTCGCTCAGGCGAGAATCCTTAAGTATACCACAGTATTCCACTCACCCATGTGAGCCATCTTTCGCGCAGGCGAGCCCTTTCTCGATCTAGCGAGATTTCCTGATAAAATCCTGGGAGAAACTCTGACCCTCTCGCTTGGGTGAGGCCCTATCGCTCAAGCGACAAATGTATGACTTGCCCTCGTGGTATTGGCTATTCATAGCAATGTATGACTTGCCCTCGTGGTATTGGCTATTTGTAGCAATGTATGACTTGCCCTCGTGGTATTGGCTATTCGTAGCAATGTATGACTTTCCCTCGTGGTATTGGCTATTCGTAGCAATGTATGAATTGGCTTCGTGGTATTGGCTATTCGTAGAAATGTATGACTTGCCTTCGTGGTATTAGCTATTCGTAGCAATGTATGACTTGCCTTCATGGTATTGGCTATTTATAGCAAATGTCTGACTTGCCCTATTTGGTAAGATTAATGAACCAAGATAAAAGTATATGAGGTAGATGATTACGAAAGAAAATTATTGAATGATGTATGAGTATGCTGTATGGGATAACAGTGAGTTCTAATAAATGTGAAATGGAGAAGATAGTGAGGTGGATATATGCCAGAGTATTATTTATATGTTATGATAGAATTTTTTATCCAACCTTATTAAATATGGATTATCATATGATTATGTTTGAATTGATGACTTACTCCTTTGTGTTTTCTATGTATTTGTTTATGATAATCCCATTGTAGGTAAACGAATGAATTAGGGATGCTTGATTTGGAGCTTTAGGAGATTTTAAATCTGGATTCTTTTATTTACACTCTTTGTATCATAACTGACTATATGCGAATTTGAATATTTGTAATCATGGTCATTATATTTTTGGTTACTTGTAACCATGGGTAATGTTATTTTGGACACCCATAACTATTGGTATGTCAGAAGTACTGGGAGTCATTAAAATGAATAATGGTTTCCATCCTTATGAATGGGTGTATGACTGTTGCATGTCAAAATGATCGGGAAATAACAAGGGTGACTAAAGTAAAGCCATTGAGTTTCTAATTTTAAGTTATAGAGAAAAATACATGTGCGAATGATTTAAAATAACGAAAAAATTTCAAGGGTAGAATTTGGGTGCTTACAATATGGTATCAGAGCATAGTTATTTCTACGGCCTAGGGTATGGCTTTACGTGTTTCTTTGTGACCTTTATGTGATTGAATTATTTGGTTTATACGAACTGTTGTGTTATTATGTGACCCTTGTCTGGTTAAAAAAAATGGTTTACTGACAAGTGAATAAGTATAGGTACACATGGTTGGAAGAGGAAGAGCAGCGGGTCAGAATGTTCCGAATGACCTTTTGGCTTAGATGGTGGTTGCACTGCAACATGTGAACGAGAATTTGCAAACTCTGAATCAGAACGCAGCACCAAGTCCGAGTTCGCAACCCTTGAACTACCGAGGTCTGGATGAATTCTGTAGGAGGAACCCTAGTCAGTTCCAAGGAGGATTCGCTCCTGATGTTGCCATTGAGTGGGTGTCAGGATTGGAGAGGATCTTCAGGGCCATGATTTGTTCTGATGCTCAGAAGGTGGCGTATGCCACCTATATGCTAGTGAAGGAAGCCGAGAATTGGTGGGAGATGGTCCGGAGACAGATGGAGACTGAGGGACAAATCATTACTTGGGAGGCCTTCATGGGTAAGTTCCTCCAGAAGTACTTTCCTGCAGACTTAAAAAGGAAGAAGGAGATGGAATTCTTGCGGTTAGAGTAAGGGAGTTTGACCGTGGGGGAATACGCGACCAAGTTCAAGGAATTGGCCCAGTATTGTCCATATGTCGAACTTGAAGTGGACGAGAGGTCCAAATGTGTCAAGTTCGAGATGAGTATGAAACCTGAGCTGAAGGTGATGTTTGGCCACCAAGAGATTACAGATTTCCCTACACTAGTAAACAAGTGTAGGGTGTGTGAGGATTTTGTGCGAGTGAGGGACACTAGTGCTGGTAAAGTGAACTCTCCTCGGAACTATGGGCCTCAACGCAACCTTATGCAAGGGAGAGGTAAAGAGAAGGTGGGTGATGACCGACGACCTTATTCCCCACCTAACGGCCATCGCAACCATAGCTACCACGGGTCGAAACCTACTATTGGAGGATTCCAACCCGACACTTTTCCTCTGTGTAGTAAATGTGGGCAGAGACATATGGGAACCATTTGTCCTGGCGTTGGAAACGGTTGTTTTCACTGTACAGAACAAGGGCATCTGAAGAAGTTTTGTCCGAAGTTGAATCAAGGTGTGAATGCTATTAGTGGTGGAAGGCCTAGGACAATCGGCCGAGTGTTCACTATGAGTGGCGCGGAGACGTTTGATGTCGACGGTTTGATCCAAGGTAATTGTATGGTGGCAGATATTCCTCTTTTATTGTTGTTTGATTCGGGAACAACACACTCCTTTGTATTTGTTGAATGTGCAGACCGACTGAAATTGCAAACAGAGTCGTTGCCTTTCGACTTGGTCGTATCCACCCCAACTAGTGTGCTAGTGGTGGTATCGACGTTTGTGTCTTAGTGTTCGTTAGTGGTAAATGGTAGAACATTTACCGTGGATTTAATATGTGTACCGCTGTCCAAGTTAGATTTAATTCTGGGATTGGACTGTATGTCAACAAATCATGTTATGCTTAATTGTGTTGATAAGATCGTGGTGTTTGGAGATTTGTGTGAGATTTCTTACCAGGCTAGTTGTATAGAGCCAATGTTGTTTAAGGGAGGGTATTGTGAAAACCCGCGTTGATGATATTTCGATAGTCCGAGAGTTCTCTGAGGTATTTCCTGGTGATATCCCTAAATTACCTCTAGTCAGAGAAGTTGAATTCTCCATTGACTTAGTACCGGGAATGAGACCCATCTCTATAGCTCCTTATAGGATGGCACCGTTAAAGCTGGCTGAGTTGAAAAATCAGGTTGAGGATTTGTTGGCAAAGAAGTTCATTCGTCCTAATGTCTCACCGTGGGGTGCACCAGTTTTGTTGGTTAAGAAGAAAGATGGGAGTGTGAGGTTGTGCACCGATTACAAACAGTTGAACAAGGTCACTATCAAGAACAAGTATCTGTTGCCTATAATTAATGACGTGATGGATTAGTTGAGAGGAGCAATTGTGTTTTCAAAGATCGACCTTCGATCGGGTTATCACCAACTTCGAGTTAAGTCGGAGGATATTCCTAAAACTGCTTTCAGGATGAGGTATGGGCATTTTGAGTATTTGGTGGTGCCCATTAGTGTGACGAACGCTCCAACAATATTTAACGACTACATGAATCAAATTTTTCATCCGTATTTGGATTCATTTGTAGTGGTATTTATTGATGATGTTCTAGTTTAATCCAAGAGCCAAGAGGAATATACAAAGCATCTGAGGGTGGTTCTAGATCTTCTGAGGAGCAATCAGTAGTATGCGAAGTTGTCTAAATGTGATTTCTGGTTGGAATCAGTGAACTTCCTTGGACATGTGATATCCCGGGAAGGGTGGCACTAGACCCTTCTAAAGTCGAGGTAGTGATGGAATGGGCAGTACCCAAGTCAGTTACCGAGATCAGGAGTTTTTTGGGTTTGGCTGGTTATTATCGGAAGTTCATAGAGGGGTTTTCAAAGTTGGCATTACCTCTAACTAAACTTACCAGAAAAAGGGAACCGTATGGGTGGACAATCCGTTGTGAAGAAAGTTACCAAGAGTTGAAGCGGAGGTTGACTACGGCACCAGTGTTGGTTCTTCCTTGTACTAATCATGATTTCAGTGTGTATTGTGATGGTTCTAAGCAAGGTTTGGGTTGTGTTTTGATGCAGGACGAAATTGTTTTGCCTATGCTTCACGGTAGTTAAGGACACATGAGCAAAACTACCCTACGCATGATCTGGAACTAGATGCAGTGGTCTTTGCATTGAAAATCTGGAGACACCATCTTTATGGTGTAAGATTTGAGGTGTACAACGACCACAAGAGTTTGAAGTATCTATTTGATCAAAATGAACTAAACATGACACAGAGACGGTGGATGGAATTCCTTAAGGACTATGATTTTGGATTGTAGTATCATCCGGGGAAAGCCAATATGGTAGCCGATGCTTTAAGTCGGAAGTCCTTACATATGTCCACTTTGATGGTTCATGAATAGAAACTAATTAAAGAGTTCAGGGATATGAACTTGGCAGTTCAAGTAAGAACCCATAGCATGATTTTGGGAATGCTCAAGGTCACCAATGAGTTGTTTGATCAGATCAGAATAATGCAAGTTGAAGATCGTGAGATGAAGGTCAAACGAGAATTGATGGCTAAGGGAAAAGAAACCGATTTTGAATCGGATTCTAGTGGAATGTTGCGATACAAGGGAATGGTGTGTGTACCTCTTGATGCAGACGTGAGAAGGAGTATTCTAGAGGAATCTCACAAGAGTAAAATGAGCTTCCAACCGGGGACTACAAAAATGTACCAAGATCTAAAAAAGTTGTTTTGGTGGTGTGGGTTGAAAAAGGATGTGGCTTTGTATGTCTTGATTTATCTGATCTATCAGAAAGCAAAAATTGAACATCAGAGGCCGACTGGAGAACTACAGTAATTAGAAATCCCAGTGCGGAAGTGGGACAACATCTCAATTGACTTTGTATCGGGTTTTCCAAAGACTCGGAGAGGGTACGACTCGATATCGGTAATAGTTGACCGTCTGACCAAGTCTGCTCATTTCTTGCCGATGACCATGAAATATTCCTTAGAACGATTAGCTGAGTTGTATATCAAGGAGATACTTCGGTTGCAAGAGATATCATCTAGCATTATGTCGGATAGGGATCCCCGTTTCACTTCAAATTTTTGGACTAGTCTGCAGTCTGCATTGGGAACTAAGTTATAACTGAGTTTAGCCTATCATCCACAAATGGATGGTCAATCGGAAAGGACCATATAGTCTTTGGAGCAATGTATGAATTGGCTTCGTGGTATTGGCTATTCGTAGCAATGTATGACTTGCCCTCGTGGTATTGGCTATTCGTAGCAATGTATGACTTGCCTTCGTGGTATTCGCTATTTATAGCAAATATCTGACTTGCCCTACATGGTAAGATTAATGAACCAAGATAAAAGTATATGAGGTAGATGATTACGAAAAAAAAGGATTGAGTGATGTATGAGTATGATGTATGGGATAATAGTGAGTTCTAATAAATGTGAAATGGATAAGACATGTGAGGTGGATATATGCCATAGTATTATTTATATGTTATGATAGAATTGTTTATCTAACCTTATTAAATATGGATTATCATATGATTATGTTTGAATTGATGACGTACTCCTTTGTGTTTTCTATGTATTTCTTTATGATAATCTCGTTGGAGGTAAACAGATTAATTAGGGATGCTTGATTTGGAGCTTTAGGAGCTATTAAATCTGGATTCTTTTATTTACACTTCTTGTATCATAATTCACTATATGCGGATTTGAATGTTTGTAATCATGGTCATTATATTTTTGGATACTTGTAATCATGGGTAATGTTATTTTGGACACCCAAAACTATTGGTATGTCGGAAGTACTTGGAGTCATTAAAATGAATTATGTTTTCCTGCCTTATGAATGGGTGTATGATTGTTGCATGTCAAAATGATCGGGAAATAACAAGGGTGACTAAAGTAAAGCCATTGAGTTTCTAATTTTAAGTTATAGAGAAAAATACATGTGCGAATGATTTAAAATAAGGAAAAAATTTCATGGGTAGAATTTGGGTCCTTACAATTGGCTCAAGTTATGTAGCAAACTTTGACTCAAGTTATGTAGCACACTTTGGCTCAAGTTATGTAGCAAACTTTGGCTCAAGATAAGTAGCACACTTTGGCTCAAATTATGTAGCAAACTTTGGCTCAAGTTATGTAGCACGGTTACATTTATATAAACTGCTGTAATAGTTCTATGTATTATTATTCTAAATTGCTTACTTAACACTATTAAAATGTGGATTAACATATATTGACTTTTATTGAGTTAATGACTTACTCCTTTGTGTTTTCTTTGTATTTATCAATGTTAATCCCATTCCAGGTAAACGAATGGTTAGAGATGTTTGATTAGGAGCTTTTAGAGACTTTAACGATCAAGACTCTATGTCTTTAATTATTCTTGCACTAATTGAACATTTGTTGACTTTGATTGTAATTATGGGTACATTAATTTTGTAACCCTTCGACTTGACATGTGATGACCCTTATTATGATATATATGCGAATTATGTTTTTCTGCAATTAAGGGTAGTTAAGGTATGAAACTGAAATTTTATGTTTAGAGTTATTAGATAACTAAATGAATGAATGATTCAAAGATTAAAAGAAATGTATGGATGATATAATATTGGGAAAATCAAGCATAAAGGATTAAAATAAATAAATAAATTCAAGAGTAGAATTTGGGTCCTTACAAACAACGCCTAAATGAGCGTATTGACTCGATGAACGATAAAATTATGGCTGAGTTCTATTGGCAAGAAGAGCTTTCCAGAAACCTGTTCGAGCATATGTTGAGAAACATGGTCAACTTTTCTCAACCACCTCTTGATGCATAGTCTAGCTTAGGGTGTTTGTGTTATGTCCTAGTTAGGTTCTAGACATAGGAGTATTTTGGTCTATGTATTTTGTTCAATATATTGTAACTTTTGATTTGTACTTTGAATTGTATTAGTTTAACATGCTTAATGATCACCCACGCTTAATTTGAAATCTTGTATTTTGGTCTATATGATGTTGCTCAATGAATGCCTATTTGTTGTTGAATTCTATGTATTGATCTTATTGTTGTAAATCTATTTATCATGAAGTATGAAATTAGCATGTTTTCTAAACTGAAAATGAGAAAAAAATACTTCACTTAATCGATTAATCGATTAATAGCAGAAATAATCGATTAAGCCAAGTTTAGAAACTTCTGTCTGTGCAAAATATGAGATGTTTAATCGATTAAAATACAACCATAATCGATTAAGTTCAGTCTGATGTTACTGTTTCATTTTTTTAAAACTCCTTAATCGATTAAGAGGTTGTATAATCGATTAAATACAATAAATTTTGAAATCCCCCCTTACTTTTGGCTATATTCTTCATATTATATCATCGTTTTTTTATCATGCCAAAATGGGGAGAAAGTTTTTTTTTTGAATTTTGCATATTGTATATTTCCTACCTACCGAAATAAAGGGTGAGAAAGAAGAATCCTATACACTACCTCATTCACAAATTGAGGGGGAGAATAGAGTAAGGGGGACTAGTGCATCTAAGTTCATATCAATCACAAAACTAAGTTGACTTTCATCAAGCTTTAAACAATGATAACAAAAGTGCTTTCAAACAATAAAGAGATCGAGACTTAACACTCTATCCGGGGAATACGAGATGTTTCGTATGAGACCTGGAGAGAAGATCTTGGATCTTCAAAAGAGATTTACGCATCTCACAAATAATATTGTTGCACTTGGCAAAGTGCTGTCAAATAGTGACTTGAACCTAAAAATTCTAAGGTCACTAACAAGAACATGGCAACCAAAGGTAACGGCTATTTCCGAAAAGAAAAGTCTTTCAAAAATGTCATTGGCTGCTTTGTTTGGTAAGTTGCAGGAACATGAACTCGAATTTAGTCAACGTGATCAACACGAAGAACTAGAGAAGAAGAAGAAGAAGAACATTTCTCTCAAAAAAAAGCTGAGAAATATGATTCATCAGAAGATGAAGATGACAAGGAAGAGACCGATGACATGATCATCTTCGTTAAAAAGTTCAGCAAGTTCCTAAAAAGGAACAAAGGCGGAAGAACCGGGCAAATAAAGAAGTTCTCCAAAAGCAATGAAGCCTCAACTTCAAACCATAATTTTACATGCTTTGAGAGTGGCAAACCTGGCCATATGAAGATGGACTGTCCAAACATCAAGAAGAGTTCTTTCAAAGGAAAGAATGAATTAAAGAATGGACGAAGAGCCTACATCGCTTTGGAAGAAAACGACACAAGTTCAGCCTCTGAACCAGAAAGCGAAGAGCAGGCGCATTGTAACGACCCAAATTCTACCCTTGAAAATTTTTCGTTTATTTTAATCCTTTCTTACATGCAGTCGTCACATTCATTAAAAACTGTCAAGTATCTCTCTTTGAAAATACTCTTTACCCTATCATACTATCATACAAATTTATGTTGCGGAAAAACATAATTCATTCAGATAGCATTTACCACATACATCCAGTTATGGGTTTTCCAGGGTCATAACGTCCATAACTACATGTCACCATATTATCCTAATCAGATTACATTTATCCCAAAATACTATCAAATCAACTATAATGTCAAATAGCAATAAAGACAATCGAGTAGATAAACACAAAAGCTTCCTACTTGAGCTTCATCCTCAAAATCCTTCATTTACCTACAATGGGATTATCATAAACAACACACAAAACGAAGGGAGTAAGTCATTAGTTCAAAACTAACATCACATGATAATCCACATTCAAATACAATTAAGCTTTAATATAATTCGTAAACACACATACGGAATTGTAAAGATTCAAATCATCTTCCTTTAATTTCCACTTTACTCATATTCAACCTATAGTATATATATCCCATAATATATATTCTACAGTATGCATATTACGTTCGTTCGAAACATCATTTGTCTCGTTATTCATATCCACCCTATAACATATATATCCCATAATATATATCATATAGCATGTATATTACTTTCTTTCTCAACATCTTTTTATCGCTCATATTCACCCTATAGAATATATATCCCATACTATATATCCTATAGCATGCATACGACATTCATGTGACATTCACATTACTCATCATTCCTATTCACCCTATAGAATATATATCCCATACTATATATCCTATAGCATGCATACGACATTCATTACTCCGAGTCATATTTCCATTGGTACTCCCCCAATAATATTGATTTCCTTTAAGTCATATTTCCATTGGTACTCCCCCAATAATATTGATTTCCTTTGAGTCATATTTCCATTGGTACTCCCCCAATAATATTACTTTCATATGAGTCATCTTTCCATTGGTACTCCCCCAATAATATTACTTTCATATGAGTCATCTTTCCATTGGTACTCCCCCAATGATATTACTTTCATATGAGTCATCTTTCCATTGGTACTCCCCCAATAATATTACTTTCATATGAGTCATCTTTCCATTGGTACTCCCCCAATAATATTACTTTCATATAAGTCATCTTTCCATTGGTACTCCCCCAATAATATTACTTTCATATTCCATAACAGAAAAGTCACGCATTTTCCAACATAATACATAAATTACAGACGTATCATTTTAAGCCATTACCTCTTTTACATACCTCAATTCATATCAGCAAGTATGATTTAGAGACACTTATCCCTTACCTTGGTGAGTGTTGGGGATCGGTTCCGGGTAACTTTAAAAGTCTCCTCCGCGATTTCCTCCAACCTTAGGATCTCTCTCTCTTCTCATTTCCACCAATAACAACAATGTCAGTCATTTATTCAAAATAACACATAAATAACTCGTATTTCATCATCAAACATACAAGGGATTCACATATTTTCAATATTTCCAAAACTGCTTCAATACAAGTTTCTAATTATTAAAACATACATGTTTATCTCATACATCAACATTCAAGCACAAGCTCATCATCCACATCTAACATTTCATCTCTTTCTCTTTATACCCATATTCTCATATTGGGGGTTTTTGGGGTTTTCATGAATAACCCACAAAACCTTTCCATTCATAAACTATCAACTCTAAATCAAGAGTTTACAAGAGAAAAACATCATAAAACGAACCATAACTCTAAAGGGTGAGTTTCCATGGTTTCTCATGTTTTGAAAATAGATCCAACATACCCAAAACAAGTTAGAGAGGAAGAAGAAGAGTTAGAAGCAAGAGGTTTACCTCTTCTCAAGCTCTAAGATGAGTCCTAAGGCTCCTTGCTCTTGAAAAGCTCTCTTCTCTCTCTTCTCTTCAAAGTTCTAACCCTAAAATGTGTTTGGGATTTCTATTTTAAAGAGCAGTGGTCGGGTTCTCACTCAAGCGAGCCCATTCTCGCTCATGCAAGTCAATGGAGAATTCAACTTCTCTGACTGGGGGCAATTCCGGAATATCACCAGGAAATACCTCAAGGAACTCACGAGCTATCGGTATATTATTAATGATGGTTTTCTCAATACTCTCCCACGATGCCAACAAGACAAACACTGACCCCCATTCCTTAAAGGAAGTCCTGACTCCCTTAGCCGAAAATGGCTTCATACATCTAGCTTCATCGGAAATATCACACCGATCTCAAAATACCACAGTCTTATTAGCACACTTAAGCATCACATGATTGGCTGACAACCAGTCCATCCCCAAAATTAAATGTAACTGGGACAACGATAAGTAGATTAAGTCTACGGTAAAAGTTCTACCATTTACCACAACCGGACACTGAGACACTAGAGTCGATACCACTATCGGCATATTAGTTGGGGTGGACACGACCAAGTCGAAAGGCAACGACTCAGTGTGCAATTTCATTCGGTCCACACATTCAATAGTTATAAAGGACTGTGTCGCTCCCGAATCAAAGAACACTAAAAGAGGAATACTTTCTACCAAGCAATTACCTTGGATCAGACCATCAACATCTGATGCCTCTGCACCACTCATGGTAAATACTCTGCCGTTGGATCGAGGTCGTTCAGCCCTCACAACATTCACACTCTGCCATAACTTGGGACAATACCTCTTGATATGCCCTTGTCCTCCACAATGGAAGCATCCATTTCCCGATCCGGGACAAATATTGCCATAGTGTCCCCGACCACATTTGTTGCACATAGGATAGGAGTTTGATCCTCCAAAAGCAGTAGTGGTGGCTGGCCTTTGACAACTACGAGTGTGATGGTTGCTAGGTGGTCCATAAGGTCGTCGGTCTTCGGCCACCTTCTCCTTTTCCCTCCCTTGCACAAAATTGCGTTGCGGCCCATAATTTCGGGGAGGGTTCACTTTACCAGTTGCAGCGTCCCTCACTCGCACATCATCCTCATACATTCTACACTTGTTCACCAGTGTAGGGAAGTCAGAAATCTCTTGGTGGCAAAACATCACTTTCAACTCAGGTTTCAGACCCATCTCGAACTTGACACATTTGGACCTTCTGTACACTTCAAGTTCGGCATATGGACAATACCGAGCCAATTCCTCTAACTTGGCCGCATACTCCCCCACTGTCAAACTCCCTTGCTCTAGCTGCAAGAATTCCACCTCCTTCTTCCTCTTCAAGTCTGCAGGAAAGTATTTCTGAAGGAACTTGCCCTTGAAGGCCTCCCAAATAATGATTTTCCCCTCCGTTTCCATCTGTCTCCGGACCATCTCCCGCCAATTTTCAACCTCCTTTACTAGCATATAGGTGGCATATGCCACTTTCTAAGCATCAAAACAGCTCATGGCCCTGAAGATTCTTTCCAATCCTTGGACCCATTCAATGGCAGCATTAGGAGCAAATCCACCTTAGAACTGACTAGGGTTCCTGATGCAGAACTCATCCAGACCTCGGTATTCAGCCGGTCCGGTTGGGACTATGGGTTGGGAACTCAGATTTGGTGTTGGGTTCTGGTTCAGGTTATGCAAGTTCTCATTAACTTGTTGTAATGCAGCCACCATCTGAGCAAACAGATCATTCGAAACATTCTGACTCGTTCCACTTCCCCTTCTAGCCATGTGTACATGTACTCATTCACTTGTTAGTACATCAAAATTTTAACCAGACAAGAATCACAAATAACACAACTGTTGGTACACACCACGTAATTCAATCACATAAAAGTCACAAAGAAGCATGTAAGGCCATACCCTAGGCCGCAAGATTAACTATTCTCTAATACCATATTGTAAGGACCCAAATTCTACGCTTGAAATTTTTTCCTTATTTTATTCATTTCACATACATTTTTCCTATAACTTAGATTCACAAGTTCAACAACCTTATTTTAATCCTACTTTCCCATTCATACTCATTCCTTAACGCAATATCCACCTACATGATCATTTAATAGAAAATAATAATTCATATTAATATATCCCGGTAACTACTGCATACAACTAGCTATGGGTTTCCAAAATACCCATAGCTACAAATATCCAAAGTTACAATTATCCAAAAATTATAATGATCATAGTTATAGAGACTTAAATCCGCAAATATTCAATCATGATACAAAAAGGTGCAAATAAATAAATCCAGGTTTAAAAGCTCCTACTGCTCCAAATCAAGTGTCCTTAATTCATCCTATTACCTACAATGGGATTATCAAACGACAACACACAAAACGTACAAAGGAGTAAGTCATTTAACTCAATAAATATCATTTGATATAATTCACATTTAAATAGACTTAGATAAAAAATTTAAGCATTCCAACATAAAGTCATTACATTTCGTTTTACACCTTACTCCATCATACTACCATTCTTACTTTCACATTCTTCCATGTCAAACCTTGTTTATCTCTTCTTCATTCTCGTGTTACATAGCCATTTCCCACTGACCCATACTTCCAAAATACCACTTAGGGCAAGACATTTGATTCAATACCACTTGGGCAAGACATTCAATTCAACACCACTTAGGCAAGACATTCAATTCAATACCACTTGGGCAAGACATTCAATTCAACACCACTTGAGCAAGACATTCAATTCAATACTGAAAGTGTGCATGTCAAGAGGAACACTTTGGAAAGCTCTCTTTATGTGCCATGGTTTTGATGAGGACAACTTGTGCTAATAAGAGCTTGAAGATCATCAACAAATCAATGTGCTTAAGCCTTCTGATTGGTACCTTGCTTAGACTAGATTAGTTTAGGTTGAGTCTAAGGCTTAAGTCACCTAATACATATCTCATTTGCATAAATCTTTTAAATCTTTTTCATCTTGAGATATGTCATTCATAATATGTTCATGCATCATATAAATACATGTACATGTGCATTCTAGGCATAATCTAAGTATTAAACATGTATGAATTAAAGTGCATAACATATTTGAGCTAAAACACATGAAAAAATGCTGTTAATCGATTACAGCATAGGTTAATCGATTAATCTAACTGTTTGCACAGTGTAATCGATTACAACAAAGGTTAATCGATTAATCTAACAATTTTGTACAGTTTAATCGATTAAAGCTGTCGTTAATCGATTAACTGGGCTATAAAATCAATTCTTTATAAACTGCGTTTTTCAGAATTGATCTCATAAGTTGCATGTTAAATTTTTAGAGAGTTAGAGCATTTTTTTTGTGTTAATTGTTGCATCTAGTTGTAAATGCATTTGTGAGTTTAGAAAAGAGAGAATTCTATGCTTTAGGATTGAGTGCATTACATGATACATTTCTCATCTTTTCATATCACATGTTCTTGCATTTTATTGATGATTCTTGATTAGATGTTTACATACTATGCATTCTGTTTTTCAAACTAATACATTTTCATACTGCATGAGTTTGTATTAGGTGATTAGAGTAAAGTCTTATCTTGTTAGATATAAGTCTTGTTATAGCTTAAGTTTACTCTATTTTGTTTTGATTGAAAAAGTGTTGTAATTTTGGGAATACCAAGGTGTCGTATCACCAAGAGATTGAGTGTATCTTCACTGAGTGTTAGACTTAGGGATAAGTAAAGAACAGAGGTTCTTGGCTGGGGCTACGCCGAAAGAAAGGTTTTCTTTGTCGGTAGGAAGGGAGTCAAACCATAGAATAGGATCTTTATTATCTTGTAAGTGTCTAAGTGTTGTAATTGGATAGTGTGTATGTAATAAACATTAATTCAATTATAGTGAATAAAAATCTCCCAAATCAGTCGGGAGGCCTGGATGTAGTTTGCGGTGGACAAGCAAACGAACCAGGATAAAATTTCGTGTTGCAGGATTTTTTCTATCCCTTTCTCTCTTTATTGCATTTGATCGATTAATTTGTATAGTAGATTTAATTGATAATCTGTTTCTGTACTATACTGATTTTACTCTGATAATTCTGTAAGCTCTGTATACTCGCTTCGTTATCAATTAATTGTAGCGCAAGAAAGTATATCTGCATTAGCTTACTGTCACGGTTTAATCGATTAAGTGTAGTGTGTTAATCGATTACTTTAGTTCTGTTAATCGATTAAGTGGACTGTGTTGAATGTGTTAATCGATTACCCTGTTTCGTTAATCGATTAATTAAGGTGTATTTCAGCATTAAGTGTTGTTTTTCGAAAAGTGGACATTCTAACCGCTACACCTATTCAACCCCCCCCCCCTTCTAGGTGTATTGTAACCACTGATACCTAACAAATACCACTAAGGAAATACATTCAATTCAATACCACTTGGGAAAGACATTCAATTCAATACCACTAAGGCAAGACATTCAATTCAATACCACTTGGGTAAGACATTCACTTCAATACCACTTGGGTAAGACATTCAATTCAATACCACTAAGGCAAGACATACAACTCAATACCACTTGGGGCAAGCCATTCACTTTCTTGGATACATCCCACATCTAATTCTTTTCGAGTCAACCACATAGAACTGCATATCTCATAATGCATATCTCGAAATAAAGTGCTTATCCTTACCTTGGTGAGTGTTGGGTTTTGTCTTTGGTAACTTTGCAAGTTCCTCCAACACCGCCTCCAACCTTAGGATCTTTCCTCATTCCCACCACATAACAACAATGTTAGTCATTTATTCAAAATAACACATAACAACTCATATTTAATCTTTAACCATACAAGAGATTCATACATTTTCAATGTTTCCAAAACTACCTTTACTAAGAGTTTCCAAACATCTAAAACAAACATATCCATCTCATATTCAACATTAGAACATATACTCATCTTCTACATCTAACATTTAACCCATTTCCCTCTTTTACCACAATTTCATTTTGGGGTTTTTGGGGTTTTCATGAATCAACCCACAAACCCTTTCCATTCTTCGAATACCAACTCTAAACCAAGAGTTTTTAAGAGAGAAACTAAATAAAACGAACCACAACTCAAAATAGAGAGTTTCCAAGGTTTTTCATGTTAAGAGAAGAGATCCATAATACCCAAAACGAGTTTGAAAGGGAGAAGTAGAGTTAGAACCAAGAGGTTTACCTCTTCTCAAGCTTCTAGATAAGCCTCAAGACTCCTTGCTCTTGAAAATGCTCTCTTCTCTCACTTCTCTTCAAGTTCTAACCCTAAAATGTGTTTGGGGTTCCATATTTAATGTAACAGCGTCGGGTTCTCGCTCAAGCGAGCCCATTCTCGCTCAAGCGAGACCATTCTCGCTCAAGTGAGAAAATCCCGCCCATTTTAAAAACTTAGATCTGACTCTCTTGCTCAAGTGAGGATACTCTTGCTCAAGCGAGGATCTTACAGCCTCTACAGATTTAGTGTGCCACTTCACGCCCAGGCGAGACAACTCTCGCTCAGGCGAGACAGTTCTTGCTCAGGCGAGAATCCTTCAGTATAGCCCAATATTCCACTCAACTAGGTGAGCCACTCTCGCCCAGGCGACTCCTTTCTCGCTCAAGCGAGATTTCCAGGACTGATACTATAATTTAATACTTTAAATTTAGGGTGTCACAGAAATCGGAGAAGATGACTATAATGCATAATCTAAGACCACAATGGTCTTCTCCCTCACCTTAGGTTGCGTAAGCTCGGTTGCTCCGCAAATGAGCCACATCTCCTTCCTTCTCCTCCAACGTCCATTGTTGTTTTTTTTTTCACCTTTAAGATTTCCCAAATGTGCCACCAAGAAGTAATATAAAGAGGTTTTGATGAGTTTTGATGTTTAGTGGAGGAGAGAATGATTCATTTGGGTGGAGCCGCCATTGGGAAAGAAAGGGGAAGAGAGAAGATGAAGATTAGGGTTTTTAGATCCTCTTTTTCACTTTTATAGTTGCGCAGCCTTGCCCGGGCGAGAATGTCTCGCTTGGGCGAGAAGCCCATGATATACTCGACCAAACTTAAATCTAACTGTCTAAACAATTAAGATCACTTAGACGACAAACAAGGGCACATACCACGTAATATTGATACCACATGTTCAATTCATGGACTAACCATTTTAGAGCCCAAATACCAAAGCCAAAAATCAGGACAACTAAGAGAAAATTATCATAACTAGGATAAAGATTCTCAAGTATTCCTTCGTCACAAAAGACCTCCCTGATCTATCACTACAACCATCGTTCAAAACGATCAACATATACAATCAGAACAACAACAACACTTTTGAAACCAATCGGAAGTGGGACTCCATACCCATCATTTATCGAGATGCACTAGTTTGCATCCCACACGAAAATTAGCCACAATTTACTCAAGAATTCTCACTAGCATTTCAAATCATACTCACTACAACATAGAAACATGGTAGTCATTCAACAAGTAGCATTTAGACAAACAAGATTTCTGGAGTCTTTTCAAGTATAGAATAAAATCACCAAGTCATCATCCAATTCAATCCACATTTCTACCATAAACGGATGCGATATAAGAAGATTTGCTAGTTCATAGTCTCAACTAGGCGTACAAGACCGTATGTCCACTCAAATCACATGCTTTGTTACCCTTGATCATTGAAAATTTACAAACATTCAAACCAATAACATAAGTGTTATATGGATACTCAAACTATAATGGCTGACATACATTTCTCGCGTTCAATTCCATATCACATAGTCAGAATTACGTCACAAAGTTTTTAACAACTTCACATTCGTATAAGATGCAGTTGCTAAACTTTTGGATATTCTACAGGGAAATAAGTTAATGCTTAGCCAAATTATACACTTCACCCAAAAGGATTTTCGAAATTAGATTAGATGTTAGATTCATGGCAATCACTTCGTGAAAGCAAGGTTTTCATAACCATTTCAAAATAACTTAAAAACCATTTTTCTCATGCGACACTAAACATTCAAATCACAATTTTCAAAAGGCTAGTTAGTTCTGGAGTTACATTCCATTCAGGACATGAAAGTCCCCACAGTTCATTTACCGAAACATACTTATGCAATAACATTGCAATTGTGCACAACAATTACTGATTTACATGAAATAGAAACAAGTTTTATAAGTATTGCAAGTATTCAATTACAAAAGGTCAATCATCTTAGACCAAAAGTTTCATGTACAAAAATCAAAACAACTTTGCTATTCCCAATACTACTTTCTTCAAAGAGCATAGAAACAAAATTTTGTTTATCGATTAACTCGCTAAAACTTAAACAACACAACAAACATGTTCATCATTAATGCTCAGATTTATGCACATATAAGAAATCACTGGCACAATGAACAGTTATCACTATAACATTTGCATGCTTATTACGTTTTGATCACCAACCATGAGTCACTTCAAAATAACAACATATCTAAATGTTCATGTTTATTCAAATACATTCATCACAATGACGTGGTAAGTAACTTAACTAACCTCATTCATTACCTTGAAACATAAGTTTTACCCCTTAGCACAACTATACAGATAAATAAAAACAAGGGAGGATAACCTTTTGCAACTCATAAAAACAAACATACCAGACTTAGTCTTTTCAAAACACACTAGGTATGTTTCATTTACATTTCCTCGTTAACACAATATTTTTAAAACCATTATACTTCATGCTCAACACCTTCCATACAACATATCCATTTACATGTTCACGTGAATCATTTACATTACTATTCAAGTCATTACCGAAACAATTAACATATTGCTTCTAGAATTCACACATCACTGAACAAATTATCGGATATTAATAATTTATCTCAAAGGGATATTTCACCATTGTCATACAGAACATGTTACACACAAATTCCTCATTTCATTCAACTTTCTAAACTTTCATGCATTGTAAGCAAACTTGTATCCAGGAATAAGTCAAGAGGTACATGTCCATTTCCAGGCAAACAGGCAAGTACATGCTAGTGGACTTTTACAAAGTAAAACGGCCTGGTTACATGTCATAAAATAAAATGTAGATATTTAGCCACCGAGTCTAATAACCGGTTAATCACTACATCATGCGTATTTGTTTTAATCCTGAGGAATAACAAGATAATTAACAACATACATTAACTAGGAACATGTAGGAAATCACATAACATAACATACAACTTCTCATGTTATAGATTATTCTACTATTAGCAAAAGCTAGCATTCTCCTTATTATAAAAAAAATCATCCATCAAATAAAAATCCAATTTACAAGACATAGGATATAGTTCTTTCAAAGTTTATACTCTCATGATGCAAACAAGATCTTTAATTCTCATTCATATGTCACAGCAGACGATTATTACCTTAATATTGTTCAATTATAACCATAGAGACATATAAGCAAACATCCAAGAAAGTCAATTTAATCATTCCTCTTCAATCATCTTAATCTTAGTGAAAAAAGAAAATTCACATCAAGAGGTTCACCAAAGCTCAAACAAGAAATCCACCAGTAGGAACTCTCACCAAATAAATCTCTCACCAAGAAATCCAACCGGAAAATCACAACCAGAAACATACTGCAAGGAATTTAACAATCATCTTTCATACTAGCAGTTATCACATAGTCAATAAACAATTCACATAAGTCATACAAAGAAGCATGTAAGGCCATATCCTAGGCCGCAAGATTAACTATGCACTGATACCATATTGTAAGGACCCAAATTCTACCCATGAAATTTTTTTGAAACTTTATTCAAAGAGTGAAGTGATTACTTTGAAAAGACATTACTCAAACGATTTAGAAAACTTGATTTAATATATATATATATATATAATATATATATATAAAAGTTCGATTCATCTTTTAGGTGCGGAAATAACCAATCATTCACTTCATTAAAAACATGTCATTACACTTCCTTTCAATTACATAATTTATACAATTATCCTTTCTCGAATAATGCCTTTATTACAATTATTAATCCTATCTCATTACACCATTTAGAGGAGTTCAATTTGACAATAGAGTCACTACCACATGGTTCTCATATTACATACATAAATCAATTACATGATTCTCATATTACATACATTAATCAAATATCACCTTGAATACATAAAGTAACTACTCAATCTTTTACTCTTCTCAGTGATCATTCAATGCGCTACATCCGCAACCTGAACTCAAATACATAACACAAACAAGCAGAAACAAAAGGGAGTAAGAACCAACTACGGCGACCGCATCGTGGAATTACATGGAGCAATAACATTAAAGTATTACAACCTATACAACATCAAACGTCAATCATATTAAACATATATCAATGGTACATTCACTCATACATTAACCACATCATACTCATACCTTCAATTATCATAATCATCATATCTCACTTAGATAATTCGAGCAAATTAGTGCAACATACCATGGGATAGTCACTTCTTCATTTAGCATCTATTCCAACATACTTATGCGATTTATCCAATTCAATCTTCAACATAAATCAACACACAATAATCTCTTCCAATAAACCACAACAACACTATACTAATGACATTTCCATATTTACACATCATTACAATACTTTCCAAAGGTAAAACCACTTTTGCAACACCCTAAATTTGAGTCTTTAAAATTATAGTATTAGTCCTGGAAGTCTCGCCTGAGCGAGAAATTCTCGCCTAAACGAGAAAGGATCCCCTGGGAGGGTGAAATCCTGGGCTATACTGGAGGATTCTCGCCTGAGCGAGACTTGTCTCGCATGGGCGAGAAATGGCAATTTGGGGCTGTTGACACTATGACATTCTCGCTTGAGCGAGAATCCCTCGCTTGAGCAAGAATCCCTCGCTCGAGCGAGAGGATCAGATCTGAAATTTTAAAAAGGCGGGATTTTCTCGCCTGAGCGAGAACCCGACGACACCTCTTTAAAATAGAAACCCCAAACACATTTTAGGGTTAGAACTTTGAAGAGAAGAAAGAGGGGAGAGCTTTTCAAGAGCAAAGAGCCTTAGGACTCATCTTAGAGCTTGAGAAGAGGTAAACCTCTTGTTCCTAACTATTCTTCTTCCTCTCTAACTTGTTTTGGGTATGTTGGATCTATTTTCAAAACATGAGAAACCATGGAAACTCATCCTTTAGAGTTATGGTTCGTTTTATGTTGTTTTTCTCTTGTAAACTCTTGGTTTAGAGTTGGTATTTGATGAATGGAAAGGTTTTTTGGGTTATTCATGAAAACCCCAAAAACCCCCAAAATAAGAATATGAGTAAAAAGAGAAATGGATAAAATGTTAAATGTGGATGATGAGTTTGTGCTTTGATATTGATATATATTAGATATACATGTATGTTTTGATATTTGGAAACTTTTATTGAAGTAGTTTTGGAAATATTGAAAATTTACGAATCCCTTGTATGTTTGATGACGAAATACGAGTTGTTTATGTGTTATTTTGGAATAAATGACTGACATTGTTGTTATTGGTGGAAATGAGGAAAGATCCTAAGGTTGGAGGAAATCACGGAGGAGACTTTTAAAGTTACTCGGAACCGATCCCCAACACTCACCAAGGTAAGGGATAAGTGTCTCTAAATTCATACTCACTGAAGTGAATGAGGTATGTGAAAGAGGTAATGTGTTGGTAAGTTTATTGTTGATACCCTACTCGAAGAGGTAGTGGACTGTTATTGTTGTCCTACTCTCAGTGGTAGTGGACTGTTATTGTTGTCCTACCCGGAGTGGTAGTGGATAGTTATTGTGTCCTACCCGGAGTGGTAGTGGACTGTTATTGTGTCCTACCGGGAGTGGTAGTGGACTGTTATTGTGTCCTACCCAGAGTGGTAGTGGACTGTTATTGTGTCCTACCCGGAGTGGTACTGGACTGTTATTGCTGCCCTACCCGGAGTGGTAGTGGACGGTTGTTGTTGTCCTATCGGGAATGGTAGTGGATTATTGTGAACTCGACCTACCCGATGTGGTATGGGGTAATAACTCCACCTGCCCGATGTGGGATGGGGTAATAACTCGACCAGCCCGATGTGGCATGGGGTAATAACTTGACCTGCCCGATGTGGTATGGGGTAATAAATCGACCTGCCCGATGTGGTATGGGGTAATAACTCGACCTGCCCGATGTGGTATGGGGTGATAACTCGACCTGCCCGATGTGGTATGGACAATGAAAGTAATATGCATGTTATAGAATATATATTATGAGATATATATTCTATAGGGTGAATATGAATGATGACAAATGAGGATGTCACAATGAAAGTAATATGCATGTTATAGAATATATATTATGGGATATATATTCTATAGGGTGAATATGAATGATGAGAAATAAGGAAGTCACAATGAAAGTAATATGTATGTTATAGAATATATATTATGGGATATATATTCTATAGGATGAATATGAACGATGAGAAATGAAGATGTCACAATGAAAGTAATATGCATGTTATAGAATATATATTATGGGATATATACTCTACAGGGAGAATATGAATGATGAGAAATGAGGATGTCACAATGAAAGTAATATGCATGTTATAGAATATATATTATGGGATATATATTCTATAGGATGAATATGAACGATGAGAAATGAGGATGTCACAATGAAAGTCATATGCATGCTATAGGATATATAGTATGGGATATATATTCTATAGGGTGGATATGAATGGTGAAAAGGAAGATGTTGAGAATGAAAGTAATATACATGCTATAGGGAATATATTATGGGATATATGTCCTATAGGGTGTATATGAATATGAGAAATACGATGTTTCGAAAGAACGTAATATGCATACTTTAGAATATATATTATGGGATATATATACTATAGGACGAATATGAATAACGTGGAAGAGGAGGGAGTAAGATATGAATACTTATATTGACGTATTTGTGTTTACAAATTATATTAAAGCTTAATCGTATTTGAGATGTGGATTATCATGTGATGTTAGTTTTGAACTAATGACTTACTCCCTTGTTTTGTATGTTGTTCATGATAATCCCATTGTAGGTAAATGAAGGATTCGAAGAGGAAGCTCACTTACGAAGCTTATGTGTTCATTATCTTGATTGTTTTTATCGCTATTTGACATTGTCGTTGATTTGATAACATCATGGGATGAATGTAAATCTGTTTAGGATAATACGGAGATGTGTTGTTATGGATGTTATAATTTTGGGAGACCCATAACTGGTTGTATGTGGTAATTGCTATTTGAATGAATTATGTTTTTCCGCAACATAAATTTGTATGATAACATAATAGGTTAAAGAGTATTTTCAAAGAGTGATTCTTGAGAGTTTTTAAGTAAGGTGATGACTGTATGTAAGAAATGATTAAAATAAATGAAAAATTTTCAAGGGTAGAATTTGGGTCCTTACAATATGGTATCAGAGCATAGTTAATTTTGCGGCCTAGGGTATGGCCTTACTTGCTTCTTTTTAACATGTTTATGACTTGACTGGTTGAGATTGTTTGTATTGAATTTTCAAAACATGTAATTTTGGTAGGATGACATGTAACGTGCTGTGAGACTATGTGATAACCTGACTTGTGTGATTTAAATTGTGTACTGACTACTAATGAGCGCAGGTTAAAACATGGCTGGAAGAGGAACGAGTCAGAACGTTTAGAATGAATTGTTGGTTCAGATGGTAGCTACACTGCAATAGATGAACGAGAACTTGCGTAGTCTGAATCAGAACCCCGCACCAAGTCCGAGTTCGCAAAACCTAGTCCCACCCGGACCGACAGATTACCAAGGTCTGGATGAGTTTTGCAAAAGGAACCCTAGTCAGTTCCACGGAGGATTTGCTCTGGATGCTGCCCTTGAGTGGATTCAGGGAATGGAGCGGATCTTTCGGGCCATGAACTGTTCGAAGGCTCAGAAATTGGCCTACGCCACTTACATGCTAGTGACGGAGGCCGATAACTAGTGGGAGTTCACTAGACGCCAAATGGAGACGGAGAGACAATTGGTTTCCTGGAATACTTTCAAGGCGAAATTCCTTCCCAAATACTTCCCTGCGGATCTGAAAAGGCAGAAAGAAATGGAGTTCTTGAAGTTGGAACAAGGAAATATGTCGGTCGGGGAATATGCGGCTAAATTCGAGGAATTGGCCCGGTTTTGTCCCTACTCTGAGTTGGAGGTGGACGGACGATCCATGTGATCAAAATTCGAATCAGGATTAAGGTCCAAGCTGAAAAGGATGTTCAGACATCAAGAGATTGTCGACTTTGCTACTTTGGTCAACAAGTGCCGGATGTACGAAGATGATCTGAAGGTGGATGAGTTGGCGACTCCCGGAACAATTTCTCCCCAGAACTATGGACCTCAACGCAACCATATGTGGGAGAGAGCTAATGGGAGAGTGGAAGATGACCGGAAACCTTATGTGGCAACTACTAGACCTCGTGACCGAAGTTTCCAAAGGTCTAGCCCACATACCATTCCTACCGAAGAGGTTTCTACTCCCATGTGCATCAAGTGCGGTAGACTTTATTATGGGAGTACTTGCCCGGGAAAAGGAAATGGATGTTTCCACTGGATGGAGCTTGGGCATATTAAAAGGTTTTGTCCCAAGCTGGATCGGAGACTTAATGTCATTCACGCCGAGGAGACAAGGGACCACGGTCGAAAGGTTACCCCGAGAGGCGCAGGGACATCAGGTGTTGATGATCCGGTGAGAGGTAAATTGCATGATTACAGGTATCCCTTTTAGTGTTGTTTAATTCGGGAGCGACACACTCCCTATATTTGCTGAATGTGTGAACCGACTGAGATTGTACACCAAGTTGTTGTTTTCGACTTAGTTGTACCCACCCACCCAGTGTACCGGTGGTGGATGTCGATGTGGATGTCTCAGTGTACGATTGGAGTAAACGGTAGAACCTTTACCATAGTGCTGATATGCGCAATGATGTCCCAGCTGGAAATTGATCCTGGAAATGGACTAGCGGTCAGCAAATCGTGTTATGTTTAACTGTGTGTAATTGTTGAGGTGAAGATTTAAAATTTAGTATGCATTGATATGTATGAGTATGCTAAGGGGGTAAGACTTATGCTGATAGTCGAGGAAAGTGGCTAGTCAAGTTACTTACCCCGTCAATGTGATGAATGCAATAGAATAGACATGAAACTTTTGGTCTCGAAAGATCGGTCCTTTTGCGGTAGGACATTGGCAAGGCACGATATAGTGGTAGTGTACCTCAAATATATGCCTTGAATGTTGTGTCGGCAAAAGTTGTTTCTGTTTCGTGAACGTCAGTAATTGCGGTGTATGGGTGTGGTGTAACCATATGAGAGAAGGAGTTTTGGTTATGTTGAAATGATTATGCAAACTTTGTTTCACGACGTGGTTGCCATGAGTCGTGGATTCAAACCGCTTTCGAAAATCATTTTTGGGTGAAACATAGCTTGTGGCTAAATAATGATTTAGTATCATGTTGGAGAATTCCGAAATTTTAGCAACCATATCTGATTAAGTATGAGGTTTGTAACACCCTAAATTTGAATCTTCAAAATTATAGTATAAGTCCTGGAAGTCTCGCCTGAGAGAGAGTTGTCTGGGCGAGAAATGGCAATTTTGGGCACTCTGAAACAGTGTAATCGATTACACAATCCTGGTAATCGATTACATGCTGATATCTGATCTGATATGTGCAATTTTTCGTGATGTAATCGGTTACATGGTACTGGTAATCGATTACATTCTGATATCTGATCAGACATGTGTAATTTTTCATGATGTAATCGATTACATAGTCCTGGTAATCGATTACATGCTGATATCTGATCAGACATGTGTAATTTTTCATATTGTAATCGATTACAACATGTTGGTAGTCGATTACATAAAATCGTTTAACTGATGTAATCGATTACACCATATGGTAATCGATTACACTCATCGCTGTGACTATAAAAGTGAAAAAAAGGGATCTAGAAACCCTAATCTTCATTTTCTTTCTACCCCTTTCTCTCCCAATGGTGGCTCCACCCAAATGGACCATTTTTACCTCCACTAAGCCTCAAAACTCATCAAAACCTTCCTCTTGCTTCATGGTGACACATTTGGAAAAGCTTGGAGGTGAAAAAGCAACAATGGAGGTTGGAGGAGATGAAGGGAGATGTGGCTCTTTTGCGGAGCAACGAAGCTTACGCAACCTAAGGTGAGGGAGAAAACCATTATGGTCTTAGAGTATTTCATTAGAGTCATCATCTCCGATTTCCCTCAAGAATCGGAGCATATTAACGGATAGAAACTCTTTTGGGAGTTTGTGGTCCATGTGAGAGTCTATATTTTACATGAGGATGTATTAGCCATAATATATGTGTGGAGAAAACCGTTTATTTGAGTAAAACGCTATATGCTCATTTATGGTAATACACCGTCATTAAAGATGGTTCTAACGTTAATGTGTATATGATGAAGAATATGTTATGCGTGGTTTGTTTATGATAATGGTTATGTTGTGTGATAATGATGGTGTGTGAGATATTTATGGTCATAAGCATAAATGAGTATGTTGTAAGTGGTTGATTGTTATAAACATGTATGGGTGGATTGTACCAATGAATGTGTGATGAGTTGTGAATGTGTGATGAGTTGTGAATGTGTCAAAATGGATATGAGTATGTTTATCAAAATGAGTATGATGTGAGTGGTTGATTGTTATAAACATGTATAAGTGTGTTGTAACAATGAATGTGTGATGAGTTGTGAATGTGTTAAAATGGATAAAGGTATGTTTGTGACAATGAAGGTGTTGTATGTTATTTATGGTGATAAAATAATGAGATGCCTTGTGTTGATTGTGTATGACATGGATGTGAGTGTAATGTGGAAACTCGGCCTGCCCGAGGTGATATGGGGATTACTCGACCTGCCGATGGGGTATGGTGATTATTTGTACGGTGCAGAATTGTTGAATGAGATCAAGGGTAAATTATTATGGAATGTGAAGGATGTAAAAAGTGTATACTCGAAATGAAAATCATATGCATGCCATAGGATATATATTATGGGATGTATATCCTATAGGATGAATATGGATAATACGCGATAAATAAATATGCACACTATAGAACATGGGATGTATGTGTACTATAGGGTGAATATGGATAAAATGTGATGAATAAGTATGCACACTATAGAACACATATAGTATGAGATGTATGTGTACTATAGGGTGAATATGGATAAAATGTGATGAATAAGTATGCACACTATAGAACACATATAGTATGGGATATATGTGTACTATAGGGTGAATATGGATAATATGTGTTGATTGATATATACATATCATGATGATGTTAGATGTGTGTGGTTTTAATACTTTAATGTTATTAATCCATGTAAATCCACGCTACGGTCGCCGTAGTTGGTTCTTACTCCCTCTGTCTTTCCTTGTTTGTGTTGTATATTTGGGTTCAGGTTGTGGAGGTAGCGCATTGGACGCTTGCGGAGAGGAGTACATGATAGAGTAGTGGATAATATGTAATTGATATGTTATATGATAAATATTTGTAATATGAAGAACATGTTAAAGTGAATTCATGTATAAACAACTTTTCTGTAAGTGTATAATGAAGTGGATTTAATGTTTGTATTCAAGGTAATTTTGAGAAAGTGTAATTGTATAAAGGATGTATTTGAACGGAAATGTAATGACATGCTTTTGAAATGAATGGTGTTTGGAATATTTTCGCCTTGTAAATTTATAAACATATTCACTCAAGTTTCCAAACTGTTCGAGTAATGTCTTTCAAAAGTAATCACTTCACTTTCACGAATAAGGATTTTAAAAGAGAATTTTCGAGTTATGAAAATCGGATCCTTACAAGGTTGTTAAAAATTTGGTGATACAAGACGCCCATGTATTTCTAGAAATAATGCGAGTGGGTTAATAAGTTTATATTTGCTAACAGAATTGGGGTGACCAAACCGAACGCCTGTTGTAGGTTTGAGCATTTGTCGACTTGCACTTGCCGATTGGTAACAGAATACCTAGTTTTGGGGTGAATCAATGGTTTTATGGTTTCAGTTGAGGCTAGGAATCGGTAATTCCATTCGACGATAAGATTTGATGACGGAAATATTTGATGTAATTGGACAACTACTAGATAGTTTGATTGTGTACAATGGATGAGACACTAAGAGTCTTTTTGTGTAAGTATTTTGTTGATTGAGTGAAATGAAATTGTGCTAGATTCTTGAGTGGAGATGAAACTACCTAGTGTATGATGGATGTTTAATGAGGCATTGGAGTGGATGAGGGATAAGGAGTCCCCATTCGCTGAATTTCGGGAATGTTATAGGGATTCTTAACATAGATGAGGATTGTTAGCTGGATCAGTCCTAGAGACCTATGGTTCTTGACGAATACAAAAAAAATCTTTAGTCTGAATTACGGTTTAGTTCCCATGGCATTCGAGTTATTCACGGCTGAGATCTTAATACTTGGAAATTGATGAGTTAGTTCCTGAATCGGTCTAGTGATATCATGGTTTAGTTGTGTATACCCTTAGTGACCGTTTAAGTAATCTTAATGGATTAGAGGATTGATTATGATTATTTGTTGAGTATTCTTGTGTCTAAGGTCTAGGTGATGATAATATTTTCCGAGGTATGTTTAATTTTCGGGGACGAAAATTCTTATAAGAGGGGGAGGATTGTAACACCCTAAATTTGAGTCTTTAAAATTATAGTATCAGTCCTGGAAGTCTCGCTTGAGCGAGAGATTCTCGCCTGAGCGAGAAAGGATCCCCTAGGAGGGTGAAATACTTGGCTATACTAGAGGATTCTCGCCTGAGCGAGACTTGTCTCGCCTGGGCGAGAAATGGCAATTTGGGGCTGTTGACACTGTGACATTCTCGCTAGAGCGAGAATCCCTCGCTTGAGCAAGAATCCCTCGCTTGAGCGAGAGGATCAGATCTGAAATTTTAAAAAGGCGGGATTTTCTCGCCTGAGCGAGAATGGGCTCGCTTGAGCGAGAACCCGACGACACCTCTTTAAAATAGAAACCCCAAACACATTTTAGGGTTAGAACTTTGAAGAGAAGAAAGAGAGGAGAGCTTTTCAAGAGCAAAGAGCCTTAGGACTCATCTTAGAGCTTGAGAAGAGGTAAACCTCTTGTTCCTAACTCTTCTTCTTCCTCTCTAACTTGTTTTGGGTATGTTGGATCTATTTTCAAAACATGAGAAACCATGGAAACTCATCCTTTAGAGTTATGGTTCGTTTTATGATGTTTTTCTCATGTAAACTCTTGGTTTAGAGTTGGTATTTGATGAATGGAAAGGTTTTGTGGGTTATTCATGAAAACCCCAAAAACCCCCAAAATAAGAATATGAGTAAAAAGAGAAATGGATAAAATGTTAAATGTGGATGATGAGTTTGTGCTTTGATGTTGATATATATTAGATATACATGTATGTTTTGATATTTGGAAACTTGTATTGAAGTAGTTTTAGAAATATTGAAAATGTACGATTCCCTTGTATGTTTGATGACGAAATACGAGTTGTTTATGTGTTATTTTGGAATAAATGACTGACATTGTTGTTATTGGTGGATATGAGGAAAGATCCTAAGGTTGGAGGAAATCACGGAGGAGACTTTTAAAGTTACTCAGAACCAATCCCCAACACTCACCAAGGTAAGGGATAAGTGTCTCTAAATTCATACTCACTGAAATGAATGAGGTATGTGAAAGAGGTAATGTGTTGGTAAGTTTATTGTTGATACCCTACCCGAAGAGGTAGTGGACTATTATTGTTGTCCTACCCGAAGTGGTAGTGGACTGTTATTGTGTCCTACCCGGAGTGGTAGTGGACTGTTATTGTGTCCTACCCGGAGTGGTAGTGGACTGTTATTGTGTCCTACCCGGAGTGGTAGTGGACTGTTATTGTGTCCTACCCGGAGTGGTAGTGGACTGTTATTGTTGCCCTACCCGGAGTGGTAGTGGACGGTTGTTGTTGTCCTACTGGGAATGGTAGTGGATTATTGTGAACTCGACCTGCCCGATGTGGTATGGGATAATAACTCGACCTGCCCGATGTGGTATGGGTAATAAATCAACCTGCCCGATGTGGTATGGGGTAATAACTCGACCTGCCCGATCTAGTATGGGGTAATAACTCGACCTTCCCGATGTGGTATGGGGTAATAACTCGACCTGCCCGATGTGGTATGGGGTAATAACTCGACCTGCCCGATGTGGTATGGGGTAATAACTCGACCTGCCCGATGTGGTATGGGGTAATAACTTGACCTGCCCGATGTTGTATGGGGTAATAACTCGACCTGCCCGATGTGATATGGGGTAATAACTCGACCTGCCCGATGTGGTATGGGGTGATAACTCGACCTGCCCGATGTGGTATGGACAATGAAAGTAATATGCATGTTATAGAATATATATTATGGGATATATATTCTATAGGGTGAATATGAATGATGAGAAATGAGGATGTCACAATGAAAGTAATATGCATGTTATAGAATATATATTATGGGATATATATTCTATAGGGTGAATATGAATGATGAGAAATGAGGATGTCACAATGAAAGTAATATGCATGTTATAGAATATATATTATGGGATATATATTCTATAGGATGAATATGAACGATTAGAAATAAGGATGTCACAATGAAAGTCATATGCATGCTATAGGATATATAGTATGGGATATATATTCTATAGGGTGGATATGAATGGTGAAAATGAAGATGTTGAGAATGAAAGTAATATACATGCTATAGGGAAAATATTATGGGATATATGTCCTATAGGGTGTATATGAATATGAGAAATATGATGTTTAGAAAGAACGTAATATGCGTACTATAGAATATATATTATGGGATATATATACTATAAGACGAATATGAATAACGTGGAAGAGGAGGGAGTAAGATATGAATACTTATATTTACGTATTTGTGTTTACAAATTATATTAAAGCTTAATCGTATTTGAGATGTGGATTATCATGTGATGTTAGTTTTGAACTAATGACTTACTCCCTTGTTTTGTGTGTTGTTCATGATAATCCCATTGTAGGTAAATGAAGGATTCGAAGAGGAAGCTCACTTAGGAAGCTTATGTGTTCATTATCTTGATTGTTTTTATCGCTATTTGACATTGTAGTTGATTTGATAACATCATGGGATGAATGTAAATCTGTTTAGGATAATACAGAGATGTGTAGTTATGGATGTTATAATTCTGGGAGACCCACAACTGGTTGTATGTGGTAATTGCTAATTGAATGAATTATGATTTTCCGCAACATAAATTTGTATGATAACATAATAGGTTAAAGAGTATTTTCAAAGAGTGATTCTTGAGAGTTTTTAAGTAAGGTGATGACTGTATGTAAGAAATGATTAAAATAAATGAAAAATTTTCAAGGGTAGAATTTGGGTCCTTACAACTTTCAATACAACACTGCACCACATAGGACTCATCATACACTATTACATAGAGCCAATACCACAAGGGCAAGTCATACATTGCTAAGATTAGCCAATACAACGAGGGCAAGTCAAACATTGCTACGAATAGCCAATACCACGAGGGCAAGTCATACATTGCTCAACCTCTTAAGGGAGCTAAAAATAGATTTTCTTCCCATTGTATCACAATCATATACAACCAGAAAATCCACGCATTTTATAACATTATATATAATTTAAATACTTTCCTTACATCACATTTCACCATAATACCCACAACTACAACCATGTCAAAATAATCATACTCATTACATTCTTTATTATATACAAATATCCCACAACACAAACATTATCATACAACATAATCATGTTCACTTATCGACAATAAACAGCTCATAATACAATCATTATTATAAACATACTCATATATGTTTATAACAAATAAGCGACTCACAACTTAGTCATTATCATAAATATACTCATATATTTTTATCACAATAAACAACTCATAACATATTTATCATCATACATCATATTAACGATAGAACCATTTCTCATGACGATGTATTACCATAGATGAGCATATTGCATTTCATTAAATAAAACGGTTTCCTACACATATATCTCCACCTTTATGGCTAATACATCACCATGGAAAATAAAGACTCTCACATGGACCACAAACTTCCAATAGAGTTTCTATTCGTTAACATTCTCCCATTCTTGAGTGAAATCGGAGAAGGGAAGAGAGAAGATGAAGATTAGGGTTTTTAGATCCCCTTTTTCACTTTTATAGTTGCGCAGCCTCGCTCGGGCGAGAATGTCTCTCTTGGGCGAGAAACCCACGATATTTAAAATTTCAAAACACTGACCCTCTCACCTGGGCGAGATTCTCTCGCTCAAGCGAGAATCTCCCAGCCTGCCCAGGCTTCTCTCGCTCAAGCGACCAATTCCTCGCTTGGGCAAGGTTCCCAGAATTTCCAA
Organism: Lupinus albus; assembly: GCA_009771035.1. Taxonomy (NCBI): domain Eukaryota; kingdom Viridiplantae; phylum Streptophyta; class Magnoliopsida; order Fabales; family Fabaceae; genus Lupinus; species Lupinus albus. The sequence goes on along the minus strand of CM020008.1, from coordinate 6,777,832 downwards.
ATTTAAAACATTGAGTCTCTCTCTTCGGCGAGACTCTCTCGCTCAAGCGAGAATCTGGCAGTATGTCCCATTCTTCAAGGCTGTTACCGCATCTTAAGAAGGATAAATTTAGGGTGTTACATCGAGAATTTCGGCGTATCTCTTGATTGTGAGACGAAGATGGCTCTTAGTCTTCGCGAAAGCAAGATTGATGTGGAAGTTGTCCACAAGATGGGATTCTCTTTAGATCCTGTTACCCATCGCACCTATAGGCATCGCACCGACCGACCGACTGCTCCTTCCGCACAACCAGATCCTACCATACCAAACCCACCTGAGTTTCAAGCTCCATCTTCCTCATCTGCTGTCATGCCTTCAAATCAGATGATCATGGATGAATTGGTTTCTCTTCGAGGCTACATCACTACCTGGATGGATGCTCTCGACACTCAGAACCAAGAAATCCACTATGAACTTCTTCGTCTTTCTTCAAGGCTAAATAGCATGGATGTTGATGAAGATAGTTCCGAACCTGAGTCTTAGATTCTTTGTCTAGGTTTCTGTTTGTAAATCATATTGAGTCTTGGTTGTGTAATTTCTGTTTGGATTTGAACATTATTTGGTTACTTTCTTTTATTTATTGTTTTGGATATTATGTATGAACATCTTTATATTGCGGTTTTATGCAATGTTGTTTGTTTTGGATTCATACATGTTATAATTTTGTTTATATATTATGCAAAATTTCATATGCTATAAAACAAATTGTATGCTATGCTATATATTTTCTATTGTGCTGGACTCTTGGCTTTTCTTCTTTTTGATGAAGTCAAAAGGGGGAGAAAAATTGGAAGAATTGTATTTTCTGTAAAGTATTTTCAGGCACATAACTCCAAAAGAAAGGGGGAACATACAATATAGGGGGAGCATACTCAAGACAAGTCAAGAAAAATCATCAAGTATGCTACTCTCAGAAAACTACACCTTCAAGAAGATATAGGTTTGTCATCATCAAAAAGGGGAGATTGTGAGGATGATCTTGCTCTTGACCTTGACACACTTTTGATAAAGACACCAACATCACAAAAAGAAGAAAGGAAGAAGACTTATCAAGACTAAAGAAGACAAAGCTTCAAGAAATAGAGTCTATGTCTTATTGGTACATCTATCCTAAAACTCTTTAAATACCTTAGTTAATAATGCTCAAAAATGTTTTAAAGAAAATTGAAAAATTCTAAGTGTGAAAAAAGTAATATTCAAAAATAACATGTAACGGGTTATTGTACATGAGTAACAAGTTACATGAGTGAGAAAAGAGTTATCCAACCTCCAACGGCTAAAAGTAATCCATTACTGTCTTTGAAGTAACAAATTATTATTTTAAGTAAATTAGGTAATCAATTACTCAAAGAGCTGTAGTCGATTACACTAATGCATTTTTCAAATCTGTGAAAGAGAACACTTGAGTAATCGATTACTCAATTACAGTAATCGATTACACTGTGTAAATTTTGAAAATGCTGTTGGACAGGATGTTTGGGTAATCGATTACTCACTTGTTGTAATCGATTATTGAGAGCTGTTACACCAGTTTTGAGATTTCAAAGTGAAAGGGTTTCACTCCAAACTGACTTGATTCATTCCAAACGAAACCTACACTTCCCTAGAGGTGTTATGGTTGATTGGAAAGCCTATATAAAGGCATTGAAACACACATAACTAAAACACAACTTAGATTACAACTTTCATTAAAAAACTCTCAAAAGCTCTCACACTTCCTGAATTTTTTCTACACTTTTTAGCAACCTACTCTTAAACTTTCTAAGTTATTTCAGAGTTGCTTATAAGTGTATTCTAAACTTTTTCAAAGTACAAAGAGCATTATTATCTATTGTAGGAGTTATTTTTGGATTGAAAGTCAGAAATTATCATATCTACTTGTAAAGGCAATCCAACCGCATTGTGAATTCTTCAAATTTGCTAAGATTACTTTCTTTCACAAGGGTTTGAAGAGAAAGGGGTTGAGTGACTTGGAATAGTGTTTTTCAAGGGTGTTACTTGAAATAGGGTTTTCCAAGGGTTTTAAATATTAGTGAGTGTGTAAGGTACAAGGAGATCTTGGGGTGAGATATTTGTAATTGCAACTCATAATATTTAATAAAGGAATCTTTTGCGCTGCGAGAGTACTGGACGTAGCATTCGGTGGACAAGAAGGTGAATCAGTATAAAACACTTGTGTATTCTCTTCTCCTTAAACTCTCTACTTTAAGTTGTTATTTTTCTGCATACTTTTCCGCTGCACTTAAACTTCTGATTTTTCAAAAAAAGTGGTCATACTTTGCAACAACTAATTCACCCCCCTCTTTGTTGCATTCTCATTCTTACACAAATTACTCCTTACATAGTTGCAATCCATGAATTAGATTGAACTTATGCAATTGAATATCAATTTCAACAAGCGAAATTTAGAATAATCCTTGTACTATATTTGCTATGAAATCTTTTCAAGATTCAATTGTAATATATTTTATCAATAGCAAGAGTTTGATAATAAGTTATTGTTGTGCCCCGGTTTTCAGCTATACGATTTCTTTAGGAGTCACTACCATATCTTTTTGTGATTAAAATGTGGAAAAAACGTTTGAGGCCCATTTATGATAATATGGTCTTTAGAGGCTTGAGATCGAAAGTCAGTTACAATTTAGGGAAGATATCAACATCCTGTTCGTCTATACTAAGATGATACCCTCACTAATTGCAAAGAAATTATTGTACCCTTAATTAAAAATTAAAAATTAATGAAAGCAACTACTTTTTTTTTTTACTTTTTGTAATGTCTAAGAAGATTAGATCATGCTTCTACGTATGCCCATAAGTAACTGGGAATCAAAACTATGTAGTTTTAGGATTAAAAATTGGTAACTTGGATGGATTTATAAATTTGGAAATTCTTTGAATTTAATATAAGTGAAACTAATAGTCAAAAAAATCAATATTGATTGCTTATCCTCTGCCTACTTTGATAGATAGTAGAAGATATACAAGTGATAACGATTAGTCCTCTTCTCGAAGTGATGAGAAAGACACAATACGAGTCAAAATCTCGCTATTAAATTTCAAAAATAACTAAGATATTTTTATTGTTAAAATAAATTATTTTTTCGAAAAAATATAGATTCAATAAGTAAAGAGTCGGTATACATTATTAACTATCTTCTCACTTTAATCAATAACTGACACGAGCCGTAAACTCATTGTTAAGTGATTATTGATTTAAAACACTTTACTATTCATTATTAAATAAACTAAATATGTATAATTATTAATGAACTCATTATGCGAACTCATTAAAACTGGTGGGTAGTTAACGTGATTGAGAAAGTGTCTAGAACATGAAAATAAAGATAAAAACTAACTAAAAGGGTTCTATTTTCTTGAATAAAATAATTAGTAAGAGGATTAAAATAAGTAAAAGGAAATGAAAAAGGGTTAAAATAGAGGAAAGGGGTTGTCATAGCAACCAGGAAGAAAGGTTGAGGGGATTGAATCCCTAAAATCACTTCACCTCCCGATGGCAGTAGCCAAGGCACGGTTTGGTGGAAGAAATTGCACCGTTGGCGGAAGACACTCTAAAGTCCCTCATTCGGGATGGCCAGACCCTCGGGGGTGACCCCGGCTGATGACTCGCACCTGAACGGTGCTTGGTAGAAGGAGGCAGCGCCTCCGTGACTCCGACGACAAAAACGGGAAGAGTGTTCCTCCCCTCTATGTGAACTTGAGCTGCCGATGGGTTGGACGCTGGCAAGGCGATACGGCCGACCAGGGCGGCTATAGAACGCCGCCGCTTCACCTGGTAGTTTAACTGCTCATCATCTTTCCTTTCTTGCTCTCTACCTTGACAAAGATATATTAGTAACTTCTTTTGCCTCCTTACTTTACGTGCTAATTTCTTTGCTCTTTTGTTTTTTTTTTGTGTGTTTTTAATCTCTGTTTCAATGTGCACCGCTACGGTCTTGCTTTTTCTGTGTCTATTTTTTTGTGTGTTCTCTTTTGAAAGAGGTCATCATCTAAAAGGATGAAGTACAACTCATTTCTTCCTAAAAACTAGGGTAATTGCTTGCCACTACCTAAATCTTTCTATTGTTGAATCCAAGGATTTGGACTCGATGTCACTAGTGACTCTCTTTGGCAAGCTACAAGAACACAAAATGGGGTTCAAACGCTTGACATTACATGAAGACTCAGAGAAGAAGAAAAACGGTATCTCTCTAAAAGCCACAACGTCACAAAGTCAAGAAGAAAGATATGATGAAGAAGATTCACATTCAGATATAGATGATGAGACCATGTCAATCCTAGTAAAAAATTCAGCAAGTTTTTCAAGAAGAAAGAAGGAATACAAAAGGTTTCAAAGAAAATAAGCAAGAGACTCAACCAAGAAAGGCAATAATCCCAAAGATCACTTAACTTGCCATGAATAGGGTAAAACAGGCTGCATGAGATATCATTGCCCGAATAACCTCAAAAAGGTTGAGAATGACAAGAAAAAATCATCGGAACTTCAAATCTAAGAAAACTTACATAGTATGAGACATTCCCGAAGAGGATTCGACCTCTAACACATCGGAGGAGGAAGTTCCCGGAAAATTGTGCCTAATGGTTCAAAATCAAAATTCTTGCAATCCAAACAAGTAAGAAGAGACAAATGAGGTATACTCTTCCAAATCTTATTCAAGTTCTGAAACTTTTCCCACTTATGATGAATTTTATGATGCATATGTCAAATTGCATGAAAAGTTGAAAAAGTTAGCAAGAATAAATGTCGATAAAAAAAGAATCGTTCTTGTGTATGAAAATAAAATAATTGAAATGCAGAATTTTATTAATGAACTAAAGTTAGAGAATAAAACTCTTGGTCTCATATGTTCTAATGCTATATGCAATTATTCTAGTAAATTAAGTGAGACATCTACTTGTGGAAAATGAAAAATTTTGGAACATGAAAATTTGTGTTTAAAATAGAAAATTGTAAACTTCACAAGTAGTAGTCAAAACTTAAACAATTTACTTGATGCATCTAGGAATGTAGGTAACCGATCCGGTCTAGGTTACAATCATGCTAAGAAAAGGAAGTTTAACATGAAACAAGTAATTTATGCTAAAAAGTTATGTCATAAATTACCTACTTGCTTTTATTTTGGCATATATGGACACACTTATATTTCTTGAAATATTAGAATACATGGTGTACCTAGTGGACAATACATGTCGATTCAAAAGTGACAAGTTCTCAAAGTTAATAACAAGAAGGGACCAACATAAATTGGGTACCTAAAATTTGCAAGTAACATTTTTTTGTAGTTGTGCCTAAGAACACATGAACATCATTGGTATTTGGATAGCGGATTTTCTATGCACATGATGGGTGATAGATTGAAGTTCCTAGAAGTATCACTCAAGTAGAAAGGTCATGTCACATATGGCGACAATAAGCGAGACAAGATACTTGGAGTAGGAAAAATCGGAAATGCTTCGCAAACGATCACTAACAACATTCTTTATGTGGAAGGATTAGAGCATAACTTCTAAGCATAAGCAAGTTTTGCAACAAAGGTAACATGATATCCCTTGATTCAAAGTGTTGCATAATTCGTGTTGGCATTGACAATAAAGTTAAGTTTTTAGGTCATCAAATAAAAAATATTTACATGGTTGATTTAGAAGATATCACTTCGCTATTTCTAAATTGTTTTATTTCAAAAGAAAGTGATATATGGGTTTGGCATAGTCGGACAACACATATCCATTTGAAACATTTAGAAAAAAATGTCTTCCAAGGACTTAGTAATTGGTCTACCAAAGCTGCGTTTTAAAACATGAGATATTTGCGACTCTTGCCAAAGATGTAAGCAAAACAAGAATTCATTTTCATCAAAAACAGTAGTGTCTTCTCCAAAATCCTCTTTATCTCTCTATTTGAAATATCAGCTTGCCCATTTGTTTGGGGGTGATATGGTGTGGAAACTCTATGAACATCCCCGTACTTCTTGAGCATAGCTTGCATGGATCTATTGCATAAGTGTGTGCCTTGGTCGCTAGCAATGGCTCTGGTTATACCAAACCTGCAAAAAATGTAAGACCTAACAAAATCCAAAACAACCCGAACATCATTAGTCCTAGTGGCATTAGCTTCCACCCATTTGGAAACATAACCAACAACAATGAGAATATAAGTAAAACCAAAAGAAACAGAACACAGACTCATGAGATCAATACCCTAGACATCTAAAACCTCACAGAACAACATAGGTTGTTGAGGCATCTCTTGTCTCCAAGAAAGGGTACCAGCTGTTCTCTAACACTGCTCACAAGTGCTACAGATTTTCCACACATCTTTGAAGATGGTGGACCAATAAAATCCAGAGTCAAACACTTTCCTTGTTGTTCTTTGGGTACCAAGATGCCCACCCACTTCAGAGGCATGACAAAACTGAAGGAATGCATCTTCTATTCACCTGGTCATTACAAAATCTCCACAAATAGGTTTCATCCAAAAAATAAAATTTAGCATCACTTTTAAGTTTATCATTTTGAGCTCTAGATGCTAGTGGAAGAAAAACAGATGCAACCAAATAATTCACAATATTAGCAAACTAGGGATTAGGGGAAGAAACAAAGATATGTAAAAGCTTTTCTTCAGGAAAATCATCCCTAATAAGCATCATATCAACATCTTTGTCTACCCTGCTCAAGTGACCAGTCACCAAATTTTGTGCTCCAATCCTATCAAGATTCTCCAAATCAAACTCTTGGAGGAAGAACATCCATCTAATCAACCTTGGCTTGGACTCAACTTTCTTCAATAGGAATTATTGTGCTTCATGGTCAGTGAAAACAACAATTCTATAACCAAGCAAATAAGATCTAAATTTATCCAGAGCGAATACAAAAGATAAAAGCTCTTTTTCAGTGGTGGTATAATTTGCTTATGCAACATCTAAAGTCCTAGAAGCATAATAAATCACCCTAGGTAATTTGTCAACTTTTTGTGCAAGGACAACCCCCAATGCATAATTAGAAGCATCACACATCAGCTCAAAAGGGACTGTCCAATTAGGTGCCTGAATGATAGGATTGGTGTTCAAAGCTCTCTTGAGGCAGTCAAATTCCTCTCTACATCTCTTAACAAAATCAAACACCACATTCTTTTGCAACAGATTGGATAGTGGAAGATCCTTCTTGCTAAAATCCTGAATGAACCTGTGATAGAAACCTGCATGACCAAGAAAAGAACGAACCTCTCTTACGCAAGAGGGGTAAGTCATTTGTGAAATAACATCTATCTTGGAGGATCTATCTCTATGCCCTTATAGGAGATCACATGACCTAGAATTATGCCTTGCTCTACCATGAAATGAAACTTCTCCTAATTTAGAACAAAGTTAGTTTCTATGCAAAACTATATCCAGACTATCCAAACATGCCTCAAATGAAGATCCATACACTGTAAAATCATCCATAAACACCTTTATGCAACTTCCTAAAAAGTCACTAAAAATGCTCACCACACACCGCTGAAATGTACCTGGGGAGTTGCATAGGCCAAAGGGCAACCTCCTATAGGCAAAAGTACCAAAAGGGCGAGTGATTGTGGTCTTCTCTTGATCCTGAGGAGCAATATGGATTTGAAAGTACCCAAAAAACCATCAAGAAAACAGTAATGAGATTTACCTACTAAGTGCTCAAGCATCTGGTCAATAAAAGGCAAACGAAAGTGATCATTTCTTGTTGCTTGATTGAGTATCCTATAATCAATGCAGACTCTCCAATTGTTCTCCCCCTTTTAGCATGATCAAAAGCCATGATAGCATATGAAAGAAATAGTCAAAAGAAGAAAAGTAATGACAATTTTTTACTCTCTTAATCGATTAAGGGAGTGGATAATCGACTAGAGAAGTTAAGAAAATTGAACAAGTGCACATAATTCGGTAATTAATCGATTATATGAATCTGTTAATCAATTAACATGATCATCATACAGAATTTGGAGTTTTACTTACAATTTGAGACTATACATTTTGTGTATGAAAAGATGATTTGTAGAATAACTAATGAACAAAAAATTATATACAAGCATTAGGAACCAAACATTAGTCCTCAATGATACAAAATAGAAGAAAGTCAATTACAACATAATATTAAAATATGCGAGATAAAAGTACTTTAGAAATTACAATCACATTTTAGAACAAATACAAATATGAGAATACCCAAACAAAGTTCAAATCATAATAACACCATATCACACACACCTAGGCTGTAAACTAATTAGGACAAAACATAAGAGCCCTAAACTAGTCTACTAAGAAGGTGAAGGTGGTGGAGGTGTAAACCCGCCAATTGTTTGCATGATAAAGGTGATGCGATTTATTTGCAATGAGAGGGAAGAGTTGATCCCTACTAGATTGCAGAACAATTGGAGAGTTTGCATTGATTATAGGAGGCTCAATCAAGTATTAAAAAATGATCACTTTCCTTTGCCTTTTATTGAACAGATGCTTGAGCGTTTTGCAGGTAAATCTCACTACTGTTTTCTTATGGTTTTTTTGGGTACTATCAAATCCATATTCCTCTTGAGGATGAGGAGAAGATCACATTCACGTGCCCCTTTGGCACTTTTGCCTATAGGAGGATGCCCTTTGGCCTATGCAACGCCCCTGGTACATTCAAACGGTGTATGATGAGCATTATTAGTGACTTTTTAGAGAGTTGCATAAAGGTGTTTATGGATGATTTTACTGTGTATGGATCTTCATTTGATGCATGTTTGGATAGTCTAGATAGAGTTTTTCATAAATGCATAGAAACTAACATTGTTCTAAATTATTAGAAGTGTCATTTCATGATAGAGCAAGACATAGTTCTTGGCCATGTGATCTCCAATAAGGGCATAGAGGTAGATCATGCCAAGATAGATGTTATTTCACTATTGTTTTACCCCTCTTGCGTGTGAAACGTTCGTTCTTTTCTTGGTCATGCAGGTTTCTATCACAAGTTCATTCAAGATTTTAGCAAGAAGACCATTCCACTATCCAAACTGTAGCAAAAGAATGTGGTGTTTGATTTTGATGAGAGATGTAGAGAGGAATTTAACTGCCTAAAGAGAGCTTTGCGCACCACTCCTATCATCTAGGCACCAGATTGGACAGTCCCTTTTGAGCTAATGTGTGATGCTTCTAATTATGCATTGGAGGTTGTCCTTGTAAAAAATTGACAAATTGCCTAGGGTGATTTAGTATGCTTATAGGAATTTGAATGCTGCATAAGCAAATTATACCACCACTGAAAAAGAGCTTTTAGTTATTGTATTCGCTCTTGATAAATTTAGATCTTATTAGCTTGATTTTGGAATTGTTGTTTTCACTGACCTTGCACCACTAAAGTTCTTGTTGAAGAAAGTTGAGCCTAAGCCAAGGTTGATTAGATGGATGCTTTTGCTCCAAGAGTTTGATTTGGATTCGTGATAGGAGTGAAGCACAAAATTTGGTGGCTGATCACTTGAGCAGGATAGACAGAGCTGTTGCTTTGTTGCCTATTCGAGATGATTTTCCTAATGAACAACTTTACATATCTCTGTCTCTTCCCCCAACATTTGGTTTGCTAATATTGTGAGTTATTTGGTTGCATATATTTTTCCTCCACTAGCATCTAGAGCTCAAAATGATAAATTTAAAAGTGATGCTAAATTTTATTTGTGGAGATTTTGTAATGACCAGGTGATTAGAAGATGCATTCCTTTAGTTTTATCATGCCTCTATAGTGGGTGGACATCTTGGTACCCAAAGAACAACAAGGAAAGTGTCTGACTCTAGATTTTATGTTAATGCATGCTTTTCTTTAATTCTTAGGTTTTGCTATGATTTTGGGCATTTTCTCCCATGTTTCTTGTAATTGAGTTTTGATATCCTGTGTTGTGAATCTATCCATTTTATGTGTGCCAAGTTGCTTTTGAGAATTGAGAGGTTGAAGCAATTGTGATAGACTTATCTCTTGTGAGATTTTGAGCCTTAATTGTGGATGGATTGTTGTATGCCATCTAATATTCTTTCATATGTTATTGTTGCACTCTTGATTACTTGCACTCTAGAACATGACATGTTTTTTGTTGATACTTGATTTTCACTTGCACATTTTGAAGTGATTTAGGCATTTCTTTTGAACAATCTAGTAGCCATATAAGCCTACCTTGAATGAATTTATCAATTTATCATTTGATAGTCACTTTGAGCCTTTTTATCCATTTATTTACTCTCTAGCTCATTACAATCCTATAAGTGAACATTTGGAGCTTTGGAATTGTTTTGAGAATGAATATTAAGTAAGACTGCATTGTTCTTCATTTCTTATAATTCTCGGAAAAAAAAGAAGAAAAAAAGAAAATGAAAAATGAAAAGAAAAACAACAAAAAGAGAAATATAACAAAAGAAAAACAAAAATTGAGAAAAACAAAAGTGAGTAAATGTTTAGTGTGACAATGAGGATTGAGAGGATTTGAATTAGGGGTTGATTTTCTTATTTTGGGGTTGATTTTGTCTTACTTTTTTACATATTCCCCATTGCTCCTATATTCCTTTGGCTTTTAGCTACATATCCATATTTTAACTCACCTTGTCCTTGACCCCATTACAACCTTGAAAAGTCTTTTTGATCACTATGTGCAAGTGTTTATGATGCTGATGTTAGAAACTTGACAATCATATGGTTGTGTTTGTTTTCAGGAAGTACCTTGAGCGTAAATAATTACTACCTAAGACACATGAGTGTAAACACTTTAGAGAGTATATCTTGTGAGGTTTTATCATTGTTGTGCCTCACATCTTGATTTGATTGGTTTCTTTGCATGTTTGAATTCATTGGATGATCTTCATGGATATCTTGATTATTTGATCTTTTTACTGTTGTGTGTTTGATTTTGCTCATCACTTTGGTGCATACTGGTTAGCATATCATTATTTCTTGATTTTGCTATGGTGTGCAAAATGTTAAGTGTGGGGGTATTTGATGAGTCATATATTACACACTATTCATAACCTTATTTTACTATTGTTAATGATTTTTAATGTCTAATTGACTTTGTTTGGCATAGTTTAGTATTTTAGGCTTTATTGGACTATTATTCCTAAAATTAGTTAATTTGAGATTATTTAGCATAATTAAATCTAATTCTATTTTCAGGTCATATATGGCACCAAAGACATTTTGGGCATTACAAGTGTAAGATGTATGCTAAAGTGAAGATTGTATTTTATCTTAGGATATTATTTTGTAATTTTAGAATATTGGTTTTTGAGATTTTGGGCTCATTTCCGTTTTTCCTCTTTTAAGTCTAGGATTTGGTATACACAACATTCATTTCATTCAATAGCATAAAAATCACAATATTTGTTTCCTTCCTTTTGCTCTGATAGGGTTTAGTTTATTTTCGTTTTTCCCTCTTCTCCATTTCGGTTTTGCTTAATCCTTCAATGGAAGGCTAAATTTATGGACTAAACTCTTGAGGCTTGGTTCTTAATGCATTTTCGGTTTCTCATGTGTTGATTTCTTCTATCCAATTTATGATTGTGGTTTGCTTAATTTCATGGTTTAGAAATAGGTTTGTGAATTGAATTTCGCTTAGTCAATCATTTCTCTAGTGCATGAATGCTTAGTTCGTGTGGATTTGTTAAATTTTATTTGTTTATGTTGAAATCACTTAGTTTAAGGCTTAGGCAAATGAACGTTGAATTGACTATCACTTAATTAGTTGATTCTTAACAAAATAGGAATTCAATGATTAGAATCTGAATTTGATGTTGTGAAACTGATGATTGAGTTGTGATCAAGGAAATTAAAGGGGTTTAGCAGCTTCACTTTACTATTAATTATTGTTTCCGTTATATTTATGCTTTATAATCGTAACAACAAAACAAGTGAATTTGTCTTTGCATGTATGTCTACGAACACATGGACAACATTGGTATCTTGACAGTGGGTGTTCGAAACATATGACAGGTGATAAGTCCAAGTTTCTTGAACTTATACCCAAGGAGAAAGGCTATGTCACTTATGACGATAATAACCAAGGGAAGATTCTAGGAATAGGGAAGATCGGTAATATTTCACAAGCCATAGTCGATAATGTTCTTTATGTAGAAGGCTTAGCGCACAATCTACTAAGCATAAGCCAATTATACGATAGAGGTAATAAGGTATCTTTCGATTTTGAATCTTGTATTATTCGCGATGGCATAGACAATAAGATTAAGTTTGTTGGTCATCGAACTAACAATATCTATATGGTTAATTTAGATGATATCACCTCTCTATTTTCAAAATCTTTAATTTCTAACAAGAGTGATATTTGGACTTGGCATAGGAGAGTAGCTCATATCCATTTAAAGCACTTATAAAAAGTATTGTCTAAAGAGCTAGTAATTGGACTACCAAAGTTGAACTTCAAAACTGACACATGTCAAAGGTGCAAGCAAACCAAAAACTTTTTTTCTTTGAAAAATGTGATTTCCACAACAAGGACATTGGATTTACTTCACATGGACTTGTTTAGACCATCACAATCTATGAGTTTTGGAGGTAGTTATTATGCTCTTGTAATTGTCGGTGATTTTTATAGGTTTACATGGACTATGTTCTTATCTCCGAAAAGTGACACTTTTAAAACGTTTAAGTCATTTGCCAAACGATTGTAAAATCAATTTAACCATAAGATAATATTTATTCGTAATGATCAAGATAGTGAATTTGAGAACTACCAATTTGATAATTATTGCGAAAAACATGACATACATCATCAATACTCTGCTCCTCCAAACCTTCAACAAAATGGAATTGTTGAGAGGAAAAATGGAGTCTTAAAGGAGTTAGCAAGAGCCATGTTGAACGAAAGCAAGGTGCCTAAATACTTTTGGGCCGATGCAGTGCATACTGCTTGTTATGTGATTAACTGAGTACTTATTAGGCCTACTCTTTCGAAAACACCGTATGAACTTTTAAAATGTTGTAAGCCTTATATATCTCATTTTCATGTTTTTGGTTGCAAATGTTTCATTCTTAATAACGGAAAAGAAATTTTAGATAAATTTGACTCAAAAGCCAATGAAGGTATTTTTCTTGGTTATTCATCACATAACAAAGCATTTAGAGTTTAAAATAAATATACCATGCACGTTGAAGAGTTTGTACATGTGCATATTGACGAATCTTGTCCAAAAGAGAAGAGGAAAGTTCTTTTGGATGACATTTCAGGTGCTTTAGAAGAGGCTTATACAAAAGAGTCAGAACTAGAAAATCTTGTTCAAGAGAGTCAAGAAGAGCAAGGGCATCAAGACTTGCCAAGAGCTTGTAAAACAAAGAAGGTTAATCCTATAGATAAGGTTATAGGTGATATATCTAAGGGAGTTGTAACCCGAAGGTCTTTAAATAACATTTATCATTTTGTCGCATTCGTTTCTCAAATTGAGCCTAAAAATGTTGACGAGACTATAAAAGACGAGCATTGAGGTTTAGCTATGCAAGAAGAGCTAAACCAGTTCGAGCGAAATAATGTGTGGGACTTGGTCCCTATGCCAAATGATCATCCGATTATTGGCATAAGATGAGTTTTTCGCAACAAAATGGCTGAAACTGGCTTGATTATTAGAAACAAAGCCCATCTGGTGGCTCAAGGATATAATCAAGAAGAAGACATTGATTATGACGAAACCTACGCCCTTGTTGCCAGGTTGGAGGCCATTAGAATGCTTTTAGCTTTTGCATTGATAATGAATTTTAAACCTTTCCATATGGATGTGAAAAACGCCTTATGGAATGGATATATTCAAGAAGAAGTATATGTAAAACAACTACTTGAAAATCACACATACCCAAACCATGTCTTTAAGCTCAAAAAGGCACTTTATGGCCTAAAACAAGCTCAAAGAGCTTGGTATGATATATTGAGCTCATTTTTATAACATAAAGGGTTTGTGAGGGGTAAAGTTGATACTACGCTTTTCATATCTAAATCTGAAAATGATATTCTTTTAGTTCAAATATATGTTGATGTACATTCTAATTGCTTATAGTTTGGTGCCACATGATGCCAATCATGATGAACCAACAACAGCTGATATTCGCCTCATGTTTGCTATCAAGGAAAGACTCAGAGTTAATTGGCCATTACAAATTTTACTAACGATGTCCTCGATTGCATCATCATCCTTGGGATCACTAGGCTATCCTTTATTTCTATCCAAAATCTTTGATCCTCTAGAAATAGATACATCTGGAGTGAAGTTTACAAGGACGAACCCTACTGATCATCTGCTAATTTGCCATCAAATTCATTGCTTGGGCATATGTCACTTCTGTGGACTTTGGAATATCGTGAAGATCTTGACTTTGAGATTGTGTGTACTGAGTCCATCGATGACGAAACAAAAGATGAAGGTGATGATAGATGGACCAAATTTATGGAAACTTCTAATGAGTAGTCTTTCACATGTCTAGCTTCTCACACCCTCCTCCACCTACCGATAAGTCTAGTTAGGACCTTTATGTCTTAGGCTAGATTTCCTTAGGTTTAGGAGTCGTGTGTTAACCCTCATGTCGTTTACTTTGTTATGTTTTGCTGCTATGGTACATTGGTTTCTGTTTTGTAACAACTTTAAAACTGCTGCATTTCTGTTTCGTTTTAATTCGCACTTCAGTTTGTTAAATTATGTTATGTGATTGTTGTTTAAACTATGTTGTTGATATAACTGATATTCGCTTGTTCTATGATTGTACTTCAATGTGTTTAAACATCAATTACGAGAACTCCATGTTCTCACCGTTTCTGTCCTTAATCGATTAGTTATAGCAAATTTTGTGCATCTGTTCAATTTTTTACTCCTCTAATCGATTAACCACATTCTTAAATGATTAAGAGAGTTGTATAACTGTATATCTTTTATGCTTATGGTTTTTTAAGTCCGTTTAACTGCGTTTTGATCATGCCAAAAGGGGGAGAAAGTGTTGTTTGATATATTGTTTGTTGTAAAATGCTTCCGCAACCCACCTGAGTTTAGGTACATTACAAGCTTCCTCGTGCATTGATTGAGGGGGAGAACAAAGTGAGGGGGAGCCATGCAAAATCCTTATACAACAACTGCAATATGTGAACAAGTCATTTTCATCGCTCAAAGTTGCAACATCCATCTTCCATCATGGTTTCGATGAAGACAAAGTCGTTGTAGAAAATCTTGAAGACTTGACATGACAACAAACAACAAAGCAAGACTCAAGACCATCAAATGCTTTAGGGAAGTCATTTTTACATTTCTAGAAGTCCTAAAATGCTTGCTTAGATTGAGTCTAGGTAGATATAACCCGATGATGAATATCTCACATAATCTTAGATGTGTCTAAATCCTTTTTGAGTTATTATTAATCCATATTTGAGTAGATTGCATTAAAATGGTAGTTTTCATTAAAACTCATTCGTTGCATCAACTTACTTGTGAACCAAGAAACTTTTTAGTTTAACTGTTAATTGATTAAATAGTTCAATAATCGATTAAGTAGTTGTGTAAGTCCGTTAATCAATTAAGCATTTGATCAATCGATTAATGAGAGTTCCAATAGTTACCATATTGAATTTCTTGATGGCTTTAATCGATTATGGATCTTATTAATCGATTAAATTCAACAGTGGACTATTATTTTTAAATTTGTTAATTGATTAAGATTTCCTTTAATCGATTAAGTGATGTTGAAAATAGTTAACTATAAAATTTGTTTTTCTGCATTTTAGCTCATAACATTGAATTCCAAATTTTCAGATTCTAAGAGATTCTCTGAGCGAAAATTGCATTTAATTAGAAAAATCTATGTGATAGTTTCTTGCATTCATTTTGAGAGAGAAAGTCTTGATTGTCATACTTGTGCAATTTAAGTGCATTCAAAATCTTTTCACAAACCAATTGCATACCCACACTTCTCATTCTAGGTTGTGTGAGATATTCAGGCATTAGGTTTGCAGGTTACTCTTATGAGTATGGAGCTTATGTTTTAGAAAGCTTTTGTTCAAGATTTTGAGTCTTTGATAAGATAGTTTAAGTTCTCTAAGGTTTAGAGAATGGAAAAAGCGGACAAACTAATTTGTGTCTACCTATTCACCCCCTCTTGGTGTTAAATCTGACTTGCTGTACCCTAAAAATGAGAAACTATTTTTGGTTATAGGAGGACTATCAAGTGCTAGGTTTCCACTTGATGATTGTGAGAATGAGTTGTGGAATTCTCTGATCCTGTAGAAATGTACAAGTCATGTTTGTGTGGACCGTAGTTCTTTGTACAAGGTGAATTGACCAAAGTTGGGTCACTCACTTTTGAGAGTGTTGAGTATACCACAAAACAAATAACACCTACAGCGGGGGGTGAATAGGTGTGCACGGAATCAATTAACACTTTTTATGGCAGATGAGAAATTCTGGAAAAAAATTCTCACTTTAATCGATTAACACTTCACTTAATCGATTAAATCAACCAGTTATTAATCGATTAAAGACAAGTTTAATTGATTAACTTGATTCTTGCGATATTTGAAAATCAGTTTTCTTGTAAGAAAAATGACCACGTTTTCAACCATTTACAGATGCAATCTACTCAAAGAATTTATAGAAATGTAACTCCATTTAATTGATTAATCCCATACTTAATCCATTAACTGGTTCCCAAGTTCATTTAATCGATTAACACAAGTTTTAATCGATTAACTGTGACACCCCGAATTTAAAGCCATTAAATTATAGTATCAGTCTTGGGAATCTCGCTTGAGCGAGAAAGGTGTCGCCCTGGCGAGAGTGGATCACCTGGGTGAATGAAATACTGGACTATACTGTAGGATTCTCGCTTGAGCGAGAGTGTTCTCGCTTGAGCGAGAGTTGCCTCGCTTGAGCGAGAAGTGGCATGTTGGGGCTGTCAAGGCTGTAGGATTCTCGCTTGAGCGAGAAACCCCTCGCTTGAGCGAGAGCGCCAGATCTGAAACTTTAAAAAGGCGGGATTTTCTCGCCTGAGCAAGAAAGGGCTCGCTTGAGCGATAACCCGACGAGTTTGCTTTATAATAGAAACCCCAAACACATTTTAGGGTTAGAAATTGAGAGAGAAGAGAGGAGAAGGTGATTTTG
This sequence comes from Lupinus albus, assembly GCA_009771035.1. NCBI lineage: Eukaryota > Viridiplantae > Streptophyta > Magnoliopsida > Fabales > Fabaceae > Lupinus > Lupinus albus. Next base: position 6,760,652 of record CM020008.1, on the reverse strand, counting down.
AGAGTAAGAACTCGTGGGAATCATCTAGAAGCTTGAGAAGAGGTAAAACTCTTGATTCTAACTCTCTTCTTCCCTTTGAAACTCATTTTGGGTATGTTGGATCTCTTCTCAAAATGTGTAAAACCATGGAAACTCGCCCTTTTGAGTTATGGTTCATTTTAGGTTGTTTTTATCTTGTAAACTTTTGGTTTAGAGTTAGTATTTGAAGAATATAAAGGGTTGGTGGGTTGATTCGTGAAAACCCCAAAACCCTAAAGTGAAAATGTGGTTAAAGTGGAAAATGGATAAAATGCTGGAGGTAGATGAGTTTACCTTCTAATGCTGAAATATGAGATGAATATGTATGTTTTAGATGGATGTAAACTTACAATGAGAGTAGTTTAGAAACATTGAAAATATGTTAAATCTCTTAAGTGGTTAAAGATGCAAAATGAGTTATTTATGTGGTCTTCTAGGGATAAATGACTAATATTTGTGTGATTCGGTGGGAATGAGGAAAGATCCTAAGGTTGGTGGAAGCCGCGGAGGAGATTGGTAAAGTACTCAAAAACCGACCCCAACGTTCACCAAGGTAAGGATAAGTCTTTAATTGCACTTCGTAATGAAAAATGTCCGGATTTTCCGGTTGTGAAAGGGATTGAAATGCAAGTCATTTGTTTATTATCAACATGCATGAGTATGTTTATAATAAAGGAATGTATGAAATGGTTAATTGTAAATTGTTGATGTGTCAACGAAAAGAAAACATGTTTTTCGCCGACCATGGATGGTTAGCGACTTTGGGCTCAAGTTATGTAGCGACACCCTGGCTCGGGTTAAGGAGGCGATACTGCGGCTCCAGTTATGTAGAGACACCCTGGCTCGGGTTAATGAGGCGAGAATGTGGGTTCCCATTATGAAACGACATTTTGGGCTCAAGATACATAGTACGATTTTGTTGTGAAACAATCATATGGTCTTGCGACGAATATGCATGCTATAGAATATATATTATGGGATATATATACTATAGGATGAATATGGATTTGTGGGAAAGAAAGAGAGTTGGAAAGAATGAATATGCATGCTATAGAATATATATTATGGGATATATATACTATAGGATGAATATGGATTTGTGGAAAAGAAAGAGATTTGGAAAGAATGAATATGCATGCTATAAAATATATATTATGGGATATATATACTATAGGATGAATATGGATTTGTGGAAAAGAAAGAGATTTGGAAAGAATGAATATGCATGGTATAGAATATATATTATTGGATATATATACTATAGGATGAATATGGATTTGTGGGAAAGAAAGAGATTTGGAAAGAATGAATATGCATGCTATAGAATATATATTATGGGATATATATGCTATAGGATGAATATGAATTTTGGAAAAGAAAGAGATTTGGAAGGAATGTATATGCATGCTATAGAATATATATTATGGGATATATATACTATAGGGTGAATATTAAAGATAAGGAAAAGAAAGAGATTTGGGAAGAATGTATATGCATGCTATAGAATATATATCATGGATATATATATATATATATACTATAGGATGAATATGAATAATATGGAAGTAAAAGAAAGTAGATATGGATGGTTTTCTTCATGTATTTGCAATATGTGTTTTCATTCTAATGTTTATATTGTATTTAAAATGTGGGTTATATAACAACGATGATTATTGAATTAATGACTTACTCCTTTGTGCGTTTTGTGTATTTGTTATCAATAATCTCATTGCAGATAAACAGGGAAATTGAGGATGCTCGTTTGGGAGCTTTAGGAGCTTTAGACTTGGACATTCATTAATTATGTTTTGTGCTTTAGATGACTATATGTGTAATTGCATGACTGTAATCCTGGATAACATATAATTGGATATTCGTAATTATGTGTACTGCTATTTTTGAGGATTACGACCTTTGGGTTCTTAGTAACCCTGGGGGATGATATGAATGAATTATGTTTTTCTGTCATATGAAGAGTGTTATAATATAACATATTAAATAAGAGTTTACGGAATGACTAATGAGCGATTAAGGTAATAAGATGTATGTATGCATGAAGGAAATTAAAATAAAGGAAAAAAAATTCAAGGGTAGAATTTGGGTCCTTACATTAACTGTGTTAAAAAGTGTTTTCTTGATGCATGATGAACCTTCTACATGATGTGTATATGCATGATACATTATTTTAAAGATATATGTGATATATTCAGTTTGATGGACTTAAAATCATGTTACCATATGTAAATGCATGAGCATGTGAATCATGTATGAATGTATGCAAGTCTCATTTTAGTTGTATTCAATTTTAGACTTTGTGAGACTTCCATTCTAGGTTCACCTAGCCTAGACTCTACCCAATCAAACGGAGACTCTAGAAATATAAAACTCTTAGCCTAAGTCTAATTGAATGATGTTTCTTGACCTTGTTGTTTGTTGAGTTGCATGTGTCTTCAAGCTTTCTTTGTCTTATCCTTGTCCTCTCGTTGACTCCTCTTTGTCTCCACTTTGTCTTCATCAAAACAATATAGTGATGCATGCTGCATTTTCATCTCCCCAATGTGATGATGACAAACCATAATAGATCATGGATAAGCACTTGTGATTATCTTTGTTTGAAGGCTTGATGACAGTCAACTTAGTTTTGTGATTGCTATGAAGATTGATGTGCTGCTCCCCCTTACTCTACTATCCCCCCAATCTTTGCATGAGGTGGTGTATAGAATTCACCATTTCTCTTCCATTTGTTAGGTGGGTAGCATATGTTTTCAATATGCAAAACTCAAACAACAACTTTCTCCCCCTTTTGGCATGATCAAAAAGCAATGGTATAAAATGAAGTGTATAGCCAAAAGAAAGAAAGAACAAAATTTTAAATTTTTCTAGTGTTTAATCGATTAACCATAATTCTTAATCGAGTAAACACCTTGTAAATTACACAAATATAAGTTTTACCCTTGACTTAATCAATTAAGTATGCTGTTAATCGATCAAGTGCAGTTTCAGACAACAAACATGCTAATTTCATACTATCTTATGCAAGCTTATCAAAAAGGCATTTAAACAGATTTCAACAGGAAGATCAATGCATTGTATTTATCAGAAACTAAGTACTCATTGATAAACATAATACAACTCTTAAGATAAGAAAATGCACAATTTCAAACTAAATATTGATTTTCATTAAACATGCTTAAGCTATTACAATTCAAAGATACACATCGGAAACTACAAAACAAAGAACCAAAATTACATAGACCAAACCACACCTAAGTCTAGAACCTAACTAGGAAAAACATCCTAAGCTAGACTACACATCTTCAGGTGGTTGCGAAAAGCCGCCCATATTCCTCAACATAGAGGTAAGTTGTTCAAATTGGTCCCTGTTTACCAATTATTGTCTTCCAAACTCTCAAATTCTAGGTTTAATGGATTTTGACTCAAACTTATGCTTTAGAGGTCAATAGAAGGAAAGGGGTTTGAGGTGAAAGCTTGATACTAGGTTTCAGAAAAAAAATGACCGGATCAATTTAGGGAAGAAGACAAAGCATACGAGGTAATGATTTTGGCACACAACTACACCTTAAACTGTACTTGAATCTGTTCTATGACTTTGTTTAATCGATTACACTTTGTGTTAATCGAATAACGGGTTTGAAAATATGCCTAGATTATGTGACGTTTCCCACTTAATCGATTAACAAGGTTAATCGATTAATGAGGCCTCTAGAACTTAGAAATTGTCGATTTAATTGATGAAGGCCTTAGTTAATCGATTATTTTTGAAAATTTTGTCTAGGTAATCAATTAAGGGAAAAGATAATCGATTAATTCTATTTGAAAATCATTAAGTAATAGATTAAAACACGGAACAGTCGATTAAAATTTTACAGGGACAAATTTTAGCACAATTTGGAGTAGTCTAAGAGTTTGCTAAGATACAACTAGAAGGAGCTTATCCTAAACACTTAAAACGAACTAGACTAGAGCCAAAAACACACAAAACATGTATAATAAAGAAAGCATGCATTTATTTGGCTATTCTGATAGTTTAGGATTACATAGGAATCTAGCATACATGCAAACATTTAGCCTCTATATCGAGCAAAATATACGATATAGGGATACCTCTTTAGCTTTACCATTTCCCATCATTTTCAAGATACTAGAAGCTTGCCATCTTTTAAATCTTCTTAGGCCTTTCTTCAAGTTCTTGGATCTTGTTTTTCTCATCTTTAATAGCAATACACCTACAAAACGATACAAATACCATTCCTCTCCTCTCTTTGAGATGGCTTAGCAAATTTAAAGAATGAATAGGCTTTTCTAAAACATTGGTCATTGGTCTTAACATAAGATTTGACATTTTGTACTTTATCATGAATACAATATCCTAGAAATATGATTTTGGCCTCATAAAAGATTTTAGGGGATTTAAAATTTATAATAATTTCTGGAAACTTGATATCACTTTGTCACTTAAAAGTATGTAACACTTAAAGTTAGAAAAGATACCTTATTACCTTTGAAGCACAATATCCCTAACCTTAAGCATTTTGCTTTAGCAATTTTCAATTCCTTAGGTGATAAGTCAATGAAGTTTGATCTTCTCAACTCTCATGTGCCTATTCTTTGAAGCACAATATCCCTAACCTTAAGCATTTTGCTTTAGCAATTTTCAATTCCTTAGGTGATAAGTCAATGAAGTTTGATCTTCTCAACTCTCATGTGCCTATTCTTTGCAAGTATGATTTAATGTTCATATGTCCTTAGGCGCACCTTCAAAACAAGCTTACTTGCATGTCCTGGGTACCCAAATTATGTTGGATCCCTTCTTGTTAGTAACCAAGGGAACTTGTCCCTTTTTAATCAACTTATATAGGCCACTAGGTATACCATGCATTCAATCATTGCAAGAAATAGAAGTGTGTCCATGTAAGCCACAATAAAAGCAAGTAGACAATTTTTTATGCGATATTTTAGCATATACTACTTGATTCATATTTGACTTCGATTTCTTAACTTGCATGTAGCCTAGACTTGATCGGTTACCTACATTTCTAGATGTAGCAAGTAGGTTGTCTAAGTTGTGACTACTATATGTGAACTTTGCAAATTTGTTCTTCAAAACAGAATTTTCAGCATTTAAGACTTTGCAATTTTCACATGTAGGAGTCTTACTTAATTTAGTAGTATGATTACATGAAGAGTTAGCATTTATAAGATCCAAGGTTTCATTATCAAGCTTCAACTCATCAATGAAATATTGCAATTCAGAAATTTTATTTTCATGCTCAAGAATGAACTTTTTCTTATATCTACTTCTTAGCTAACTTTTTAACTTCTTCATGCATTTCAACATATGCACCATATCATACGTGGGAGAATTATTGGAAGTAGAACTAGAATCAGAAGAGTTTACCTCACTAAACTCAGCCTTCTCACTTTCTTGGCAAGAATTCAGATTTTGAGCCATTAAGCATATTTTGCTCGATTCTTCATCTTCCGAGGTGCTTGTAGATGTAATGTCCTTTTCGGGTTCATCCCAAATGATATAGGTCTCATTATTTTTGATGTCCCGAGAGTCTTTCTTATTTCTATGCTCAATCCTCTTGAGATTAGTACGACATATGTACTTCATGTGGCCTACTGTCCCACACTCATGCCATATTTTGTTTTCTTTGGGATACTTGCTCTTCTTGATTGAGTCTTTTGCATCTTCTTTGCGAAACTTTCTGAATCCTCCTTTCTTTCTTAGGAACTTTCTAAATTTGTTGACAAGGAGGGATATAGTTTCATCATCGATCTCAGAATCAGACTCATCATGATCAATTCTCACTTTTTGTCTTCTTAAATGTGAACTTGTAGCTTTGAAGGAGATTCTTTGTATGTTCTTGTCCATTTGTTCATGAAGTTTCAAGCATTCTAGTTCCATCTCGTGTTCTTGAGGCTTTTCGAAAAGTGTTGCGAGTGACATAGAATCCACATATTTTGATTCCACTATTGCTATCACTTTTGGTTTCCATTTCCCATCAAAACATCTCAAAACTTTATTAGTCAATTAACGTAAAGAAAACACTTTATCAAATGCAACAAGATGGTTAACAATGTGAGTAAATCGCTTTTGCATATGACAAATAGATTCATGTGGAAACATGCGAAATAACTCATGCTCATGTGATAATGCATTCAAATCAAGCTGCACTTTTTATCCCAAAAGAATTTATCATATGAAAGTGCAGAAGTAATAATATTTTTAGCTTTCAAATCAAGCTGCACTTTCCTCTTTTCCTCACTGGTCAAGAGACTTCTTGGTTTCTCTTTGGTTTCTCCTTCCACCAAGTATAGTGGAATATAAGGTCTATATTGAACGACATCCCAAATATCTGTATCATTGGCCTCTATGAATATTCTCATTCTAACCTTCGAATAGGCGTACTCTTTGCCACTGAAAACTGGAGGATTGTTGATGGATGCGCCATCGCCGTCAAAAGGGTTAGTGGAGCCCAAGGTATTATTTGCCTAGGATCAACGATCTAAGCGGTTAATGAGACACCCTAAATTTAAAGTCTTTAAATTATAGTGTCAGCCCTGGGAGTCTCGCTTGAGCGAGAAAAATGTCGCCTAGGCGAGAGAGGCTCACCTGGGTGAGTGAAATGCTGGGCTATACTGAAGGATTCTCGCTTGAGCGAGAGGATCCTTGCTTGAGCGAGAGCTGTCTCGCCTGAGCGAGAGTTTCCTCGCCTGTGCGAGAAGTGCCATTCTGGGCCTATCAAGGCTGTGAGATTCTCGCTTGAGCGGGAACCCCTCGCTTGAGTGAGAGGGTCAAATTTGAGTTTTTAAAATGGGCGGGATTTTCTCGCTTGAGCGAGAATGGGCTCGCTTGAGCGAGAATCCGACGCTGTTACATTAAATAGGGAACCCCAAACACATTTTAGGGTTAGAAATTGAAGAGAAGTGAGAGAATAGAGCATTTTCAAGAGCAAGGAGCCTTGATACTCATCTAGAAGCTTGAGAAGAGGTAAAATTCTTGATTATAATTCTCTTCTTCCCTTTGAAACTTGTTTTGGGTGTGTTGGATCTCTTCTCAAAATGTTAGAAACCATGGAAACTCATCCTTTTGAGTTATGGTTCGTTTTATGTTGTTTTTCTCTTGTAAACTCTTGGTTTAGAGTTGGTATTTCAAGAATGGAAAGGGTTTGTGGGTTGATTCATGAAAACCCAAAACCCTAAAATGAAAATGTGGTTGAAGAGGAAAATGGGTAAAGTGTTAGATGTAGAAGATAAGTATGCATTCTAATGTTGAAATATGAGATGCATATGTATGTTTTAGATGTTGGTAAAGTTGTAATGAAAGTAGTTTGGAAACATTGAAAATGTGTTAAATCTTTTGTATGGTTAAAAAAGCAATATAAAGTGTTTATGGGTTATTTGAAATAAATGACTAACATTGTTTCCTTATGGTGGGAATGAGGAAAGAAACTATGGTTGGAGGCGGTGCTGGTGGAACTTGCAAGGTTAACAAGGACAATACCGAATATTCACCAAGGTAAGGATAAGCATTTTATTCCGAGATATGCATTATCAGATATGCGGTTCTATGTGATTGAATAAAAAGGAATACGATGAGGAATGTAACAAAGAAAGTTGTATGTCTTACCTTAGTGGTAATGGATTGTATGTCTTACCTTAGTGGTAATGAATTGTATGTCTTACCATAGTGGTAATGGATTGAATGTCCTGCCTAAGTGGTATTGAATTGAATGTATTGCCTAAGTGGTATTGAATTGAATGTCTTGCCTTAGTGGTATTGAATTGAATGTCTTACCTTAGTGGTAATGAATTGAATGTCTTGCCTTAGTGGTAATGGATTGAATGTCTTGCCCTAGTGGTATTGGATTGAATGTCTTGCCTTAGTGGTATTGAATTGAATGTCTTGCCCAAGTGGTATTGAATTGATTGTCTTGCCTACGTGGTATTGAATCGAATGTCTTGCCTAAGTGGTATTGTGGAATTATGTGTAAGTGGGAAATGGCTATGTAACATGGGAATGAAGAAGAGGACTAACAAATTTTGACATGGAAGAATGGAAAGTAAGATGGTCGTATGATGTAGTAAGATATAATATGAAATGCAATAGTTTATATTGAAAGGCATAATTTGTTAAGGCGTAATTTGTTAATAGTTTTTATATGGAAGAATGGAAAGTAATATGGTCGTATTATGCAATAGTTTCACCCGGGGACTACAAAGATGTACCAAGATTTGAAAAAGCTGTTTTGGTGGTCTGGTTTGAAAAGGGATGTGGCTTTGTATGTCTCGAGTTGTCTTTTCTGTCAGAAAGCCAAGATTGAGCATCAGCGGCCAGCGGGAGAGTTACAGTCACTAGAGATTCCTGTGTGGAAGTGGGATAGTATCTCCATAGATTTTGTATCGGTCTTTCCAAAGACTCAGAAAGGGTATGATTCGATATGGGTGATAGTGGATCGGTTGACTAAGTCTGCACACTTTTTACCGATGAACATGAGGTATTCTTTGGAGCGATAGGCGAAACTGTATATTCGGGAAATTGTTCGTTTGCATGAGATACCGTCGAGCATTGTATCGGATAGGGATCCCCGTTTCACTTCGAACTTTTGGACTAGTTTGCACTCCGCTTTGGGGACTAAGCTGAAATTGAGTTCGGCTTATCACCCACAAACGGATGGTCAATCGGAAAGGACCATACAGTCATTAGAGGACCTTTTGAGGGCTTGTGTATTGGAACAACCTGGGAGTTGGGATAGTATGTTGCCTTTCATCGAATTTAACTACAACAATAGCTTCCATTCGAGCATTGGGATGGCACCCTATGAAGCATTGTATGGTAGGAAGTGCCGAACTCCAGTGAGTTGGTTTGAAACTGGGGAGAACTTAGTATTGGGACCTGAGTTGGTCCGAGAGACGACGGAAAAGATTAAGAAAATCTAGGATAATATGAGGATAGCACAGAGTCGACAGAAAAGGTAATACGATAAGAGGCGGAAACCTCTTGAGTTTAAGGAGGGGGATCATGTATTCATGAGAGTAGTCCCGACTACCAGGATTGGTAGAGTGTTGAAGTCGCGTAAGCTTACTCTGAGATTTATTGGACCATACCAGATATTGAAGAGGACTGGGCCGGTAGTGTAAGAACCAAAATTCTACCCTTGAATTTTTTTTCTTGAGTTAATTCAATTACATGCAATCTCTACTAACTCACATTACCAATTTAAATATCTTTACTTCAATTATTATCTCCCTCTTCGCAATCTATCCCAATATTTACATACCGAATCATTCGACAGAAAAACATAATTCGAATTAATTAAACTTGGTAACCACCGCATACAATTAGCTATGGGTTTCCAAAATACCCATAGCTACACATATCCAGAGTTACACCTTCAGGTGTACAATTATATCCATATCGTTAGTTACAACATATTCCAAAATGTCAACTATGCACTCATGTACAAAATAGTGCAAGTGTATAAATCCAAAATGTAAAGCTTCCTAAGATTTCCCCAAAAATGAGTCCCCCTCATGTCACCTGTTTATCTGCAATGGGATTATCAATGACAAGTACACAAACATACAAAGGAGTAAGTCATTAAATCAAATAAACATCATCATAAGATAATCCACATTAGAAATTGGGTTAGTAAACCATTTTTGAAATTCATTTTACTTTGCTGCATAACTTGAGCCAAAGTCGCTACAGCCCTGAGGGTTAGCTAAAAGCAGATTCTCATGTTCTCTTTTTAAATAAAACGTGCTTATATACTCAAGCCAGAGTCGCTAACCATTCATGGTCGGCTAAAAATATATTTCCTTTTTATTCATTTCTCCACAAATCATTTCCGGTAAATCCACGCCCACATTAGCATAAACACACCCATATATGTTTATACTAAATACGTGATTCACACTCAATCATCGCATAACCAGAAAGTACCACATACTTTCCTTTCCGTAAATCTACGCCTACTTTAATATAAACACACCCATATATGTTTACATTAAATGCGTACTTTACAACTTAATCATTGGATAATCATAAAATACACATTTTCGATACCAAATGCACAATTAAAGACTTAACCTTACCTTGGTGAGTGTTGGGTTTGGTTCCTGGCAACTTCTCAAGTTCCACCGACACCGCCTCCAACTTTAGGATCTTTCCTCATCCCACCACATAACACAATGTTAGTCATTTATTCCAAGTATCACATAAACAACTTATATTGCATCATTTAATCATACAAAATATTCATCATAAGTATTCAACCATCTAAAACATGCATAATCATCTCATATTCTAATATTTGGAGGTAAACTCATCTTCTACCTCTAGCATTTTACTCATTCTCTCCTTTTACCACATTTTCACTTTTAGGGTTTTTGGGGTTTTCATGAATCAACCCACAACCCTTTCCATTCTTGAGATACTATCTCTAAACCAAGAGTTTACAAGGTAAGAATGACATAAAATGAACCATCACCCAAAAGGATGAGTTTCCATGGTTTTCTTCATTTTTGAGAAGAGATCTAACATACCCCAAAGTGAGTTTAAGAGAGAAAAAGAGAGTTAGAATCTAGAATTTTACCTCTTCTCAAGCTCTTAGATGAGTATCCAAGCTTTTGGCCCTTGAAAAGCTCTCTTCTCTCACTCTTCTTCTTTTCTAAACCCTAGATTGTGTTTAGGGGTTTCTCATTAAATGTTGTCTCGTCGGGTTCTCGCTTAAGCGAGGGATTCTCGCTCAAGCGAAAAAAATCCCGCCCATTTTAAAAAACTCAAATCTGACCATCTCGCTCAAGCGAGAATCTCACAGTGGTAACAGCCCCAAAATGACATTTCTCGCCCAGGCGAGAATCCTCCAGTATAGCCCAGGATTTCACCCTCCCAGGTGAACCTCTCTCGCACAAGCGAGAATCTCTCGCTCAAGCGAGGATCCGAGGGCTGATACTATGATTTTCAAGACTTAAAATTTGGGGTGTTACAATTCTCCCCCTCTTATAAGAATTTTCGTCCTCGAAAATTAAACATACCTCGATTAAAATAAATGACGGTAATCCTCCCTCATCTCTTGCTCAACTTCCCAAGTAGCATCTCCTTTGTCCACTTGACTCCACAACACCTTTACCAAGGCAATCTCCTTGCCTCTCAATCTCTTTACATTGGTATCCATGATTCTCACGGGCAACGTCGCAAAAGTCAAATTATCCTTCAACTCTATCTGATCGGACTCAACCACATGAGATGGATCTCCAACATATTTCCTCAACTGAGACACATGAAACACATTATGGAGATTGGACAACAACAGAGGTAAAGCAATACGATACGCTACCGGCCCAATTCTCTTCAATATCTGATATGGCCCAATAAATCGAGGAGCCAGCTTACAGGATTTCAACACTCTACCAATTCTGGTAGTCGGTACTACTCTCATGAAAACATGATCCCCCTCCTTGAATTCAAGAGGTTTTCGCCTCTTATCGTAGTAGCTTTTCTGCCGACTCTGGGTGACCCTCATATTCTCCCGGATTTTCTTGATCTTATCCGTCATCTCCTGAACTAATTTGGGCCCCAATATCAAGTTCTCCCCAGTTTCGAACCAACTCTGGAGTTCTGCACTTCCTACCATACAACGCCTCATAAGGTGCCATCCCAATACTCGAATGGAAGCTATTGTTGTAGGTAAATTCGATCAACGGCAACATGTCATCCCAACTCCCTGGTTGTTCTAAGACACAGGCCCTTAAAAGGTCCTCCAACGATTGTATTGTCCTTTCTGATTGACCGTCCGTTTGTGGATGATAAGCTGAACTCAGCTTCAACTTAGTTCCCAAAGCGGTTTGCAAACTAGTCCAAAATTTTGAAGTGAAACGGGGATCCCTATCCTACACAATGCTTGACGGTATTCCATGCAAGCGAACAATTTCTCGGATATACAGTTTTGCCAATCTCTTCAACGAGTATTTCATGTTCAAAGGCAGAAAGTGAGCAGATTTAGTTAACCGATCCACGATCACCCATATTGAATCATAACCTCTCTGAGTCTTCGGAAAACCAGACACAAAATCCATGGAGATACTATCCCACTTCCAAACGGGAATTTCTAGGGATTGTAATTCTCCAGCTGGTCGCTGATGTTCAATCTTGGCCTTCTGATATACGAAACAACTCGAGACATACAAGGCCACATCCCTTTTCAACCCAGACCACCAAAACAGTGTTTTCAAATCCTGATACATTTTCGTGGTCCCCGGGTGGAAACTCATTTTACTCTTATGGGACTCCTCTAAAATCTCCCTCCGTAATTTATCATTACGAGGCACACACACTCTCCCTTTGTAATGCAACATTCCACTAAGGTCCGATGTGAAATTGGTATCCTTACCACACAGCATCAGATCCCGTTTATCCATCAACTCACTATCCTCAATTTGCATTGTCCGAATTTGTTCAAACAACTCATTCGTGACTTTAAGCATTCCCAAAATCATATTATGAGGCTTTATTTGAACCTTCAAGTTCATATCTCTGAACTCTTCAATCAGTTTCTCTTCCCTAACCATCAAAGCCGACAATTGCAATGACTTTCGACTCAGTGCATCCGCCACTACATTGGCCTTTCCCGGGTGGTACTGCAACCCAAAATTGTAATCCTTAAGGAATTCCATCCATCTCCTCTGTCTCATGTTCAATTCCTTTTGATCAAATAAGTACTTCAAGCTCTTGTGGTCACTGTACACTTCAAATCTCACACCATAGAGATGGTGTCTCCAAATTTTTAAGGCAAAAACCACTGCGGCCAACTCAAGATCGTGGGTAGGATAGTTCTGCTCGTGCGTCCTCAACTGTCGAGAAGCATATGCCACAACCTTCCCTTCTTGCATCAACACACAACCCAAACCTTGCTTGGATGCATCGCAATAAACACTGAAGTCTCGATCAGTACAAGGAAGGACCAAAACTGGCGGCGTAGTCAACCTGCGTTTTAACTCTTGGAAACTTTTTTCACATCGAAATGTCCACACATACGGTTCCCCTTTCCTAGTGAGTTTTGTCAAAGTTAGAGCCAACTTCGTAAACCCTTCTATGAATATCCGATAATACCCAGCCAAACCCAGAAAGCTCCTGATCTCAATGACTGACCTTGGCACTGCCCATTCCATGACCCCTTCAACCTTTGAAGGATCTACCGCCACTCCTTCCTTGGATATCACATGTCCAAGAAAATTTACTGACTCTAACCAGAAGTCACATTTTGACAATTTTGCATACAACCGATTCTTGCTAAGAAGTTCTAGCACAATCCGCAGATGCTCAGCATGTTCCTCTCGGCTTTTGGAGTAAGTCAAAATGTCATCAATGAATACCACTACGAAAGTATCTAAATACGGATGAAAAATCCGATTCATGTAGTCGGTAAATATTGCTGGAGCATTCGTTACCCCAAAAGGCATGACCAAATATTCAAAATGTCCGTACCTGGTCCTAAACGCCATCTTAGGAATATCTTTCGACTTCACACGAAGTTGGTGGTAGCCAGACCGAAGATCAATTTTTGAGAACACTACCGCTCCTCTCAACTGATCCATCAAGTCATCGATCCGAGGCAACGGATACTTGTTTTTAACAGTGACCTTATTCAACTGCCGGTAGTCAGTACAGAACCGCATACTACCATCCTTTTTCTTAACCAACAAAACAGGCGCACCCCAAGGCGAGACGCTAGGACGAATGAACTTCTTTGCCAACAAGTCCACAACCTACTTTTTCAACTCCGCCAATTCTAACGGTGCCATCCTATAAGGAGCTATAGAGATGGGTCCCGTTCCCGGTACCAAATCAGTAGAGAATTCGACTTCTCTTACTGGAGGTAATTCCGGAATTTCTCCAGGAAATACCTCAGGAAACTCACGAACTATCGGAATGTCCTCAAATTTGGTTTTTTCACTACCCTCCAGGGATGCCAACAACATAAACACGGTTCCTCCCTCTTTACAAGAAGTCTTGACTTCCTTTGCCGACAATGGCTTCATGTCATTGACCTCATCAGAAACCTCATCAAGATTCCCGAATACCATGGTCTCATCAGCACAATTTAACATCACATGATTCATCGACAACCAGTCCATCCCCAAAATTAGATCCAACTGGGTTAGTGGTAAGCAGATCAAATCAACGGTAAAAGTTCTATCGTTTACCACTACTGGACATCGAGACACAACTGTCGATACCACCACAGGCACATCAGTTGGGGTGGACACGACCAAGTCGAAAGGCAACGACTCAGTTTGTAATTTCAGTCTATTCACGTAGTCATTAGACACAAAGGAGTGTGTCGCTCCCGAATCAAACAACACTAAAAGAGGAATACCTGCCACCATGCAATTACCTTTGATCAAGCCATCAACACTAGATGTCTCCACACCACTCATGGTGAATACTCTAAGAGTGGATCAGAGTCGCTCAGCTCTCACAGCATTTGCACCCTATGTCAGCTTAGGACAATATCTCCTGGTGTTCCCAACCTCCTTGCAGTAGTAACAGGTAAGCATCGTTCCAGGACATGAGTCACCTATATGAGTTCGGCCACATTTGCCGCACCCGGATGGAGAGTTCAACCGCGACTCTCCAGCATTACCATGAGTCCTCAGCCCAGGTAAAATGTTTCCTCGACCACCCGTTGGAGGGGAGTAAGGCTTCCGTTCCTCTTGAAACATCTTCCCTTTTCCCTTGTCGTGTGAGAAGTTTCGTTGAGGGCCATAGTGCTTTGGAGGGTTATCTTGTCTAGCAGCAGCGTCCCTCCTCCGCACATTATTCTCATACATCCTACACTTGTTCACTAGTGTAGGGAAATCAGAAATTTCTTCGTGACCAAATGTTACTCGGAGCTCGGGCCTCAACCCCATCTCAAACTTCACACATTTGGACCTCCCGTCCAACTCTAGTTCAGCATAGGGGCAGTACCGGATTAACTCTTCAAATTTGGCCGAATATTCCCCCACCGTCATGTTTCCCTGCTCTAATTGCAGGAATTCCCTCTCCTTCTCCCTTTTCAGGTCTGCATGAAAGTACTTCTGGAGGAATTTACTCTTGAAGGCTTCCCACCTAATGATTTTCACTTCGATCTCCATTTGCCTCCGGGTCATTTCCCACCAATTCTCTGCCTCCTTCACCAGCATGTAGGTGGCATAGGCCACTCTCTGAGCATCAGAACAGCTCATGGCCCTGAATATTCTTTCTAACCCTTGAACCCATTCGATGGCTGCATCCGAAGCGAATCCACCTTGGAACTGGCTGGGTTTTCTCCGGCAGAATTCGTCCAAACCTCGGTATTCCGTCGGCCCAGGTGGAACTAGTGGGTGTGAACTCGGACTTGACCCCGGATTCTGGTTCAGATTGTGCAAGTTCTCATTGACTTGTTGCAAGGCCGCCACCATTTGTGCTAGTAAATCATTCGGGACATTCTGACTTGCCCCTCTTCCTCTTCCCCTTCCCGCCATGAGTACCTATACTCACTCAACTATTAGTAAGCGAATTTGTATAATTACAGTGCACACAACACTTAACATTTAGTATCATTCAAACAACTTCAGCACATAAGGATACAAAGAAGCATGCAAGGCCATATCCTAGGCCGCAGGATTAACTATGCTCTGATACCATATTGTAAGAACCGAAATTCTACCCTTGAAATTTTTTTTCTCGAGTTAATTAAATTACATGCAATCTCTACTAACTCACATTACCAATTTAAATATCTTTACTTCAATTATTATCTCCCTCTTCGCAATCTATCCCAATATTTACATACCGAATCATTCGACAGAAAAACATAATTCGAATTAATTAAACTTGGTAACCACCGCATACAATTAGCTATGGGTTTCCAAAATACCGATAGCTACACATATCCAGAGTTACACCTTCAGGTGTACAATTATATCCATATCGTTAGTTACAACATATTCCAAAATGTCAACTATGCACTCATGTAAAAAATAGTGCAAGTCTATAAATCAAAAATGTAAAGTTCCCTAAGATTTCCCCAAAAATGAGTCCCCCCATGTCACCTGTTTATCTGCAATGGGATTATCAATGACAAGTACACAAACGTACAATGGAGTAAGTCATTAAATCAAATAAACATCATCATAAGATAATCCACATTAGAAATTGGGTTAGTAAACCATTTTTGAATTTCATTTTACTTTGCTGCATAACTTGAGCCAAAGTCGCTACACCCCTCGGGTTAGCTAAAAGCAGATTCTCATGTTCTCTTTTTAAATAAAATATGCTTATATACTCAAGCCAGAGTTTGCTTATATACTCAAGCCATAGTTTTGCTTATATACTCAAGCCATAGTTTTGCTTATATACTCAAGCCATAGATTTGCTTATATACTCAAGCCAGAGTTTTGCTTATATACCCAAGCCAGAGTTTTTGCTTATATACTAAAGCCAGAGTTTTGCTTATATACTCAAGCCAGAGTTTTGCTTATATACTCAAGCCAAAGTTTTTTCTTATATACTCAAGCCAGAGTTTTGCTTATATACTCAAGCCAGAGTTTTGCTTATATATTCAAGCCAGAGTTTTGCGTATATACTCAAGCCAGAGTCGCTAACCATTCATGGTCGGCTAAAAATATATTTCCTTTTTATTCATTTCTCCACAAATCATTTCCGGTAAATCCACGCCCACATTAGCATAAACACACCCATATATGTTTATACTAAATACGTGATTCACACTCAATCATCGCATAACCAGAAAGTACCACATACTTTCCTTTCCGTAAATCTACGCCTACTTTAATATAAACACACCCATATATGTTTACATTAAATGCGTACATAACAACTTAATCATTGCATAATCAGAAAATACACATTTTCAATACCAAATGCACAATTAAAGACTTATCCTTTCCTTGGTGAGTGTTGGGTTTGGTTCCTGGCAACTTCTCAAGTTCCACCGACACCGCCTCCAACTTTAGGATCTTTCCTCATCCCACCACATAACACAATGTTAGTCATTTATTCCAAGTATCACATAAACAACTTATATTGCATTATTTAACCATACAAGATATTCATCATATTTTCAATGTTGCTAAACTATTTTCATCATAAGTTTACAACCATCTAAAACATACATATTCATCTCATATTTCAACATTCGAACGTAAACTCATCTTCTACCTCTAGCATTTTACTCATTCTCTCCTTTTACCACATTTTCATTTTTAGGGTTTTTGGGGTTTTCATGAATCAACCCACAACCCTTTCCATTCTTGAGATATCATCTCTAAACCAAGAGTTTACAAGGTAAGAATGACATAAAATGAACCATCACCCAAAAGGATGAGTTTCCATGGTTTTCTTCATTTTTGAGAAGAGATCTAACAAACCCCAAAGTGAGTTTAAGAGAGAAAAAGAGAGTTAGAATCTAGAATTTTACCTCTTCTCAAGCTCTTAGATGAGTATCCAAGCTTTTTGCCCTTGAAAAGCTCTCTTCTCTCACTCTTCTTCTTTTCTAAACCCTAGATTGTGTTTCGGGGTTTCTCATTAAATGATGTCTCGTCGGGTTCTCGCTTAAGCGAGGGATTCTCGCTCAAGCGAAAAAAATCCCGCCCATTTTAAAAAACTCAAATTTGACCCTCTCGCTCAAGCGAGGGATTCTCGCTCAAGCGAGAATCTCACAGTGGCAACAGCCCCAAAATGACATTTCCCGCCCAGGCGAGACAACTCTCGCTCAGGCGAGAATCCTCCAGTATAGCCCAAGATTTCATCCTCCCAGGTGAACCTCTCTCGCTCAAGCGAGAATTTCTCGCTGAAGCGAGGATCCGAGGGCTGATACTATGATTTTCAAGACTTAAAATTTGGGGTGTTACAGGTAGCATATCGAATTGCTTTACCTCCTTTATTGTCGAATGTCCATAATGTGTTTCATGTGTCTCAGTTGAGGAAATATGTTGGGGATCCATCTCATGTGGTCGAGTTTGATCATATAGAGTTGAAGGATAACTTGACTTTTATGATGTTGCCTGTGAGAATCATGGACACCAGTATCAAGAGGTTGAGAGACAAGGAGATTGCCTTGGTGAAGGTACTATGGAGTCAAGTAGATGAAGGGAATGCTACTTGGGAAGTGGAGCGAGATATGAGGGAGGATTACCCTCACTTGTTCGAATCGAGGTATGTTTAATTTTCGGGGATGAAAATTCTTATAAGAGGGGGAGGATTGTGACACCCTAAATTTAAAGTATTTAAATTATAGTGTAAGTCCTGGGAGTCTCGCTTGAGCGAGAAAAATGTCGTCTGGGCGAGAGAGGCTCACATGGGTGAGTGAAAAACTGGGCTATACTGAAGGATTCTCGCTTGAGCGAGAGGATCCTCGCTTGAGCGAGAGGATCCTCGCTTGAGCGAGAGCTCTCTCGCCTGAGCAAGAGTTTCCTCGCCTGGGCGAGAAGTGCCATTCTGGGCATGTCAAGGCTGTGAGATTCTCGCTTGAGCGAGAGGGCTAGATTTGAGTTTTTAAAATGGGCGGGATTTTCTCGCTTGAGCGAGAATGGACTCACTTGAGCGAGAACCCGACGCTGTTACGTTAAATAGGGAACCCCAAACACATTTTAGGGTTAGAAATTGAAGTGAAGTGAGAGAATAGAGCATTTTCAAGAACAAGGAGCCTTGATACTCATCTAGAAGCTTGAGAAGAGGTAAAACTCTTGATTCTAACTCTCTTCTTCCCTTTGAAACTTGTTTTGGGTTTGTTGGATCTCTCTCAAAATGTGAGAAACCATGGAAACTCATCCTTTTGAGTTATGGTTCGTTTTATGTTGTTTTTCTCTTGTAAACTCTTGGTTTAGAGTTGGTATTTCAAGAATGGAAAGGGTTTGTGGGTTGATTCATGAAAACCCCAAAACCCTAAAATGAAAATGTGGTTGAAGAGGAAAATGAGTAAAGTGTTAGATGTAGAAGATGAGTATGCATTCTAATGTTGAAATATGAGATGAATATGTATGTTTTAGATGTTGGTAAAGTTGTAATGAAAGTAGTTTGGAAACATTGAAAATGTGTTAAATCTTTTGTATGGTTAAAAATGCAATATAAATTGTTTGTAGGTTATTTGAAATAAATGACTAACATTGTTGCCTTATGGTGGGAATAAGGAAAGATCCTAAGGTTGGAGGCGGTGTCGGTGGAACTTTCATGGTTAAGAAGGACAATACCCAACGTTCACCAAGATAAGGATAAGCATTTTATTCCGAGATATGCAGTATGAGATATGCGGTTCTACGTGGTTGAATAAAAAGGAATATTATGAGGATTGTAACAAAGAAAGTTGTATGTCTTACCTTAGTGGTAATGGATTGTATGTCTTACCTTAGTGGTAATGAATTGTATGTCTGACCTTAGTGGTAATGGATTGAATGTCTTGCCTAAGTGGTATTGAATTGAATTTCTTGCCTAAGTGGTATTGAATTGAATGTCTTGCCTTAGTGGTATTGAATTGAATGTCTTACCTTAGTTGTATTGAATTGAATGTCTTGCCTTAGTGGTAATGGATTGAATGTCTTGCCCAAGTGGTATTGGATTGAATGTCTTGCCTTAGTGGTATTGAATTGAATGTCTTGCCCAAGTGGTATTGAATTGAATGTCTTGCCTACATGGTATTGAATCGAATGTCTTGCCTAAGTGGTATTGTGGAATTATGTGTAAGTGGGAAATGGCTATGTAACATGGGAATGATGAAGAGGACTAACAAAGTTTGGCATGGAAGAATGGAAAGTAAGATGGTCGTATTATGTAGTAAGATATAATATGAAATGCAATAGTTTATATTGAAATGCGTAATTTGTTATCTAACTCTGTTTAAATGTGGATTATATCGTATGATAATTATTGAATTAAATGACTTACTCCTTTGTACGTTCGTGTGTTGCCATTTTTTTTGGGTCAGCTTGTGTGTTGCCATTTGATAATCCCATTGCAGGTGATTGGATGAGTTAAGGACGCCGAATTTGGAGCCGTGGGATCTTTTAAATCTGGATTATCTCTATTTGCATCTTTTTATATCGTGATCGAATATTTGCGGATTTAACTATTTGTAACTATGATGCTTATAATTTTTGGATAATTGTAACTCTGAATATTTGTAGCTATGGGTATTTTGGAAACCCATAGCTAGTTGTATGCGGTTGTTACCCGGATACGTTTATATGAATTATGATTTTCTGTTAAATGAACCTGTTTGTGGATAGTGTGTTAATGAAAGAATATGAAGGGGAAAGTGGGCTTGAAATGAGGAGTGTTGAACTTGTGATTATAAGATATAGGAAAAATGTATGTGAAAAGAATAAATAAATGAAAAAATTTCAAGGTAGAATTTGGTTCTTTACAGTTAAGCT
The DNA here is from genome assembly GCA_009771035.1 of Lupinus albus. NCBI lineage: Eukaryota > Viridiplantae > Streptophyta > Magnoliopsida > Fabales > Fabaceae > Lupinus > Lupinus albus. Next base: position 6,740,189 of record CM020008.1, on the reverse strand, counting down.
AGCACTCATGTACTAGCTCTAATACCACTTGTTGGGTATACCATGGAACAAATAAAATCTAGAGGAGGGTGAATAGGCATGCACTGGAGCAATTATCACTTTTTACGACAAAAGAGAAATTCTGAAAAATTCTCAGTTTAATCGATTAACACTTCACTTAATCAAGTAAATCGACCTGTTATTAATCGGTTAAAGACATGTTTAATCGATTAACCTGATTCTTGCGATCTTTTGAAAATCAGTTTTCTTGCAAGAAAAGTTACCATGTTTTCAACCATTTACAGATGCAATCTACTCAAAGAATTTATGCCAATATATTTAACAGAAACAAAACAAGCACTAAATTCAGTAAGTAAATCAATTAAACACATAATGCACAAAACAATAGAAAAGTAAAGAGATAAGGGATCAAGAAAATTTGAGACGACAATTTTATCCTGGTTTGTTTGTGGGTCCACTTGCAAACTACATCCAGGCTTCCCCTTCTGATCTTGGGAGATCTTCTTCACTATTTGAATGATTTTTTAAAAAACAATCGTTCAAATAAACTTTACAAATGCTCCCTTCTTGGCCTATAGTCTATCACTTCGATTTGACCTTCAATCCGCCTCTTTTCGGATAATCCTCACCTACTCATGGTATAGTCCCAACCGATGATCATTCCCTACCAAGACCTTTGTAAAGGTGAAGACGACAACCTAACCGCATCTAGGATTTTCTCTAAAAAAATCGTCAAATTATCCAAGTTACAAATCATCTAACTATCCAAGTTACAAAAGCAATAAAGAGTTGTGGGATATATTTTGTTTGGTGCACTTAAAATCATGTTATCATATGTAAATGCGTGATCATGTGAATCCTGTATGAATGTATGCAAGTCTCATTTTAGTTGTATTCAATCTAAGACTTTGTGAGACTTACATTCTAAGTTCACCTAGCCTAGACTCTACCCAATCAAACATAGACTCTAGAAATATAAAACTCTTAGCCTAAGCTACTTGAATGATATTGAGTCTTCACCTTGTTTTTTGTTGAGTTGCACATGTCTTCAAGCTTGCTTTGTCTTATCCTTGTCCTCTCTTTGACATCTCTTTTTCTTCACTTTGTCTTCATCAAAACAATATAGTGATGCATGCTGCATTTCCATCTCCCTAATGTGATGATGCTTGCTAGCATTCTCAGAGAGTCGTCTTCTGAATTATTTGATTGCCTATATTTTAGTTCAACGTAACATCAAACATGTTCAACCAACTATAAATGATTTAAAGTTGATGTTCGCTATAAGAGAAGGAATTTTCGTCAACTGGCTTGCTGAGATCCTAAAGGTTATGTATGGCATTGCATCTTCTTCAACTAGATTGGTTGCATATGGGATTTTCATATCTAGGATTATTGCCTCAAGAACCTTTGTTTGAGTTAGCTCATTTGGATGCCATTGAACAAAGGCTTCACATGTTCCTCTGATAATCGATTAAATAACTATATTTTATGCCTTTGCGTAAAATCAGAGAAACCGATTATAGAGTACCGCAACACCTATTCCCTTTAGGTGTGTTTCGCTCTATGTTTACCCCAACACCAACCGTCCTCCTCGAAAGTTTAGGATTGTGAGAAACCAAGATGAAGGAGGTTCATCTTCTGGTGCTGGCCGATATCCCTCATTACGTGGGGATCCCTTCTATGCTCCTACTGTTCAGGCTAGGAGTCTAGCTAAAGTTGTCAACTACAAGATTACCTACATTCGGTATAACGAGATGGTATGGATGTTGGAACAAGGTTTCGAGTTCTCACACGGTTTGGAGGCACAAGGGGTCAATACCTTCCTGCAATTGAACAGTAAAATCTACCTCTCTCTTGTTAGGGAATTCTATGCTAATTTTCAGTTTAAGGATGGGAAGTACCTTAGTGTGGTGAAAGGAAAATTATTTAGTCTGGATGAGAGTTTCTTTTTGGAGGTTGGAGGATGGACTTGTGATAGATCTCCTCTAGGAGATTGTAGTGATGAGTTGTGGAACTCATATGACACTATAGAATTGTATAAATCATGCCTAAGAGGTAACCATCACTACGTACAAGGTGAATTTACCAAGTTGGGTCACTAATTGTGGAGAACATGCTCTTTCACTACTTGATTGCTTACATCTTGGTTCACCGCAACACCAATCATGCACAACCAACCATGAATGATCTAAAGTTGATGTTTACAATCAGAGAAGGTATCATGGTGAACTGATCATTAGAAATTTTGAAGGTTATGTTAGGAATTGCTTCTTCTTCATCAAACTATTAGCTTATAGGATATTCTTTTCTTGTGTCATTGATCATCTGGGTATTGAAACATTAGGTGTGGAGACTATGGTTGTATATTCTATAGGGCACTTGGTTGGTGATAACCTGGTCCACATGATGGGCATCTACAAATATGGTGCTATGTGGAAATATCAGGAAGACCACAACACAACTGTGAATATTGATGACCTTGGTGAGCAGCACCCCGAGTAATAACATGGCGAGGCATCTAGTGTGCCTCAAGCATCCTCTATTGGGTGTGTAACACCCTAAATTTTAAGTCTTTAAAATTATAGTATCAGTCCTGGGATCCTCGCTTGAGCGAGAGAGAGACTCACCTAGGAGGGTGAAATACTGGGCTATACTGGAGGATCCTCGCTTGAGCGAGAGATTCTCTCCTGGGCGAGAGAGGCTCACATGGGAGGGTTAAATCCTGGAATATACTGGAAGATTCTCGCCTGAGCGAGAGTTGTCTCACCTGGGCGAGAAATAGCATTTTGGGGTTGTTGCCACTGTGAGATTCTCGCTTGAGCGAGATGGTCAGATCTGAGTTTTTAAAATGGGAGGGATTTTCTCGCTTGAGCGAGAACAAGCTCGCTTAAGCGAGAACCCGACGAGACAACATTTAATGAGAAACCCCTAAACACAATCTAGGGTTTAGAAAAGAAGAAGGGTGAGAGAAGAAAGCTTTTTCAAGGACAAAAAGCTTGGATACTCATCTAAGAGCTTGAGAAGAGGTAAAACTCTAGATTCTAACTCTCTTCTTCTCTTTAAAACCTATTTTGGATATGTTAGATCTCTTCTCAAAAATGAAGGAAACCATGGAAACTCATCCTTTTGAGTTATGGTTCGTTTTATGTTGTTTCTCTCTCACAACTCTTGGTTTAGAGTTAGTATTTTCAAAATGGAAAGAGTTGGTGGGTTGAGTCATAAAAACCCCAAAACCCTAAAGTGAAAATGAGTAAAATGCTAGAGGTAGAAGATGAGTTTATCTTCTAATGTTGAAATATGAAATGAATAAGCATGTTTTAGAGGGCTGTATACTTATGATGAAAGTAGTTTAGAAACATCTAAAATGTGATGGATATCTTGTATGGTTAAATAATGTGATATGAGTTGTTTATGTGATATTTGGAATAAATGACTAACGTTGTGTTATGTGGTGGGATGAGGAAAGATCCTAGAGTTGGCGGCGGTGTCGGTGGAACTCGTGAAGTTGCCAAGAACCAAACCCAACACTTACTGAGGTAAGGATAAGTCTTTAATTGTGCATTTGGAATAGAAAATGTGTATTTTCTAGTTATGCAATGATTGAGTTGTGAATTACGCATTTAGTATAAAGATATATGGGTGTGGTTATACTAAAGTAGGCGTAGATTTACGGAAGATGGAAAATGTGTGTATTTTCTAGTCATGCAATAATTATATTGTGAATCATGTATTTAGTATAAATATATATGGGTGTGTTTATACTAAAGTTGGCGTGGATTTACGGGAAATGATTGATGGTGAATTCGATGAAAAGGAAATATATTTTTAGCCGACCATGAATGGTTAGCGACTCTGGCTTGAGTATATTAGCAAAACTCTGGTTTGAGTATATAAGCAAAACTCTGGCTTGAATATATAAGCAAAACTCTGGCTTGAGTATATAAGCAAAACTCTGGCTTGAGTATAAAAGCAAAACTCTGGCTTGAGTATATAAGCAAAACTCTGGCTTGAGTATATAAGCAAAACTCTGGCTTGAGTATATAAGAATGTTTTATTTAAAAAGGGAAATGAGAATCTTCTTTTAGCTAACCCCGAGGGGTGTAGCGACTTTGGCTCAAGTTATGCAGCAAAGTAAAATGAATTTCAAAAATGGTTTACTAACCCAATTTCTAATGTGGATTATCTTATGATGATGTTTATTTGAATTAACGACTTACTCCTTTGTATGTTTGTGTACTTGTCATTGATAATCCCATTGCAGATAAACAGGTGACATGAGGGGGACTCATTTTTGGGAGTCTTAGGGAGCTTTACATTTTGGATTTATACACTTGCACTATTTTGTACATGAGTGCATAGTTGATATTTTGAAATATGATGTAACTAACGATGTAAATATAATTTCAAACTTGAGGGTGTAACTCTGGATATGTGTAGCTATGGGTAATTTGGAAACCCATAGCTAGTTATATGCAGTGGTTACACAGTTTAATTAATGCGAATTATGTTTTTTTGTCGAATGATTTTGTATGTTAATATTGAGATGGATTGCGAAGAGGGAAATAAGATTTGAAGTAAAGATATGAAATTGGAAATGTGAGTTAGGAGAGATTGCATGTAATTGAACTAAATTGAGAAAAAAATTTCAAGGGTAGAATTTCAGTTCTTACAGGGTGGGCTAACTTGGAGTCTTTGGAACAACACATATCTGACCACATTGATTCTAGATTAAAGACGATGAATGAGAACTTTGATTCCAGAATGGATTCAATGAATGAGAGAATCATGGTGCAGTTCTAGAGGCACGAGGAGTAGATCCGCCTTCAGTTTGACCATCTTACCTCCATGATCCGTTCCCTCAGTGGCTTTTAGCAAACACCTCCTGATGTTTAGTCTAGCTTAGGGCTGTGAAGAAGATATTGCTCCTGAACTTGGCACGGTTTTGATGAAGACACCAATATCACAAAAATAAGAAAGGAAGAAGACCTACGAAGACTATCGAAGATAAAGCTTCAAAGAAATAGAGTCTAAGTCTTAGGTACTTCTATCCTTACAACTCATTTATTTACTTAGTTAATAATGCTTAAAATTGTTTTCAAGAAAATAAGAAAAATCTAAGTGTGATTAAAAATAATTTCAAAAAACAACATGTAATGGGTTATCATACTTGAGTAACAAGTTACATGAGTTAGAAAAGAGTTTTCAAACCTCTAACAGCTATGAGTAATCCATTACTGACTTTGGAGTAACAGATTACCATTTTTAGAAAACAGGGTAATCAATTACTCAAAGTAGAGCTGTCAAACAGTGTTGTTGAGTAATCGATTACTCAAATCCAGTAATCGATTACACTGTGTGGAATTTCAAAAAGTTGTTAACAAGATTGTTGGGTAATCGATTACCCACTTACAGTAATCGATTACTGAGGGTTGTTGTATCAGTTTTCAGAATTCAAGTGAAAGGGTTTCACTCAAAACCGATTGGTTTTCATTCCAAACGAAACCTACTCATACATAAAGGTATTATGGTTAATTGGAAGCCTATATAAAGGCATTGAAACACTCTCACAACAACAACACATATACAAACAACTCAGATTTCAAACTCTCTTTAAAAGCTCTCACACTTTTTGATTTTTCTTACACTTTTCAAGCAACCTACTCTCAAACTTTCAAAGTTATTTTGAAGTTGCTTCTAAGTTTTTTTCATACTGTTAAAGAGCATTATTATCTCAAGTATAAAGAGTTGTTATTGGATTGCAAGTTCTAGAAATTGTCATATACACTTGTAAGGCATTCTTCACTTTTGCAAAGTTTACTTTCTTTCACAAGGGTGTGAAGAGAAAGGGGTTGAGTGACTTGGTATAGTGTTTATCAAGGGTGTAACTTGGTATAGTGTTTACCAAGGGTGTGACTTGGAATAGAGTTTCCCAAGGGATTAGATATAAGTGAGTGTGTAAGGTACAAGGAGATCTCGGGGTGAGATAATTGTAATTGCAACTCATTATATTTAATTAAGGAATCTCTTGCGCATCAAGAGTACTGGACGTAGCCTTCGGTGGACAAGAAGGTGAACCAGTATAAAACACTTGTGTACTCTCTTTCCCTTCTCGTTGTTAATTTTATATCCTTCCTAGTCAATATTGTTCTGCATAATATATTTGCTGCACATTAACTTTGATATTGCAGAAAAATTGGCCATACTTATTGCAACAACTAATTCACCCCTCTTAGTTGCAATCTCATTTTTACAATTGGCACCAGAACTAATTTTGAGTAAGCTATTCTCAAAACCTGATCCTACTACAACATGGCCTCTAGATCATTCCTAGGAGAAGGCTCCAACATAAACAGACCTCCAAGTTTTGTTCGAGAGTGTTACGACTTCTGGAAAATCAGGATGAAGATTTTCATAGAGTCGCAAGACTTGGACATTTGGAATGCTATCGAGGAAGGACCATATGCGCCATTTACCGTTGTCAACAACATGAGAGAGACAAAGCCAAAATCTTCCTGGAATGATGAAGATAAGAAGAAAGTGCAATATGATTTGAAGGCAAAGGACATCCTCACATCGGCACTTGGAATAGATGAGTTCTTTAGAGTGTCCAACTACAAATCCGCTAAGGAAATGTGGGACACTTTGGAGACAACTCACGAAGGTACCGAAGAGATAAAGAGATCTAGACTCAATACTCTATCCCAGGAATAAGAGATGTTTCATATGAGACCTGGAGAGAAGATCTTGGATCTTCAAAAGAGATTTACACATCTCACAAATCATCTTGTTGCACTTGGAAAAGTGTTGTCAAATAGTGACTTGAACCTAAAAGTTCTAAGGTCACTAACAAGAACATGGCAACCAAAGGTAACGACTATTTCCGAAAAGAAAAGCCTTTCGAAAATGTCCTTGGCTGCTTTGTTTGGTAAGTTGTAGGAACATGAACCAAATTGAGTCAACTTGATCAACACGAGGAACTAGAGAAGAAGAAGAAGAACATTTCTCTCAAAGCAAAAGCTGAGAAATATGATTCATCAGAAGATGAAGACGATAAGGAAGAGACCGATGACATGAGTCTCTTCGTTAAAAAGCTCAGCAAGTTCCTAAGTAGGAACAAAGGCGGATGAATCGGGAAAATAAAGAAGTTCTTCAAAAGCAATGAGGCCTCCACTTCAAACCAGAATTTTACATGCTTTGAGAGTGGGAAACCTAGCCACATGAAGATGGACTGTCCAAACATCAAGAAGAGTTCTTTCAAAGGAAAGAATGAATTAAAGAATGGACGAAGAGCCTACATCGCTTGGGAAGACAACGACACAAATTCAACCTTTGAACCAGAAAGGGAAGAGCAGGCGCATCTCTCCCTAATGGCGTCTCATCATTCAGACGATGAAGAGTTAAATGAATCTATCCCTTTTTCTTCTTCCGAATTGCAAACTGCTTTTAATGATCTACATGATGAATATATGAAAATTGTATAATCATTAGAAACAAGGCTAAACTAGTAGCCCAAGGATACAACCAAGAGGAAGGTATAGACTTTGATGAAACCTTCGCTCTGGTTGCTAGACTTGAAGCGATTAGACTGCTACTTGCATATGCATGCTCCTTAAATTTTCAGCTTTACCAAATGGACGTAAAGAGTGCGTTCCTTAACGGGTATATACAAGAGAAAGTATTTGTATAACAACCTCCTGGTTTTGAGGACTACAAACATCCCTCTCACATATACAAGTTAAAGAAAGCCCTCAATGGCTTAAAGCAAGATCCATGTGCCTGGTATGACCGTCTAACTAACTTTCTAACAGAAAAAGGTTTTACAAAAGGCAAGGTCGATACTACACTCTTTATTAAGAAAATAAGTCATCATACTTTACTTGTTCAAATTTATGTTGATGATATTATTTTCAGTTCTACTAACGATAGTTTGTGTAGTGAATTTGGAAATATGATGCAAGGAGAATTTGAGATGTCTATGATGGGAAAGTTAAACTACTTTCTTGGACTCCAAATTAAGCAACTTAGCGATGGAATCTTTGTAAGTCAGTCCAAATATTGCAAAGATCTATTGAAGAGATTTGAGATGGATGACTGCAAGCCGATCGCTACTCCTATGGGATCAAGTACCTATATCGATGCAGATGAAGCAAGAAAATATATTGAAATCTCTAAGTATCGAGGTATGATTAGATCTCTTCTTTATCTTACTGCCAGTAGACCTGACATTATGTTTAGTGTATGCTTGTGTGCGCGTTATCAGTCTAAACCTAAAGAATCACATCTAGTTGTCATTAAGAGAATCATGAAGTATGTCAAAGGCACAACTGATGTTGGATAGTGGTATCCAAAAGGAAGCGTTTGCGATTTGTTTGGCTTCTCGGATTCAAATTTTGCGGGATGCAAATCTGAGAGGAAAAGTACAAGTGGTATTTGTCACATCCTAGGGAATGCTTTAGTTTCTTGGTCTTGCAAGAAACAAGCTTCTGTTGCCTTAAGCACCACTGAAGCGGAATACATAGCAGTTGGTAGTTGTTGTGCCCAAGTGTTGTGGCTTAAACAACAATTACGAGATTATGGCTTAAACTTAGGCTGCACACCTTTAAAATGTGACCACACTAGTGCTATAAACCTCACTAAGAATCCTATTATGCACTCAAGAACCAAACTTATCGATATAAGGCATCACTTCCATAGGGACCATGTCCACAAGAAGGATGTGTCGGTAGAATTCATTGATACTCACAACCAACTAATAGACATATTTACTAAACCTTTAGCAAAGGAACATTTTTACAAAATTTGATGAGAATTAGGCATTCGCGATGAAGCTTACCTTCCTTATATGCCTACTTTAAAATCCAATCCATTGAACTTGACGAGGTTTCTTGCCAACGATGATCAAAGAAAGGTTTTCGAAAAACATTTCCATGGATGAACGATTTTCACTCCAAAATACGGTAATATCGGAAAATTTGAATTTGAAGACTTTCTATTTCCTTACTTATTGCGGCAACAAAACCTATTTGATTTTTTCTCTGAAGCGAACGATATTTATCCCGAGCTTGTTCGCGTATTCTATTGCAATATGAACTTTAGGAAGAATCTTTTGACTTCCCATGTTAAGGGAAAAGATATAGTTTTAGATACCAAAACCTTCAATTCAATATGCTTTGATATACCGATGCAAGGTGACATAACTGGGTTCGGCCTAGGGTGTGAATGGGATGACTACGATGGCAAGAGATTCTATCTTTCTATATATAGAATCTCTAAGGAGGAAATAGAGCAGCGAAAGCAACAAGGCTTCGGCGAGACTGTTAAGAACAAAGATATCCTCTCTGCTGGATATCTTAAGTTGGAAGAGCGTTTGCTCCATTATTTTATGGGCTATGCAATTTTGCCTAAATTTTCAAATCATTTGCAAATTAGTGACATAGAGCTCCAATTGATGTATGCTATTAAGTACATCATCAAGATAAATTGGACTCATATGATTATGAGGCAAATGTGGAATGTTCGCGGTTCGCAAAGTCCGTTGCCTTACACTATCTTCATTACAAAACTCTCGAGCGTAAGGACCCAAATTCTATCCTTGAATTTTTTTTGAAACTTTATTCATGAGAGTGAAGTGATTACGTTTAAAAGACATTACTCAAACGATTTAGAAAACCTGATTTAATATATATATGTATATATATATATAAGTTTGATTTATCTTTCATGTGCAGAAATAATCAATCATTCACTTCATTAAAAACATGTCATTACACTTCCTTTCAATTACATAATTTATACAATTATCCTTTCTCGAATAATGCTTTTATTACAATTATTAATCTCATCTCATTACACCATTTAGAGGAGTTCAATTTCACAATAGAGTCACTACCACATGGTTCTCATATTACATACAAAAATCAATTACATGATTCTCATATTACATATATTAATCAAATACCACCTTGAATACATAAAGTAACTACTCAATCTTGTACTCTTCTCAGCGATCATCCAATGCGCTACAGCCACAACCTGAACTAAATACATAACACATATAAGCAGAAACAAAAGGGAGTAAGAACCAACTACGGCGACCGCAACATGGAATTACATGGAGCAATAACATTAAAGTATTACAACCTATACAACATCAAACGTCAATCATATTAAACATATATCAATGGTACATTCACCCATACATTAACCACATCATACTCATACCTTCAATTAGCATAATCATCATATCTCACTTAGACAATTCTAGCAAATCAGTGCAACATACCATGAGATAGTCACTTCTTCATTTAGCATCTATTACAACGTAGTAACCAATTAATATACGTGATTTGGAAAGATAATTTATAATTTAACTTATTTGGTACATAACGAAAGGGTCACGTTAATGTAGCCCATTCTTTGGTTTATAACTTAGATTCTACTATCTATCTTTTTTTGGTACATAACTTATTTGCAATATAAGTCATCGGGAAGAGATCATGCTATGAAAAAATTCGATAATATTATACATATATAATCACTTACAACCCACTCGCTAATATTTTTATAGATGATTATTTCCACATTAAACCATCGTAATATTTTGGGTAGAAGATATGGTCTTATACCTTACAACGAGGCAAATAATATATACAACAAAAAACTACTAAATTTATCATAGATTGGTATAAAAAATTAAATCTATATATTCATATAAAATAGACTATAGATTAGTTGTTGAATAATCGAGGAAGAAATACCAAACAAGTAGTATAGTGTTTTATGATGGTCATGGTGCATTTTGTATAGTGTTTTATTGCGGTTATTGATTTTTGTCAAAAAAAAAGTTATTTGATTCTTACGTCACTATATATCCATGCATTTTTTGCATTTGCTTTATAATAAATTTTCAAAGGAAAAGTCATTCAACGGGTGGATGTAGAATATAAAGAAGATGTAAAAAGTAATGACATTAAAATTTAACATTGGAGGATCATATTCTTTTGCCAAAGTGAGTTACTGCCAAACTTTTGATAAAGGAATATGTTAAACATGACATGTTAGGAATAAATTTACATGTCAATGGACACTTTTCTTAATTGGAAGTATCTATTATAAGAAAATAGAGGTCAAATGTTTCAGGTTTAAAACTTTTTCATTAAGAGGTTGATGAAGTTTTGCATGCCGAGGTGAAATGTATAAGTGATCATCTTATCCATACATTCATTTGTCTTTTTTATGTATTTGAGTAGAAGTTTATTGCACATTCCAAAGGCATGATTAGTTCATGCCCCCAAATGTGGTTTTGGTTTTTCATGTACAGTATCATCTTTGTATTTAACCGAGTTGAAGATTGGAACATGGTCGAAGAGATTGATTAGTTCATGTGTTTAGGTCGAAGAGATTGATTAGTTCATGTGTTTACATCACATGTATTTGTGTTTTTTCATGCATAAAATTTGTTATCTTAGTCCCTAATCTCTGTTTTATATTCTGAACTATTTTATTAGTGACCATTTAGGAGTTTAAGAACAAGATTATTTCTCAGAGTAGGGTTCCTTCTTACCAAAGTCAGTGTTGAGAAAAAATATAGTTGTTTCTTTTGTCTATACCAAAGTGGTATTGTTATCTGTTCACTCATCAGTAATAGGAATTTAATTTGTTAGTATATTTTTAGTAGTACGATTGTAATTTCATCAGTTCATTATGCCAGGTTTCATTATACAAAATGAAAAATTCAAATAGGCCTGAATCATAAGAATAACGACGATACAGACTAAGGCAATATGCTAGATAAAGAAGGAGCAATATGAGCATAGAACAAAGACAAGAAGAATTAGCAAGAAGGTGTTTAACATTCTACTAACGATACAACGACATTGTAGTACATTCAACTAAAAACAATATTAACGGTAATCAAACGCCCAAGAAAGTGTTATGGCCATGACAAGAACACAACATTTTCCTCACATAGCATATAGTGGAGACTCTAATATAAATATTATTATATTTCTTACCTGTCATATTTCCATAAATTCAAAAAAATTTCAAAAAACAATGGTAATATTAATATTAAAATATTTTTAATTTAATGTTTGTTGTAACTTTAGGTTTAATTCATATTCCTGTTGAAGATATACCAACAAATATTTCAACTACACATTTTGTAATAGTTTAAATATATATACATTATGTAAAATTATTCATTTGTTATAATTTAATTACGTTACTATAGTTTTTACGTATCATATTTCGTTAACTTCTAAAAAATAATTGAAAAGTACTCAAGTAAGCTATGTAATTTAAGTTAAAGATAAGGATAAAAATCAATGAATTTAGAAAATTTGTTGTATTATAGTATGGTATGAAAATCAATTTAATAAGATTGACTCTTCAAAATACCTTCAACTTTAAAAATCAACAACTCAAAATTCTCCAACCCTGAACCAGTACATAATATATATATGAAATATTACATGGAGGCCCTACAAGCTACAAATTTCTGCCTCCACACAGCCTTTGAAGAAAACCTGAAGAAAGCAATAAGCAAATAAAACTTTAGATATTCCATAAATTAATGCTTGAGGGGTAAAAAAAATGTAACACAATTAGATCAAACATAAATTATCAACAAAAAATATCAAATGTAAAAATAATGACGTTGGCCTTCGTTAATATCACATGAATAAAAAAATACACCAACACATGCTGCAATCTTTAATGCGTAAGCAATGTTTTAAAAACCGTGCCGTACCGGCCAGTTCAACCGGTGAACCGGACCCCTAACCGGTACGGTACATATGTTATACCGCATATGCAATAGAACCGGTCAAAACCGGTGAAAAACATACTAATTCAATTTCATATAATGATAAACTTTAGTCGCAGAAAAACATAATTCATGTTAATATATTCCGGTAACCACCGCATATAATTAGCTATGGGTTTCCAAAATACCCATAGCTACAAATATCCAGAGTTACAATAACTCATGTCTACAAATATTCATTTCAAAACACCATTAAATTAGGTTACAAAACAATGAAGATAAGGACTTTGAAAATAAAGGCATCTAAGCTCATAATCCAGACATCCTTAAATCTTCTGTCTACCTACAATGGAATTAACATTGACACATGTACATAAAATACAAAGGAGTAAGTCATTAACTTAATATTTGTCATTATACGTTAAATCCACATTTTTAATAAAGTTAAATAGACAATTATAACAACTTTCTATAGGACCAGTTCAACCATTTCTTTTGAAACGTAACCATGCTACATAACTTGAGCCAAAGTGTCGCTACATAACTTGAGCCCAAAGTATCGTTACATAACTTGAGCCAGAGTGTCGCTACATAACTCGAGCCCACAATATCGCTACATAACTCGAGTCAGAGTGTCACTACATAACTGGAGCCAACAGTATCACTACATAACTCGAGCCAGAGTGTCGATACATAACTGGAGCCACAGTATCACTACATAGCTCGAGCCAGAGTGTCACAACATAACTGGAGCCCACAGTATCGCTACATAACTCGATCCAGAGTGTCGCTACATAACTGGAGCCCACAGTATCGCTACATAACTCGAGCCATAGTGTCGCTACATAACTGGAGCCACAGTATCGCTACATAGCTCGAGCCAGAGTGTCACAACATAACTGGAGCCCACAGTATCGCTACATAACTCGATCCAGAGTGTCGCTACATAACTGGAGCCCATAGTATCGCTACATAACTCGAGCCAGAGTGTCGCTACATAACTGGAGCCCACAGTATCGCTACATAACTCGAGCCAGAGTCGCTAACCATTCATGGTCGGCTAAAAATATGTTTTCTTTTCATTGATACACCATCAATTTATAAACAGCAATTCCACACATCCTTTATTCCAAACACACTCATATATGTTTGTAATAAATTAGCGGCTCGCAACTTAGTCACCATCAATTTATAAACAGCGATTCCACACATCCTTTATTCCAAACATACACATATATGTTTGTAATAAATAATCGACTCGCAACTTAATCCCATTCACACCCAGAATATCCACACATTTTCCATTACAATGTGCAATTAAAGACTTATCCTTACCTTGTTGAGAGTTGGGTCTGGTCCTTGGCCACTTTGCAAGTTTCTCCAACTCCGCCTCCAACCTTAGGATCTTTTATCATCCCACCCACACAACACAAGTCAGTACTTTATTCACAACAATGTTCATACTATTCATATACATTCACACATACATATGACATTCATATATTTCCAATGTTTTCCCAAAACTACTTTCATTAAGAGTTTTCGAACATTAAAACATACATATTCATCTTCTATTTCACATTAGACATACACTCATCTTCTACATCTAACATTTCACCCATTTTTCCTCTTTAACCACATTTTAACTTTGGGGTTTTCATGAGTCAACCCACAAACCCTTTCCATTCCTTGGAAACCAACTCTAAACCAAGAGTTTATAAGAGATTAACTCAATAAAATGAACCACAACTCAAAAGGAAGAGTTTCCATGGTTTCTCACATTTTGAGAAGAGATCCCAAACACACAAAACGAGTTTGAAAGGGAGAAAGAGAATTAGAATCAAGAGATTTACCTCTTCTCAAACTTCTAGATGATTTCCACGAGTTCTTGCTCTCAAAATCACCTTCTTCTCTCGTCTCTCTCAATTTCTAACCCTAAAATGTGTTTGGGGTTTCTATTATAAAGTAAACTCGTCGGTTTCTCGCTCAAGCGAGCCCATTCTCGCTCAGGCGAGAAAATCCCGCCTTTTTAAAATTTCAGATCTGACGCTCTCGCTCAAGCGAGGGATTCTAGCTCAAGCGAGAATCTTACAACCTCGACAGGCCCAAAATGCCACTTCTCGCCCAGGCGTGAAAAGTCTCGCTCAGGCGAGACAACTCTCGCTCAAGCGAGGATCATCTCGCTCAAGCGAGAATCCTTCAGTATAACCCATTATTTCACTCACCCAGGTGAGCCTCTCTCACCTAAGCGATTTTCTCGCTCAAGCAAGACTTCCAGGACTGATACTATAATTTAATGACTTTAAATTCGGGGTGTCACACCACGGCTTAGGCCGTACACTCGTCTAGAGGCTAAGTCACAGCTACTGGACCTGCAGACTTTATCGTCTGTATGTTGACTCCAAATCTGGCCAATCACACGTCGAAACCTCAGTCGTTTCAGTGTGTCGCGCCATATTCAATTATACTTCTTGTCGAAGCAGGTGATTCACTGTGTACAGTTTCTCACCAAGCGCTATACACTGACCCCTCTCTCCAATCGCGTTGCGCCACGTAGGCAGCACAAATCTATCGCGTAGGCGCCCACATATCCTCGCCCACAATCGATTCGGGCTTCATCAGGTTAGTTTTTCTTTCCTTTTTTGTTTTTTCTTCTTTTTGTTTGCAATTTGCATTAATTCATGATATTTTGCACAATCAATTTATAATCACTTAAAACAATTTAATTATGCCATTTTTTTGTTATCACAAAATAATAATAATAATAATAATAATAATAATGTTTAGAAGGTAAATAACAAAAAAAATATAATTTGAAAATCTAGCAACAACCAAAGTTTTTTGAATTTAAATAAATTTGTCATTTATTTATTTACTTCAGGATCATATTAACCAAAAATGAGTGTAAAAAATAAAAATTAATAGGTGTGTGAAATTTGTGAAGGAATTAATTAATAATAAATATTGGGTTGGGTCGCTTCACTTTCTTAAAATTTAGGAGTAATTACTACAAACTGTTTATACAAATCGAATCTTTTAAAATATAAAAAAGTGATGAAATCTTAACTAATCCCTAATATGAGGTGCGATATTGGACGCATGACCATACTTCACTCATATTGATATAAGGGTATTAGATAGGATTTAACACTCTATTTTAATCAACTATAAATCTGATATAATCTAAAGGTGATAAGATCCTAACTAATCGATAATATTGAGGTGCAATATTGAACACATAAATGTACTTCACTCATATTAACAGGAATATTAGTTGATATTTGTAAGGACCCAAATTCTACCATTGAAATGTTTTCTTATTTTAACTCATGCAAACATATATTTTCCCTATATCTTATGATTGGTAATTCAAGGTACGTTACATTAGTTACCTTGATTATTTTCTGATCATTTTATCATGCAGTATTCAAACACACATCCATAAGGCAAAAAAACATAATTCATATTAATGTCCCCCATTTAATTAAGACATGGGGATAGTTATGGGTTTCCAAAATCATAAAACCCAAGGTTACAAACATCCAAAAATATAATGACCATGATTACAAATATTCAAATCCACAGATAGTCAGTTATGATACAAAAAGTGCAAATAAAGGAATCCAAATTTAAAAGCTCCTAAAGCTCCAAGTCAAGAGTCCTTAATTTATCTAATTACCTGCAATGGGATTATCAAATGGCAAATACATAAAACATACAAATGATTAAGTCATCAATTTTATAAATATCATTATATGATTCCACATTTTAAAAAGAGTTAAGTAAACAATTTAACATTCGGACATAAAATCAACACATCACATTTCCCAGATCCAATCACTTCATTCACCACTCTTATTCATGCATTCCTCCTCATCAAACCTTGTCACCTTACTCATCATTGCTATGTAACACCCTAAATTTAAGTCTTTAAAATTATAGTATCAGTCCTAGGATTCTCGCTTGAGCGAGAGATTCTCTCCTGGGCGAGAAAGGCTCACCTGGGAGGGTGAAATCCTGGGCTATACTAGAGAATTCTCGCCTGAGCGAGAGTTGTCTCGCCAGGGCGAGAAATGGCATTTTGTGACTGTTGAGACTGTGAGATTCTCGCTTGAGCGAGAATCCCTCGCTTGAGCGAGAGGGTCAAATCTGAGTTTTTAAAATAGGCGGGATTTTCTCGCTTGAGCGAGAAAGGGCTCGCTTAAGCGAGAACCTGACGCTGTTACATTAAATAGGGAACCCCAAACACATTTATGACGGTTAACCTAGAGAGAAGTGAGAGAAGAGTGCATTTTCAAGAGCAATGAGGCATGTGAGTCATTTAGAAGCTTGAGAAGAGGTAAAGCTCTTGATTTTAACTTTATTCTTCCCTTTGAAAACTTGTTTTGGGTATGTTGGATCTCTTCTCAAAATGAGGGAAACCATGGAAACTCATCCTTTCGAGTTGTGGTTCGTTTTATGTTGTTTTTATCTTGAAAACTCTTGGTTTAGAGTTAGCATTTCAACAATGGAAAGGGTTTGTGGGTTGATTCATGAAAACCCCTAAAACCCTAAAGTGAAAATGTGGTTAAAGTGGAAAATGGGTAAAATGCTAGAGGTAGAAGATGATTAAAACTTCCAATGTTGAAATATGAGATGGATTTGTATGTTTTAGATGGTTGTAAACGTATGATGAAAGTAGTTTATAAACATTGAAAATATGATGAATATCTTGTATGGTTGAGTAATGCAATATAAATTGTTTATGTGATATTTGGAAATAAATGACTGACATTATTGTTATGTGATGGGGATAATGAAAGATCCTAAGGTTGGAGGAGGTAGCGAAGGAACTTGCAAAGTTACCCAAAACCAACCCCGATACGTACCAAGGTAAGGAGAAGTTATTAATGGTATATGTAACACCCCAAATTTTAAGTCTTTAAAATTATAGTATCAGTCCTCGGATTCTCGCTTGAGCGAGAGTTGTATCGCCTGGGCGAGAAATGGCAATTGTGGACAGTGTAATCGATTACTCAATCCATGTAATCGATTACATGCTGATAAAAGCATCAGATATGTGCATTTTACATGATGTAATCGATTACACCATCCATGTAATCGATTACATGCTGATAAAAGCATCAGATGTGCATGATGTAATCGATTACACAATACATGTAATCGATTACATGATGATAAAAGCATCAGATGTGCACGATGTAATCGATTACACAATCCATGTAATCGATTACATGATGATAAAAGCATCAGATATGTGCATTTTACATGATGTAATCGATTACATAATCCATGTAATCGATTACATCGATGCGTTGAGCGAAAATTTGCTACTGTAATATTCTCGCTTGAGCGAGAATGGGCTCGCTTGAGCGAGAATGAGCTCGCTTGAGCGAGAATTGGCTCGCTTAAGCGAGAACCCGGCGCTGTTACATTAAATAGGGGACCCCAAACACATTTATGAGGGTTAACCAAAAGAGAAGTGAGAGGAAAGATTATTTTCAAGAGCAAGGAGGCTTTTGAGTCATTAGAAGCTTGAGAAGAGGTAGATCTCTTGATTTTTAACTCTCTTTTTCCCTTTGAAACTTGTTTTGAGGTATGTTGGATCTCTTCTCAAAATGAGGGAAACCATGAAAACTCATCTTTTCGAGTTATGGTTCGTTTTATGTTGTTTCTATCTTGTAAACTCTTGGTTTAGAGTTAGTATTTCAGGAATGGAAAGGTTTTGGGGTCGATTCATGAAAAACCCAAAACCCTAAAGTGAAAATGAGGTTAAAGAGGAAAATGAGTAAAATGCTAGAGGTAGAAGATGAATAAGCTTTCTAATGTTGAAATATGAGATGAATATGTATGTTTTAAATATTGTAAACTTATGATGAAAGTAGTTTAGCAACATTGAAAATATGATGAATATCTTGTATGGTTAAATAATGCAATATAAGTTGTTTATGTGATATTTGGAATAAATGACTAACATTGTGATTGTATGGTGGGAATGGGAAAGATCCTAGAGTTGGCGGCGGTGACGGTGGAACTAGCGCAGTTACCAAGAACCCAACCCAACACGCACCAAGGTAAGGAGGAGTCTTTAAATGGTATATGGTAATGGATAATGTGTGTATTTTCTGAGTGTGAGTACGATAAAGTGATGAAACGCTTAGTTATGCTAAACATATATGGGTGTGTCTATGATAATGGTATGCGTGGATTTACTGTTTACGGATTTATGTTGTATTAATGAAAAGAAAATATGATTTTAGCCGACCATTATTGGTTAGCAACTTTGGCTCAAGTTATGTAGCAATGCTTTGGCTCAAGCTATGTAGCAAAACTTTGGCTCAAGTTATGTAGCAATGCTTTGGCTCAAGCTATGTAGCAAAACTTTGGCTCAAGTTATGTAGCAAAACTTTGGCTCAAGTTATGTAGCAATACTTTGGCTCAAGTTATGAAGCAATACTTTGGCTCAAGTTATGAAGCAAAACTTTGGCTCAAGTTATGTAGCAATACTTTGGCTCAAGTTATGAAGCAATACTTTGGCTCAAGTTATGAAGCAAAACTTTGGCTCAAGTAATGTAGCACAAAAGAAAAAGGAAATTTACAAAACAATTGGTTTACTAACCCCTTTAAAATGTGGATTATCTTATAATGGTATTTATTGTTTCGATGACTTACTCCTTTGTGTGTTGTGTGTATTTGCCATTGATAATCCCATTGCAGATAAACAGGGTAGTTGATGATGCTTGGTTCAGGCTTTAGGAGCTTAAGACTTGGATATTCTATTGTTTTTGCTTTTTGGTGTTGAGAAATTGTTATATGGATGATTTGTAATTGTAACCATTTAACTTATCAACTTTTTTTTGAGTAATGCTGGATATTAGTAACTATGGGAAATTTTGGAAATCCATAGTTAAATATATGCGGTAATTACCGATGAAAGTTATACATGAATTATGTTTTTCCGCAGATATGAGATGTACGTTAACTTCAGGTACTGTACGGGTGGTTTCACGAACTGAGTATGAGAAAGTTAGAGTAAGATGTGGAATGTATGTACAACAAAATTAAAATAAATGAAGAATTTCCGAGTTATGAAAATCGGGTCCTTACAGTATATGATAATAGAAAATGTGTGGATTTTCTGATTACGTATATGATATGTGTATGACTTGCCCGATATGGTATAGAGAATGACATGTCCTAGGTGATATCATGTATAACTTGCCCTATGTGGTATTGTGTATGACTTGCCCTCTGTAGTATTGTGTATGACTAGCCCTATGTGGTATTGTGTATGACTTGCCCTATGTGGTATTGTGTATGACTTGCCCTATGTGTTATTGTGTATGACTTGCCCTAAGTGGTATTGTGTATGACTTGCCCTAAGTGGTAATGGAAAGGTAAACATACAAGTGGAAAATAATGATTTGAAATGGTATTGATGAAGGAGGTGAGAAGGTATGGTAGAGATGAACGGGTAAATCCAAAGTGTCGGATGTAGTAACATGAGACGAACAAACAGGATATGTAGATTTTATCTTTTAATGTCAAGTATTCAATTAAAACCCTAAAAGTGTGGATTATCGTTTACTGATATTTATTGAATTGATAACTTACTCCTTTGTTGTTGTACTTACTCGGTTCGAGGCATGAGGAACTTAGAACTCAGAATCCTTATTTTGCTTTTTGTTTGATGTAAACTGTTAATTGGATGATTGTAAATCCTAACTGATTTAGTACTACATTTTTGTAATGCTGGATATTAATAGCTATGGGCATTTTGGAATCCCATAGCTAGTCATATGCGGTACTTACTGTAAGGACCCGATTTTCATAACTCGAAAATTTTTCATTTATTTTAATTCTTTTGTACATACATTCCACATCTTACTCTAACTTTCCCATACTCAGTTCGTGAAACCACCCGTACAGTACCTGAAGTTAACATACATCTCATATTTGCGGAAAAACATAATTCATGTATAACTTTCATCGGTAATTACCGCATATGTTTAACTATGGATTTCCAAAATTACCCATAGTTACTAATATCCAGCATTACTAAAAAAGGTTGATAAGTTAAATGGTTACAATTACAAATCATCCATATAACAATTTCTCAACACCATAAAGCAAAAACAATAGAATATCCAAGTCCTAAGCTCCTAAAGCCCGAACCAAACATCATCAACTACCCTGTTTACCTGCAATGGGATTATCAATGGCAAATACACACAACACACAAAGGAGTAAGTCATCGAAACAATAAATACCATTATAAGATAATCCACATTTTAAAGGGGTTAGTAAACCAATTGCTTTGTAAATTTCTTTTTTTTTTGTGCTACATTACTTGAGGCAAAGTTTTGCTACATAGCTTGAGCCAAAGCGTTGCTACATAACTTGAGCCAAAGCGTTGCTACATAACTTGAGCCAAAGTATTGCTACATAACTTGAGCCAAAGTTTTGCTACATAGCTTGAGCCAAAGCATTGCTACATAGCTTGAGGCAAAGCATTGCTACATAACTTGAGCCAAAGTATTGCTACATAACTTGAGCCAAAGTATTGCTTCATAACTTGAGCCAAAGTATTGCTTCATAACTTGAGCCAAAGTATTGCTACATAACTTGAGCCAAAGTATTGCTACATAACTTGAGCCAAAGTTTTGCTACATAGCTTGAGCCAAGGCATTGCTACATAACTTGAGCCAAAGTTTTGCTTCATAACTTGAGCCAAAGTATTGTTTTATAACTTGAGCCAAAGTATTGCTACATAACTTGAGCCAAAGTTTTGCTACATAACTTGAGCCAAAGATTTGCTACATAGCTTAAGCCAAAGCATTGCTACATAACTTGAGCCAAAGTTTTGCTTCATAACTTGAGCCAAAGTATTGCTTCATAACTTGAGCCAAAGTTTTGCTACATAACTTGAGCCAAAGTTTTGCTACATAGCTTGAGCCAAAGCATTGCTACATAACTTGAGCCAAAGTTGCTAACCAATAATGGTCGGCTAAAATCATATTTTCTTTTCATTGATACAACATAAATCCGTAAACAGTAAATCCACGCATACCATTATCCTAGACACACCCATATATGTTTACCATAACTAAGCGATTCATCACTTTATCGTACTCACACTCAGAAAATACACACATTATCCATTACCATATACCATTTAAAGACTCCTCCTTACCTTTGTGCGTGTTGGGTTGGGTTCTTGGTAACTGCGCTAGTTCCACCGTCACCGCCACCATGTTAGTCATTTATTTCAAATATCACATAAACAACTTATATTGCATTATTTAACCATACAAGATATTCATCATATTTTCAATGTTGCTAAACTATTTTCATCATAAGTTTACAACCATCTAAAACATACATATTCATCTCATATTTCAACATTAGAACGTAAACTCATCTTCTACCTATAGCATTTTACCCATTTTCCACTTTAACCACGTTATCCCTTTAGGGTTTTGGGTTTTCATGAATCAACCCACAAACCTTTCCCATTCTCGAAATACTAACTCTAAATTAAGAGTTTACAAGAGAAAAACACATAAAACAAACCATAACTCAAAAGGGTGAGTTTCCATGGTTTCCCATATTTTGAGAAGAGATACAACATATCTAAAATGAGTTTAAGAGAGAAGAAGAGAGTTATAATCAAGAGTTTTACCTCTTCTCAAGCTCTTGGGTGAGTATCAAAACTCCTTGCCCTTAGAAAAGCTCTCTTCTCTCACCTCCCTTCAAAGTTTTTAACCCAAAATGTGTTTGGGTTTCTGTTTTAAAGAGGTGTCATCGAGTTGTAATCGATTACCAACATGGTGTAATCCATTACAACGTGAAAAATGCGCATATCTGATGCTTTTAATACTATGTAATCGATTACCAGTAGTGTGTAATCGATTACAATCTGTCAGATGCACATATATGATGCTTTTAATACTCTGTAATCGATTACCAGTAGTGTGTAATCGATTACACTGTGTCAGATGCACCTATCTGATGCTTTTAATACGATGTAATCGACTACCAGGATTGTGTAATCGATTACACTGTGTCAACAGCCCAAAATTTGCCATTTCTCGCCCAAGCGAGACAACTTTCGCTCAAGCGAGGCTTCCAGGACTGTTACTATAATTTTAAAGACTAAAATTCGGGGTGTTACAATCCTCCCCCTCTTAAAATAATTTTCGTCCCCGAAAATCAAACATACCTCGATTCGAACAAATGAGGGTAATCCTCCCTCATCTCTTGCTCAACTTCCCAAGTAGCGTCTCATTCGTCCACTTGGCTCCACAACACCTTTACCAAGGCAATCTCCTTGCCTCTCAATCTCTTTATACTGGTATCCATGATTCCCACAGGCAACGTCGCAAAAGTCAAATTATCCTTCAACTCTATCTGATCAGACTCAACCACATGAGATGGATCTCCAACATATTTCCTCAACTGGGACACATGAAAAACATTGTGGAGACTCGACAACAACGGTGGTAAGGCAATGCGATACGCTACCTGTCCAATCCTCTTCAGTATCTGGTAAGGCCCAATAAATCGTGGAGTCAGCTTACGCGATTTCAACACCCTACCAATTCCGGTAGTCGGGACTACTCTCATGAAAACATGATCTCCCTCCTTGAATTCAAGAGGTTTTCGCCTCTTATCGTAGTAACTTTTCTGCCGACTCTGGGCAATTCTCATATTCTCCCGGATTTTCTTGATCTTATCTGTCGTTTCTTGCACTAATTCGGGCCCCAATATCAAGTTCTCCCCAGTCTCAAACCAATTTAATGGAGTTCGGCATTTCCTACCATACAACGCCTCGTAAGGTGCCATCCCAATACTCGAATGGAAGCTATTATTGTAGGTAAATTCGATCAGCGGCAACATGTCATCCCAACTCCCTGGTTGTTCTAAGACACAAGCCCTCAAAAGGTCCTCCAATGACTGTATTGTCCTTTCTGATTGACCGTCCGTTTGTGGATGATAAGCTGAACTCAGTTTCAACTTAGTTCCCAAAGCGGTTTGCAAGCTAGTCCAAAAGTTTGAGGTGAAACGGGGGTCCCTATCCGACACAATGTTTGACGGTATTCCATGCAAGCGAACAACTTCCCGGATATACAGTTCTGCCAATCTCTCCAAAGAGTACCTCATGTTCATAGGAAGAAAGTGAGTAGATTTAGTTAATCGATCCACGATCACCCATATCGAATCATACCCTCTCTGAGTCTTTGGAAAACTAGACACAAAATCCATTGATATACTATCCCACTTCCAAACGGGAATTTCTAGGGATTGTAATTCTCCTACTGGTCGCTGATGCTTAATCTTGGCCTTCTGGCATACCAAACAACTCGAGACATACAAAGCCACATCCCTTTTCAACCTAGACCACCAAAACAGTATTTTCAAATCTTGATACATCTTTGTGGTTCCCGGGTGAAGACTCAGTTTGCTCTTATGGGACTCCTCTAAAATATCCTTCCGTAATTTCTCATCACGAGGCACGCATACTCTTCCTTTGAAACGCAACAATCCACTAGGGTCCGTTGTGAAGTTGGTATCCTTACCACTTAGCATCAAATCCCGTTTATCCATTAGCTCACTATCCTCATCTTGCATCATCCGGATTTGATCAAAGAACTCATTTGTGACTTCCAGCATTCCCAAAATCATACTATGAGGCTTCATCTGAACCTCCAAGTTCATATCCCTGAACTCTTCAATCAGTCTCCCTTCTCTAACCATCAAAGCCGACATGTGCAAGGACTTTCGACTCAGTGCATCCGCCACCACATTGGCCTTTCCCGGGTGGTACTGCAACCCAAAATCGTAATCCTTAAGGAATTCCATCCATCTCCTCTGTCTCATGTTCAATTCCTTTTGATCAAATAAGTACTTCAAGCTCTTGTGGTCACTGTACACTTCGAATCTTACACCATAGAGATGGTTTCTCCAAATTTTTAAGGCAAAAACCACTGCGGCCAACTCAAGATCGTGGGTAGGATAGTTCTGCTCATGCATCCTCAACTGTCGAGAAGCTTAAGCCACAACCTTCCCTTCTTGCATCAACACGCAACCCAAACCTTGCTTGGATGCATCACTGTAAACACTGAAGTCCCGATCAGTACAAGGAAGGACCAAAACTGGCGCCGTAGTTAACCTGCGTTTTAACTCTTGGAAACTTTCTTCACATCGAATTGTCCACACATACGGTTCCCCTTTCCTAGTGAGTTTTGTCAAAGGTAGTGCCAACTTCGAAAACCCTTCTATGAATTTCCGATAATACCCGGCCAAACCCAGAAAGCTCCTAATCTTAATGACTGACTTGGGCACTGCCCATTCCATAACCGCTTCAACCTTTGAAGGATCTACCGCCACTCCTTCCTTAGATATCACATGTCCAAGAAAATTTACTGACTCCAACCAGAAGTCACATTTTGACAGCTTTGCATACAACCGATGCTTGCTAAGAAGTTCTAGCACAATCCGCAGGTGCTCAGCATGTTCCTCTCGGCTTTTGGAGTAAATCAAAATATCATCAATGAATACCACTACGAAAGTATCCAAATACGGATGAAAAATCCGATTCATGTAGTCGGTAAATATTGCTGGGGCATTCGTTACACCAAAAGGCATGACCAAATACTCGAAATGTCCATACCTTGTACGAAACGCCGTCTTAGGAATATCTTCGGTTTTCACACGAAGTTGGTGGTAACCAGACCGAAGATCAATCTTCGAAAACACTACCGCTCCCCTTAACTGATCCATTAAGTCAATGATCCGAGGCAACGGATACTTGTTCTTAATAGTGACCTTGTTCAACTGCCGATAGTCGGT
The DNA here is from genome assembly GCA_009771035.1 of Lupinus albus. Lineage (NCBI taxonomy): Eukaryota > Viridiplantae > Streptophyta > Magnoliopsida > Fabales > Fabaceae > Lupinus > Lupinus albus. The sequence continues at coordinate 6,714,571 of CM020008.1, read as the reverse complement.
ACACAACCGTATACTACCATCATTTTTCTTAACCAGCAAAACAGGCGCACCCCATGGCGAGACGCTAGGACGAATGAACTTCCATGCCAACAAGTCCTCAACCTGCTTTTTCAACTCCGCCAATTCTAACGGTGCCATCCTATAAGGAGCTATAGAGATGGGTCCCGTTCCAAGTACCAAATCAATAGAGAATTCAACTCTCTTACTAGAGGCAATTCCGGAATCTCACCAGGAAATACCTCAAGATACTCACGAACTATCGGAATATCATCAACCTTGAGTTTCTCACTCCCCTCCAGGGATGCCAACAACATAAACACGGCTCCTCCCTCTTTACAGGAAGTCCTGACTTCCTTTGCCGACAACGGCTTCATGTTCTTGACCTCCCCAGAAATCTCATCTAGATCCCCGAATATCACGGTCTTATCAGCACAATTTAGCATTACATGATTCGCCGACAACCAGTCCATCCCCAGAATTAGATCCAACTGGGTTAGTGGTAAGAAGATCAAATCCACGGTAAAAGTTCTACCATTTACCACTACCGGACATCGAGACACAACTGTCGATACCACCACAGGCACATCAGTTGGGGTGGATACGACCAATTCGAAAGGCAACGACTCAGTTTGCAATTTCAGTTTATCCACGCCGTCATTAGACACAAAGGAGTGTGTCGCTCCCGAATCAAACAACACTAAAAGAGGAATACCTGCCACCGTACAATTACCTTTGATCAGGCCATCCACATTGGATGTCTCTGCACCACTCATGGTGAACACTCTACTAGTGGTTCTAGGTCGTTCAGCCCTCACATCCTTCGCGCCCTGCCATAGCTTAGGACAATATCGTTTGGTGTGCCCCGCTTCCCTGCAGTGGAAGCAACTAAGTGTCGTTCCCGGGCACCACTCACCAACATGATTCTTGCCACACTTGTTGCAAAAGGACAGAGATTGAACTTGTGATCCTCCTGCCTTAGTATGTGGCCTCCGTCCATGTGAACTACTTCCTCGATTCCCAGCAGTAAAGGAGTATGTTTTGTGCTCCTCTCGGAAAGCCTTATCCTTTCCCTTTCCAAAACTCCTTTGAGGCCCAAAGTGTTTTGGAGGATTGGTTCGAGGAGTCTCCACTTTGTCATCAGTCAAGTCGTCCTCAAACATCCTGCACTTGTTTACCAGAGTGGCAAAATCTGCGATCTCTTGATGCCTGAACATCCGTTTCAGCTTGGGCTTCAAGCCCGATTCAAATTTGGAACATTTGGACCTTCAGTCCATTTCCAACTCAGCGTATGGACAAAACCGGGCCAATTCCTCAAACTTGGCTGCGTACTCTCCCACTGACATGTTACCTTGCTCCAACCTCAAAAACTCCATTTCCTTCTTCCTCTTCAGATCAGCAGGAAAATATTTCTGAAGCAATTTCTCCTTGAAGGTAGTCCATGTAATCACTCGCCCCTCTGTTTCCATATGCCGCCGAGTAAATTGCCACCAATTTTCAGCCTCCTTCATCAACATATAAGAAGCGTATGTCACCTTCTGAACGTCACTACAACCCAGGGCTCGGAATATGCGTTCCAAGTCTTGAATCCACTCAATCGCCGCATCCGGAGCAAAACCTCCTTGGAAGTGACTAGGATTCTACTTGCGGAACTCACTCAACCCACGGTACTCGGCCGGTCCCGGTGGAACTAAAGGTTGTGAGTTAGGACTTGACGCGGGGTTCTGATTCAGATTGTGCAAGTTCTCGTTAACCTGTTGTAATGCCGCAACCATCTGTGCCAATAGGTCGTTCGGAACATTCTGACTTGCTCCTCTTCCTCTTCATGCCATAGGTACCTGTACTCACTCACTTGTCAGTAATTGAATTTGTATAATAACAGTGTACATACCCACTTAACAATCATCACAATTCAAACAAGCTCAACACATAAAGTTTTCAAAGAAGCATGTAAGGTCATATCCTAGGTCGCAGGATTAACTATGCTCTGATACCAATATTGTAAGGACCCGATTTTCATAACTTGAAATTTTTTTATTTATTTTAATTCTTTTGTACATACATTCCACATCTTACTCCAAATTTCCCATACTCAGTTCGTGAAACCACCCGTACAGTACCTGAAGTTAACATACATCTCATATTTGCGGAAAAACATAATTCATGTATAACTTTCATCGGTAATTACCACATACGCCACTTACATGCTAGTAAAGTATTGCTTCATAACTTGAGCCAAAATTTTGCTACATAACTTGAGCCAAAGTTTTGCTACATAGCTTGAGCCAAAGCATTGCTACATAACTTGAGCCAAAGTTGCTAACCAATAATGGTCGGCTAAAATCATATTTTCTTTTCATTGATACAACATAAATCCGTAAACAGTAAATCCACGCATACCATTATCATAGACACACCCATATATGTTTACCATAACTAAGCGATTCATCACTTTATCGTACTCACACTCAGAAAATACACACATTATCCATTATCATATACCATTTAAAGAATCCTCCTTACCTTTGTGCGTGTTGGGTTGGGTTCTTGGTAACTGCGCTAGTTCCACCGTCACCGCCGCCAACTCTAGGATCTTTCCCATTCCCACCATACAATCACAATGTTAGTCATTTATTCCAAATATCACATAAACAACTTATATTGCATTATTTAACCATACAAGATATTCATCATATTTTCAATGTTGCTAAACTATTTTCATCATAAGTTTACAACCATCTAAAACATACATATTCATCTCATATTTCAACATTAGAACGTAAACTCATCTTCTACCTATAGCATTTTACCCATTTTCCACTTTAACCACGTTATCCCTTTAGGGTTTTGGGTTTTCAAGAATCAACCCACAAACCTTTTCCATTCTCGAAATACTAACTCTAAATTAAGAGTTTACAAGAGAAAAACACATAAAACGAACCATAACTCAAAAGGGTGAGTTTCCATGGTTTCCCATATTTTGAGAAGAGATACAACATATCTAAAATGAGTTTAAGAGAGAAGAAGAGAGTTATAATCAAGAGTTTTACCTCTTCTCAAGCTCTTGGGTGAGTATCAAAACTCCTTGCCCTTGGAAAAGCTCTCTTCTCTCACCTCCCTTCAAAGTTTTTAACCCAAAATGTGTTTGGGTTTCTGTTTTAAAGAGGTGTCATCGGGTTGTAATTGATTACCAACATGGTGTTATCGATTACAACGTGAAAAATGCACATATCTGATGCTTTTAATACGATGTAATCGATTACCAGAAGTGTGTAATCGATTACACTCTGTCAGATGCACATATCTGATGCTTTTAATACTCTGTAATCGATTACCAGAAGTGTGTAATCGATTACACTGTGTCAGATGCACCTATCTGATGCTTTTAATAAGATGTAATCGATTACCAGGATTGTGTAATCGATTACACTATGTCAACAGCCCAAAATTTGCCATTTCTCCCCCAGGCGAGACAACTCTCGCTCAAGCGAGGCTTCCAGGACTGTTACTATAATTTTAAAGACTAAAATTCGGGGTGTTACACTTACTGATAAGGAAATATATGAATTATGTTTTTCTGCTTTATGGGAAAGGGTCCTAGTATATTACGATAACTGAATATGAAGTATTGAATGTTGTTTAACTGAAAAGAAATGGAGATGATAAGAATATCTATATTAAAATGAGAAAAAATTTCAATGGTAGAATTTGGGTCCTTACAATATTGGGTCCTTACAATATGGTATCAGAGCATAGTTAATCCTGCGGCCTAGGGTATGGCCTTACTTGCTTCTTTGTAACCTTTGTTTGATTTAACTATGTGATTTAGGTGAACTGTTGTGTGGTTATGTGATGATTTATCTAGTTGAACGTGGTTTACTAATGAGCCATTGAGTGCAGGTACCCGATTACGGAAATGTCTGGAAGTGGAAGAGGAAGAGGTAGGGGATCAGGTCAGAATGATCTGTTGGCTCAGATTACGGTAGTGCTGATGAACATGAATGAGAACTTGCAGCATCTGAACCAGAATACGACGCCAAGCCCGAGTTCCCACCCTTTATTTCCGCCTGGATGAATTCTGCAGGAGGAATCCTAGCCAGTTCTAAGGAGGATTCTCCCCTAATGCGACCATTGAATGGGTCCAAGGATTGGAAAGGATCTTCAGGTCCATGTGTTGTTATGATTCTCAGAAAGTGGCATACGCCACTTACATGCTAGTAAAGGAGGCTGAAAACTGGTGGGAAATGGTTCGGAGACAGATGGAGGCGGAAGGGAAAATCATCACTTGGGGAAACTTCAAGAGTAAATTCCTTCAGATGTATTTCCCTGTAGACCTGAGGAGGAAGAAAGAGATGGAATTCTTCCAATTAGAGCAAGGTAACATGTCGGTGGGGGAGTACGCGGCCAAGTTTGAGGAGTTGATTTGGTATTGTCCTTATGTTGAACTAGAATTGGATGGGAGGCCTAAATGTGTTAAGTTTGAGATGGGGTTGAAGCCCGAGCTTAGGGTGACGTTTGGTCACGAAGAAATTGCTGATTTTCCTACACTAGTGAACAAGTGTAGAATGCATGAGGATAATGTGTGGGTGAGGGATGCTGCTGCTTGTAAAGGGAACCCTCCACGAAACTATGGCCCCCAACGCCACATTGTGCAAGGGAAGGGTAAAGAGAGGATGAGTCATGACCGACGACCTTATGCTCCACCCAACATCCATCGCAACTAGGGTTTCCAAGGACCAACCACCTTTATTGCTACTGGAGGGTCATCTCAGAACTCCTACCCTTTGTGCAGTAAGTGTAATCAGAGACACATTGGTAGCATTTTTCCTAGATCAGGGAATGAGTGCTTCTACTGTGGAGAGCAAGGGCACGTGAAGAGGTTTTGTCCTAAACTTGACCAGAGGACAAATGGTGGAAATGCCAGGAGACCCAGAAACACTAGTAGGGTGTTTACCATGAGTGGTGCAGAGGCATTAGAGGTTGATGGTCTGATCCAAGGTAACTTCACGGTGGCAGGTATTTCGCTTTTAGTGTTGTTTGATTCGGGAGCGACACACTCCTTTGTATCTTTTGACTGCGTGAATAGACTGAATTAGCAAACTGAGTCGTTGCCCTTCGACTTAGTCGTATCCACCCCAACTGATGTACTTGTGGTGGTATCGACAGTGGTGTCTCGATGCCCGATAGTGGTAAATAGTACAACTTTTACCGTGGATTTGATCTGCTTACCACTATCCCAATTAGATCTAATTTTGGGGATGGACTAGTTGTCAGCGAATTGTGTGGTGCTTAATTGTGTGGATAAGACCGTGGCATTCAGAAATCCAGATGAGAATTCTGAGGAGGCTAATTATATGAAGCCGTTGTCGGCTAAGGAAGTCAGAACTTCCAACAAAGAGGGAGGAGCCGTGTTTATGTTGTTGGCATCCCTGGAGGGTATAGAGAAACCCAAAGTTGAAGACATTCCGATAGTTCGTGAGTTTCCCGAGGTATTCCCTAGTGATATTCCGGAATTGCCTCCAGCGAGAGAAGTTGAATTCTCTATTGATTTGGTACCTGGAACGGGATCCATCTCTATAGCTCCTTATAGAATGGCACCGTTAGAGTTGGCTGAGTTGAAAAAGCAGGTGGAGGACTTGTTGGCAAAGAAGTTTATTCGTCCGAGTGTCTCGCCATGGGTTGCACCTGTTTTGTTGGTTAAGAAGAAAGATGGTAGTATGCGGTTGTGTACCAACTACCGGCAATTGAACAAAGTTACTATTAAGAACAAGTATCTGTTGCTTCGGATTGATGATCTGATGGATCAGTTGAGAGGAGCGGTGGTATTTTCAAGATTGATCTTCGATCGGGCTACCACCAGCTTCGAGTGAAGTCAGAAGATATTCCTAACACTGCTTTTAGGACCAGGTATGGGCATTTCGAGTATTTGGTCATGCCTTTTGGTCTAACGAATGCCCCAACAATATTTACCGACTACATGAATCGAATTTTTCATCCGTATTTGGATTCATTCGTAGTGGTATTTATTGATGACATTTTGGTTTACTCCAAAAGCCGAGAGAAACACGCTGAGCACTTGAGGATTGTTCTAGAACTTCTGAGTAAGAATCGGTTGTATGCGAAGGTGTCAAAATGCGATTTCTGGTTGGAATCGGTAAACTTTCTTGGACATGTAATATCCATAGAAGGGGTGGCAGTATACCCTTCAAAGGTCGAAGCCGTGATGGAGTGGGCGGTGCCCAAGTCTGTTACCGAGATCAGAAGTTTTATGGGGTTTTCTGGTTACTATAGAAAGTTTATAGAAGGATTTTCTAAGTTGGCTTTGCCCCTAACTAAACTTACCAGGAAGGGAGAACCTTATGTGTGGACGATTCGTTGTGAAGAGAGCTTCCAAGAGTTAAAGCGGAGGTTGACTTCGACACCCTTGTTGGTTCTTCCTAATACTGATTGTGATTTCAGTGTGTATTGTGATGCTTCTAAGAAAGACTTAGGTTGTGTGTTGATGCAAGAAGGGAAGGTTGTTGCCAATGCTTCTCGACAATTGAGGAAGCATGAGCAAAACTACCCTACCCATGACTTGGAATTAGCTGTAGTGGTCTTTGCCTTAAAAATCTGGAGGCACCATCTTTATGGCGTGAGATTTAAGATATACAGCGACCACAAAAGTTTAATGTACCCGTTTGATCAAAAGGAATTGAATATGAGACATCGAAGGTGGATGGAATTCTTTAAGGATTATGATTTTGGGTTGCAGTATCATCCTGGAAAGGCCAATATGGTGGCCAATGCTCTAAGTCGAAAGTCTTGACACATGTCGAGTTTGATGATTAGAGAAGAGAAACTGATTGAGGAGTTCCGGGATATGAACTTAGCAGTCGAAGTGAAACCACATAGTATGATATTAGGAATGCTTAAGGTCACAAATGAACTTTTTGATCAAATCCGGGTAATACAAGTTGAGGATGGTGAGATAATGGCTAAACGAGAGTTGATGCTAAGTGGCAAGGAAACTAATTTCTCATCGTACCCTAATGGCATGTTGCGTTACAAAGAGAGAGATTGTGTGCCTCGTGATGAGACGTTACGGAGGAGTATTTTAGAGGAGTCCCACAAGAGCAAGATGAGTTTTCACCCGGGGACTACCAAAATGTATCAAGATTTGAAGAAGTTATTTTGGTGGTCTGGGTTGAAGAGGGATGTGGATCTGTATGTCTCGAGTTGTTTGATATGTCAAAAAGCCACGATTGAGCATCAGCGACCAGCAGGAGAGTTACAATCTCTAGAAATTCCCGCTTGGAAGTGGGATAGTATATTCATGGACTTTCTATCGGGTTTTCCGAAGACTCAGAAAGGATATGATTCGATATGGGTGATCGTGGATCGGTTAACTAAATCTGCTCACTTTCTTCCTATGAAAATGAGGTACTCTTTGGAGCGATTGGCAGAACTGTATATCCGGGAAATTGTTTGCTTGTATGGGATACCATCAAGCATTGTGTCGGATAGGGATCCCCGTTTCACATCAAACTTTTCGACTAGTTTGCAGTCCGCATTGGGAACTAAGTTGAAATTGAGTTCAACTTATCATCCCCAAACGGACGGTCAATCAGAAAGAACTATACAGTCCTTGGAGGATCTTTTGAGGACTTGTGTCTTAGAACAACCGGGGAGTTGGGATAGCATGTTGCCTTTGATCGAATTTACCTACAATAATAGCTTCCATTCGAGTATTGGAATGGCACCTTATGAGGCGTTGTATGGTAGGAAGTGTCGAACTCCAGTGAGTTGGTTTGAAACTAGGGAGAACTTGATATTGGGACCTGAAATGGTTCAAGAGACGACAGACATGATCAAGAAAATCCGGGAGAATATGAGGATCGCCCAAAGTCGACAGAAAAGCTATTACGATAAGAGGTGGAAACCTCTTGAGTTTAATGAGGGAGATCATGTTTTATTGAGAGTGGTCCCGACTACCGGAATTGGTAGAGTGTTGAAATCTCGCAAGCTGACTCCGATATTTATTGGGCCGTATCAAGTATTGAAGAGGATTGGGCCGGTAGCATATCGGATTGCGTTACCTCCACTGTTGTGGAATCTCCACAATGTGTTTCATGTGTCTCAATTAAGGAAGTATATTGGAGACCCAACTCATGTGGTTGAGTCTGATCAGATAGAGTTGAAGGATAATTTGACTTTTTCGACGTTGACAGTAAGGATCTTGGATACCAGTGTCAAGAGGCTAAGAGGCAAAGAAATTCCATTGGTTAAAGTGTTGTGGATCCAAGTGGATGAAGGGGATGCTACTTGAGAGGTAGAACGTGACATGAGGGAGGATTACCCTTATTTGTTCGAATCGAGGTATGTTTAAATTTCTGGGGACAAAAATTTTTATTAGAGGGGGAGGATTGTAACACCCTAAATTTAAGTCTTTAAAATTATAGTATCAGTCCTAGGATTCTCGCTTGAGCGAGAGATTGTCGTCGGGGCTAGAAAGGCTCACCTGGGAGGGTGAAATCCGGGGCTATACTAGAGAATTCTCGCTAGGGCGAGATATGGCATTTTGGGACTGTTGAGACTGTTAGATTCTCGCTTGAGCGAGAATCCCTCGCTTGAGCGAGAATCCCTCACTTGAGCGAGAGGGTAAGATCTGAGTTTTTAAAATAGGCAAGATTTTCTCGCTTGAGCGAGAAAGGGCTCGCTTAAGCAAGAACCCGACGCTGTTACTTTAAATAGGGAACCCCAAACACATTTATGACGGTTAACCTAGAGAGAAGTGAGAGAAGAGTGCATTTTCAAGAGCAATGAGGCTTGTGAGTCATTTAGAAGCTTGAGAAGAGGTAAAGCTCTTGATTCTAACTCTCTTCTTCCCTTTGAAAACTTGTTTTGGGTATGTTGGATCTCTTCTAAAAATGAGGGAAACCATGGAAACTCTTCCTTTCGAGATGTGGTTCGTTTTATGTTGTTTTTATCTTGAAAACTCTTGGTTTAGAGTTAGCATTTCAACAATGGAAATGGTTTGTGGTTTGATTCATGATAACCCCCAAAACCCTAAAATGAAAATGTGGTGAAAGTGGAAAATGGGTAAAATGCTAGAGGTAGAAGATGATTAAAACGTCCAATGTTGAAATATGAGATGGATTTGTATGTTTTAGATGGTTGTAAACGTATGATGAAAGTAGTTTATAAACATTGAAAATATGATGAATATCTTGTATGGTTGAGTAATGCAATATAAATTGTTTATGTGATATTTGGAAATAAATGACTGACATTATTGTTATGTGATGGGGATAATGAAAGATCCTAAGGTTGGAGGATGTAGCGAAGGAACTTGCAAAGTTACCCAAAACCAACCCCGGCACGTACCAAGGTAAGGAGAAGTTATTAATGGTATATGATAATAGAAAATGTGTGGATTTTCTGATTATGTATATGATCTGTGTATGACTTGCCCGATATGGTATAGAGAATGCCTGTCCTAGATGATATCATGTATAACTTGCCCTAAGTGGTATTGTGTATGACTTGCCCTATGTGGTATTGTGTATGACTAGCCCTATGTGGTATTGTGTATGACTTGCCCTATGTGGTATTGTGTATGACTTGCCGTATGTGGTATTGTGTATGACTTGCCCTAAGTGGTATTGTGTATGACTTGCCCTAAGTGGTAATGGAAAGGTAAACGTACAAGTGGAAAATAATGATTTGAAATGGTATTGATGAAGGAGGTGACAAGGTATGATAGAGATGAATGGGTAAATCCAAAGTGTTGGATGTAGTAACATGAGTCGGACAAACATGATACGTAGATTTTATCTTTTAATGTCAAGTATTCTATTAAAACCCTAATAGTGTGGATTATCGTTTACTGATATTTATTGAATTGATAACTTACTCCTTTGTTGTTGTGTATGTCTGTTATGATAATCCCATTGAAGGTAAACGAGGTAGTTGAGGATACTCGGTTCGAGGCATGAGGAACTTAGAACTCGGAATCCTTATTTTGCTTTTTGTTTGATGTAAACTGTTAATTGGATGATTGTAAATCCTAACTGATTTAATACTACATTTTTGTAATGTTGGATATTAATAGCTATGGGCATTTTGGAATCCCATAGCTAGTCATATGTGGTACTTACTGATAATGAAATATATGAATTATGTTTTTCTACTTTATGGGAAAGGGTCCTAGTATATTACGATAACTGAATTTGAAGTATTGAATGTTGTTTAACTGAAAAGGAATAGAGATGATAAGAATATCTATATTAAAATGAGAAAAAATTTCAATGGTAGAATTTGGGTCCTTACAATATTGGGTCCTTACATGCTACACCACAAAGTTATATTCCATATATATATTTACCGTTACATTGCCACATAGGGCAAGACATTCAATTCAATACCATGTAGGACAAGTCATTCACAATACCACATAGGGCAAGTCATTCTCATTACCACGTAGGGAAAGTCATTCTCATTACCACGTAGGGAAAGTCATTCACATTACCACGTAGGGCAAGTCATTCACATTATCATATATAATCAGAAAATCCACGCATTTTCTATCATCATATACAATTAACCGCTTCTCCTTATCTTGGTGAGTGTTGGGGTTGGTTTTGGTTAACTTTGCAAGTTCCTTCGCTACCTCCTCCAACCTTAGGATCTCTTCTCAAGCCTCTAGATGATTCTCACGAGTCCTTGCTCTCAAAATCACCTCCTTCTCTCTTTTCTCTCAAGTTCTAACCCTAAATGTGTTTAAGGGTTTCTTTTTTGAAGTGAAATCGTCGGGTTCTCACTCAAGCGAGAAATTCATCTCATATATCAACATTAGAGCACAAACTCATCTTTTACATTTAACATTTCACCCATTTCCATTTTTACTCATATTCTCATTTTGGGGGTTTTGGGGTTTACATGAATAAACCCATAAAAGCTTTCCATTCATCCAATACCAACTCTAAACCAAGAGTTTACAAGAGAAAAAACAACAAAAAACACACCATAACTCTAAAGGATGAGTTTCCATTGTTTCTCATACTTTGAGAAGAGATCCATACACCCAAAAACGAGTTTGAAAGGGAGAAAAGAGAGTTAGAATCAAGAGATTTACCTATTCTCAAGCTCCTAGATGATTCCCACGAGTTCTTGCTCTCAAAATCACCTTCTCCTCTCTTCTCTCTCAATTTCTAACCCTAAAATGTGTTTGGGGTTTCTATTTTAAAGTGAAATCGTCGGGTTCTCGCTCAAGCGATCCCATTCTCACTCAGGCGAGAAAATCCCGCCTATTTAAAATTTTAGATCTGACGCTCTCGCCCAGGCGAGGGAACTCTCGCTCAAGCGAGGTAGCTCTGGCTCAAGCGAGGATCCTCTCGCTCAAGCGAGGATCTTACAGCCTCGACAGGTTCAAAATGTCTATTTTCTCGCCCATGTGAGACAACTCTCGCTCAGGCGAGGCCACTCTCGCTCAAGCGAGGCAACTCTCGCTCAAGCGAGAATCCTTCATTATAGCCCAGGATTTCACCTTCTCAGGTGAGCCTCTCTCGCCCAGGCGACACCTTTCTCGCTCAAGCGAGATTCCCATGGCTGATACTAAAATTTAATGACTTTAAATTTAGGGTGTCACACATCATAGAGGTAATCGATTCCCCAAACATACTGTTCATGTAAGGACCCAAATTCTACCCTTGAAATTTTTGCTCTTATTTTAAGACATTCATACATGTATCTTTTCCCTTTTCTTTTATTTATCCTTATAATCGAAAGCCTCAAGGCTTTCCATTAACAAATCTATTTATTTCATGATCATGCTAACAATGCATCGTTGATACACAAAAAGAAGAAATGCAGAAAAACATAATTCATATTAATGTAGTGCAGTAACTACCGCATACAACTAGGTATGGGTTTCCGAAATTACCTATAGCTACGAATATCCAGAGTTACATTCGTCAACAAGTTATTATACCCATAATTACAATATATTTAAATCCCCAAATATGCACTCATGATACAAAAAGGTGCAAATAAAGCAATCCATAATTTAAAGCTCCTAAAGTTTCCAAAAAATAAGTCTCCTCACTCTACCTGTTTATCTGCAATGAGATTATCAATGACAAAAGCACAAAACACACAAAGGAGTAAGTCATTAATTCAATAAACGTCATTATAAGATAATCCACATTTGAAAGGGTTAGTAAACCATTTTTGTTAAATTCATTTTCTTTGCTACATAACTTGAGCCAAAGCCGCTACACCCCTTAAGGTTAGCTAAAAGCAATTTCTCTTTCCTTTTTAAAATCGTGCTACATAACTCGAACCAGAGTATTGCTACATAAACTCGAGCTGAAGTGTTTTCTACATAAACTCGAGCCGAAGTGTTTGCTACATAAACTCGTGCCGAAGTCGCTAACCATTCATGGTCAGCTAAAAATATGTTTCTTTTTCATTGATTTCACCATCAATCATATCCAATGAATCCACGCAATCATTATTACAAACATACCCATATATGTTTATAATAAATACGTGACTCACCAATTAATTATTTGCACAACCAGAAAATACACACATTTTCCATTTCCAATGCACAAATTAAAGACTTATCCTTATCTTGGTGAGTGTTGGGTTTGGTTCTTGGTAACTTCGCAAGTTCCACCAACACCGCATCCAACTTTAGGATCTTTCCTCATTCCCACCATATAACACAATGTCAGTCATTTATTCCAAATATCACACAAACAACTTATATTGCATTATTTAACCATACAAGATATTTATCATATTTTCAATGTTTCTAAACTACTTTCATCATAAGTTTACAAACATCTAAAACATACATATTCTAATCATATTTCAACATTAGAATGCATACTCATCTCCTACCTCTAACATTTTACCCATTTTCCTCTTTAACCACATTTTCACTTTAGGGTTTTTGGGGTTTTCATGAATCAACCCACAAACCCTTTCCATTCTCGAAATATCAACTCTAAACCAAGAGTTTACAAGAGGAAAACAACATAAAACGAACCATAACTCAAAAGGGCGAGTTTCCATGGTTTCTCACATATTGAGAAGAGACCACCATACCTAAAATGAGTTTCAAAGGGAAGAAGAGAGTTAGAATCAAGAGTTTTACCTCTTCTCAAACTCTTAGATGATTCCCAAGACTCCTTGCCAAGACGAGGCAACTCTCGCTCAAGCGAGAATTCCAAGACTGATATTATAATTTTAAAGGCTTAAATTAAGGGTGTCACAATCCTCCCCCTCTTATAAGAATTTTCGTCCCCGAAAATTAAAGATACCTCGATTCGAACAAGTCAGGGTAATCGTCCCTCATATCTCGCTCCACTTCCCAAGTAGCATCTCCTTCTTCTACTTGACTCCATAGTACTTTCACCAACGCAATCTCCTTACCTCTCAACCTCTTGACACTAGTGTCCAAGATTCTTACTGGTAGGGTCGCAAAGGTTAGGTTATCTTTCAACTCTATTTGGTCCGACTCAACCACATGAGAAGGGTCCCCCACATACTTCCGAAATTGAGACACATGAAACACGTTGTGAAGATTCGACAACAAAGGAGGTAAAGTAATCTGATATGCTACCGGCCCAATCCTCTTCAATATTTGATATGGTCCAATAAATCTCGGGGTAAGTTTACAGGAATTCAACACTCTACCAATTCCAGTAGTCGGGACCACCCTCATGAATACATGATCCCCCTCCTTAAACTCAAGAGGTTTCCGTGTCTTATCGTAATAGCTTTTATGCCGACTCTGTGCTATTCTCATATTCTCCCGGGTCTTCTTGATCTTTTCTGTCGTCTCTTGGACCAGCTCGGGTCCCAATATCAAGTTCTCTCCAGTTTCAAACCAAATCACTAGAGTTCGGCACTACCTACCATACAAGGCTTCATACGGTGCCATCCCAATACTCGAATAGAAGCTATTGTTGTAGGTAAATTCAATCAAAGGCAACATATCGTCCCAACTCCCCGGTTGTTCCAAGACACAAGCCCTCAAAAGATCCTCCAATGATTGTATTGTTCTTTCCGATTGACCGTCCGTTTGTGGATGATAAGCTGAACTCAATTTCAACTTAGTTTCGAATGCGGACTGCAAACTAGTCCAAAAGTTGGAAGTGAATCATGGATCTCTATCCGAAACAATACTCGACGGTATCCCATGCAACCGAACAATCTCATTGATATACAATTCCGCCAATCGCTCCAAAGTGTATCTCATGTTCATTGGTAAAAAGTGAGCAGACTTAGTCAACCGATCCACTATCACCCATATCGAATCATACCCTTTCTGCGTCTTTGGAAAACCCGATACAAAATCCATGGAGATACTATCCCATTTCCAAACGGGAATTTCTAGGGATTGCAATTCTCCCGCTGGACGCTGATGCTCAATCTAGGCTTTCTGACATATGAGGCAACTCGAGACATACAAAGCCAAGTCCTTTTTCAACCCAGACCACCAAAACAACCTTTTTAAATCCTCGTACATCTTTATAGTCCCCGAATGAAAACTCATTTTACTCTTGTACGACTCCTCTAAAATACTCTTTCGCAATTCCACATCACGAGGCACACACACTCTCCCTTTGTAACACAACATTCCACTAAGGTCCGATGCGGAATCAGTTTCCTTCCCACTCAACATCAAATCACGTTTAGCCATTAACTCATTGTCCTCAACTTGCATTACTCAGATTTGGTCAAACAGTTCATTTGTGACCTTAAGCATCCCTATCACCATACCATAAGGCCTTATATGTACTTCCAAGTTTATATCCCTGAACTCCTCAATCAATTTTCCTTCTATAACCATCAAAGCCGACATGTGTAAATATTTCCGACTTAAATCATCAGCCACCACATTGGCCTTTCCCGGATGGTACTGCAATCCGAAATCATAGTCCTTGAGGAACTCCATCCACCGTCTGTGTCTCATATTCAGTTCCTTTTGATCAAACAGATACTTCAAACTCTTGTGGTCGCTGTACACCTCAAACCTTACGCCATACAAATGGTGTCTCCAGATTTTTAAGGCAAAGACCACTGCAGCTAATTCTAAATCATGTGTAGGATAGTTTTGCTCGTGTGTTCTCAACTGTCGAGAAGCATAGGCAACAACTTTTCCCTCTTGCATCAGAACACAACCCAAACCTTGCTTAGAAGCATCAAAATACACACTAAAATCACGATCAATACAAGGAAGAACCAACATCGATGTCGTAGTCAACCTCTGTTTCAACTCTTGAAAACTTTCTTCGCAACGAATTGTTCACACGTACAGTTCTCCTTTTATGGTAAGTTTAGTCAGGGGCAATGGCAACTTGGAAAACCCCTCTATGAATTTCCTATAGTAACCAGCTAAACACATAAAACTCCTAATCTCATTGACTGACTTGGGTACTGCCCATTCCATAACCGCTTCGACCTTAGAAGGGTTTACTACATATCCTTCCTTGGATATTACATGTCCAAGAAAGTTTACCGACTCCAACCAGAAATCACATTTGGACAGCTTAGCATACAACCGATTCTTACTAAGAAGTTCTAGAACAATTCTCAGGTGCTCCGCATGCTCCTCTCGACTTTTGGAGTAAATCAGAATGTCATCAATAAATACCACTACGAATGAATCCAAATACGGATGAAAAATCCGATTCTTGTTGTCGGTAAATATTGCTGGGGCATTCGTTACACCAAAAGGCATAACCAAATACTCAAAATGTCCATACATCGTCCTAAAAGCAGTTTTAGGAATGTCCCCCGACTTCACTCGAAGTTGGTGGTAACCTGACCGAAGATCAATCTTTGAAAACACCACCGCTCCTCTCAACTGATCCATCAAGTCATCAATCCTAGGCAACAGATACTTATTCTTAATAGTAACCTTATTTAACTGCCTGTAGTCAGTACACAACCGCATACTACCATCTTTCTTCTTTACCAACAAAATCGCGCACCCCATAGTGAGACACTAGGACGAATAAACCTCTTTGCCAACAAGTCCTCAACCTGCTTTTTCAACTCTGCCAACTCTAACGGTGCAATCCTATAAGGAGCTATAGAGATGGGTCCCATTCCAGGCATCAAATCAATGGAGAATTCAACTTCTCTCACGGGAGGCAATTCTGGAATGTCATCAGGAAATATTTCAGGAAATCCACAAACTATCGGAATATCCTCAACTTTGGGTTTCTCAATACCCTCCAGGGATGTAAGGAAGTCTTGACTTCCTTAGCCGACAACGGCTTCATATAACTAGCCTCATCAGAAATCTCATCCAGATTTCCGAATACCACAGTCTTATCATCACAATTAAGCACCACATGATTTGCCAACAACCAGTCCATTACCCGAATTAGATCTAACTGGGATAGTGGTAAGCAAATTAAATCCACAGTAAATTTCCTACCATTTACCACCACCGAACATCGAGACACATTCAATAGATACGACTAATTCGAAAGGCAACCACTCAGTTTGCAATTTTAGTCTATCCACGCATTCAATAGATATAAACGAGTGTGTCACTCCCGAATCAAATAACACTAAAATAGGAATACCTGCCACCATGAAATTACCTTTGATCAGGTCATCCACATCTGATGCCTCTGCGCCACTCATGGTAAACACCCTGCCAGTGGATCGAAGTCGTTCCGCCCTCACAGCATTCACACTCTGCCGTAATTTAGGACAATACCTCTTGAGATGCCCACTCTCCTTGCAGTAAAAGCAGCTAAGTGTTGTCCCCGGGTACAAATCACCAACATGCATTCGGCCGCATTTGTTACACAAGGATGGAGAGTCTGGCTGCGACCCTCCAGCATTGACATGAGCTCTTGACCCATACAGAGTATACCCTCGGCTACCCATGGGTGAAGTGTAAGGATTTCGTTCCTCCTGAAACGCCTTACCCTTGCCCTTCCCGTGTACAAAATTTCTCTGAGGCCCAAAGTTCTTGGGAGGAAGTGATTTTGGGGCCATCACTTCATCCAACCTCATATCATCTACCATATCGTTTTCAGCTTGGGCTTCAAACCCGATTTAAATTTCGAACACTTGGACCTTCCGTCCGCCTCTAATTTAGAGTAAGGGAAAAATCGGGCCAACTCTTCAAACTTGGCCGCATATTCTCCCACCGACAGGTTACCCAGTTCCAGCCTCAAAAACTCCATCTCTTTCTGCCTCCTCAGATCAGCAGGAAAATACTTCCGAAGGAATTTCTCCTCTAATGTGCACCAGAGAATCACCTGCCCTTCAGCCTCCATTTGGCGCCGAGTGAATTCCCACCAGTTATCGGCCTCCTTCACTAACATATAGGTGGCATACGCCAACTTCTGAGCATCAGAAAAACTCATGGCCTTGAAAATCCTCTCTAGTCCTTGAACCCCTCTATGGAAGCATCAGGAGCGAACCCACCTTGAAACTGATTGGGGATCCTCCTGCAGAATTCATCCAACCCTCGGTATTCAGCCAGACTGGGTGAAACCAGTGGTTGTGAACTCGGACTTGGTGCATGGTTCTGGTTCAGGTTATGCAAGCTCTCGTTCATTTGCTGCATTGCTGTCACCATGTGAGCCAACAATTCATTAGGAAGATTCTGATGCTTTCCTCTTCCTCTCCCATCCATGTGTACCTGTTCTCATGTAATAGTCAGTAAACAAATTTTCAAACCTACCAAGTATCACATAAGCACACAATAGTCAATGCCACCTAAGCAATTCAATCACATAAAGATCACAAAGAAGCATGTAAGGCCATATCCTAGGGCGCAAAATTAACTATGCTCTGATACCATATTGTAAGGACCCAAATTCTACCCTTGAAAATTTTTCTCTTATTTTAAGACATTCATACATGTATCTTTTCCCTTTTCTTTTACTTATCCTTATAATCGAAAGCCTCAAGGCTTTCCATTAACCAATCTATTTATTTCATGATCATGCTAACAATGCATCGTTCATACACAAAAAGCAGAAATGCAGAAAAACATAATTCATATTAATGCAGTTCAGTAATTACCGCATACAACAAGCTATGGGTTTCCGAAATTACCTATAGCTACAAATATCTAGAGTTACATTCGTCCACAAGTTATTATACCCATATTAACAATATATTTAAATCCTCAAATATGCACTCATGATACAAAAAGGTGCAAATAAAGCAATCCAGAATTTAAAGCTCCTAAAACTTCCAAAAATAAGCCTCCTCACTCTACCTGTTTATCTACAATGGGATTATCAATGAGAAAAGCACAAAACACACAAAGGAGTAAGTCATTAATTCAATAAACGTCATTATAAGATAATCCACATTTGAAAGGGTTAGTAAACCATTTTTGTTAAATTCATTTTCTTTGCTACATAACTTGAGCCAAAGCCGCTACACCCCTTAAGGTTAGCTAAGAGCAATTTCTCTTTCCTTTTGAAAATCGTGCTACATAACTAGAGCCAAAGTTTGTCACATAACTCGAGCCGGAGTATTGCTACATAAAATCGAGCCGAAGTGTTTTCTACATAAACTCGAGCCGAAGTGTTTGCTACATAAACTCGAGCCGAAGTCGCTAACCATTCATGTAGCAAACACTTCGGCTCGAGTTTATGTAGCAAACACTTCGGGTTGTTAAATAATGCAATATAAGTTGAAAATATGAAAATATGATAAACAACTTTTATTGCTTTATTTAACCATACAAGATATTCAACATATTTTCAATGTTTATAAACTACTTTCATCATACGTTTACAACCATCTAGAACATACATATTCATATCATATTTCAACATTAGAATGCATATTCATCTCCTACCTCTAGCATTTTACCCATTTTCCTCTTTAACCACATTTTCACTTTTGGGATTTTGGGGTTTTCATGAATCAACCCACAAACCCTTTCCATTCTCGGAATATCAACTCTAAACCAAGAGTTTACAAGAGAAAAACAACATAAAATGAACCATAACTCAAAAGGGTGAGTTTCCATGGTTTCTCACATTTTGAGTAGAGATCCACCATACCCATAATGAGTTTCAAAGGGAAGAAAAGAGTTATAATCAAGAGTTTTACCTCTTCTCAAGCTCTTAGATAATTCCCAAGACTCCTTGCTCTTGAAAACCCTTTCTTTCTTTCTTTCTTCACTTCTCTTTAGGTTATCCCCCAAAAATGTGTTTGGGGTTCCTAATAAATGCAACAGCGTCGGGTTCTCGCTTAATCGAGCCCATTCTCGCTCAAGCGAGAAAATCCCGCCTATTTTAAAAACTCAGATCTGAACCTCTCGCACAGGCGAGGCATCTCTCGCTCAAGCGAGAATCTTACTGCCTCGACAGGTCCAAAATGTCACTTTTCTCGCCCAGGCGAGGCAACTCTCGCCCATGTGAGGCCACTCTTGCTTAAGCAAGGAAACTCTCGCTCAAGCGAGAATCCTTCAGTATAGCCCAAGATTTCACCCTCCCAGGTGAGCCTTTCTCGCCCAGGCGACAATCCCTCGCTCAAGCGAGAATTTCAAGACTGATACTATAATTTTAAAGGCTTAAATTAAGGGTGTCACAGTTCAACTAAGTAATCGATTACCCACTAAGTAATCAGTTACTCACATACCCAATAATCGATTACCCAAAGAATGTAATCGATTACCCTGTTCAGTTTTTGTTGGGTAACTCGTTTCTCACTCATGTAACCTGTTATGTAGTTCTAGTAACATGTTACTTAGTCATCATAACCTATTACTTAGATCCAGTAACATGTTACACAATATTTTGAAAATTGTTTCATTTATACTTGTTATTTTCAATTTTCTTTAAAAAATACTTTTGAGCATTATTACTAATCGTATATTATAGAGTATAAGGATAGAAGTACATATGGACTTAGACTCTAAATATCTTGAAGTTTTATCTTCATTGTCTTAATAAGTATTCTTCCTTTTATTCTTTATGTGATGTTGGTGTATTCATCAAAACCGTGTCAATTCCAGGACCAAAATCTTCTTTACAATCTCCCCCTTTTTGATGATGACAAACCAATATCTTATTGGCAGTGTAGTTTTCTGAGAGTAGCATACATTGTGATATTCTGACATGACTTGAGTGTGGTCCCCCTATTTTGATTTATCCAATTCAATTCAACCTTCATCATAAATCAACACACAATAATCTCATCCAATAAACAACAAAAACACTATACTCAAGGCATTTCCATAACTACACATCATTACAATAATATATCATATAGGGTTAATCATATGTTGCTACATAGAGCCAATACCACAAAGGGAAAGTCAGGCACTACTCAAAGGGACAATACCACGAAGGGCAAGACAATCCACACAATCATTAGTTCACGTTAACTGACATATATCAACATACATATATATCTATAACTAAGCTACATAACTTAAGCTAAAGTGTCGCTACATAACTTGAGCCAAAGTATCGCTACATAACTTGAGCCAAAGTGTCGCTACATAACTTGAGCCAAAGTATCGCTACATAACTTGAGCCAAAGTATCGCTACATAACTTGAGCCAAAGTATCGCTACCTCTCTTAAGGGAGCTAAAAATAGGTTTTCCTTTCATTGTTTCACAACCGATAACAAACAGAAAATCCACGCATTTATCAAATACAATAAACCAGTTATATGCTTCTCCTTACAAACGCATCATTCATAATATAATCATGTCCACCACATTATTCTCACATCACAGCTTCATCATACACAAAATACCACATCAACGTCATAAGCAGAATGTATCTCATTTCTTACCACCATAAAAAAATTCACAACATCATCATCGTCATATAGCACAATCATTGTCCTTCTATCACAAATAACCAACTCACAACATATTCATCATCACATAATATATTCATGTCCATTTATCACCAATAAACATCTCATGATGCCATCATTATCTCAAACATACTCATATCCACTTATAACAAATGAACAACTCATAACATATCATTATCATAAACATACTCATGCTTTTTTTTATCACAAATAAACAACTGACAACATACTCTTCATCATATAACACATTAACGATAGAACCATCTTTCATGAGGGTGTATTACTGTAAGGACCCAAAGTCTACCCTTGAAAAATTTTCATTTATTTTACTTCATTTACACATAGTTTCTCATTTTACATCATGCATCAATTTCCTTTATACTTAAATTTCTCTGTTTCTTTTATCATCTATGAACCTGAACATACATTTTTAGTTTCATGCTTCAATCACATTCTTATGCAGAAAAACATAATACACATTCATAATTTAAGGAGTATCAGCATGTACTGGGTTAAAGGTTACAACATCAAATACACCCATAATTATAAATATCAATCAACAGACAACCAAAAAGTACATCAAAGTTTGCGAATATAAAATCTTGATCGCTAAGCTCCTAAGGCTCCTAAACAAGTTTTTCCATAGACATCCGCTTACCTGAAATGGGATTATCAAATGGCAACACACAAAAACATACAAAGGAGTAAGTCATTTAATTCAATAAATATCATTTGATATTATTCACATTATAAACAGCGTTAGACAAACAATTTAAGTATTTCAACATAAAGTCATTACATTATATTTTATCTCTTACTACCTCATACGACCATTCTTACTTTCACATTCTTCCATGTCAAACCTTGTTACCCTCTTCTACATTCCTGTTTTACTTAGCCATTTCCCACTTACACGTACTTCCACAATACCACATAGGGTAAGACATTCAATTCAATACCACTTGGGCAAGACATTCGATTTCAATACCACTTGAGAAAGAAATTCAATTCAATACCACTTGGGCAAGACATTCCATTTCAATACCACTTGGGCAAGACATTCAATTTCAATACCACTTGGGCAAGACATTCCATTCAATACCACTTGGGCAAGACATTCAATTTCAATACCACTTGGGCAAGACATTCAATTTCAATACCACTTGGGCAAGACATTCAACTCAATACCACTTGGGCAAGACATTCAATTTCAATACCACTTGGGCAAGACATTCAATTTCAATACCACTTTCCACATCTTATTACTTTCGAGTCATCCACATATAACCATACATCTCATATTTCATAACTCGGAATAAATGCTTATCCTTACCTTGGTGAGTGTTGGGTTTGGTCCGTGGAAACTTTGCAAGTTCCTCCGACACTGCCCCCAACCTTAGGATCTTTCCTCATCCCCACCAAACAACAACAAAACTCAGTAATTTATCCTCAGCAACATATAAAAAACTCATAATTCATCCTTAACCATACAAAAGATTCATACATTTTCAATGTTTCCAAAATCACTTTCATTAGAAGTTTTCAACATTCAAACATACATATTCATCTTCCATTTTACATAAGAACACATACTCATCTTCTACATCTACCATTTCACCGATTTTCCTCTTTAACCACATTTTCATTTTGGGGGTTTTGGGGTTTCATGAATCAACCCACAAACCCTCTCCATTCTTTGAATACCAACTCTTAACCAATAGTTTACAAGAGAGAAACTAAATACAACGAACTACAACTCAAAAGGAAGAGTTTCCATGATTTCTCACAATTTGAGAAGAGATCTCATACACCCAAAACGAGTTTGAAAGAGAGGAAGAGAGTTAGAATCAAGAGATTTACCTCCTCTCAAGCTTCAAGTTGATTCCCACTGACCCTTGCTCCCAAAATCACCTCCTCCTCTCTAAATGTGTTTGAGGGTTTCTATTTTAAGGTGAAATCGTCGGGTTCTCCCTCAAGCGAGCCAATTCTTACTCAAGCGAGATTATCCTGCCCATTTTAAAAACTCAACACTGACACTCTCGCTCTAGCGAGAATCCTTCAGTGTCAACACTTCTCTCCCTCGCCCAGGCGAGCCATTCTCGCCTAGGCGAGAATCCCAGGAAATCCTGGGAGCAGATACTAGGCCTCTCGCTTGAGCGAGTCCCTCTCGCTCAAGCGAGAAACACCCAGTATTCCCTAGATTCCTAGAATTTTCACTACACTTAGGAAAATAAAAATTAGGGTGTTTCAATCCTCCCCCTCTTGTAGGAATTTTTGTCCCCGAAAATTAAACATACCTCGATTAAAACAAATGAGGGTAATCCACCTTCATGTCACGGTCCACTTCCCAAGTAGCGTCTCCTTCATCTACTTGGCTCCACAATACCTTTACTAAGGAAATCTCTTTGCCTCTCAGCCTCTTGATACTGGTATCCATAATCCTCACTAGCAACGTAGTAAAGGTTAAGCTGTCCGTCAATTTTATCTGATCAGACTCGACCACATGGGATGGATTTCCAACATATTTTCTTAACTGAGATACATGAAACACATTGTGGAGATTCGACAACAATGGATGTAAGGCAATCCGATATGCTACAGGTCCAATCCTCTTCAGTATCTGATATGGTCCAATAAATCTCGGAGTAAGCTTTTGGGACTTTATCACTCTACTAATCCCATTAGTCGGAACTACTCTCATGAATACATGATCTCCCTCCTTAAACTCAAGAGGTTTTCGTCTCTTATCGTTATAGCTTTTCTGTCGACTCTGTGCTATTCTCATATTCTCTAGGATTTTCTTAATCTTTTCCGTCGTTTCTCGGACCAACTCCGGTCCCAAAACTAAGTTCTCCCCAGTTTCAAACCAACTTACCGTAGTCCTACATTTTCTACCATACAAGGCTTCGTAAGGGGCCATCCCGATGTTAGTATGGAAACTATTGTTGTAGGTGAACTCAATCAATGGCAACATGTCATCCCAACTACCAGGTTATTCCAGAACACAAGCCCTCAGAAGATCCTCCAATGACTGTACGGTCCTTTCCGATTGACCATCCGATTGTGGTTGATAAGATGAACTCAGTTTCAACTTAGTCCCCAATGCGGATTGCAAACTAGTCCAAAAGTTTGAAGTGAAACGGGGATCCCTATCCGACACAATACTCGACGGTATCCCTTGCAAACGAACTATCTCCTAGATATACAACTCAGCTAATCGCTCTAAGGAATATTTCATGTACATCGGCAAGAAGTGAGCAGTTTTAGTTTAAACGATCCACTATAACCCATATCGAGTCATTTCCTCTCTGAGTCTTTGGGAAACCCGATACAATGTCCATGAAGATATTATCCCACTTCCAAACGGGAATCTCTAGTGAATGTAATTCTCTCGCTGGCCTCTAATGTTCAATCTTGGCTTTCTGACAGATGAGACAACTCGAGACAAACCCAGAATTTCCTTTTCTGGTAAGTTTGGTCAGAGGTAATGCCAACTTGGAAATCCCTCTATGAACTTCCTGTAATAATCAGCCAAACCCAGAAAACTCCTGATCTCAGTCACTAACTTGGGAACCGCCCATTCCATCACTGCCTCGACCTTAGAAGGGTCTACTGCCACTCCTTCCCGAGATATCATATGTCCAAGGAAGTTCACTGATTCCAACCAAAAATCACATTCAGAGAACTTCGTATACAACTGATTGCTCCACATAAGATGCAGAACCACCCTCAGATGCTTCGCATGTTCCTCTCGGCTCTTAGAGTAAACCAGAATGTCATCAATAAATACCACTACAAAGGAATCCAAATACAAATGAAAAATCATATTCATGTAGTCGTTAAATATTGCTGGAACATTCGTCACACCAAAAGGCATCACCAAATACTTAAAATGGCCATACCTCATCCTGAAAGCAGTTTTAGGAATATCCTCCATCTTAACTCGAAGTTGGTGATAACCCGACCAAAGGTCGATCTTTGAAAATACAACCCCTCCCCTCAACTGATTCATCAAGTCATCAATTCTATGCAACAGATACTTGTTCTTGATAGTAACCTTATTCAACTATCTGTAGTCTGTGCATAACCTCATACTCCCATCTTTTTTCTTAACCAACAAAATCGGTGCACCCCACGGTGAGACACTAGGACGATTGAATTTCATCCCTAATAAATCCTCAACATGTATTTTCAACTTAGCCAGTTTTAACGGTGCCATCCTATAAGGAGCTATAGAGATGGGTCCCGTTCCAGGTACAAAGTCAATGGAGAATTCAACCTCTCTGACTGGAGGCAATTCCGAAATATCATCAGGAAATACCTCAGGGAACTCACAGACTATCTGAATATTCTCAATGCTGAATTTCTTGATACCCTTCAGTGATGCCAACAGGACAAACACTAACCCCCTTTTCTTAAGGGAAGTCCTGACTCTCTTAGCTAACACTGGCTCCATACAACTAGCCTGGTCGAAAATCTCACACAGATCTCTAAACACCACAGTTTTATCAGCACAATTAAGCATAACATGATTTGCTGACAACTAGTCCATCCCCAAAATTAAATCTAACTGGGACAGGGGTAAGCAAATTAAATCCACAGTAAATGTTCTACCATTTACCACCACTGGACACCGGGACACAAACGTCGATACCACCACTGGCACACTAGTTGGGCTGAATACGACCAAGTCAAAAGGCAACGACTCCGTTTGCAATTTCAAACGGTCTTCACATTCAACAGATACAAAGGAGTGTGTCGCTCCCGAATCAAACAACACTAAAAGAGGAATATATGCCACTATACATTTACCTTGGATCAAACCATCAACATCTTATGCCTCTACACCACTCATGGTAAACATTGTTCTGGTGGATCGAGGTCGTTCAGCCCTCACAACATTCATACTTTGTCGTAACTTAGGATTATACCTTTTGACATGCCCTTGCCCTCCACAATGGAAGCATCCATTTTCCGGTCCGGGGCAAATATTGCCATAATGTCCCCTACCACATTTGTTGCACATAGGATAAGAGTTTGACCCTCTAGTAGCAGTAGTGGTGGCTTGCCTTTGAGAACCACGAGTGCGATGGTTGTTAGGTGGACCATAAGGTCATCGGTCTTCAGCCATCTTCTCCTTACCCCTTCCTTGTACAAATTTGCGCTAGGGCCCATAGTTTCGGGGAGGGTTCACCTTACCAGCAGTAGTGTCCCTCACTCGCACATCATCCTCATACATTCTACACTTATTCACAAGTTTAGGGAAATCAAAAATCTCTTGGTGGCAAAACATCACTTTCAGCTCAAGTTTCTGACCCATCTCGAACTTGACACATTTGGACCTCCCGTCCACTTCAAGTTCGACATAAGGACAATACTGGGCCAATTACTCGAATTTAGCCGCATATTCTCCCACGGTCAAACCCCCTTGCTCTAACTATAAGAATTTCATCTCCTTCTTCCTTTTTAAGTCTGCAGGAAAGTATTTCTGGAGGAATTTGCTTTTCAAGGACTCCCAAGTAATGATCTGTCCCTCGACCTCCATTTGTCTTCGGACCATCTCCCACAAGTTCTCAGCCTCCTTGACTAGCATATAGGCGGCGTACGCCACTTTCTGAGCATCAGAACAGCTCATGGCCCTGAAGATTCTCTCCAATCCTTGGACCCACTCAATGGTAGCATCAGGAGCGAACCCACCTTGGAACTAAGTAGGGTTCCTCCTGTGAAGATGGTGATCTTTCCCAACCTATGGCTAAGGTTTTGATGATGCTCACTATGTCATCAAATGCAAAAAGAAGACTAGCAAATCAAAAGTCAAAGAAGCTCATACGTGTAGTCTAAGTCTTCTAGGTAAAACGATACTTGAACTTAAAATCTCTTAACTATACGATAAAGGCTGATCTTTGAAAAACTCATGCATGAAACTAAGATCATTTGCACTAAAGCACAAGTGTTCTGTTTTTAAACAGTGTAATCGATTACACTATCCTGGTAATCGATTATATGATGATAAACTAATCAGACCTGTGCATTTTGCATGATGTAATCGATTACACTATACTCATAATCGATTACAACATATTAAAAGTACCAGATATGTGCATTTTTCACATTGTAATCGATTACACCATGTTTGGTAATCGATTACAACAATCCGTTGAGTTTGTATTTTAAATTTTTAACTGTTGTAATCGATTACACCATATGGTAATCGATTACACTTATCAGAACAGTATACTGGTTCTGTTTTGATTGAACTGATGTAACTCTTAACTTTTCACAAACTCATACTGGTTCATATGCACAAATTAAACACTATAAATAGTTGTTTTATGACTTGTTTTGAAACAAATTTGAATACAACTTTCATACTCACAAAGTCACAAAGTTCTCATAATTTCTCTCATTCATTCATAAGTGTTAAGACTTTGATATCAATTTTCATATCTTTCCAATTCTGGAAATTATTCAAAGTCTTAAGCACTAACAAAAGCCTTTGTCCAAGTTATTTGATTTCAAATTTAAGTGATCATTCAGTTAGTGATTCAATCCATAAGGCTTCAATTACTATTAGAGAGTCACTTATTAAAAAGCCTTGTAAAAACCATCTTAAGAATACAAGTTAGTGTCCTGTAAACATTTCACCAAGTGTGGTGAAGTGCAGTATATTGTGAAAGAACGGTGTTAGCCTAGTGCCTAGTGGAATAGGTGAGTAGTCTTGGAAGAAGACGAAGAAGGTGTATCATTGGTTCTTGCAATAGTGGAAAAATCTTCTTGGTAACAAGAAGGACTGGACGTAGCTTTCAAATTGAAGGTGAACCAGTATAAATCTTGGTGTGATCTTATCTTCCCTTAACTTTTTACATTTTGCACTATCTTCTACTTTTACTCAACTATTTTTTTTATTACTTCCGCTGATAGAAAAACTCTCTTTAAACTTGCAAAGTTTTAAAATAAAAGTAGAAAAATTCAATTTAAGTCTCTACACCTAATTCACCCCCCCCCCCCCTACTTAGGTGGCCATATATCCTAACAATTGGCATCAGAGCTTAAGTTTAGGTAATTTTATCCTAAGATCCTAACTATGGCCTCAAAACAATATCTAGGAGAGGGATCTAATATAAATCGTCCACCAAACTTTAATGGTGAACATTACGATTTCTGGAAAATTAGGATGAGAATCTTCATTGAGTCTCAAGACTTAGAAATTTGGGACGCCATTGAAAACGGTCCCTTTATTCCAAGTCATCTTAGTTGTGGTATAGTAGAAACATAACCAAGAAGTGCTTGGGATAATGAAGATAAAAGAAAAGTTCAATATGACCTAAAAGCCAAGAACATTATAACTTCGGCTTTGGGAATGGATGAATTCTTTAGAATCTCAAATTGCAAAACTGCAAAAGAGATGTGGGAAACCTTAGAGACCACCCACAAAGGAACAGATGAAGTTAAGCGTTCAAGACTCAATACTCTGTCACAATAGTATGAACTCTTTAGAATGCAAAGATTTACCCACCTTACTAACCATCTCATTGCCTTAGGAAAAGACCTATCTACTAATGACTTAAACTTAAAAGTTCTTAGGTCCCTAAATAGAAATTGGCAACCCAAAGTTACTGCCATATCAGAAAAGAAGAGTCTGTCTAAAATGTCTCTTGCAACCCTCTTTGGTAAATTGCAAGAACATGAATTAGAATTAGGGAGATTAGAGAAAAATGAAGAAATAGAAAAGAAACACAAATCAATTGCTCTAAATACTGTCACTAAAGATAGAAATGGTGATATTGATGACGATGAGGACATGATTCTTCTAGCCAAAAGATTTAATAAATTCTTGAAGAAAAACAAAAACTTCAAGAATAACAAATTTTCAAGAAAAAATGAAAATTCCTCCTCTCAAAACATCACTTGCTTTGAATGCGGCAAAAGTGGCCACATAAAAGCAGATTGTCCTACTCTTAAAAAGAAGGACAACTATAGCAAGAACTTCAACAACAACAAAAAAGTCAACAATTACAACAATAAAACAAAGAAGGCTTATATAGTTTGGGATGACAATGATATAAGCTCATCATCTGACTCTGACAATGAAGAGAATGCTCAAATAGCACTAATGGCTTCACACCAATCAGAAGATGAACTTGATGAGGTCAGTAACTCGTTTGAATTATATAGTTATGATGAGTTACAAGAAGCTTTTAATGAATTGCATGATGAATTTCTAAAGCTTTCTAAAATATGTTCTAAACAAAAGAAAACCAATGGAAAATTAGAAAGTAAAGTCAACTCTCAAAACAAACTCACTAGTTGTAATAAATGTATAGAAAAAGAATCCAAAATACATGAATTAACAAATGAAATAAACACTTTAAATAGGAGCACTAAAAACTTGGACAAAATCTTGTTGAATCAACGCCCTTCAAATAACAAAAGAGGGATTGGTTATTCTCCTAATAATAATAGTGGCCAAAACAAAACTGTCTTTATGAAATAAAGTGTTAGTAAACTTCCTTATGTCAATGAAAGGGCTGTACCAATATTTAAAAACTCAGATTTCTACACTTTCCCCAAAAATTTTAAAAGTAATAACTTGATCTATAAGTATACATGTAATTATTGTAATCATCATGGTCATACTCCTAACAACTGTTATGTCAAAAATTATGGAGTACCAAAAGGTAAATTTGTATAGGTTGAGAAAGGCACTAACAAAAAAGGACCCAAATCACTTTGGGTACCTAAATCTAAAATATAAATTTATTTTGTAGGTATGCTTTGGAGCAGAAAACGATCTATGGTACCTAGACAGTGGCTGCTCAAGGCATATGACTGGTGACAAATCAAAGTTCAGCTTTATTCTTCCAAAAGATGGATTTGTCACATATGGCGATAACAATAAAGGTAAAATTTTAGGAATTGGAAGGATTGGTAAACCTCCACATGTTTCTATAGATAATGTCTTATATGTTGATGGCTTAAAGCACAATCTTCTTAGCATAAGTCAACTATGTGATAAAGGCTTAAATGTCATCTTTAAGAAGGATTTATGTACTATAGAAGATAGCAAGACTCATAAGACTTAGGCTTAAATGTCAACTAATAACATATTTATGATTTCCTTAAATGACCAATCATTAAAAATCAAGTGTTTATCTGTCAATAATGATGATGCATGGTTATGGCATAGGAGATTTGCTCACATTCACATGAATCATTTAAACAAATTAGTTAAACATGACTTAGTCATTGGCTTGCCTAAAAAGAAATATGTTAATAATAAATTATGTGATGCATGCCAAAAGAGTAAATTAAAGAAAACTTCTTTTAAACCTAAGCATATAGTTTCTACTAATAGGCCTTTAGAATTAATTCATATGGATCTATTTGGCCCCTCTAGCATTAAAAGCTTTGGAGGAAATTACTATGGTTTTGTTCTAGTTGATGACTTTTCTAGATATACTTGGACATTCTTATTAGTTCATAAAAATGAAGCTTTTCATGTTTTTAGAAAGTATGTCAGTCGTGTTCAAAATGAAAAATCCATGAAAATTACTTCTATAAGGAGTGATCATGGTGGGGAATTTCAAAATGCTTTATTTGAAGAATATTGTGATGAACATGGAATTTCACACAATTTTTCTGCACCAAGGACTCCACAACAAAATAGTGTTGCGGAACACAAAAATAAACTTTTAGTAGAACTAGCAAGAAGCATGATAAATGAAACTAATCTGCCCAAATACTTTTGGGCTGATGCTATTAATATTGCTTGCTATGTGTATAACAGAGTGCTAATAAGACCTCTTTTGAAAAGGACCCCTTATGAACTTTATAAAGGTAGGAAGCCAAATATCTCTCATTTGCACATTTTTGGGTGTAAATGTTTTGTTCTTAATAATGGAAAGAGTAAACTTGGTAAATTTGATGCTAAAGTTGACGAAGGAATTTTCCTTGGTTATTCACTCACAAGCAAAGCCTATAGAATTTTTAATAAAAGAACTTTAACCATCAAAGAATCTATACATGTTTCTTTTGATGAATCTAACCCTTCTATGGAAGAAAAAGTTGTTTGTGATGATCATGACAGTGATTTACCAAGTACTTCTCAAAATGATGTCACAAAGTCCATGGAACAACTCAACCTAGAGAAAATGACGAAAGAAGAAAAACTACCTCATATCTCTACTCTAGAACACGATGACCTTACTCAAGAATGGAGAACACACCGAGATCATCCAATTGACAACATCATTGGAGACATCAATAAAGGGGTAACTACTCAACTTAGTCTTAGAGATGCATGTCTTAACATGGCTTTTGTTTCTCAAATAGTACCTTCTAAGATAAATGATGCTATTGATGATGAACATTGGATGATTGTTATGCATGAAGAGTTAAATCAATTTAAAAGAAACCAAGTATGGGAACTAGTCCCTAGACCTAGTAATAAGCAAATCATAAGAACCAAATGGATCTTTAGAAATAAATTAGATGAAAATGGCATAATAAGTAGAAATAAAGCTAGGTTGGTAGCACAAGGTTATAATCAAGAAGAAGGAATAGATTATGAAGAAACTTTTGCTCCTGTGGCTAGACTAGAAGCCATTAGATTGCTCTTAGCCTATGCATGCTCATTAGACTTCCAACTTTACCAAATGGATGTTAAGAGTGCCTTCTTAAATGGATATATAGAAGAAGAAGTGTATGTCAGTCAACCCCCTGGTTTTGAAGACCATCATCATCCCACTCATGTTTATAAGTTGAAAAAGGATCTTTATGGGCTAAAACAAGCCCCAAGAGCATGATATGATCGTTTAAGCACTTTTTTGTGTAACAAAGGCTTTTCAAAAGGAAAAGTTGATACCGCTCTTTTTATCAAAAGACTTGATGATCATACTCTGCTTGTGCAAATTTATGTTGACGATATCATTTTTGG
The DNA here is from genome assembly GCA_009771035.1 of Lupinus albus. Lineage (NCBI taxonomy): Eukaryota > Viridiplantae > Streptophyta > Magnoliopsida > Fabales > Fabaceae > Lupinus > Lupinus albus. Next base: position 6,682,817 of record CM020008.1, on the reverse strand, counting down.
TTCCACAAATGAATCTTTATGTAGTGAATTTGTAAACATGATGCAAGGAGAGTTTGAAATGTCCATGATGGGAAAATTAAACTTCTTCCTTGGTTTGCAAATTAAACAAACTAGTAGTGGAATCTTTATCAGACAAACTAAATATTGCAAAGAGCTTTTAAAAAAATATGAAATGGACAGTTGTAAAGAGATAGCCACACCTATGGGTACCAACACATATCTACATCAGGATTTATCAGGTAACCACATAGATATAACAAAATATTGACGCATGATTGGTTCTTAGCTATATCTTACTGCTAGTAGGCCTGATATTATCTTTAGTGTGTGTATATGCGCTAGATATCAATTGTAACACCCCAAATTTTTAAGTCTTTAAAATTATTGTATCAGTTCTCGGATCCTCGCTTGAGCGAGAGATTCTCGCCTGAGCGAGAAAGGATCACCTGGGAGGGTGAAATCTTGGACTATACTAGAAGATTCTCGCTTGAGCGAGAGTTTCCTCGCCTGGGCGAGAAATGGCAAAATGGGGTTGTTGACACTGTGAGATTCTCGCTTGAGCGAGAATACCTCGCTTGAGCGAGAGGGAACCTATTGACACTGTGAGATTCTCGCTTGAGCGAGAATCCCTCGCTTGAGCGAGAGGGTCAGAGTTGAGTTTTTAAAATGGGCGGGATTTTCTCACTCGAGCGAGAGAAAGCTCGCTTAAGCGAGAACCTAACGAGAACATTAAATGGGGGAAAACCCCAAACACATTTTAGGTTAAGAATTGAAGAGAGGTGAGAGATGAGAGCATTCCCAAGGTCTAGGAGCTTTGATTCTTGTTCAAGAGCTTGAGAAGAGGTAAAACTCTCTATCCTAACTCTCTTCTTCCCTTGATAACCCATTTTTGGTATTATGGATCTCTTCTCAAAATGTGTAAAACCATGAAGACTCTCTCTTTCGAGTTAAGGTTCATTTTATGTCGTTTGTACCTCGTAAACTCTTGGTTTTGAGTTAGTATTCCAAGAATGGAAAGGGGTTTGTGGGTTGGCTCATGGAAACCCAAAACCCTAGAGAGTGAAAATGAGGTTAGAGAGGAAAGATGGGTGAAATGCTAGAGGTAGAAGATGAGTTGCTTTACAATGTTAAAATATGAGATGATATGTATGTGTTAGATGGTTGAAAACTCTTAATGAAAGTAGTATAGGACCATTGTGAACATGATAAATATCTTGTACGTTTAAATGATGCAGTATAATTTATTTATTTGTTATTTGGAATGAATGACTAACATTGTGTTATGTGGTGGGAATGAGGAAAGATCCTAAGTTTGGAGGTGGTGCCGGTGGAACTTGTGAAGTCACCAAAAACCAAACCCAACACTCACTGAGGTAAGGATAAGTCTTTAATTTATGCATTATGTGGAAAATGCGTGGACTTTCTGTATGAATAATGAATTAAATGTTATTGGGGGAGTACCAATGGAAAGATGACTCAAATGAATTAAATGCTATTGGGGGAGTACCAATGGAAAGATGACTCAAATGAATTAAGTATTATTGGGGGAGTACCAATGGAAAGATGACTCAAATGAATTTTGTATTATTGGGGGAGTACCAATGGAAAGATGACTCAATTGAAATAAACATTATTGGGGGAGTACCAATGGAAATATGACTCAAATGAATTAAACATTATTGGGGAAGTACCAATGGAAATATGACACAAATGAATTAAATATTATTGGGGGAGTACCAAGGGAAATATGACTCAAATGAAATAAATATTATTGGGGGAGTACCAATGGAAATAAGACTCGAATTAAACCGCATGCCGGTTAAACCGGACATACTTGCTTATATATATATGTAAACCTATAACAAAAAATTTCAAATAAGTAGATATTCATATTTATAATCCATATTCATAATTTACTTCAAATTCACACAAACAAACAACATTAAGTCTTTAATAAAATTAAAGTCTAAAGTACAAAACATATATTTATCCAAAATTATCACTTAACAAACGCAAAATACAAATAAATGACCCAAGTATCAATCATTGAAGTTGAAGAATTGGTGAAGAATTGAAAATTTGAAATTTAAAAAAAAAAAAAATTAATGTACAAACCAACCGGTTTACCGGTTTTGACCGGTTCTATTGCATATGCGGTATAACATACGTACCGTACCGGTTAGGGGTCCGGTTCACCGGTTTTCCGGTTGAACCGGCCGGTACGGCACGGTTTTCAAAACTATGTTTCACATCGCTGTTAATAGGAATATGTTTAACAACACAACCATTGCACATCGCTATTAATAAGAATATGTTTAACAGCGTCAGTTTTAGTTTTCGCTATGAATTTTATATCTTATACAGCGTAATCTATAACTTGCATTGTGTATTATATATATATATATATATAATAATTTATTTTCGAACCCCCATAATTTGTTTTGCTTCGTGAATCGTGATACGAGTTTCTAACACGAAACAATAAAGATATCAGTTTCCCACAAATCTTTGAATCTATATATTGACAGAAAATGAAGAAGGATTTCATTGAAAGAAAATGAAGTTCATCAGAGATATTGATTTATCTTGTAAGAATACTTTATGGATGCTGAAATTGGAACTTCAAACTATTTTTCATCGGATGGAAATATTTGAAGATCCTTGCGTTTTGTAGATTTTCATTTATCGTCAGGTGTTTTAATTTAGTTGATTTTCATTGATCGTTTTGTTGATTTTTCACCAATGTTGATTTATTTAAATTTTTTTCATTTATGATTTAAAATTTTGATTTGATCCATCATATTATATGTTTATATAATAGGGGGATAAAATTTAGGCTGTAGTGAAGGAGAGTTATATTCCACAACTGCCAAAAAACTTAAGGAGAGTTTTAACTATATTCTTGTAAACTTTGATGTTGTGCCAAATGATGGATTCTATGCATTTTCTAGAAATATTCCTTACAAACTAATATTTCAAGATGGATCAGTACTGAAGAGGTGATTCATTTTTTCTATTTGTAATTATTGAATTTGTAAACATGTTTAATTATTTTATGAATCTTATGAATTTTATTTTCAGGGAATTATTCAATACTGAAGGTGCTGACCCACACTTTATTGAATTTGTTAATTCTATTTTGGAAGATGAAGAAGATCTAGAGTTACTTAATTTATCTGAGTCTGATTGAACAATGTTGATGCATTATGCAATTCTGGACATTTCTTTTTTTCTCTTTGTTTTGTTGTCTTTTTTATATATTTTACCAATGATGAACATTTATTTTTTGGCAATTCAATTTTCTGGCAATTCTATGTTTGGCAATTCCGTTGTATATATATATGCAGGTATTATAGATTTTAAGGAATTTCAGCAATCAAGATTCTTCAGCTCTCCAGTTAAGTTAGAAGTTTGTTTCAGAATAGATTAATATATTGTATAGATTTTAAGGATTTTAATGTGTATATATACATATTCTGTTCCATGTAACAAAACATAAATAAAATGTAATTTTCATTTAATTTTCAATATATACAACACACAATTTCAATTAATATTTACAATTTTAGTTGTTTATTATATTTTTTGTAACATTATTTAGCTTACAATTTGGATGGTATGTTTAATACTTAATGGCAGCATGCAACTTGGCGTGTTAATAAACTTTAAACATATGTTTCAACAGCAAAATAATGAATGACCCACAACGAAGTAGAACGCATTGCAGATGAATATATAAATTAATGACAACGAAGTAAAACGCATCGCTGTTGAATATAGGAAATAATGAACTTAATGACAGTGAAGTAAAACGCATCGCTGTTGAATATATAATATAATGAAATTAATGACAGCGAAGTAAAACGCATCGCTGTTGAATATAGATAATAATGAACTTAAGGACAGCGACGTAAAACGCATCGCTGTTGAATATGTAATATAATGAAATTAATGACAGCGAATTAAAAGCATCGCTGTTAAATATAGAAAATATCTAACTACAGTATGTGTAACGACTCTTTTTTAAATGGTTTTACTTCGTTATATGAGTTTCTCATAGAGTGGTTGAAGCATTAAAGATATCAGTTTCTCACATTAAAAATATCAGTTTTCGATAAATCTTTTAGTCTATATATTGAAACAAAATGAAGTTCATCAGAGATATGGAACTGCAAACTATTTTTCATGGAGATTATTGTGTATTGTTTATATTTTGTGATCACGAGGTATTTTGGATTTTTGTTTATTTATTTAAAAAACTTCATTTATGATTTATGATTTTCATTTTACATGTTTATTTTCGTAACAGTGGGAGAAGAAAACTCGAATATTGAACAAAAATGGGAATCGATCCTTTGTGATGCATTCTATTATTCTTATCGATCAATATACATTGTTCAAATGATGATGAGAATAAATTAAGAAAATCGTAAGAGAGCATCTATCCAATGCTCTCAAATATGATATTCTTCACGTAAGAGTCCTAATTCCTTTTCAAGTATCTCATGATTAACAGAGATATCATGAGATACTTGAAAAGGAATTAGGGTTGCCTCAACATTCACACTTTACCAAAAGCATGCACACTTTTTGTCTTCATTATTATTCTCATCAATCAAAATATCAAGGCCAAACATTCAATATTGAACAGAAGGTTAATAGATATATCAGTATGCATGCATTGATGAAAATCTGCTACGGATTAACAGGACATCAATATCCTTCACTTTGCTGTCAAGTACATTCACTTCGCAAGGAATAGAGCACCTATCCAATGCTCACATATACAACAATTAGCTTACAATTTAGATTTTAGAATTTAATGTTTCCATGTAACAATCAATTTTCATTTCACTTTTTAATATATTGAATTTCAATTTCAGTTTATTATGTTTTTTGTACAATTTCAATATATATAACAATTAGCTTACAATTTATTTTTCTTCAATTTATAACTAGCGTGTTTTAAAAGAATGTAAATGTTAATGATGAACTGCGAAATTATAAGTTAATAATGAATCATCAACAGCGAAAGTATGTCACTTAAATTAATAATCAACAACGAAGTAAAAGAATGAAAATGTGAATTAATAATCATTTTCGACAGCCGCAAAAATTCATTTTATACAGCGAAAATTTGAAATATCACAACGTATTTTTATGTTGGGCTGTCGAAATGCAACATATTCATTGAAATATCACAGCGACATAATATGTTGTGCTTTCGAAATTGGAATTATTTTTTTAACGAAAATGAATTAATGCTACTAAGTCTTGTAATTAGTTTAATCATTTAACTATTTAATTGAAAATACGACTTATTAACTTAATTGAATAATCAACATAAAATATATCACTACACTGTGGAAATTTTCGGATTTAATTAATATGTTGGGCTGTCGAAAATGGGAAAATAATGAATTAATGAGTACTATGTAGTTGTAACTTGTAACTTGTAATTAGTTTAATCATTTAAGTGAAATTAAGTCTTATCAAAAGCGAAAAGAAACTATATCACTTGCGGAAATTTTCGGATTTTATTTAAAAAATATTCCCATTTTCGACAGCCCAACATATTCATTTTAGACAGCGGAAAATTGAACTATCACAACGAAAAAGTATGTTGCGCTGTCGAAAATGGGAATTATTTTTTTAACGAAAACGAAAATGTGAAACATATTCTCGCTGTTAATGTTTAAATTACTGCAATTGTGAGGTTCAACTCTTCTAGCTCTTGTGGTCCAGGTGAGAGTCTTTATTTTACATAAGGATGTATTAGCCATAAAAGTGGAGATATATGAGTAGGAAAACTGTTTATTTAGATAAAACGCAATATGCTCACTTATGGTAATACGCCGTCATGAAAGATGATGCTAACGTTAATGTGTTATATGATGAAAAATATGTTGTGTGTGGTTTGTTTATGATAATGGTGTGTTATGAGTGTTGATGTGTTATAAGTGATGGGTGTTTATTGTTATAAACATATATGGGTATGTTTGTAGCAATGATGGTGTGGTAAGTTGTTTAACGACAACAAATGGATATGATTATGTTGTATGATAATGATTGGGTTGTGAGCTATTTATACGTAGTAAGGGATAAGTATTTTCATTATATTTAAGATGATGCAACTATATTATGCGTGTAAATGGACATGGTTGTGATATAATGTAAAATGGAACACCTTTGTGGTGAAGTGTTGCCCGTAGTGGTAATGGAACACCTTTGTGGTGAAGTGGTGCTGTAACACCCCGAATTTTAGTCTTTAAAAATTAGAGTATCAGTCCTGGAAGTCTCGCTTGAGCGAGAGATTCTCGCCTGAGCGAGAAAGGATCACCTAGGAGGGTGAAATCCTGGGCTATACTGGAGGATTCTCACCTGAGCGAGAGTTGTCTCGCCTCGGCGAGAAATGGCAATTTTGGGCAGTGTAATCGATTACACAGTCCCAGTAATCGATTACATGCTAATAAAAGCATCGGATATTTGTATTTTGCATGATGTAATCGATTACACAATCCTGGTAATCGATTACATGCTGTAAAAGCATCAGATATGTGTATTTTACATTATGTAATCGATTACACTAAACTCGTAATTGATTACAACATATTGAAAGCATCAGATATGTACATCTGACACAATGTAATCGATTACACCATGTTGGTAATCGATTACATCGCGACGATGCCTTTGTAATTTACACTGTGTAATCGATTACAAACTGATGGTAATCGATTACATCGTATTAATGTAATCGATTACACCATGTTGGTAATCGAATACATCGTATTAATGTAATCGATTACACCATGTTGGTAATCGATTACATCGCGACGATGCCTCTATAATTTAAACAGTGTAATCGATTACACTATACTTGTAATCGATTACACTTATCGCAGTGTCTATAAAATAGAAACCCAAAACACATTTTAGGTTAGAGAACTTCGAATAGAAGAGAGATAGGAGAGCTTTTCAAGAGCAAGGAGCATTAGGACTCATCTTAGAGCTTGAGAAGAGGTAAACCTCTTGTTCCTAACTCTTCTTCTTCCTCTCTAATTTGTTTTGGGTATGTTGGATTTATTTTCAAAACATGAGAAACCATGGAAACTCATCCTTTAGAGTTATGGTTCGTTTTATGTTGTTTTTATCTTGCAAACTCTTGGTTTAGAGATAGTATCTCAAGAATGGAAAGGGGCGTGGGTTGATTCATGAAAACCCCAAAAACCCTAAAAGTGAAAATGTGGTAAAAGGAGAGAATGAGTAAAATGTTAGAGTTAGAAGATGAGTTTACCCCCAAATATTGAAATATGAGATGTTATGCATGTTTTAGATGGTTGAATATTGATGATGAATATTTTGTATGATTAAATGATGCAAAATAAGTTGTTTATGTAATATTTGGAATAAATGACTAACTTTGTGTTATGTGGTGGGATGAGGAAAGATCCTAAGGTTGGAGGTGGTGTCGGTAGAACTCGAGAAGTTGCCAAGAACCGAACCCCAATACTCACCAAGGTAAGGATAAGTCTTTAATTTTGCATTTGAAATAGAAAATGTGTATGTTATGGTTATGCAAAGAATAAGTTGTACATTACGCATTTAATATAAACATATATGAGTGTGTTTATAATAAAGAAGGCGTAGATTTACGGAAAAGGAAAATGTGTGTGTTTACGGGTTATGCCATAATTATATTGTAAATCACGTGTTTAGCATAAACGTATATGGGAGTGTTTATACTAAAGATGGCGTGGATTTACAGGGAATGATTGATGGTGAATTCGATGGAAAGAAAATTTATTTTTAGCCGACCATGAATGGTTAGCGACTTTGGCTCAAGTTATGAAGCAATACTTTGGCTCAAGTTATGTAGCAATGCTTTGGCTCAAGCTATGTAGCAATACTTTGGCTCAAGTTATGTAGCAATGCTTTGGCTCAAGCTATGTAGTAACACTTTGGCTCAAGTTATGAAGCAATACTTTGGCTCAAGTTATGTAGCAATGCTTTGGCTCAAGCTATGTAGCAACACTTTGGCTCAAGTTATGAAGCAATACTTTGGCTCAAGTTATCTAGCAATGCTTTGGCTCAAGCTATGTAGCAACACTTTGGCTCAAGTTATGAAGCAATACTTTGGCTCAAGTTATGTAGCAATGCTTTGGCTCAAGCTATGTAGCAACACTTTGGCTCAAGTTATGTAACAATGCTTTGGCTCAAGCTATGTAGCAACACTTTGGCTCAAGTTATGAAGCAATACTTTGGCTCAAGTTATGTAGCAATGCTTTGGCTCAAGCTATGTAGCAACACTTTGGCTCAAGTTATGAAGCAATACTTTGGCTCAAGTTATGCAGCAATGCTTTGGCTCAAGCTATGTAGCAACACTTTGGCTCAAGTTATGAAGCAATACTTTGGCTCAAGTTATCTAGCAATGCTTTGGCTCAAGCTATGTAGCAACACTTTGGCTCAAGTTATGAAGCAATACTTTGGCTCAAGTAATGTAGCACAAAATGAATTTATAAAACAAATGGTTTACTAACCCCTTTTTCTAATGTGGATTATCTTATAATGACGTTTATTGAATTAATGACTTACTCCTTTGTGTGTTTTGTACTTTTGTCATTGATAATCCCATTGCAGGTAAATAGATGAATGAAGTATGCTAGGTCGGGAGCTTTAGGATCTTTAGACTTCGGATTCACTATTTATGTTTCGTATTCTAAATAACTACTTGTGGATTTAAATGTTTGTAACCATGGCTAACTATTAGTTGAATATTTGTAACCATGTGTAATGTTATTTTGGAGGATCAGAACCTTTGAGGTCTTAGTACTCATAGTGAATGATATGAATGAATTATGTTTTTCTGCAATATGAATTGGATGATAATATAATAGGTTAAAAGATTTGTTCAAGGAATGATTCATGAGGACTTCTAATTAAAATGATTATGTATGACATTATTGATTCATGGATTGAGTGTGAGGAGAGAAATAAGATTTTGGAGTAAGGATATTAAATTGGTAATGTGAGTTATGAGTGATTGCATGGAATTGAATTAAAATGAGAAAAAATTTCAAGGGTAGAAAATCGGGTCGTTACAGGTGCCCGTAGTGGTATTGGAACACCTTTGTGGTGAAGTGTTGCCCGTAGTGGTAATGGAACACCTTTGTGTGAAGTGTTGCCCGTAGTGGTAATGGAACACCTGTGTGGTGAAGTGTTGCCCGTAGTGGTAATGGAACACCTTTGTGGTGTAGTGTCGCCCGTAGAGGTAATGGATCACCTTTGTAGTGTAGTGTTACCCGTAGAGGTAGTGGATCACCCTTCATGTGTAGAACTGCCGGTTGAGGCAATGGATCACTTTTGTGATGTAGATTTACCCTTTGTGGTATTGGATTATCTGTGTGGTGTACATGGATGGAATGTGGATAAAGTTGAGAAGAATAAATATGCACATTATAGAACATGTATGTTATGGGATATATGTGTACTATAAGGTGAATATGGAGAAATATGAGAAGAATAAATATGCACACTATAGAACATATATATCATGGGATGTATGTGTACTATAGGGTGAATATGGACAATATGTGATGAATAAATATGCACACTATAGAACATATATATTATGGAATATATGTGTACTATAGGGTGAATATGGATAATATTTGATGAATAAATATGCACATTATAGAACATATATATTATGGGATATATGTGTACTATACGGTGAATATGGATAATATGTGATGAATAAATATGCACACTATAGAACATATATATTATGAGATATATGTGTACTATAGGGTGAATATGGATAATATGTGATGAATAAATATGCACACTATAGAACATATATATTATGGGATATATGTGTACTATAGGGTGAATATGGATAATATTTGATGAATAAATATGCACACTATAAAACATATATATTATGGGATATATGTGTACTATAGGGTGAATATGGATAATATGTGATGAATAAATATGCACACTATAGAACATATATATTATGGGATGTATGTGTACTATAGGGTGAATATGGACAATATGTGATGAATAAATATGCACACTATAGAACATATATATTATGGGATATATAGATACTATAGGGTGAATATGGACAGTATGGAGAATGAATTAGACCTGCCCTAGATATAGTATTGCGTGTTATGATGTTGTTGTAGGAATATGAGTATGGTATAGATTGATCGTGACAATGATATGAGGAATGTACATATTGTATGTGATATGTGGCGTCGATATTGGCCTTGATAGGAGGCGATACTGTGGGCTCCAGTTATGTAGCGACACCCTGGCTCGGGTTAAGGATGCGATACTGTGGGCTCCAGTTATATAGGGACACCCTGGCTCGGGTTAAGGATGCGATGTCGTGGGCTCCGGTTATGTAGCGACACCCTGACATGGATTATGTAACAATGTATGAGTTACCTGTTGGTAACAGCTATTTGTAGCTATGTATGAGTTATCTTTTGGTAACGACTAATCGTAGCCATGTATGAGTTGCCCTTTTGGGTGTGGTATTGGATCACCCTTCGTGGTGTAGACTTTCCCTATGTGGTATTGGCTCTTGGAGCATTGGATGATTAGTTCCTTGTGTGTAGTATTGTTTTGGAAGTATGGCGTTGCTTGGAAAAGTGTTTTAATGCTATATAAGTATGATATAGCTTGAGTATAGCATTGCGGTTGTTTATTGAAGAGATTATTGTGTGGTGATCTTGATGAAGATCGAGTTGAGTAAATGGTATGTTGCACGGATTCGAATGAATCGTCTAAGTGAGATATGATGAGTATGATAATTGGATATATGAACATTATGTGGTATAATGTGTTGATTTGTATATGTTTAAAATGATGGATGTTAGACATTCTATAGGTTGAATACTTTAATGTCATTACTCCATGTAATTCCATGCTACGGTCACCGTAGTTGGTTCTTACTCCCTTTTGTCTCTTCTTGTATGTGTTATGTATTTGAGTTCAGGTCGTGGCGGTAGCGCATCGGATGCTTGCGGAGAAGAGTACAAATTAGAGTAGTTGCTTTATGTATTCAATATGGTATATGATTTATGTATGTAATATGAGATTGATTAATGATTGTAATAAAAGTATTATTTGAGAAAGGATAATTGTATATCTTATGTAATTAAAAGGAAGTGAAAATGACATGTTATAATGAAGTGAACGATTGATTATTTCCGCACCTGAAAGATGATTTGAACTTATATATATATTCAATCAGGTTTTCTAAATCGTTCGAGTAATGTCTTTCAAACTAATCACTTCACTTTCATCAATAAGGTTTTAAAAAGAATTTTTTTGAGATATGAAAATCGGGTCCTTACACTGTCCTAAAGCCAAACAAAACGTTGTTGCTCAACGTATCTAGCGTAGTGTATAAAACTTGTAAAATAAAAAAGAAATAGTAAAAAAAGTTATTTTTTTGAATTTCAGGGTGCACCTTTCTAATGTAGTGAGAAATTTTGGATAGAATAAATTTTATACCCCAAATGCATATATAATATGTTTACTTCTGATTAGTGGTTCAAAAGTTATGTACAAATAGTGATACAAAACCTTTAGCATCGCTTATTTATGCAAGTGTGGTTGATATATCATCTTTAACATCATTTATTTACACAAGAGATATTGATATGACACCTTTAACAACGCTTATTTACGCAATTTCTGTTTGTAACGACCCGATTAAGTAACCATAAAAAATTTTAAATTTCTAAAACATAATTTTTTTCCAAATTATAATTATAATTCCTTATAATTATATACATTAGCTTCCCAAAAGTCGTTTAACGATTAATCATACAATTTCGTTCAATAATACCCAATTGATTTATGGTTCTCAAAATCATCTTACCCATGTAGAAAAGATTAAATAACAAGAGGGAATCATTCCCACATACAATCCACATACATCAATTCAACAACAACCTAAATCAAATACAAAGTGGTCTTTTAAACAAAGACCAATATCAATGATTAGAGTTACAAACAAGAAAAATATATGTAAACATCACCAGCAACTATTTCTACCACTTCATTGTCACTTCACAAAATTACAACAGTAATCCAATCATTTATCATATTCAAGAAATATACCATATTTACCACAACTTTCATGCCACTTAAGGCCACCAATACCACAAGGGCAAGTCAACACCATAAAGGCGATTCAGTACCACGAAGGGCAAGTCAACACCATAAAGGCAATTCAATACCACGATGGACAAATCAATACCACTTAAGGTAATCCAATACCATGATGGGGAAGTCAATACCACTTAAGGCAATCCAATACCATGATGGGCAAGTCAACATCATTCAAGGCGACACAATACCACGATGGGCAAGTCAACACCATTCAAGGCGACACAATACCACGATGGGCAAGTCAACACCATTCAAGGTGACACAATACCACGATGGGCAAGTCAACAACATTCAAGGGGACAAAATACCACAATGGGAAAGTCAACACCATTCAAGGCGACACAATACCAGGATGGGCAAGTCAACACCATTCAAGGCGACACAATACCACGATGGGCAAGTCAACACCATTCAAGGCGACAAAATACCACGATGGACAAGTCAACACCATTCAAGGCGACACAATACCACAATGGGCAAGTCAACATCATTCAAGGCGATATAATACCACGTGGGCAAATCAACACCATTCAAGGTGACACAATACCACAATGGGAAATTCAACACCATTCAAGGTGACACGATACTACGATGGGCAAGTCAACTCCATTTGAGGTGACACAATACCACAATGGACAAGTGAGCACCATTTAAGGCGACACAATACCACAATGGGCAAGTCAATACCACTTAAGGCAATCCAATACCATGATGGGCAAGTCAATACCATTTAATGCAATTCAATGCCACAATGGGCAAGTCAATAGTACAATAATAACACAATTGTAACATAAATAGAGCAAACATGACTAAATAGGAAATCTCTAAATGTTTCCTCTTTATTAATTTTAGTCCATGAAGACCCTCCAACTAGTGAGTGTCGTTGGAGTCTCCAGTGTTACTTTCCATTACCACTAAGTCTAAAGTTACTCTCTCACCTAAGTATCCGCTAGTGTTTGCGTTAGGTAGCTTTGTTAAGCTCTCCTTCGTCTCCTCCAACCTTAGGGTCTTTCGACATTCATAACAAACAACAACCACAATAAATCGCTATTTATGTTAAAACAAACCAAAAATGCCATAACAATACTTGTCATTCCTTAAGGAAACAAGTCTAACACTACATATTAACTTCACCATCCAAATGGAGATTCAAAGCATTTCAAATAACTCAAAGGTTTTGAAAATAACACTACCCAAACCTCATTTTTAAAACAACTCATGAACTACGAGTTTCACAAGGTTTTTCAAGACAAAAATGAACTACAACCTCGAAAAGAAGGTTTATGAAGTTTTACCCATCTTAGAGAAGAGACCCATTTCACATAAACAAGATAGACAACTGTATTACAGGCTAAACTAAATGATTTAGCTCTTCACGAGCTTTCTTTTCGCCTCTACGAGCTCTCAAGTTCTCTATGTTAGGGTACGAGTCAATCAGAGTATAACACCTAGAGGGGGTGAATAGGTGTAAGCGGTTACTATGTCTGGTTTTCGAATTTATGCGCAGAGAATCAAGAAACACATAAATATATTGTAATAATCGATTAAGTGAAAATATAATCGATTGTATGGGACTATTTTAATCGATTAAGAGATTGTGATAATCGATTATCTGGAGCAGAAAAACCAAAAACAACAGCTTGTAAAGATATGGTTTCTAGGTAAACAAGTTATGCAAGAATCATGCTAATTCACACAATGATATCATAAACAGAAGACAACTATTATACAGATATCAAAGACTCAATCTTTACTAACAAAGATTCAATCTTTCATGATAAAGAATTGCAAGAAACTTAATAAACTTGAAAACTGTAAAAAGATTAGGGAAAGAGAAAGAAGATCAAGAATTTTATCCTGGTTCGTTCGCTTGTCTACTGGCAAACTACATCCAGACCTCCCCTTCTGATTTGAGAGATTTGCTTCACTATATTTGAAAATGTTATTTACACACACACATCCAAATTGAGCCTTTCCTACTTGCTATGCGAACCCTATTTTGCCAAGCCTTGACTTCCCTCCGTTCGCAAACGGTTGTCAATCTTTCTACTTGATACGCCAAACAAGATACCCAGTGAAGACTATATCCAACCAACCGCAGCTAGCCGATATTACAACTTTCTCTAAACCTTAGAGACTTACAACCAAAGTTTACAAGAAAAACAAGCTTTTGAAAGAAACTCCTAAAGAAGAGTTCTTTGACTTACATAAGCCACTATCAACCCACAAGATGATCAACTCACACTAACTCACAAGGGTATGAATCAGAGGATTGAAAGAAGGATTGGTGCACTCAAACTTGCACGATTTTGAAAAAGCTTTGTTTTTGCTAAACAAGAAATCAAAAATGCTTTCTTCAAAGCAAGAGTTTTTCTCTCAAGATTTGACAATGAAGAACAAGTGAATATCACACAATGGAACTTGGGATTTCGAAAATTAAAGCTCAAAAATGAGTTATGAAAATTTTGAAAGTTTGTAAGTTGTTCCAATTGTGAGAGAAAATGGGTCATTTATAGTTTTTTAGTTTTAACAGATTTAATCGATTAAATGACCTCTTAATCGATTAATGGTTTGAAATTTAGTTCATTTCTGTTGAACATAATCAATTAATGAAAGACATAATCGATTATAACTTCCAAGAACCAAAAACCCAGAGCTACTGGAACTCTATTTAATCAATTAAAAATTCCTCTTAATCGATTAACGGTTCTATGCAGTCAGAAAATATAAGTTTTCTTGTTTTAAGAAGTAACCCTCCAAAAAAGATACTTACTATGATGCATGATTTTCGTAGAAAATATAATTTTGATGCAACCTACTAAAATAGAATGATGACTCTCAAAAATGGATTTTTAGGCAATCTTACGAGAGAGTGAGACGATCATCATTTGGGTTACCTAACCTAGACTCAACACTAAGCAATCATCTTAGTACTTCTAGAAAAATTAAGAACCTTTCTAAAGATAGAGTCTTGGTCATGTTGGATGTTGATGCGTCCAGTCTTCAAGCTTTTCAAGTCGACTTTAAGTCGGCTTTGTCTTCATCGAAACACAGGCAAGAAACAGATGTTGCAATTTGACTAGTACTTGCAATTTCACTCTAGTCGTTTCTCCTCTTATCTCTTCTCCAAAAAGTATCCCAATTCTCACTTGGGACTTCTATTTTAGGTTTCAGACTTTCGTATTCCCGCTCGGACGAGAAGGGCTCGCCTGAGCGAGAAACCCAAGACTTTTCACATTTCCAGACACTCATGCTCTCACTTTAGCGACAACCCCTCGCTCAAGCGAGAATCACACAGATTGATCAGGTCTCTATCGCTTGAGCGACCACTTCCTCGCTTAGGCGAAGCTAACAGAAAACTTACACTAGAAAACCCTGAGACTCTCGCTTGGGTGAGACCCTCTCGCTCAAGCGACAATTTCCCAATAAAAATCCCCAAAAATCTAAGTTTTCTAATTATTCTGAAATTGAAATATGAGGTGTTACACTGTTGATATGACACCTTTAACAGCGTTGATTTGACAAGCGTTGTTAAAGATGCTATATCATTGTTTATGACATAACTTTTAAATCACTAATCATAATTGGACATATTATATATGTATTTGGGGTAGAAAAATTCATTATATCAAAAAAAATTCACTACATTAGAAAGGCGCAGCTTGAAATTAAAAAAAATATTTTTACTATTTCATTTTTATTTTACAATGTTTATAGTTAATGTGTTTTGATAATGTTATAGTAGCTGAAAAGTCACACATTTAACAACGTACTGTTAGATAGCACTGTTAAAAGTCATACATTTTTATTTTAGTAGGCGTGAATCTTTGCAGATTTAAAAAACAAAACCTCACACACAATAATCATTCATCTCTTACTCTTCTTCTCTTAGTTTTTGTCTTCAAGCAAGTTAATAGCTCACGTTTTCTTTATTGGAGCATAACGTGAATCATTATATTTGATTCACTTTTTCTCCTTGCATTTACATCTACGTTAACTGCTTATTTTATATTACTTGAAATGTCAATGTTGAATGTACGTGAAGTTGTTGCTGATTTACCAAACTTGCAATACCGATATGTATTTCTTGTATTTGGTTATTATTTTTCATCCATATTTTCTATGTAATTTTTTTATTTCATTCTTATTATATTGAATTTCACTGTATCTTTATGTCCTCTTATTTCTTCAATGAAGGGAGAGAAGAAAATCATGAATTTGTCCTCTACATCTTCATCACATTCGTCCTTTTCATTACTAGATATGGTTAACAAAGACATGTTCACGCAATAGTTTGATTTCATTCTTATTATATTCATGCTTCTTATGTGTTTTATAAAATGTCTGAAAGAGATTTTGCGTTATTTAATATGAGTGCGGTTAAATGAGTGTTGTTAAAGGTGAGATATCAACAACACTCGTGATGAGCACGGTTAAAAGTCATGTACATATATAACAACGTTTGTTGAAGGTGGCGCTGTTGTATATATGACATACAACAGCACCCACATAAGTGCTTTTAAATTTACCGTATACTACTACACTCACAAAGACAGCGCCCAAAAATGATGTTTTATCCCCAAAATTTTACGTTGTTGATTTACATATATGGCATAGTGCCCAAAACTTATTTCCCAATGAAATGATATGAAAGTGGCTCTGATACCAATTGTAGGAAATATCTTTAATATAGACTTCAGTGGGTGAAGAGTTTATATATACTTAAAGATACATAATAGATACTAAAAATGATGAACAATACTATCATCATGTATAGTCAACATCTTTCATGTCAAATCATAAAAAATAAATATAGAACTAGAATGGAAGCATACCTTAATGTATTCATTGAGAGTATTCATGAAGGGTGATGCTTTTTCAATTTCTTATTTCCTATTTTGCTCATCATAAAATATATAGAAATAAGATATTTGATATCTGCACAATAATTTTCATGATAATTATGTCTATAGCCATAAATCTTGCTTGAAGTAGACCATTTTAATTTGGCTAATAAAAAATAATGACACAAACACATTTAACTATTACATGTGTGACCCAAAATTTCTTACAGTCTCGTGACCAAATTATAAATAGTTTTTCAACCCGGAAACTGTTTGTGACTAAAAACTCAGGTAACACCTTTAGCGCCTCGTAACTCTTAAATACTGATTCTGATTATCAAAGTGAAACACAAAATAAAACCTATACAATTTATAGGTTCTGTATGTACATTTAAAAGTACACTTGGTGGTTTTATGAATTGCTTCTACGAATCCTAACGCAATGAGAGGTCATTTACCTAGCTGGAAAACCCTAAACTGAAACCAACGACTTCATTGTCACTTCACAGAATTACAACAGTAATCCAATCATTTATCATATTAAAGAAATATACCATATTTACCACAACTTTCATGCCACTTAAGGCCACCAATACCACAAGGGCAAGTCAACACCATAAAGGCGATTCAGTACCACGAAGGGCAAGTCAACACCATAAAGGCAATTCAATACCACGATGGACAAATCAATACCACTTAAGGTAATCCAATACCATGATGGGGAAGTCAATACTACTTAAGGCAATCCAATACCATGATGGGCAAGTCAACACCATTCAAGGCGACACAATACCACGATGGGCAAGTCAACACCATTCAAGGCGACACAATACCACGATGGGCAAGTCAACACCATTCAAGGTGACACAATACCACGATGGGCAAGTCAACAACATTCAAGGGGACAAAATACCACAATGGGCAAGTCAACACTATTCAAGGCGACACAATACTAGGATGGGCAAGTCAACACCATTCAAGGCGACACAATAACACATTTAACTATTACATGTGTGACCCAAAATTTCTTACAGTCTCGTGACCAAATTATAAATAGTTTTTCAACCCGGAAACTGTTTGTGACTAAAAACTCGGGTAACACCTTTAGCGCCCCACAACTCTTAAATACTGATTCTGATTATCAAAGTGAAACACAAAATAAAACCTATACAATTTATAGGATCTGTATGTACATTTAAAAGTACACTTTGTGGTTTTATGAATTGCTTCTACGAATCCTAACGACAATGAGAGGTCATTTACCTAGCTAGAAAACCCTAAACTGAAACCAACGACTTTAGGAAGACTTAGAATTCTAAGTCTCCTTGGATAAAACTGAAATATGTCAAGTGATAGTCTCATCTAAGTCATATTTATGTATGTCTTAAGCTATCGAATTTTGGTACTCATTCTTGAGCTAATTGAGACCTTTCGGGCCAATTCTGATCCTCTGAGCCAAATCTGCTCTATGAGTTTTTCATCATGCCTAGTCAAGACTCTAATTGTATCCAAATGTAATATTTGGATATGTTCATATGTTTAGAGGCCTATTATGACAACTTCATAATTATTTTCAATAAAATCAAAATATTAAAGTTAATCATTTAAGACTTATAAGAAGTTAATAGAATCGGGCAAGCTGCAACAAGAAGTTAATAGAATCAAGGAAGGTACAGGTATGGAGAGAAATATTTTCCTATATATATACACATAGAACTAATTCTAAATAAGGTTGTGTATGTCTAAGTGAGGTTCAAAATAGTGTTAGTCGAATACTACTATTGTGGCCATAAACTAGTGAGTGTTGAGACTTATGAGTTCGTCTAAAATGATTTAACAATGACACATCCTATAATAGTTGAAATTGTGAAGCATTGTTGTATAAATTTGGATTCAAAAAGGAAATTGGAAAAGAACTTCAATTTTTGGAAAAGTAGAAAAGTACGATGATATGAAAACCCTACTTTCGTCAATGGTTGGGAGATATCTTTTTTAGTGCAAATAGATACTTGAAGTTTTTACGAAAACAAATTTCCTTTCTAAAATGATAAATTTTAGATGATAAAAGACCGAATTTTGACATGTGGTGATTACCCAATAATTTTTGAATTTTTAAAGAACCAAATCCAAAGTTATGCCTATAAAAAGTATGGTATACCCATACGATTGTAGCGATTTATGAACGGTATAGTTTACTGGAAGATACAATGTTGGATATTTCCGATTAATCCTAATCGTATCCCTGAAACCGAATGATTAGGACATTGTTCCGAAACCAAATTTTTATGCCCATACATAAACCCTAATGGAACAATCCTAATCCAGACCGAAGAAAACCCCAATTGGTTTCATAGTGAAGAAGAAAACGCATACCTTGGTTAGCCATTCCGAATGCTCCGAGGTATGTGGGTTGTAGGATGTTCCGGTTGCTAGAGCCTGATGGTTTTCCGTTCGCTCCGCTAGAGGGGAATCCAGAGAGAACGAGAGTGCGCCTGATGTTCTTTTTCCAAAGTGAAACTGAGATTGGCTTTGCTTAGCTTACCTTATGCCTTTCTCTTTTCTATATATATGTTGGTTTTTGTGACTTAAGTCACATATCCTTATAAACCAATCCTTATAACATCAGTTACTCAATAAAACCCGTTGCTCTGCAACTGGGGACCATAACCCATAAAGGTAACATTAACGGTTACCACTTAAGTTGCAATATTCTAATTCATTAATATACCATTATGTCACAGGCATATCCAAATTATCCCGTCCATTAGTCCCGTCTCCGTATCGAACCACGGTGAACTTCGTCATATCAATCATGACTAATTCAACAATGATCACCAACTTTGACACAACCAAATGACATAGATACATCATGAAATGTGTAGCATGAAAATCACATGAATATGGTCTTTACATGTAAATTTTCAACTGGTCCTACTTTACTTTAGTGAGATCCTTAATTATAACCTAAAACCTTATTGTACAAAGCATAATGACAGAATAACAAACTGAATGATTAATCAACTGAAGTTTGAATACAAAGTATTCATCTATAATACTGAAATTCCATAAAACATAAAAGTGTATACACATTCTAACTCCCACTAAACCAAATGATCCTCACACTGTAGAACACCCATGTGAGCAGTATGCTCATGAAAGACCTTGGGTGTGATAGCTTTTGTAAGAGGATCCGCAATCATGGAGTTAGTACCTAAGTGTTCTATGGAAAGCTGTCCGCTTTGTACTTTCTCCTTAACAACTAGGAACTTTATGTCGATGTGTTTCGACTTTGCTGTACTCCTATTGTTATTGGAGAACAACACAGTTGACTTATTGTCACAGTATATCCTTAGTGGTCTTTCAATTCCATCCACATTCCGCAGCCCAGTGACAAAATTTCTCAACCATGTCGCCTGATGTGATGCCTCATAACATGCTATATATTCTGCTGCCATTGTGGATGAAGCCACAAGAGTTTGCTTGGCACTGCGCCAAGAAACTGCACCACCTGCTAACAGATATACATAGCCCGAAGTGGATCGTCTGCTATCTTGGCATCCCGCAAAATCGGAGACAGAATACCCAATGATCTCTAATTGGTCTGATCTCCTATATGTGAGCATATGGTCTTTTGTTCCCCTTAAGTACCTCATGACCCTTTTGGCTGCTTTCCAGTGATCCATTCCTGGATTACTCATATATCTGCCTAAAACCCCAACTATGAACGCTATATCCGGACGCGTACATACTTGAGCATACATTAGACTCCCTACAGCTGATGCATAAGGGATCTTTTGCATTTCCTGAATTTCCAGATTTCCTTTAGGGCACTGATTGAGACTAAATTTGTCTCCCTTAGTAACTGGAGTATCCATTGGTTTACAATTCTGCATGCGAAATCTTTTAAGTACCTTTTCTATATAGCTTTTCTGTGATAATCCAAGAATACCCCGAGATCTGTCTCGGTGTATCTGAATTCCTAATACAAAAGAAGCTTCACCAAGATCTTTCATTTCAAAATTACTGGAGAGAAATGACTTGGTTTCCAACAAGGTACCCACATCATTAGTGGCAAGCAGTATGTCATCCATATACAAGAGCAAGAAAATGTGCTTGCTCCCACTGAATTTGTGATACACACAATCCTCGACTGAATTCATCTCAAAACCAAAAGAGAGAATCACCTCATGAAATTTGTGGTACCACTGACGAGACGCCTGTTTTAGTCCATAGATAGATTTTGTCAATCTGCAAACCATATTCTTTGGGTCTCCCGACACAAAGTTTTCTGGTTGCACCATATAAATCTTTTCATCAATGTTTCCATTGAGAAAAGCTGTTTTGACATCCATCTAATGAAGCTCCAAATCATAATGAGCTACAAGAGCGAGGATTGTCCTAAGAGAGTCTTTCGATGATACTGGAGAGAAAGTCTCTTTATAGTCAATCCCTTCCTTTTGAGTAAAACCCTTAGCTACAAGACGTGCCTTATACCTTTCCACATTACCGTTAGAATCCCGCTTGGTCTTAAAAATCCATTTGCAACCAATGGGTTTCTTACCTTCTGGTAATGGGACAAGTTCCCAAACTTTATTGTCTTGCATGGATTTATACTCCTCTTTCATTGCTTCAATCCACTTTTCCGAATTGGAACTTTGGATGGCTTCTCGAACGTTTGAAGGATCGTTATCCATAACGCCATCACCCTCATGTTCCAGGAGAAAGCAAATGTAACCATCTGGAATTGCATTCCTCCTTTCTCGAGTGGATCTACGCAAAGCTATAGGCTCTTGCAACTCTTGTCCATGTTCTTGAGGAATTTGAGTTTGTCCTTCATGAATTACTAACTCATCTTGAGTAGGGAGAGTGTCTTGAAGAGGTTCCAAATTTGCTTCATCAGAAGCAACTATATGAATCGGATCTGGAATTGATACCGATTCTTCCTCTAAGATAAAGTTTCTTACCTTATCTTCCCCCTCAAACTCAATATCCTCAAAGAACGTGGTTGTACCCGTCTCAAATATGGATCTTAAATTTGGATCATAAAATTTATAGCCCCTTGATTTTTCAGAGTAACCAATAAAGTAGTTGCTCACTGTACGGGAGTCCAATTTCTTTTCATAAGGCCTATAAGGCCTTGCCTCAGCTGGACATCCTCACACATGAAAATGCTTAAGACTAGGCTTTCGCCCAGTCCAGAGCTCATAAGGTGTTTTGGCAGCCGCTTTAGTTGGTACTCTATTAAGAATATAAGCTGCAGTCTTAAGTGCCTCTCCCTAGAGTGACTCTGGTAAGGTAGAATGACAAATCATACTCCTTACCATATCCTTAAGAGTCCGGTTTCGTCTTTCAGACACACCATTCATGCTAGGCGATCCTGGCATAGTGTACTGTGGGACTATACCACATTCCTCTAGGTATTTGGCAAAAGGCCCTGGACGTTGTTCACCTGAACCGTCATATCTACCGTAGTATTCACCACCACGATCAGATCTGACGCACTTTATCCTTTTGTTGAGTTGATTTTCAACTTCAGCCTTAAAAGTTTTGAACACGTCCACTGATTGGGACTTTTTATGAATAAGAAAAATGTATGCATAACGAGAATAATCGTCTATGAATGATATGAAATAATGTTGACCATTCCAAGAAGCCGTAGGGAATGGCCCACATATGTCCGTATGTATCAATTCTAAGACGTCCGAAGCTCTATATGCACCAGTTTTTGATTGTTTGGTCTGTTTACCTTTTATGCATTTAACACAAACCTTATGGTTTGTGAAGTCAATGGAATCCAAGATTCCATCTGAAACAAGACGCTAAATTCTCTTTGGAGAAATGTGACCTAGGCGCTTGTGCCATAATGCACCTGAATTATTATTGTCAATTTTACGTTTAGTACCACGTGATTCCACATTCAAGGTTTCTCTATAATCAGCTACAATATTCAACATATAAAGGTTATCATTCATCATAAGAGTACCAGTTCCAACAATATTTGAATTTAAAGACAATTTAACCGAATTGTTTCCAAATGAACAATAATAACCAAATTTGTCCAAATAAGAAACAAAAATTAAGTTCCGTCTAAAAGACGGTACAACAAAGGTGTCTTTCAAATCCAAATATAAACCAGTACTTAATAATAACCTAAAATGTCCTATAGCTTCAACTTCTACCGATTTTCCATCACCAACTATCTTTCAACAAAATTAGGCTTTCGGTAGTTCAAGCAACCCTGTAATGAAACACTGATGTTAGAAGTTGAACCGGAGTCTAACCACCAAGTGTTACCAGGTACTGAAGTTAAATTGACCTCAGAACAGACCAAAGCAAGAAATGTACCTTTCTTAGCACGCCATGCGTGATACTTTTCACATTTCTTCTTTAAATGTCCAGATTCTTTGCAAAAGAAAAAACAGTAACCTGCTTCTGCTTCTTTTGCACTGGACCCTTTGCAGCTTCATTCTTGGGCTCCATAGTTATTTTTCTTTTTGCCCTTGTCTTTAGAGGTAGTAACAAAATGGGCACTTTCTGTCCTCTCTTGCTTCATCCTTTCCTCTTCTTGCACACAAAATGAAATGAGCTCATTAAGAGACCATTTCTCCTTTTGACAGTTATAAGAAATCTTAAACTGACTGAATTGTGCAGGAAGAGAAATTATAACCAGATGGATGAGCAAGTCTTCCGACATCTCAAGCTTAAGAGCCTTCAGCTTTGAGACAATGTTGGACATTCCCATAATGTGTTCCCTTATATTTCCCTTGCCTTGATACCTAATGGAAATCAAGTTCTGTAACAGAGTACTTGCTTCCGCCTTATCGCTTTTTGCAAAGCGCTTTTCTATCTCAGCAAGGAAAATTTTGGCACTTGTCGTCTTATCAAAGACAGTACCCCTAAAGACTTCTGGAATGTCGCGCTTAATGATCATGAGACACATGCGATTGGAGCGCTCCCACTTCTCATAATCCTTCCTCTCTTCAGAGGTACTGGATTCCAAAGGAGGAGGTGGTTGCTCTACCCTTAATGCATAGTCCAGATCCATGCAGCCAAGAACAATTTCCATGTTCTCTTTCCAGTCCTCAAAATTTGTTCCATTGAGGACCGGAACCGAATTCAGATTTGCAGATATAGAAGCAATGGTTGGTGCTAAATAGAAAAAAAGACAATATTTTGAAACATGCTCACAACTCAAAATCATCAATATGCTATAAACAATGGTATGTCCCAATCAAGATACCTAGCGCACCATTAATATCAAGTCTTTGGATAGTAATATTAACTGCAAGTGGTACTCTTATTGCAATGATCAACATTGATAATAAGACATCTCAACTGACGAACCCCTCTTTGGATTGATTCATCAGTCACATGTATAAAACTGAATAATTATCACATGTTTATCATTGCCAGTGTGCATGATCTTCGGCCAAACATTAACTTTCCTTAGGGCCAGCTAATATCCGCATGAATAACCACACACACCAACATCTAATATTGCTTATGAGTTATATCCATGAAAGAGGTCACTTGGGCGACATTCCACTTCAATTCGCTCACTTGAAATAACAGACAACTCAGCGGGTAACCATATCATAACCATGTTTAATGCATAAAGATACCAAAGCCCCAAAATTTACTTGAAAAAAGACCCCAAAAAGTGTCACTGAATCTCGCTTGAGCGAGGGGGGTCTCACCTGAGCGCCAGGGGTCTCGCTTGAGCGAGAGGGGTCTCGCTTGAGCGAGAGGGGTCTCGCTTGAGCGAGAACCCAATCATTTTTGTCGTAGCTACTGCCTCAATGTCGCTTGAGTGAGAGGAGTCTCGCTTGAGCGAGAACCAAACGTTTTTTGACGTAGCTACTGCCTCAACGTCGCTTGAGCGACAGGTGTCTCGCTTGAGCGAGAACCCTTCGTCTACCCGAGGGTTTTGACGAAGATGGAGGTTCTCCATCGGGTTTTTTTCGCAAAATTCACCCCAAAACAGCCAAAAAATTGCATTATGATTGCTATTGTTTCAAAATAATGTTATAGCAATCATCAATTTTGCAAAACAAAACTCAATTTGGGGAAAACATGAACAACATCATACAAAACCCAAATTTCACATATGAACCAAATTGGGGTGGCTCTGATACCACTTGTTGGATATTTCCGATTAATCCTAATCGTATCCCCGAAACCGAATGATTAGGACATTGTTCCTAAACCAAATGTTTATGCCCATACATAAACCCTAATGGAACAATCCTAATCCAGACCGAAGAAAACCCCAATTGGTTTCATAGTGAAGAAGAAAACGCATACCTTAGTTAGCCATTCCGAATGCTCTGAGGTATGTGGGTTGTAGGATGTTCCGGTTGCTAGAGCCTGATGGTTTTCCGTTCGCTCCGCTAGAGGGGAATCCAGAGGGAACGAGAGTGCTCCTGATGTTCTTTTTCCAAAGTGAAACTGAGATTGGCTTTGCTTAGCTTACCTTATGTCTTTCTCTTTTCTATATATATGTTGGTTTTTGTGACTTAAGTCACATATCCTTATAAACCAATCCTTATAACATCAGTTACTCAATAAAACCCGTTGCTCTGCAACTAGGGACCATAACCCATAAAGGTAACATTAACGGTTACCACTTAAGTTGCAATATTCTAATTCAGTCCCTTCATCAAACTAGAAATTGCCCGAAGGTATTTACACTCATAATATTTCATGACACATATGCCCTTAGCCACCAAATTAATCCATAAGACCATTTTATATATATTGGCTAAATACGTAATGGCTATAACACAATTATAGAATTATATTTGTGACCCATAAATTGTTAGAAATTCCAACATACAATACTTGTGATTGTGTTGAGAACCCAAAAGGGTACCCAGTTTGTATGACTTTTCTAAGGTGAAACTATTGGTAAAGATTGATCTGTTAATGGAATGGGCAGCTCCTCTAAACTGACGGAACTCTTTGCGATAACTGTAGTGAACTCTGACAACCCCTTGAAGATATCGTGTTCAGGGTGATATGGTGGGCAAGACATTATATTCATCCTCTCTTCTTCCTATGAACAACATGCACTAGTCAGTCTCGACCTGTGTCAGTACAATTGTTGTTATTAATGCATTTGGGCATACTAGGAGTTAACTCTGCATGAATTCATCTTGAAGATTAGTCGAGTTAAAGGAAAAGAACGAGTGATGCATCCATCATGACATCATCATGCGTTAAAATAATTATGATAAATATGCGAATTTGCAAATCTTTGTACGATGATTTTCTATATTTATGTTATGTTGATATATATATATATAAGTAGGTAGTTACTCTCCAACCCATCATTAAAGGTATTGATGGGCTCCAGGGCTCCCTTCGTAGATCCTTCGTATGTGATAGAGATAGTGCCTCTCCATTGCGAAGATGTTGAGGTTGGTCGGTATCAAGTGGTGTTTCGGGGAGACATAGATATATTGAGCACACATCCATATTGGTTTAGAGTACCACTCCCCTGCCGCTCTACCGTCCAGTGGTATACGTTATGCACATTCCAGATGGTTTAGAGCACCCACTCCTATTAGGTATGTTCCTCCGCATGCCACTCCTCTTGGTTTTCCTTCTGGTTCCTCTCATCATTAAAGCCTTAGGGCTTGGCCATTACGAGACGTCCCAATATCTTCGATAAGACGCCCCACTTAGAGACCATTGGTAGTCTATGGGAGTTATCCTCAAACGACTCAAGGGGTTTCGACATGTCATTGTTGTTGGTGTCTTTCTTCCTCAGAGAGTCACTCGGGTTCATCCACCCCCACCATGAGGGGAATTCTGGAGTACGCTCTAGGATCTCCTTCTAGATGGAGTCATAGTGACAGGGCTGATATCTACGACCCAGGAAACATGGTCCGATTATCTCTTTCATCAGAGTACTCCTCCTCACCCTTCGAGCCTACTATTGGCAATGGCATGATATACATTTCCAGTGACGAGGACAAGCCAAAAGAATGCTTAGAGGAGCTTAGTGCAGGAGGGTAGTAGTGTGAGGAGGTGAGACCGATACGATAGTAGTCTGTGTATGCATAACGTTACCATATAATATTTTGGCAGTTATGAATAGTTCCATGTACGCCTAGTTGTAGGGATGCTCTGTTACTTATATGTATAAAACTACTATATCATGAGAGACGTGTATTTACTTGTGATGAATCTATGTATATGGTGACTCATAATATACTTTTGGGACTATGTATCTAGAGGTGATGTTGAGAGACTAAGCTAATGCCACCAGCTACGTGATTGTGTTGTTATAAATATATCTATTTGTGACATGCCTATGTTATATAAAAAAACTACGTACTATTTTCAATAACCAACCTGTAATTTACCAAGATCGTGGTCAACATTCTTGTATATAATACGCTAGGAATGATGTAACACATTAGTGGTATCTGAGCAATTGGTCTTGTTAGAATGTGAATTGGTCTCACATACTTTTAGTTGTGTGTCTCTAACTGTATTTCATATAGAACGCATGTTGAGAGTATGGCAAGAAGAAATGAACCTACCACTCAGGAATTGTTGAATCGAATAGCGATGATTATCGAGAGTATGAGCGCAACAAAAAATCAAACTACCACCAAGTATCAATGGCTACAGAGATTTTTGAAGTACACGCCACCTAAATTTGAAGGAGGATTTAACCCGGACGGTGCATACCGGTGGCTTCAGGACATTGAGAAGTCTTCAGAATCATGTAGAGCACTGAAGCTCAAAAGGTAATTTTGGCTCCTCATGTGTTGGTAGGAGAGGTCGAACACTGATGGAATTATATCAAGTTGCAAATGGAGATGGAACAAAAGGAAATTACGTGGACGACCTTCCAGGAGAAATTCCTTCAAAAATTATTTCCCGAAGACGTTCGCCAAAGGAAAGAGGTAGAATTCCTAGAACTCAGACAAGGAAACATGAAAGTTGGCGAATTCCTATCCCTATCTCGTATCGATAGACTTACCCGCTAACGGGTCATACTTAATAGGTTAACACAAGTTGTAATCGATTAACACAAGTTGTAATCGATTAACTGTGTTGAGAAGTATTTTCTTTGATGCATGGTGAACCTTCTACATGATGTGTATATGCATGATACATGATTTTGAAGATATGAATGATAAATTCAGTTTGATGCACTAAAATCATGTTACCGTATGCAAATGCATGAGCATGTCAATCATATATGAATGTATGCAAGTCTCATTTTAGTTAGATTCAATTTTAGACTTTGTGAGATTTCCATTCTAGGTTTACCTAGCCTAGACTCTACCTAATAAATCATATTAAGACTCTAAAAATATAAAAACTTAGCCTAAGTCTACTTGATTGAACTTGAGCCTTGACCTTGTTGTTTGTTGAGTTGTACGTGTCTTCAAGCTTGCCTATGGACATTGTTTAAACCTTGTCTTATCATTGTCTTCATCAAAACAATATAATGATGCATGTTTCATTATCTATCTCCTCAATGTGATGATGTATGCTTGCATTCTCAACTCTGCACCAATGTTCACCACCAACCACCCTATTCCTGACTCACCTAGCTGAACCATGGATCTTCCTTGGAAAGCCTCAACCGCTTCCACCATTGTCTTCTCCAACAATCATAGTTCAAAAAGAACTATCATACTCCACCATAAGGAGTATACCCATAACACACCTTGCGTCTAAGCCAACCAATGCTCGTATCACACCCTTGCATCTAAGCCAATGCCCATGTCCATGTCACACTCTCCATATTTACCAATGTCTATATTACACCTTGCATCCAAGCCAATACTCTTGTTACACCCTCATCATGACGCCACATACACGACATAAGGATATTCCACTTATCGTATCAAATGTGATTGCCTTCACCAACATCTAGAGAGATATTGACAACACTCATCTTAGAGCCTAACTAAACATCTAAGTCTATATCTCTACTTTGGTCCTAATCCAATACATGAATTTCTGGAATTCTGGATTCAATACATTTGTGGTCCCCACTGCAATCCCGCCATGTTTCCTTCTCCTTCAACTCATATGATTTATTCTCACATATGGCTTTGATATACCTTGTCCAACCAACACGTTTTACACTATCCTTTACCATAATCTGATGTCTTGGCTAAGATACATCTACCAATTGGATTTGATACTAACTATTGATGCAAATGATGTGATCGTTGCGTTGACCACAAGCAATCAAATAAATGGCATAAGAATAAACATAAGGGAAGAAGACAATAAAATTTGATAATGAGATTCAACCAATTATACTTACTTCCACAGGAGCACAGAGAAGCTACTAAAATATTATTAGAAAATAAATATTACAAGTTCTAGCATGCTCATGAGCTCAATTGTCCATGAGGTGTTTCAATTGATGCTTATAATGAGTGCATATTATAACAAGAGAAATGAGTACAATATAACATTATTTGCTAATCTCTAATTCAATACTAGACAATATAGGATTTTATATAATAGTATATTTCAATCATCATAACAACAATAAAGTAAATACTATCATGTTTTTTTAAAATTGAAATGCATTTGTTATTAAAACCTATTTAACTTGTTTCATAACCAAAAGTTAGAAACTAATATCTGATTTTGGTGGGAAAAGAGATAATTAGGAAACCTCGTGCATCGCGTGTCCTACGCAGTTGTGCATCTCACAGTTTCTTACATGTCAATAATTTCTTACTTGACCCCGAGCCTTCTCTTCCGCAAACTCATAACCAAGTAGATAGTTACGGGATTGGATCCCAATTAGTTCGACAAGCAACCATACACCCAAAAAAAAAATCCCAAAATATTAGAATATTTGATACATTTGTTATTCAGACAAGTCGTCACACATCCCGAAAGTAAATACCAAAATATGATAATACTCTTTCTAGATTCCTTGGACAAAAGAAAAATTAATCTCTCACCTCACATTTCAATTTACAAGCTTAGCTTCTAAAACCATAAGCTTCATCACTTCACTTAATTCTCTTCAAACTTCTCCCAACTATAGCCATAACAATGCTTCCACTGCAATTCACCACCCATCCTCACCCTCCATCATCATCATCATCATCATCATTACACATCACCAACCCCAACTCTTGTTCCTTTTGTCCCACGCCTCGCTCTCTGTTCAGCACATATATCAACAGTAACCACCACCGTCTTCATAGACGCAATGCAGGAATGATCGCCGTTAGAATTTTCGCAATGTCCGGTAACTCATCCTCTGCATTCAAAATGAACCTCAATGAGTACCTTGTCACTCTCGACAAACCCCTTGGCATCCGATTCGCTCTCACGGTTGATGGCAAAATCATCGTCCATTCTCTCACCAAAGGGGTACGTGTCGTAAGTTAATCGAAGCAAATTTTGTTCCCAAATTAAAGTGATGAAGTAACCCATTGGTACCACTGATTTGATTAAATTGGTTAAGATTTGTATGTGATTTAGCTAATCAAAAGTAGAGTATAATATTTATGTATTATCATAGTAAAGATTTATGCTGAATGATGACATAATCCAGGATTCATTTGTATTACTTTTTTGAAGAGTCATGCAACGACTATATAAGATTTATACAATGTCAGTGTGTAAATTTATTTCTTATCAAAGTAAATGCTTACACATGCTTTATAATTTTCTGCTCGCCACAATTGACCGAAAATTCGAAGAAAAGCTAAAGAACTGATCAAAGGCTTAAAAGTTAAAAGACTCCAGAAATCAAGGCTGTAGTGTGATTAATTAACTTATTGAACCGGACATGCTAAATGATATGAAAGATAACACATTATGTGTCACACTGTCACATAAGCAGTTAATTGACTTCTAAAGTCAGGTATTATGAAGTCGAGACTTTTCAGAAAAATCTCTTTAACCAACACAGTTTGGGTCTAGGAAGAATGTTGATTAACTTATAATCCCGTTATTGCCAAATACACACCTAATTCACTGAAAGTTGTTTCAAAATATTTTAGTACATCCATTTTTTTCCTGATGTTTACTGATTGTTGTGTAATTATAGGGTAATGCAGAGAGATCGAGGATAATTATGGTGGGTGACACGTTGAAGAAAGCTGGAGACTCATCTCAGAACAGTCTTGTCGAGATTAAAGACGTTGGAGATACAAAGTATGAGTTATGATTTTGCTTCAGGGTATGTTTGGATAGAGGGGTTTGGAGTAACAGATGGATTTTTACTTCCAAATTTAGAAGATTATCAAATATTTGTAAAAATAATAAAAAGTGATGAAAAGGCCACATAGTATTAAATTTTAAAATTACAAATGAGAGAATGTTAACTTAGAGTGAAAAGTTCCCACCAATGCTTGTTGGTATGAGTTGCAAGGAGTTCGGTTCCATTTAAGTAAAATCTTTTTTGAGTCTTGTGAATGAAAAAATAGGCACCCAGAGAATTTTGCTCTCTTAAGTCTTAACTAGGTCTGCAAAATTTCCCCCCTTTTACATTTTCCTCCAAACTCCTCCATCCAAATATAGCTTATTACTAAACATGTTGACATTGCAATGCTATTGTCATTTGTGAAAGGAATTGGTATATGTAAATCATATCGAGCAAGCATTGTTTTTTATTTTGTTTTCATAGAGACTGCATTCTAGTCTTATGTTTCCGTATTATTGACTGGTTTAGTTAATTTGATATTTCCTGATGGCTAATTGTTTTCTAGGGAGTCTAGTGGCATCTAATTCATTCCTTCTTGGGTTTTCACTTTTCAGCTTGTTAAATTCTTAAATTATGCACTTTGCTATGTTGGCAGTGAAGTTGTGTTTGGTGTTTCCCTTGTGTTAAAACAAGCACGGGATAGAAGCAGAAACAAGTTGGCTGCTCTCACCTAGTTTCCACTATTTCATATTGCCCATGATAATGCTACTATTATTCTGCGGTAGCTCAGACTAAGCTTGATGTTTGATTTCACCAAAGTAGGAAAAATTCTGATTGGTTGTTGTTTATGTATCATATTCTTAATGTAAAATTGCTGCTGTGTTGAACTTGATGTGTTTCTTATAATTGATTAACTTTATGTTTGAACATTTTTTAAAAGATAAAAATGTTAACCATGTCTGAACTCTGAACATGGTATACATGGTATTACTGCATCTTTTTACCTTCTTTTGTCTACTACATGTATCACTCATCAGTTCTATGATACCTTAAAAACATGCAGATTCACCATTTCTTTTATTATCAATTCATTATAATCTATTCTGTTCATTGGTGTTTTGTTTTAATTTTTTTCAGTCTTTTAATATTTCTTCAGGGAAGTACTAAAGGAGCAAACGAGTTCTTTTAGCTTGATTCTTGAGAGGCCCACATCTCCTTTTCCCATTCAACTATTGCATACGATGAATGATCAAGAAATATTGTTTAATATAGGCCGAGTTCCTATCGTAACCTGGAATAAGACACTTTTGGCATCAAGTTTTCAGTCATCTAGTGAGAGCTCTGGGAATTCTGGATTTTTAATGTTCAACTCAAAGTTTCTTAAATCAAAGGGAAGTCAGTTATTGATATATCAAAATGGACATGCCATCACCCATGGTGAGAGAAACTTCTTTACTGAGAACATGCCTCGACTTGTTTGTATTTTTACTGAAGAAGCGTGTGGAGATGGAGACTGGTCTCATGGAAGTTTTCCGATTGAGGAATATATTCAAGCTCTCAATCGTTCCAAGGATGAGATGTACTATAATCACTCCCTTGGTATGCGCTATAGTAAGGTATGCAGTTTATTGTGTTTTGTAATGTGATGTCTAATTTCTTGTTTATAACAATATTAATAAAATATTGCTATCTTCTATGTCCTTAGGTTACTGAGCAAATATATGTCGGATCCTGTATACAAACAGAAGATGATGTGGAAACCTTGTCAAAAGTTGAGGTAAGGATGTTGTCACCTTAGATCCAAGAAAGCCTCCCTAATTTCAATTTTATGCATTACATGTCAATATTTCAAATGACTGACTTAGTACAAGCTTCCATTACAAACTTGAATATGCCAAAGGAAAACTTATTTTGGTTTTTTAAACACATAGGATCAAAATCTGAGAGTGTTCGGGAGATAGAAATGGAAATTTTACTTTGTAGGAATCAATCAGAATATAACTACATGGAGTCATGGACTCTCACTTTATATATAACAAATACCAGGACTTACCTACATAATTACTACCTAATCACTAACTAATTGCAATAATTTCAACTCTCAATTGAAATACATGATATGAAGTAACTTTAACTGGCATCCTGTGATCATCACTTAGTTTGGCTAGATATGGAATCTTCTGGAGCAACTATGCCGAAGCTTCTATAACATGTTCAATTTGGTTCAGTAGCAGGACTAAACACACCGACAAGCTGGATTGTATATGTCCAACAGACCAAACTGGTTAAGAAGTGGTGAAAACTGGAAAGGACCTCGGGTAGTGACTTGGTGAAAGTATCAGCAGCAGTAAGTTGATTAGATCAGATTGGATTTTATCTCTAACTGTGCGACAGTCCATCTTAGATTGTGTTTCGCAATGTTTGAGAATCAAATCTAATCTTATTGGCCCTGTTCTAGTTCATGCTTCTTCTCGGTTGTTTGTCATGTCATTCTTTTCCCACTAATTGATTATATCTTCCTGTTGACGACCATTCTGGTGACCATTTTGATGATAGCTTATCTTTATTATGACTCACATTAGACAAACTTTATCATCTGAGAAAGATACTCTGGCCTTGGCTTTGTCCAAGATGCACTGACCCTCTTTGTGCTAGATGCTCCGGCCAATAGTCATCTGATATGTGATTCTCTTTGGTACGGGTGTGGGTACGTAGAATGCGGTACGTTACCCTGTCAAATACCGATACGCTAGGAGTATATTCAATAGGATTTCTATAGCTTTCTACACAATCGTTTCTAGTACTGCTTCTTATTGGTTTGAATCAACTTTTGTTTCTATCCAAGCAAAAAAATTCTTTCTTATTTGTTGTAACTCATTCATGTAAGTGAGTGTAAATTACCAATATTTCTTATTTTCTTTTTCTTAAACTGTAGGTAAAAATCTGATTCGTTCCTTAAAAGGAACCAGTTTACAAAAGAACCATGAATTGGTACGAGAAAACCAATTCGCGGTTCTCTACCAAAATGAGAGAATTGTATTCCGATACTCCGGCCTGGGTTTTTCTACAGTTGCATTGGTCCCATCTTTGTCCTAGATATAAGGGGATGTTTTACTATAAGTCTCGCAATATAATATTGGACTGAATGTTGGGTAGTAAAATGCCAACATCAGAATAAATTTCATGTTTTAAAGATGGACACACTAGTCAATATAGGATTAGAAATAAATGCATTAGGGAGAAAGTTCGACTAGCTCATGTTATAAAAAAGATGATAGAATCGTGCCTTAGGTGGTTTGGACATATGTGGAAGAGGCCGGTAAAGCCCCAATGAGGAGAGTAAATTAAATGGAGGTTGGTCCAATTCCTAGAGGAAGAGGGAGAGCAAGAGGGAGAGCAAGAGGGAGAGCAAGAGGGAGAGCAAGAAAACCCATTGTCGAAATGATTAGGAAAGATTTAGAGATTATGTTTTCTTAATGAACATTATTTATGATAGAGCATTATGGCATCACTTGGTCCATGTAAACAACCTCCCCTTGTGGGATTAAGGCTTAGTTGTTTTTTGTAATAATATCAAATCTTCCATAAATTGTAACCTCTTTATTATAATAACTGTTTTATTCAGTTTACTTTCCATATCAAGCCTTTTAAGCATTATATCTTTCAGTTATTATAGTTGATTTTTTATGGTACAGGGAGTTACTGCTGTTCTGAATTTCCAGAATGGAACTGAAGCTGAAAATTGGGGAATTGATGTTAAATCAATTAATGACTCATGTCAAAGAAATAATATTCTTATGATCAACTATCCTATACGGTAATATAGGGTCCAAAGCATATCAATTTAATTTGTAATGATAATTTCTGTCACTTCCATAATATCTTTTCTTCTGGTACTTTTATCAGGACTTTCACCCGTGTATGTCAATAATAACCATATGAATGAGAAATTGTAGGTTTTAAGTCAGTCACGTGATCCTGGTCCTAAATTATAAGAATATTTTAATAAGGAAGTGGGAGCAGGAGTTCTGGACACCATAAGTTTTTTTATTCATCTCAGATTTTGATTTCTACTTTTAATTAAGTTCAAGTATGTTTTCAGGGATGGGGATTCATATGATATGAGAAAGAAGCTCCCATTTTGTGTCGGGCTTTTATTACGGTTGCTGAGGAAGAACCTTCGCGTTTTTGTTACTTGCACTTCTGGATTTGATCGGTCTCCTGCTTGTGTGATTGCATACCTGCATTGGATGACAGATGTTTCCCTTCACGCCGCTTATACTTGGGTCACTGGGATGCACACATGCAGGCCGGACAGGTTCATCTTGCTAAACATTAAACACCTTTGCATCATATGTTGACTTTACTTAGTTTTTTTTGCGAAAGAGTGCATGCAATATAATCCTGTAAAAGAATTTACTTAAGTTATGCAATTTATGAAATGAGGTTTAACTATAGTTAAAATTCTTTGAGTTTCAGTGAAATGTTGGCTATCCAGCGAGTTAGTTGATAAACATATCCTTATCCACTTCTTTTATTAAAATATATTTATGCTATTGTTAGTGAATTTTTGTTGAGGTATCTCAGTATATCTTTCTCATTTTCTAATGGTCTTTTTCTCACAGTCATTCTTAGTTAGAGAATCAAATGGTGTGGCAAGTGGATACCTGAAGATAGAGTGAGTTATTAATGTTGAAATGGTCAGCGAGTTCGGTTTATCGGCAAAAAAAAGAATATACTGAAGTACTGTCTTTCATGGTCACCACATCTGCCGCCATAGTGGAGGATATTATAGGTTGTAGATTATTTGGGAAGATAGTATTTGAAAATCTTGAGGTTGCCTTAGGAATAACAAAGCTAAACTTTTATGCTCAATCTCACATGATCAAATTCTTGGACCTTGTAGTTTGTTTTGTAAGTAGGGTTTTTAAAATATCTTGTTACTCTCCAATCTCCATCATCTTCTGCCATGAATGTTTGCAAGTATGTTTTGTCTGCCTGCTGTTTAGAAATGCATTTTGGGTTTCTCTATATTGCAATGGAAGGACTACTCATTATTACAAATTTCAAAGAGAAAAGAGAATGGAATTCAATTTGTATATTCTGAATAGTTTGTATATTCCGTTGACAAAACGTTGATTTATGAATCTTTCCTAATCGTGTTTAGTATTAAACAAAAGGAAAAAATCCCGAGAACCTAGAATTTAACAGAAATTGCTTATTCGGTTTCGGTTTTATGTCACAAAAAGTTATGCTCCTGCATTTACTGTATACACTTGGCAATTATTCACTTTCTCACTTATAAAAGCATATGATGGAGACATAACGGCAGACCGGCAATTGCTTGGGCTACATGGGATCTTATAGCTATGGTTGAAACGGGCAAACACGATGGACCTCCCACACATGCCGTCACGTTTGTGTGGAACGGTCACGAGGTATCAACAGTCAGCTATAACTCCATTACAGCTTTGTGGCTAATTATCCTTTTATTAAAAGGACTAGGACATTAGATCTGCTTTTTTATTTAGTCAGATTGATCACAATTTCAAGTTTTTGATGGTTCTTCATATCAGTTGTTTCTGTTTATACATTTCAGGGAGAGGATGTAACTTTGGTGGGAGACTTTACTGGAAACTGGAAAGATCCACTCAGAGTAATGCACCAAGGTGGATCAAGACATGAAGTAGAAGTTAAACTTCCACAAGGAAAGTATGTGTGCTACTTTTGTTATAATTCAACGAATTCAATGTCTAAATCTTTTCTTTTACCCAGCTCGATGGCTTAATTAACTAAAAATTCCTAGATGTCATTCTCCATTATCCTAACTGCTGGAAAACATGGTAGAGGAGGGAAATTAGTGAAATAACAAATTGATATTTTACTGAATGTTGGAAGCTGTGGAAAATAGGCTGATATGTGGCTTGTGTAGAACAATGAAGATAACTAACTTATACTCAACTTTCTTTTTTACCATTGGATTTTTTAAGAAGCATCAAATGCCTGCCAATACAAAAATCAAGTAACTTACTGTGTAACATGGTTTCCTCCATTGTCCAAGAAACTTTAGCACATGAATGTGACATTACTTCACTTTTTGCCTTCAGGTACTACTACAAATTTGTTGTTAATGGACAATGGAAGCATTCAACCGCTTCACCAGCAGAAAGGGACGACAGCGGAAATGTTAACAATATAATTGTGATTGGTGAAACTGCCAGCGTTCGGCCTTTTGGACAGCATCAGCAGAAAGTATGTACACTATCAATATATGCTTTTTCATTTTGATTTATCTACTTATAAGGCCATATCATATTACTCCTTTTGATGGCTCAGCACACCATGTAGCATGTTGACAATATCTTGTTTTACTCAGTGCTTTTACTTATTCTTGTTAATAATTGGTGGTTATCATGATAATGATAATCTGTATTTTAAACCGTGATTACGTCATGATTTTAGCACTCATAATATATTAAGTATGTTTCTTAAAATTGTCTTTTCTCACAGTAAGTTTAATGCTTATCAATTAATCACTGCTTGATTTTTGTTGTTTTAGGATGCCAACATTGTCAAGGTGATTGAGAGGCTTTTGAACGAAAAAGAGCGGTTTATGTTGGCAAAAGCAGCTCGCTGTATTGCTTTTTCTGTATGTCCTATCAGATTAGCCCCCAAATAGTTGCATATACAAAATTTGAAATTTCATGCTATACAGAACACACCTGTAACATACTGTGGATACTAAAAACACTGTGACAGTTGTTAAGGCTAGCAAGAGTAGTCATACCCTGCTGTTTATCCTATTCAACTTCTGTAATAAATGAGATTAGTGTTGTGTATTATATAACATCCCTCATGTCACTCTCTCTGTTAGATATATGAATAGATATAGTATGTATTTGTACATGTGTGTGTTAATATGTTTTTTTGGTATTGATGATAAGATGTATATATAATATCTATATCTAGAATAAGGATTATTTAAGTAAGAATTAGCTTACTTGAAAAATAACAAGGAACATATATATAGAAATTAGTTGAGAGGTGTAAAAATATGGAATTTCATTAGGGGAACTTTATAAATTAGTTCTTAATATAGAATTAAGCTCATAAATAAGTTTAGATTAAGGAAAATAGGTCAATTTGGTTTTAAATACTAAATTGTCCAAGTTATAAAGTTTTTCCATTATCGGGTAAGTCTATCGTTATGAGAGTCCAACTAAAATGGTCTGATTAGCAAACTTTGGCTCAACCGATGTAGCAAACTTTGTCTCAAGCGATGTAGCAAACTTTGCCTCAAGCGATGTAGCAAACTTTGGCTCAAGTTATGTAGCGAAAATGAATTTAAAAATGGTTTACTAACCCCTTTAAAATGTGGATTATCTTATAATGATATTTATTGAATTAATGACTTACTCATTTGTATGTTGTGTGTATTTGCAGTTGATAATCCCATTGTAGGTAAACATGATAGTTGAGGATGTTTGGTTTGATGCTTTAGGAGCTTAAAACTTGGATTCCCTTATTTTGGCATTTTGTATTATGACTAATTGAATGCTACTTGGATAATTGTAATTTTGGATGTTTGTAACTTCGGATATTCATAGCTATGGGTATTTTGGAAACCCATAGCAAATTGTATGCGGTAGTTACCGGGAGATATTTATATGAATTATGTTTTCTGAAATTGAGGGTAGTCATGGCATGAAATTGAAATTGTATTATTAGAGTTATTAGATGATTAAAGAATGGATGATTTAAAAGGTTAAATGAAATATATGTATGATGTAACATGAGAATCAAGGATAAGGATTAAAATAAATAAAAAATTTCAAGTGTAGAATTTGGGTCCTTACAGTATTTGGAGAGCGACAAAAGTGATAAGGCGATAAAAGTAAGTTCTCTGTGCTTACTCCAAGGGACAAGGACTATGTATATGGTGACAACAACAAGGGGAAAATACTTGGAGTTGGTAGAATTGGCAAGCCACCCTCAACAACCATAGAAGGTGTGCTATATGTTGAAGGACTCAAGCACAACCTACTAAGCATAAGTCAATTATGTGACAAATGCTTCCATGTGGTGTTCTACCCGGATAAATGCATCATCGAAAGTAAGGATTCTCAAAAGTCTAAACTCATTGGTAAGAGGATAAATAACATATATATGATTGACATAGATTCATCTTTACCAATAACATGTTTAGTTGTTAATGATAATCATGATGCATGGCTTTGGTCGAGGGTTGGTTGAATTTGGCAGGAGGAACCCCAGTCAGTTTCAAGGTGGGTTTGTTCCTGATGCTGCCATAGAGTGGGTTCAGGAACTGGAGAGGATTTTCAAGGCCATGAGCTGTTCTGATGCTCAGAAGTTGGCATATGCCACCTATATGTTAGTGAAGGAGGCCGAGAACTGGTGGGAATTCGTTTGGCGCCAAATGTAGGCTGAAGGGCAGGTGATTCTCTAGTGCACGTTCAAGGAGAAATTCCTTCGGAAGTATTTTCCTTCTGAACTAAGGATGCAGAAAGAGATGGAGTTTTTGAGGCTGGAACAGGGTAACCTGTTGGTGGGAGAATATGCGGCCAAGTTTGAAGAGTTAGCCCGATTTTGCCCTTACTCTGTATTAGAGGCGGACGGAAGGTCCAAGTTTTCGAAGTTTGAATCGGGTTTGAAGCCCAAGCTGAAAATGATGCTTAGGCATCAAGAGATCTTTGACTTTTCTACATTGGTCAACAAGTGTAGAATGGTTGAGGATGATATGAGGGCAGATGAAGGGATGGTGCCAAAATCACTTCCTCCCAAGAACTTTGGGCCTCAAAGAAATTTTATACACGGGAAGGGCAAGGGTAAGGCGTTTCAGGAGGAACGAAAGCCTTACTCTTCACCCATGGGCAGCCGAGGGTATACTCCGCATGGGTCAAGAGCTCATGTCAATGCTGGAGGGTTGCAGCCAAACTCTCCATCCTTGTGTAACAAATGCGGCCGAATGCATGTTGGTGATTCGTACCTCGAGACAACACTTAGCTGCTTTTACTGCAAGGAGAGTGGGCATATCAAGAGGTATTGTCCTAAATTACGGAAAAGTGTGAATGTTGTGAGGGCAAAACGACCTCGATCCACTGGCAGTGTGTTTACCATGAGTGGAGCAGAGGCATCAGTTGTGGATGGCCTGATCAAAGGTAATTGTATGGTGGCAGGTATTCCCCTTTTAGTGTTGTTTGATTCGGGAGCGACACACTCCTTTATATCTATTGAATGCGTGGATAGACTGAAATTTCAAACTGAGTTGTTGCCTTTCGACTTGGTCGTATCCACCCCAACTAATGTGCCTGTGGTGGTGTCGACGGTTGTGTCTCGATGTCCGGTGGCGGTAAACGGTAGGACATTTATGTAACACCC
Source organism: Lupinus albus (assembly GCA_009771035.1). Lineage (NCBI taxonomy): Eukaryota > Viridiplantae > Streptophyta > Magnoliopsida > Fabales > Fabaceae > Lupinus > Lupinus albus. Next base: position 6,642,224 of record CM020008.1, on the reverse strand, counting down.
CAAATTTTAATCTTTAAAAATATAGTATCAGTCCTGGAAGCCTCGCTTGATCGAGAGATTCTCGCCTGAGCGAAAAAGGATCAGCTGGGAGGGTGAAATCCTGGACTATACTGGAGGATTCTCGCCTGGGCGAGAATTGGCAATTTTGGGCTGTTGTCACAGTGTAATCGATTACACTCTGCAGGTAATCGATTACATCGTGTTAAAAGCATCAGATATGTGCATTTGACACAGTGTAATCGATTACACATTTCTGGTAATCGATTACACATTGATGGTAATCGATTACACACTCCTGGTAATCGATTACACATTGCTGGTAATCGATTACACACTCTTGGTAATCGATTACATCGTATTAAAAGCATCAGATATGTGCATCTGACACAGTGTAATCGATTACACATTTCTGGTAATCGATTACACATTGCTGGTAATCGATTACACACTCATGGTAATCGATTACATCGTATTAAAAGCATCAGATATGCGCATTTTTCACGTTGTAATCGATTACACCATGTTGGTAATCGATTACAACCCGACGACACCTCTTTAAAACAGAAACCCAAACACATTTTTGGGTTAGAACTTCGAAGAGAAGAGAGAAATGAGAGCTTTTCCAGAGCAAGGAGCCTTAGGACTCATCTTGGAGCTTGAGAAGAGGTAAACCTCTTGTTACTAACTCTTTTTCTTCCTCTCTAACTTGTTTTGGGTATGTTGGATTTATTTTCAAAACATGAGAAACCATGGAAACTCATTCTTTAGAGTTATGGTTCGTTTTATGTTGTTTTTATCTTGTAAACTCATGGTTTAGAGTTGGTATTTGATGAATGGAAAGTTTTATGGGTTATTCATGAAAAACCCCCAAAATGAGAATAGGAGTATAAAGAGAAAGAGATGAAATGTTAGATGTGGATAATGAGTAGTGCTTTGATGTTGTTATATGAGATGAACATGTATGCTTTGATATTTAGAAACTTGTATTGAAGTAGTTTTGGAAATATTGAAATATGAGATGTTATGCATGTTTTAGATGGTTGAATATTAATGATGAATATTTTGTATGATTAAATGATGCAAAGTAAGTTGTTTATGTGATATTTGGAATAAATGACTAACATTGTTGTTATTGGTGGAAATGAGGAAAGATCCTAAGGTTGGAGGAAATCGCGGAGGAGACTTTTAAAGTTACTCGGAACCAATCCCCAACACTCGCCAAGGTAAGGGATAAGTGGCTCTAAATCATACTTACTGATATGAATGAGGTATGTGAAAGAGGTAATGGTTTAAAATGATACGTTTGTAATTTATGCATTTTGTTGGAAAATGCGTGACTTTTCTGTTATAAATGAAAGTAACATTGTTGGGGGAGGCCCAATGAAAAGATGACTCCGATAAAAGTAACATTGTTGGGGGAGGCCCAACGAAAAGATGACTCGATGAAAGTAACATTGTTGGGGGAGGCCCAATGAAAAGATGACTCCGATGAAAGTAACATTGTTGGGGGAGGCCCAATGAAAAGATGACTCGATGAAAGTAACATTGTTGGGGGAGGCCCAATGAAAAGATGACTCAATTGAAAGTAACATTGTTGGGGGAGGCCCAATGAAAAGATGACTCGATGAAAGTAACATTGTTGGGGGAGGCCCAATGAAAAGATGACTCGATGAAAGTAACATTGTTGGGGGAGGCCCAATGAAAAGATGACTCAATTGAAAGTAACATTGTTGGGGGAGGCCCAATGAAAAGATGACTCGATGAAAGTAACATTGTTGGGGGAGGCCCAATGAAAAGATGACTCCGATGAAAGTAACATTGTTGGGGGAGGCCCAATGAAAAGATGACTCCGATGAAAGTAACATTGTTGGGGGAGGCCCAATGAAAAGATGACTCGATGAAAGTAACATTGTTGGGGGAGGCCCAATGAAAAGATGACTCCGATGAAAGTAACATTGTTGGGGGAGGCCCAATGAAAAGATGACTCAATTGAAAGTAACATTGTTGGGGGAGGCCCAATGAAAAGATGACTCGGAGTAATGAAAGTCATATGCATGTTATAGGATATATAGTATGAGATATATATTCTATAAGGTGAATATGAAGGATAAGAACTGAATGTCAAAATGAAAGTCATATGCATGCTATAGGATATATAGTATGGGATATATATTCTATAGGGTGAATATGAATGATGAGAAACGTGAATGTCACATGAAAGTCATATGCAGGCTATAGGGTATATAGTATGGGATATATATTCTATAGTGTGAATATGAATGACGAGAAATGACATGAATGCTGTATGCATGTTATAGGATATATAGTATTGGATATATATTCTATAGGGTGAATATGAGCGATAAAAAGGAAGATGTTGAGAAAGAAAGTAATATACATGCTATAAGATATATATTATGGGATATATATGTTATAGGGTGGGTATGAAGAACGAGACCGATGATGTTTCGAACGAACGTAATATGCATACTATAGAATATATATTATGAGATATATATATACTATAGGATGAATATGAGTAAAGTGGAAATTAAAGGAAGATGATTTGAATGTTTATAATTTCGTATGTGTGTTTATGAATTACATCAAAGCTTGATTGTATTTGAATGTGGATTATCATGTGATGTTAGTTTGAACTAATGACTTACTCCCTTTTGTTTTGCGTGTTGTTTATGATAATCTCATTGTAGGTAAATGAAGGATTTGAGGATGAAGCTCAAATAGGAAGTCTTGGTGTCTATTTATTTGAGTGTCTTTATTGCTATTCGACGTTGTAGTTGATTTGATAGCATTTTGGGATAAATGTAATCTGATTAGGATAATATGGTGACATGTAATTATGGACGTTATAACCTTGGAAAACCCGTAACTGGATGTAGGTGGTAAATGTTATCTAAATGAATTATGTTTTTCCGCAACATAAATGTGTATGATAATATAATAGGGTAAAGGGTATTTTCAAAGAGTGATACTTGAGAGTTTTCAATGAAGGTGACGACTGTATGTAAGAAAGGATTAAAATAAATGAAAAATTTTCAAGGGTAGAAAATCGGGTCGTTACAATATGGTATCAGAGCATAGTTAATCCTGCGGCCTAGGATATGGCCTTACATGCTTCTTTGTGATCTTTATGTGCTTGAACTGCTTGGTTAGCATTGACGGTTGTGTGTTTATGTGATGTTTGTCTGGTTATAAAATTAGTCTACTGACAAGTACGTGAGTGCAGGTACGCATGGCTGAAAGAGGAAGAGAAACGAGCCAGAATACTTCCGAAGATCTCTTGGCACAAATGTTAGAAGTGCTTCAGGGCATGAATGAAAACTTACGAAATTTGAATCGGAGCGTGGCTCCAGGTCCAGACTCTCTGTCCCAAGCTGGATCGGAGACCTAATGTCATGCATGCTGGGGAGGTAAGGGACCACGGTCGGATGGTTACCCCAAGTGGCGCAGGGACATCGGGTGTTGATGATCCGGCGAGAGGTAAACGCATGGTGACAGGTATTCCTTGTTTAGTGTTGTTGATTCGGGAGCGACACACTCCCTCATATATGTTAAATGTGAAAACCGGCTGAGATTGTAAACTGAGTCATTACTTCCAACTTGGTCACGTCGACCCCAATCTTTGTGCTGGTGGTGGTGTCGACGTTTATGTTCTAGAGTCCGGTTGTGGTAAATGGTGTGATATTTACCATAGACTCAGTCTGCTTGTCGTTATCACAGTTAGATATAATTCTGGGGATTGACTGATTGTCGGCAAATCATGTTATGATTGAATAGCGCTGACAGGGTTGTAGCAGTTGGGGATCTATGCAAGGTCTCTGACCAGGCTAGTGGTATGGGGCCAATGTCGGCTAAGAGAGTCAGGACTCTCATTCGAAAAAGGGATCGGTGTTTATTCAGTAAATGTCACGAGAGGATATTTAAGAACTCGTTAGTATTTCGAGATGTTAAAATTTGAAAGAACTATTTATTTTGTCTTGGAAAGGGGACTTTCGTCTATGAATGATTGACTTTTATAATAAGTATACTGACAAGAAAAATGTTTAAGTCGGGGATGCTTGTTTTCTCTTATGAGTTGTTAAAGGTTAATTCCCTTTGTTGGCCTTAGTGTGTATGCGCACGCTAAGAGGTGAAACTCATATTTCGAAAATGAAATAGAGGTTGGATAAATTACCTAAAGGTCCTTGCGACTAATGTGTTTACAGGGACGTTGACTAATCAGATGTATTATCATTTTGAGGTGACCTATGGTTGGTACCCCAAAATCGATTAAGTATGAAAAAGTTATTTTTGATTCTTGTGTATGAAGCTTCTGGTCTATGAAATTTATTTTTTTTTGTAAAAGATGAGTACCCGCCGTAACAAATGTATACTGGTATTGAACACCAAGCTATGTGCGGGGATGTTGAACCTCAAAAACTTATTTTGGATCGGGAGTGTCTCAGTGTACGGTTGGGGTAAATGGTAGAACGTTTACTATAGTGTTGATATGCGCGATAATGTCCCAGTTGGATTTAATCCTGGAAATGGACTAGCGGTCAGCAAAATCGTGTTATGTTTAACTCTGTGTAATTGTTGAGGTGAATATTTAAATTTAGTATGCATTGATATGTATGTGTATGCTAAGGGGGTAAGATTTATACTGATGGTCGAGAAAAGAGGCTAGTCGAGTTACTTACCCCGTCGATGAAATGAATACATTTTATTAGCAGTGAAACTTTTGAATCGAATGATCGGATCTTTTGCGGTAGGACATTGGAAATGCATGGAATAGTGGTGGCGTACCTAAATTGTCTGCATGGAATGTTGTACCGGCAAAAGTTGTTGCTGTTTCGTGAACGTCAGTAATTGCACTGCTACTTAGTATCGGCAATAGGTCTGAAAAAGTATCTAAAAATATGAGATTTAGATATTTGTACCCTTTCGAAGTAAGGAACCATGGTATATATGAGAAAAGGTTTTGGGAATGTAGAAACGATTATGCAAACTGTGTTTTACGACGTGGTCGCCATGAGTCGTGGATTCAAAACACTTTCGAAAACTATTATTTGGTGAGAGATAGCTTGAGGCTAAATAGTGATTTAGTATCATGTGGGAGAATTCCGAAATTTTAGCAACCATATCGGAATAAGTATGAGGTTGTTAAAAGTTTAGTGATATGAGACGCTCATGTATTTCTGGACATATAACGAGTGAGTTAATAAGTTTATCTTTGCTAACGGAATTGGGATGACCAAACCGAATGCAAGTTGTAGGTTTGAGTATTGGTCGACTTGTGCTGGCCGATTGAGGACATAATATCTAATTTTGGCGTGAATCAATGGTTTTATGGTTTCAGTGGAGGCTAGAAATCGGTAATTTCTTTAGACGATAAGATTTGATGGTAGAAATATTTTATGTAATTAGACAATTACTGGATAATTTGATTGTGTACAATGGATGAGACACTAAGAATTTTATTGTGTAAGTATTTTGTGGATCTAGTAAAATGAAATTGTGCTAGAGTCTCGAGTGGAGATGAGACTAACTAGTGTATGATGGATGTTAAAAGATGCATTTAGATAGATATGGGATCAGGAGTTCCCCATTCGCTGAAGTTCGAGAGTGTTATCGGGATTCTTAACGTATGTTAGGATTGATAGATGGATAGGTGTTAGAGATCTATGGTTCTTGATGGATATAAGAAAAATCTTTAGTCTGAATTATGGATTAGTTCCTATGGCACTCGAGTAATTATGGTTGAATATTCTTGTGCCTAAGGTCTAGGTGATGATTTTATTTTCCGAGGTATGTTTAATTTTCGGGGACGAAAATTCTTATAAGAGGGGGAGGATTGTAACACCCCAAATTTTAATCTTTAAAAATATAGTATCAGTCCTGGAAGCCTCGCTTGATCGAGAGATTCTCGCCTGAGCGAAAAAGGATCAGCTGGGAGGGTGAAATCCTGGACTATACTGGAGGATTCTCGCCTGGGCGAGAAATGGCAATTTTGGGCTGTTGTCACAGTGTAATCGATTACACTCTGCTGGTAATCGATTACATCGTGTTAAAAGCATCAGATATGTGCTTTTGACACAGTGTAATCGATTACATATTTCTGGTAATCGATTACACATTGATGGTAATCGATTACACACTCCTGGTAATCGATTACACATTGCTGATAATCGATTACACACTCTTGGTAATCGATTACATCGTATTAAAAGCATCAGATATGTGCATCTGACACAGTGTAATCGATTACACATTTCTGGTAATCGATTACACATTGCTGGTAATCGATTACACACTCCTGGTAATCGATTACATCGTATTAAAAGCATCAGATATGCGCATTTTTCACGTTGTAATCGATTACACCATGTTGGTAATCGATTACAACCCGACGACACCTCTTTAAAACAGAAACCCAAACACATTTTTGGGTTAGAACTTCGAAGAGAAGAGAGAAATGAGAGCTTTTCCAGAGCAAGGAGCCTTAGGACTCATCTTGGAGCTTGAGAAGAGGTAAACCTCTTGTTACTAACTCTTTTTCTTCCTCTCTAACTTGTTTTGGGTATGTTGGATTTATTTTCAAAACATGAGAAACCATGGAAACTCATTCTTTAGAGTTATGGTTCGTTTTATGTTGTTTTTATCTTGTAAACTCATGGTTTAGAGTTGGTATTTGATGAATGGAAAGTTTTATGGGTTATTCATGAAAAACCCCCAAAATGAGAATAGGAGTATAAAGAGAAAGAGATGAAATGTTAGATGTGGATAATGAGTAGTGCTTTGATGTTGTTATATGAGATGAACATGTATGCTTTGATATTTAGAAACTTGTATTGAAGTAGTTTTGGAAATATTGAAATATGAGATGTTATGCATGTTTTAGATGGTTGAATATTAATGATGAATATTTTGTATGATTAAATGATGCAAAGTAAGTTGTTTATGTGATATTTGGAATAAATGACTAACATTGTTGTTATTGGTGGAAATGAGGAAAGATCCTAAGGTTGGAGGAAATCGCGGAGGAGACTTTTAAAGTTACTCGGATCCGATCCCCAACACTCGCCAAGGTAAGGGATAAGTGGCTCTAAATCATACTTACTGATATGAATGAGGTATGTGAAAGAGGTAATGGTTTAAAATGATACGTCTGTAATTTATACATTTTGTTGGAAAATGCGTGACTTTTCTGTTATAAATGAAAGTAACATTGTTGGGGGAGGCCCAATGAAAAGATGATTCCGATAAAAGTAACATTGTTGGGGGAGGCCCAATGAAAAGATGACTCGATGAAAGTAACATTGTTGGGGGAGGCCCAATGAAAAGATGACTCTGATGAAAGTAACATTGTTGGGGGAGGCCCAATGAAAAGATGACTCGATGAAAGTAACATTGTTGGGGGAGGCCCAATGAAAAGATGACTCAATTGAAAGTAACATTGTTGGGGGAGGCCCAATGAAAAGATGACTCGATGAAAGTAACATTGTTGGGGGAGGCCCAATGAAAAGATGACTCGGAGTAATGAAAGTCATATGCATGTTATAGGATATATAGTATGAGATATATATTCTATAAGGTGAATATGAAGGATAAGAACTGAATGTCAAAATGAAAGTCATATGCATGCTATAGGATATATAGTATGGGATATATATTCTATAGGGTGAATATGAATGCTTAGAAACGTGAATGTCACATGAAAGTCATATGCAGGCTATAGGGTATATAGTATGGGATATATATTCTATAGTGTGAATATGAATGACGAGAAATTACATGAATGCTGTATGCATGTTATAGGATATATAGTATTGGATATATATTCTATAGGGTGAATATGAGCGATAAAAAGGAAGATGTTGAGAAAGAAAGTAATATACATGCTATAAGATATATATTATGGGATATATATGTTATAGGGTGGGTATGAAGAACGAGACCGATGATGTTTCGAACGAACGTAATATGCATACTATAGAATATATATTATGAGATATATATATACTATAGGATGAATATGAGTAAAGTGGAAATTAAAGGAAGATGATTTGAATGTTTATAATTTCGTATGTGTGTTTATGAATTACATCAAAGCTTGATTGTATTTGAATGTGGATTATCATGTGATGTTAGTTTGAACTAATGACTTACTCCCTTTTGTTTTGCGTGTTGTTTATGATAATCTCATTGTAGGTAAATGAAGGATTTGAGGATGAAGCTCAAATAGGAAGTCTTGGTGTCTATTTATTTGAGTGTCTTTATTGCTATTCGACGTTGTAGTTGATTTGATAGCATTTTGGGATAAATGTAATCTGATTAGGATAATATGGTGACATGTAATTATGGACGTTATAACCTTGGAAAACCCGTAACTGGATGTAGGTGGTAAATGTTATCTAAATGAATTATGTTTTTCCGCAACATAAATGTGTATGATAATATAATAGGGTAAAGGGTATTTTCAAAGAGTGATACTTGAGAGTTTTCAATGAAGGTGACGACTGTATGTAAGAAAGGATTAAAATAAATGAAAAATTTTCAAGGGTAGAAAATCGGGTCGTTACAATTTACCGTGGATTTAATCTGCTTACCACTATCCCAGTTAGATCTAATTTTGGGAATGGACTGGTTGTCGGCAAATCATTTGGTGCTTAATTGTGCTGATAAGACCGTGGTATTCGGAAATACGGATGAGATTTCTGATGAGGCTAGTTATATGAAGCCATTGTCGGCTAAGGAAGTTAAGACTTCCTATAAGGTGGGAGGAGCCGTGTTTATGTTGTTGGCATCCCTGGAGGGTATTGAGAAACCCAAAGTTGAGGATATTCTGATAGTTTGTGGATTTCCTGAGATATTTCCTGGTGACATTCCGGAATTGCCTCCCGTGAGAGAAGTTGAATTCTCCATTGATTTGATGCCTGGAACGGGACCCATCTTTATAGCTCCTTATAGGATGGCACCGTTAGAGTTGGCGGAGTTGAAAAAGCAGGTTGAGGACTTGTTGGAAAAGAGGTTTATTCATCCTAGTATCTCACCGTGGGGTGCGCTAGTTTTGTTGGTAAAGAAGAAAGATGGTAGTATGCAGTTGTGTACCGACTATAGGCAGTTGAATAAGGTTAGTATTAAGAACAAGTATCTGTTGCCTATGATTGATGACATGATGGATCAGTTGAGAGGAGCGGTGGTGTTTTCAAAGATTGATCTTCGGTCAGGTTACCACCAACTTCGAGTGAAGTCGGAGGACATTCCTAAAATTGCTTTTAGGACGAGGTATGAACATTTTGAGTATTTGGTTATGCCTTTTGGTGTAACGAATGCCCCAGCAATATTTACCGACTACATGAATCGGATTTTTCATCCGTATTTGGATTCATTCGTAGTGGTATTTATTGATGACATTCTGATTTACTCCAAAAGTCGAGAGGAGCATGCGGAGCACCTGAGAATTTTTCTAGAACTTATTAGTAAGAATTGGTTGTATGCTAAGCTCTCCAAATGTGATTTCTGGTTGGAGTCGGTAAACTTTCTTGGACATGTAATATCCAAGGAAGGAGATGTAGTAAACCCTTCTAAGGTCGAAGCGGTTATGGAATGGGCAGTACCCAAGTCAGTCACTAAGATTAGGAGTTTTATGTGTTTAGCTGGTTACAATAGGAAATTCATAGAGGGGTTTTCCAAGTTGTCATTGCCCCTGACTAAACTTACCATAAAAGGAGAACTGTACATGTGGACAATTCGTTGCGAAGAAAGTTTTCAAGAGTTGAAACGGAGGTTGACTACGACATCGATGTTGGTTCTTCCTTATACTGATCGTGATTTCAGTGTGTATTTTGATGCTTCTAAGCAAGGTTTGGGTTGTGTTCTGATGCAAGAGGGAAAAGTTGTTGCATATGCTTCTCGACAGTTGAGAACGCATGAGGAAAACTATCCTACGCATGATTTACAATTAGCTGCAGTGGTCTTTGCCTTAAAAATTTGGAGACACCATTTGTTTGGCGTAAGGTTTGAGGTGTACAACGACCACATGAGTTTGAAGTATCTGTTTGATCAAAAGGAACTGAATATGAGACAGAGAAGATGGATGGAGTTCCTTAAGGATTATGATTTCGGATTGCAGTATCATCCGAGAAAGGCCAATGTGGTGGCCGACGCTTTAAGTCGGAAATCTTTACACATGTCGGCTTTGATGGTTAGAGAAGGAAAACTGATTGAGGAGTTCAAGGATATGAACTTGGAAGTTCAGATAAGGCCTCATGGTATGGTGATAGGAATGCTTAAGGTCACAAATGAACTGTTTGACCAAATCCGAGTAATGCAAGTTGAGGATAGTGAGTTAATGGCTAAACGGGATTTGATGTTGAGTGGGAAGGAAACTGATTTCGCATCGGACCCTAGTGGAATGTTGCGTTACAAAGGGAGAGTGTGTGTGCCTCGTAATGTGGGATTGCGGAAGAGTACTTTAGAGGAGTCGCACAAGAGTAAAATGAGTTTTCATCCGGGGACTACAAAGATGTACCAAGATTTAAAAAGGCTGTTTTGGTGGTCCGGGTTGAAAAGGATGTGGCTTTGTATGTCTCGAGTTGCTTGGTCTGTCAGAAAGCCAAGATTGAGCATCAGCGCCCAGCGGGAGAATTGCAATCCCTAGAAATTCCCGTTTGGAAGTGGGATAGTATCTCCATGGATTTTGTATCGGGTTCTCCAAAGACGCAGAAAGGGTATGATTCGATATGGGTGATAGTGGATCGGTTAACTAAGTTTGCACACTTTTTACCTATGAACATTGGATACTCTTTGGAGCAATTGGCGGAATTGTATATCAACGAGATTGTTCGGTTGCATTGGACACCGTCGAGCATTGTTTCAGATAGAGATCCCCGTTTCACTTCCAACTTTTGGACTAGTTTGCAGTTCGCTGTGGGAACTAAGTTGAAATTGAGTTCCGCTTATCATTCACAAACGGACGGTCAATCGGAAAGAACTACACAGTCATTGGAGGATCTGTTGTGGGCTTGTGTCTTGGAACAACTGGGGAGTTGGGACGACATGTTGCATTTGATTGAATTTACCTACAACAATAGCTTCCACTCGAGTATTGGGATGGCACCGTATGAAGCCTTATATGGTAGGAAGTGCCGAACTCCAGTGAGTTGGTTTGAAACTGGAGAGAACTTGATATTGGGACCCGAGCTGGTCCAAGAGACGACGGAAAAGATCAAGAAGATCCGGAGAATATGAGAATAGCACAAAGTCGACAGAAAAGCTATTACGATAAGAGGTGGAAACCTCTTGAGTTTAAGGAGGGAGATCATGTATTCATGAGGGTAGTTCCGAATACTGGAATTGGTAGAGTGTTGAAGTCCCGTAAGCTTACTCCGAGATTTATTGGACCATATCAAATATTGAAGAGGATTGGGCCGGTAGCATATCAGATTGCTTTACCTCCATTGTTGTCTAATCTTCACAACATGTTTCATGTGTCTCAATTGCGGAAGTATGTGGGGGATCCTTCTCATGTGGTTGAGTCAGACCAAATAGAGTTGAAAGATAACTTAACCTTCACGACCCTACCAGTAAGAATCTTGGACACTAGTGTCAAGAGGTTGAGAGGCAAGGAGATTGCCTTGGTGAAAGTACTATGAAGTCAAGTAGATGAAGGAGATGCCACTTGGGAAGTGGAGCAAGATATGAGGGACGATTACCCTCACTTGTTCGAATCAAGGTATGTTTAATTTTTGGGGACAAAAATTCTTATAAGAGGGGGAGGATTGTGTCACCCATAATTTAAGCCGTTAAAATTATAGTATCAGTCCTGGAATTCTCGCTTGAGCGAGGGATTGTCGCCTGAGCGAGAAAGGCTCACCTGGGAGGGTGAAATCCTGCGCTATACTAAAGGATTCTCGCTTGAGCGAGAGTTGCCTCGCTTGAGCGAGAGTGGCCTCGCCTGGGCGAAAAAGTGACATTTTGGACGTGTCGAGACTGTAAGATCCTCGCTTGAGCGAGAGCTACCTCGCCTGGGCGAGAGGGTCAGACCTGAGTTTTTAAAATGGGCGGGACTTTCTCGCTTGAGAGAGAATGGACTTGCTTAAAAGAGAACCAGACGAGTTTGCATTAAATGAGAAACCCCAAACACATTTTAGGGTTAGAAATTGAAGAGAGGTGAGAGAAGAGAGCTTTTCCAAGGGCAAGGAGCTTTGATACTCATCTAGAAGCTTTAGAAGATGTAAAACTCTTGATTCTAACTCTCTTCTTCCCTTTAAAACTTGTTTTGGGTATGTTGGATCTTTTCTCAAAATGTGAGAAACCATGGAAACTCAACCTTTTGAGTTATGGTTTGTTGTATGTTGTTTTTATCTTGTAAACTCTTGGTTTAGAGTTGGTATTTCAAGAATGGAAAGGGTTTGTGGGTTGATTCATGAAAACCCCAAAAACCTAAAGTAAAAATGTGGTTAAAGATGAAAATGGGTAAAATGCTAGAGGTAGGAGATGAGTATGCATTCTAATGATGGGAATATGAGATGAATATGTATGTTTTATATGTTGGTAAACTTATGATGAAAGTGGTTTAGAAACATTGAAAATATGATAAATATCTTGTATGGTTAAATAATGGAGTATAAGTTGTTTATGGAATCTTTGGAATAAATGACTAACATTGTGTTATATGGTGGGAATGAGGAAAGATCCTAAGGTTGGAGGCGGTGTCGGTGGAACTTGCGAAGTTACCAAGAACCAAACCCAACACTCACCAAGGTAAGGATAAGTCTTTAATTTGTGCATTGGAAATGGAAAATGTGTGTATTTTCTGGTTGTGCAAATAATTAATTGGTGAATAACGTATTTATTATAAACATATATGGGTATGTTTGTAATAAGGATTGCGTGGATTCATTGGGTATGATTGATGGTGAAATCAATGAAAAATAAACATATTTTTAGCCGACCATGAATGGTTAGCGACTTCGTCTCGAGTTTATGTAGCAAACACTTCGGCTCGAGTTTATGTAGCAAACACTTCGGCTCGAGTTTAAGTAGCAAACACTTCTGCTCGAGTTTATGTAGCAATACTCCGACTCGAGTTACGTAGCAAACTTTTGCTCAAGTTATGTAGTTTTGAAATTGTGAAATCAAAGTTGTTCTGAAAATGAGGAAAAACCGGTCTTTTATAGTTTTCTGTTTTCAACAGAGTTAATCGATTGAACGACCTCTTAATCGATTAACAATTTTGAAAATTGACATGTTTCTTTTGAACATATTCAATTAACAGTATACATAATCGATTATAATTGCCAAGAACCCAAAATCAAAATTACTGGAACTCTCATTAATCGATTAAAAAGACTCTTAATTGATTAATGGGTCTGTGCAGTCAGATAATCGATTATATCACTGTTAGGAACAATTATCATAAAAGCTATAAGTTTTTTTGGTTAAGAGGTAACCCTCCAAAATAGGTAGGCACTTAGTATGATACATGATTTTCATAGAAAATATAATTTTGATGCAATCTACTAAAATGAAGAATGATGACTCTCAAAAAGGATTTTAGGGAATCTTACGAGAGAGTGAGACAATCATCATTTGGGTTACCTAACCTAGACTCAAAGTTATGCAAACATCTTAGGACTACTAGAAAGAAAAATAAAAGACCTTCCTAGAGTCAGAGTCTTGGTCATGTTGAATGTTGATGCGTCAGGTCTTCAAGCTTTTCAGGTCGACTTTGTCTTCATTGAAACATAGTTGACTTCACTTGCAATCTCAATCTTCCCCTTTTTGATGATGACAAACTTGAAAAATGGTTGAGCTTAGAAACAGCTTGATGACTGACTAATGTTGTGATTGCAGTGATCAGATTTGCACAGCTCCCTCATATTAAGATCCCACTCATTTTGTGCTTGAGGAGAGTTGGGTATATGAGCATTCAAAACTCCCCCTTACTTTTTGAGTTGCGGAAGCATTAGAAAAACCTACAATATACATCAAAGCAACAAACAACCTTTCTACCCCTTTTGGCATGATAAAAAAGGTCATTAACCGAACTTTGGATTGAAACGGGAACTCAAAAGACTTGCTAATTTTGGTCAGGTGATACGAAAAGGCATGAGGAAGATGAACAATAATTTTTAAAAACGCATATTTTTACTTTTGATCTGTCATTGATAATCGATTAAATGGATTTGTTAATCGATTAACAATATTTAATATTTCAAAAATTTTGAATTTAGAAGGCCAAGTAATCAATTATGTATAAACGTTAATCGATTATTCATACAAACAGAAACTTTTTCAAAAATAAGTTTGGGCCCAGGTAATCGATTATTCAGACAGAAATTTGACATTTCCAGCATTTTGAGTGTGACGCAGTGTGGTAACTAGACATTCTATAGGTTTGGCTGACTCCTCAGAATAGAAATACACATTTATTGAAACATGCATGAAATGCAATACATAATGAGAACATTTTTCATTCACAGCATGATAATCATATAAGCACATATTGAGATCATGCAGGGTGTAGGTTTCTAAAAGACAACCAAAAGAAATTAGTCTAGATAACTTTCATCAAGTATTCCTAACTCTCTACGTGGAGTATAGAAGGTGTCCCTTGGCATGGGCTTGGTGAAAATATCGGCTAATGGTTTGGAGGTTTCGACAAATTCAATCACACAATCACCCTTTTGCACATGATCTCGAAGAAAATGATGTCTAATCTATATATGATTTGTACGTGAATGCAAGACGGGATTCTTATATAGGTTGATGGCACTAGTATTTTTACACATGATGGGAATCTGATCAAGCTTTAGACCGTAGTCTAAAAGTTGCTGCTTCATCGAGAGGATTTTAGCGCAACACACCCCTACAACAGTATATTCTGCTTTGGCGATCGATAAAACAACGCATGCTTGCTTTTTACTTTGCCACGACGCAAGTGAATTACAATTCAAATGGCATGTTCCACTTGTACTTTTACGATCCAACTTACATCCTGCAAAGTCGACATCGGAGTACCCTTTCACAGATAATGAGGCATCCCGAGGATACCACAATCCCATATTTATTATTCCTTTTAGATATTTCATGATGCGTTTCACAGCAGAAAAATGCGATTCTTTAGGAATAACTTGATATCTAGCACATATAAAAACATTGAAAATAATATCACGGAGACTAGCAGTTAAGTACAGTAAAGATCCTATAATGCCCCAATACTTAGTTACCTCAATTGCTTTTCCTTGCTCGTCTTTGTCAAGATAGCATGAGGATGCCATTGGAGTTGAAGCTTCTTTTGATTTGTCCATGTCATCTCTTCAGTAACTCCTTATAGTATTTGGCTTGGTGAACGGAAATCCCATTTGTCATTTGCTTAATTTGCAGACCTAGGAAGAACATTAATTCTCCCATCATCGACATCTCGAACTCGCCTATCATAAGGTCTTAAAATTGTAAGGACCCAAATTCTACCCTTGAAATTTTTTTCTTATTTTACTTCATTTACACATAGTTTCTCAATTATGTCATATATCAAATTCCTTTATAAATAAATTTCCCTGTTCCTTTTATTATTTATGATCCTGAACATACATTTTTAGTGCACAAAAGATAATGCGCATTCATAATTTAAGGAGTATCAACATGTACTGGGTTAAGGGTTACAATATCAAATACACCCATAAATACAATTAACATTCAACATATAACCAAAGAGTGCACAAAAGATTGCGAATATAGAATCTTGATCGCTAAGCTCCTAATGCTCCTAATCAAGTCGTTCCTTAGACATTCGCTTACCTGCAATGGGATTATCAAATGGCAACACACAGAAACATACAAATGAGTAAGTTATTTAATTCAATAAATATCATTTTGATATAATCCACATTATAAACAGAGTTAGATGAACAATTTAAACTTTCCAGCATATAATCAGTACATGTCATTTTTATTTTTTACTACCTCATCCGACCATTCTTACTTTCACATTATTCAATGTCAAACCTTGTTACCCTCCTCTTCATTCCTGTTTTACATAGCCATTTCCCATTTGCACATACTTTCACAATACCACATAGGGCAAGACATTCAATTCACTACCACTTGGGCAAGACATTCAATTCAATACCATTTGGGCAAGACATTCAATCCAATACCACTTGGGCAAGACATTCAATTCAATACCACTTGGCAAGACATTCAATTCAATACCACTTGGGAAAGACATTCGATTCAATACCACTTGGGCAAGACATTCAATTCAATACCACTTGGGCAAGACATTCAATTCAATACCACTTGGACAAGATATTCAATTCAATACCACTTGGGTAAGACATTCAATTCAATACCAATGGGACAAGACATTCAATTCTTTTGATACTTCCTACCTCTTATTCCTTTTGAGTCATCCACATATAACCGTACATCTCATATTTCATATCTCGAAACAAAATGCTTATCTTTACCTTGGTGAGTGTGGGGTTTGGTCCTTGGTAACTTTGCAAGTTCCTCCGACACCGCCTCCAACCTTAGGATCTTTCCTCATCTCCACCAAACAACAACAAAAGTCAGTAATTCATTCTCAACTACATATAAACAATTCATAGTTCATCTTTAACCATACAAAAGATTCATACAATTTCAATGTTTCCAAAACCACTTTCATTAGGAATGTCCAAACATCAAAAAATACATATTCATCTTCTACTTTACATTAGAAAACATACTCATCTTCTACATCTACTCTTTAACCCATTTTCCTCTTTGACCACACTTTCATTTTGGGGTTTTCATGAATCAACCCACAAACCATTTCCATTTTGTTAAATACCAACTCAAAACCAAGAGTTTACAAGAGAGAAACTAAATAAAAGGACCCACAAATCCAAACGAAGAGTTTCCATGGTTTCTCACATTTTTAGAAGAGATCCCATACACCCAAAACAAGTTTGAAAGGGAGGAAGAGAGTTAGGATCAAGAGATTTTCCTCTTCTCAAGCTTCTAGTTGATTCCCACGAATCCTTTCTTTCAAAATCACTTCCTTCTCTCTTTTTCTCCTCTCTCAAGTTCTAACCCTTAATGTGATTGAGGGTTTCTATTTTAAAGTTCCAGCGTCGAGTTCTCGCTCAAGCGAGCCTTTTCTCGCTCAAGAGAGAAAATCCTGCCCATTTTAAAAACTCAGATCTGGCACTCTCGCTCAAGCGAGGGATTCTCGCTTGAGCGAGGATCTTCCAGTCTCCACACCCCTCTCCCTCGCCCAGGCTAACCAAATCTCGCTCAGGCGAGAATCCTTCAGTATCTCCCAGTTTTCCACTCCCGAAGTGAGCCATCTCTTGCCCAGGCGAGACCCTCTCGCTCAAGCGAGAATCTGGCAGTGTGTCCCATTCCTCGGGACTGTTACCACATCTTTAGGAAGGTAAATTCAGGGTGTTACAAAAATTCCTCACATAGAGAGTCATTAGTAGTACCAAATATTATGTCGTCAATATAAATTTGTACTAACAGCTTGTTGTTTTCAGATTTGGATATGAAAAAATGTCGTATCAACCTCTCCTCTTACAGATCCATTCATCAGTAAGAATGAACTCAAACGATCATACCAAGCTCTAGGAGCTTGTTTAAGGCCATACAATGCCTTTTTGAGTTTAAACACATGGTTTGGGAATTTGTAGTTTTCAAAACTAGGAGGTTGTTTCACATAAACCTCTTCTTGAATGTAACCATTCAAGAATGCACTTTTCACATCCATTTGAAAAAGCTTAAAGTTCATGATAAATGCAAAGGATAATAACATGCATATTGCTTCCAACCTAGCAATAAGGGCGTAGGTTTCATCATAATCAATACCTTCTTCTTGATTATAACCTTGTGCCACCAAACGTGCTTTGTTTCTTATAATTAAGCCAGATTCATACAATTTGTTACAAAAGACCCATCTTGTGCCTATGATCGGATGATCCTTAGGCGTCAGGACTAAGTCCCAGTCACTATTGCGTTCGAACTGGTTTAGCTCTTATTGCATAGCTAAACCCTAGTGTTCGTTTTCTAAGGCTTCAATAACATTCTTTGGCTCAATTTGACAAACAAAAGCAACAAAATGATAAATATTATTTAGTGATCTCCGGGTTACGACTTCCGAAGATATGTCACCTATCACTACCAGAATTCTCTATATCTTCTTGATTTTCTTGAGAAACATTTTCAGGTTCTGGTTCATTTGAATATGGTTCCTCTTGTGTACCTGAAAGGTTTCCAGCAACATCCTTTCTCTTCTCTTTTGGAGAAGATTCGTCAAATTGCACGTGTACAAATTGTTCTACATGCATTGTACGTTTATTATAAACTCTAAAAGCTTTTCTACTTGGTGAATAACCGAGAAAGATACCTTCATCTGCTTTTGAGTCGAACTTATCCAAAAGTTTCCATTGTTTAAAATGAAACTTTTGCACCCAAAAACATGCAGATGTGAAATATTCGGCTTACGACCTTTTTAAAATTTGTAAGGAGTTTTTGAAAGTGAAGGTCTTATCAATACACGATTAATCACATCGTAAGATGTATGTACTGCATCAGCCTAGAAATATTTGGGAACTTTGCTGTCATTCAACATGGAATGATGTAACGACCCGAAATTCTACCTTGAAATTTTTTCATTATTTAATCCAATTCCATACATTTAACAATCGATCATAATTACCGAGTGATTAAATTTATTTAAAAAGTCTCACTTCTCACTCACACCCTACCTATGAGCCAAAAGCAACATACAACATCGATAGCAGAAAAACATAATTCATTAATATAACCTAGTAACCTCCGCATACAATTAGCTATGGGTTTCCAAAACACCCAGAGCTACATATATCCCGAGTTACTAGTCTCCCTGATCAATATCATATACAAAAATAGTATTCATAGTATCATTAGTTACTTCAATTACAATTAACTAAAGTTATAGAAGAATGTATAAAGAGACATTAAAAACAAAAGTCTCTAATCCCCTACTCAAAATCATCCTTCTCCGTCCACCTACCTGCAATGAGATTAACATTTACCATGCACAAACTACACAAAGGAATAAGTCATTAATTCAATAAAACTCAATGTCAGTTAATCCACATTTAATAGGTTTAAACAGTGATATAATTTAAATACTCTTAAAAAGCTTTTTCGTCATCTATACTTTTGAAAAATCATGTTACATAACTCGAGCTAGAGTAGCTAACCCATTCTGGTCGGCTAAAACGAGTTTTATTTTCATTGGCACTCCACCAATACATAAACCATAAATACACCCATCATCACTACAAACATACCCATATATATTTGTAGTGACTAAGTGATTTACCATTTATGTCATTATATTTCGAGTCTTATTTCCATTGGTACTCCCCCAATAAGTAGACAATAAACGCACCCGACATCATTACAGCATAACGTGTATGCTTGTAACTACAAAGTGACTCAAGTTTATTATGTTATCCGAGTCTTATTTCCATTGGTACTCCCCCAATAAATAGTCAATAAATGCACCCGACATCATTACAACATAACACATATGCTTGTAACTACAAAGTGACTTACAATTATTACTTTATTACGAGTCTTATTTCCATTGGTACTCCCCCAATACAAAAATGATAAACACACCCGACATCATTATAAACATATCCACGTATGCTTAAACTACAAAGTGATTTACATTTCATGATTTCATTTCGAGTCTTATTTCCATTGGTACTCCCCCAATAAGTAAAACTTAACTTCATTTCTAATCATTATCAACATATCCTTTTATGTTCATAATGATTAAGTGATTCACATTTTATCCATCGTCCATAACAGAAAGTCCACGCATTTTCCTCATAATGCATAAATTAAAGACTTATCCTTACCTCGGCCAGTGTTGGGTTTGGTTTTTGGTGACTTCTTAAGTTCCACCGGCACCACCTCCAAACTTAGGATCTTTCCTCATTCCCACCACATAACACAATGTTAGTTATTCATTCCAAATAACCAATAAATAACTTTTATTGCATCATCTAAACATACAAGATATTTATCATATTCTCAATGGTTCCATACTACTTTCTTTAAGAGTTTTCAACCATCTAAGCATACATATCATCTCATATTTTAACATAGTAAAGCAACTCATCTTCTACCTCTAGCATTTCACCTATTTTTCCCCTCTAACCTCATTTTCTCTCTCTAGGGTTTTGGGTTTCCATGAGTCAACCCACAAACCCCTTTCCATTCTTGGAATACTAACTCAAAATCAAGAGTTTACAAGGTACAAACGACATAAAATGAACCATAACTCGAAAGAGAGAGTTTCCATGGTTTTACACACTTTGAGAAGAGATCCAACATACCCCAAAGTGAGTTTAAAAGAGAAAAAGAGAGTTAGAATCTAGAGTTTTACCTCTTCTCAAGCTCTTAGATGGATATCCAAGCCTTTTTTGCCCTTCAAAAGCTCTCTTCTCTCACTCTTCTTCTTTTCTAAACCCTAGATTGTGTTTAGGGGTTTCTCATTAAATGTTGTCTCGTCGGGTTCTCGCTTAAGCGAGGGATTCTCGCTCAAGCGAGAAAATCCCGCCTATTTTAAAAACTCAAATCTGACTCTCTCGCTCAAGCGAGAATCTCACAGTGTCAACCCGCCCAAAATGCCAACTCTGGCTCAGGCGAGAATCCTCCAATATAGCCCAGGATTTCACCCTCCCAGGTGAACCTCTCTCGCCCAAGCGAGAATCTCTCGCTCAAGCAAGGATCCGAGGACTGATACTATAATTTTAAAGACTTATAATTTGGAGTGTTACAAATGAGCTAACTCCTCTAAGACACGATTCTTCCTTTCAACAACTCCATTTTGTCGAGGGGTGCGAGGAGCAGAAAATTGATGTGTATGTCATGTTTATCGCAAAACTAGGCAAAGTGGTGATTCTCGAACTCACCGCCATGATCACTTCGAATAAACACTATCTTATGGTTAAGTTCATTTTGCAATTTCCTGACAAGCGATTTAAAAGTGTTAAAATTACCGCTTTTTGGAAGGACCAGATTTTATAACCCAAAAATTTCTTTCAAACTTTATTCATGAATGTGAAGTGATTACCTTTTAAATACATTACTTAAAGAGTTGTAAAACCTGAGTGAATACAAATATTAGTTAAGTTCATAATTCAAAATGCGAAAATAATCATTAGTATCCTTTCATTAAAACATATCATTTCATTTCGTCTTAAATCCACACTTTTTACAATTATCCTTTCTCAAATAAGACTCTTATTAAAATCATTAAGCCAATCTCATTACACACTAAGGGGAAGTTCCATTTTACAAAGAAGTTGATTCAACATAGTTCTCATATTACATAGGTAAATCAAATGACATATCGAATACATAAATTTCTACTCTACTTTGTACTCTTCTCAGCCACAACCTGAACTCAAATACACAACACATACAAGAAGAGACAAAAGGGAGTAAGAATCAACTACGGCGACCGTAGCATGGAATTACATAGAGGAATAACATGAATGCATTACAACCTATACAACATCTAAAATCAACCATATTACACATATGCCAATAATACACCAATCAATACATAAAATCACATAATGTTCACATATTCAATCACATATCATCATATCTCACTTTAACCAACATAGATCAAGATTCACATATATCTATAATTATGCTGCATAACTTGAGCCAAAGTGTGCTACATAACTTGAGCCAAATTTTCCTACATTGCTTGAGCCAAAGCTTGCTACATAACTTGAGCCAAAGTTTGCTACATTGCTTGAGCCAAAGCTTTCTACATTACTTGAGCCAAAGTGTAGTACATAACATGAGCCAAAGTGTGCTACATAACTTGAGCCAAAGTATCGCTACACAACTTGAGCCAAAGTATCCCTACATAACTTGAGGAGCTAAAAATATGTTTTCTTTTCATTGTTTCACAACCGATAACACCCAGAAAATCCACGCATTTATCAAATACAATAAACCAGTTATATGCTTCTCCTTACCACCAATAAACAGCTCGCAACATAACGATTGTCACATAATATAATCATGTTCTTTTATCATAAATAACCAACTCACAACATATTTATCATCACATAATATAATCATGTCCTTTTATCACAAACGACCAACTCACATCATATTCATCATCACATAATATAATAATGTTCATTTATCACCAATAAACATCTCAAAACACATTCATCATCATATAACATATTAACGATAGAACCATCTTTCATGACGGTGTATTACCATAAATGAGAATATTGCATTTCAGCTAATAAAACGGTTTTTCTACACATATATCTCCACCTTTATGACTAATACATCATCATGGAAAATAAAGACTCTCACATGGACCACAAACTTCCAAGAGAGTTTCTATCCGTTAACATTCTCTGATTCTTGAGGGAAATCGGAGAAAATGAGTCTAATGAAATACTCTAAGACCACAATGGTTTTCTCCCTCACCTTAGGTTGCGTAAGCTCCGTTGCTCCGCAAAAGAGCCACATCTCCCTCTATCTCCTCTAATATCCTTTGTTCCATTTTTTGTTAGGTATCAGTGGTTACAATACACCTAGAAGGGGGGGTTGAATAGGTGTAGCGGTTAGAATGTCCACTTTTCGAAAACAACACTTAATACTGAAAAACACCCTGATTAATCAATTAACGAAACAGGGTAATCGATTAACACTTTCAACACAGTCCACTTAATCGATTAACAGACTGAAGTAATCGATTAACACACCACACTTAATCGATTAAACCGTGACAGTAAGCAGATGCAAGTACAGTTTCTTGCGCGACAGTTAATTGATAATGAAACGATTATACCAAGCTTACAAAATTTTATCAGAGTACAAGCAATACAGTACAGAAACAAATTATCAATTAAATCTACTAAACAAATTAATCGATCAAATGCAATAAAGAGAGAGGGATAGAAAAAGTCCTGCAACAAGAATTTTATCCTGGTTCGTTTGCTTGTCCACCGCAAACTACATCCAGGCCTCCCGGCTGATTTGGGAGATTTTTCTTCACTATAATTGAATGAATGTTAATTACATACACACTATCCAATTACAACAATTAGACACTTACAAGATAAAAAGAAACCTATTCTATGGTTTGACTCCCTTCCTACCGACAAAGAAAACCTTTCTTTCGGCGTAGCCCCAGCCAAGAACCATGTTCTTTACTTATCCCTAAGTCTAACACTCAGTGAAGACACACTCAATCTCTTGGTGATATGACACCTTGAGATTCCCACAATTACAACACTTTTTCAAACAAAGCAATACAGAGTAAACTTAAGCTATAACATGACTTATATCTAACAAGATAAGGCTTTACTCTAATCACCTAATACAAGCTCATGTAGTATGAAAAATGTATTAGTGAAAAACAGAATGCATAATATGTAAACATCTAATCAAGAATCATGTGAAAATGCAAGAACATGTGATAAGAAAAGATGAGAAATGTATCATGAAAAGCACTCAATCCTAAAGCATAGAATTCTCTCTTTTCTAAGCTCACAAATGCATTTACAACTAGATGCAACAATTAACACGAAAAAAATGCTCTAACTCTCTAAAAATTTAACATGCAACTTATGAGATCAATTCTGAAAATGCAGTTTATAAAGAATTGATTTTAATGCCCAGTTAATCGATTAACGACAGCTTTAATCGATTAAGCTTCACAAAAAGGTTAGATTAATCGATTAACCTTTGTTGTAATCGATTACACTGTGCAAACAGTTAGATCAATCGATTAAACTAAGTGGTAATCGATTAACAGCATTCTTTCATGTGTAAAAACTTCAAATATATTATGCACTTAAATTCATACATGTTTAATACTTAGATTATGCCTAGAATGCACATGTACATGTATTTATATGATGCATGAATATATTATGAATGACATATCTCAAGATGAAAAAGATTTAAAAGATTTATGCAATTGAGATATGTATTAGGTGACTTAAGCCTTGGACTCAACCTAAACTAGTCTAGTCTAAGCAAGGTACCAATCGGAAGGCTTAAGCATGTTGATTTGTTGATGATCTTCAAGCTCTTATTAGCACAAGTTGTCCTCATCAAAACCAAGACATATAAGGAGAGCTTTCCAAAGTGTTCCTCTTGACATTGCACACTTTCATTTTTCACCTCCAAGATTCCCCAAATGTGCCACCAAGAAGTAAGAGGAAGAGGATTTGATGAGTTTTTGAGGTTTACTGGAGGGGAGAATCGATTCCCATGGAAAGCCACAATTGGGAGTGAAAGGGGAAGAGGAGAAATGAAGAATAGGGTTTCTAGATCCCCTTTTTCACTTTTATATTTGCGTAGCCTCGCCCAGGCGAGAATTTCATGACATTTTAAAAGTTCCCACCTGACACTCTCGCCCGGGTGAGAACCTCTCGCTTGGGCGTGAATCAGGAAGCCTCTCTAGGCTCCTCTCTCGCATGGGCGAGAATTCTAGCTCAAGCTAGAATTTCGGAGCTTGTCCAGATTTCTTTCTCGCTTAAGTGACCACTTCCTCGCTTGGGCGAGGTTCCCAGACTTCTCAAACTTAAAAGATTGAGTCTCTCGCTTAGGAGAGACCCTCTCGCTCAAGCGAGAATTGCCTAGTATACACCTCAATACTCTAAGTTTTCCAATCATTCCGAAAACGAAATTTGAGGTGTTACACTTTTCAAAGATAAGAACAAAGTCCATGTAAACCTGGAAAAGTCATCAACTACCACTAGAGCATAATGACTGCCTCCAAAACTCATTATTTGTGAAGGTCCAAACAAGTCCATATGAAGTAATTCTAATGGCCTTGTAGTGGATATCACATTTTTAGATGAAAAAGAATTTTTCGTTTGCTTACACCTTTGACAGGCCACAACAAGCTCTTTTGACAATATATTTTCCACATGTCTTAGATGGATATGTGCTAACCTTCTATGTCAGGTCGATATATCACTCTCATTTGAAATAAGACATTTTGAAAATAGAGACGTGATTCTGTCCAGATTAACCATATAGATATTGTTAGTTCAGTGACCGATGAACTTAACTTTATCGTCTACGCCATCATAGATAATACAAAAGTCAGAATCGAAAGATACCTTGTTACATATATCACATAGTTGGCTGATACTGAGTATGTCATGCTTCAAGCCTTCAACATATAGCACGTTATCCATAATTGCGTGAGAAACATTTCCTACTCTTATGATTCCATGGATCTTTCCTTTGTTGTTATCCCCGTAAGTGACGTAGCCTTTGTCTCGGAGTGTAAGATTCATAAATTTGGACTTATCACCCGTCATATGTCTGGAACACCCACTGTCGAGATACCAGTGTTGTTCGAGTGTTCGAAGACATACCTGCAAGACACAAATTACTTACTTTTAGGTACCCAAGTTATATTGGGTCCTTTCTTGTTAGTAACAGAACCTGGTGCACATTTGGCTACCCACACATACTTGCCACTTGGCACTCCGTGCCATTTAATATAGCAAGAACCAGATGTGTGACCCTGAACAACACAATAGAAGCAAGTAGGCAGTTTATGATTCTTAACATGATATCTACTAGCTACATGCTTTCTAAATGGTCTCTTTTTGCTTTTATGTTTGAACCCGAGTCAGGTTCTATTTCCCACATTCCTTGATGAATCAAGTAATCTTTTAAGATTCTGACATGCATGAAGCGCTAGAATAAATGAGATCGAGAGTTTCATTTTCAAGTTTAAGCTCATCTATTTCTTTTTGCATGCTTACAATTTTCTTTTCATGCAATAAAATGATTCCTTTACGGTCGACATTAATTTTAGCAACTGTCTTAAGTTCTTAATGCAGCTCAACAAAAGCATTGTATAGTTCATCATATGTAGGTGAATTGCTTAAGCTAGAACACGAACTAGATTCATAGGAACTAACCTCGTCGAGTTCGTTAGCCTTTGAAGAGGTTTCAGCTTTATTATCATTCACCATGACACAGATCTTTGCAGTATCCTCTTCATCAGAGGTGCTTGTTGTTGAGTCCTCTTCAGGAACATCCCATACAATATAGGCTTTCTTGGACTTGAAGTCCCGAGAGGTATTCTTTTCGCCTTTGACTTTGTTTAGATAAACTGGACATTGGTACTTCAAATGTCCAGCTTCTCCACATTCATGGCACGATAACTTTTCGTTTGAGTTCTTCTTTTTGAAAGTCGAATTGTGAGTTTCTTTATTTTGAAACCTGTTTGAGCTTCCTCTTTTCTTTAAAAATTTGTTGAATTTTTGTACTAGAAGCGTCATGGTTTCAGCATCAATTTCTGAATCAGACTCATCATCATCTTTGTCTTCTTGGTCCTAAGAAGTAGATGCTTTTAATGAAATTCCATTTTTACACTTGTCTGATTCTTCGTGCAAGGTCAGGCGATCAAGCTCCATCTCATGTTCTTGGAGCTTGCCAAAAAGAGTTGTTAACGCCATCGAATCAAGTTCCTTTGAGTCCATGATGGCAGTCACCTTTGGCTGCCAGTTCCTGTAAAGACATCTTAAGACTTTGTTAGTTAATTCTCCATTTGAAAAAGTCTTGTCTAGAGCAACTAGATGATTTACGATATATGTAAAACATTTTTGCATATCACCAATAGATTCATTTGGAAACATGCGAAAAAATTCAAATTCATGAGTTAAAGCATTCAATCTAGCGCGCTTGACCTTACTAGTGCCTTCGTGAGTCACTTGTAAGGTGTCCCACATTTCTTTGGCACTATTACACTATGAGACCCGAAAGAACTCATCGTATGATAGTGCAGACGTGATGATGTTTTTACCTTTCGAATTGTGTTGCACTTTTCGTTTCTCATCATCAGTCCACATGCTCTTAAGTTTGTCTTTCGTCTCACCTTCCACTAAGTATAGTGGTGTGTGAGGACCATTCATAACAGAATCCCAAATGTTCGTATCAATGGCTTCAATGAAAATTCTCATCCTCACTTTCCAATAGGCGTACCCCTCGCCACTAAAAATTAGAGGACGATTAATGGATGCACCATCACCGCCAAAAGGATTGGTAGAGCCCATCGTTTGATTTCGTGAGGATCAACGATCGAAGCGATTAAGCTAGCACTCATGTACTAGCTCTGATACCACTTTTTAGGATACCGGTCAATAAGAGTATAACACCTAGAGGGGGGTGAATAGGTGTGAGTGGTCAATATTTCCACTTTTCGAATTTATGCGCAGAGAATAAAAAATATCAGAAATATCCAACAATAATCGATTAACAGAAAATACAATCGGTTATCAGAGACAGAATTAATCGATTAACGATGTCAACCAATCGATTATATATTGCAGAAAAACCAGAAACAACAACTTGATGAAATAGTTTCTTGGCACGTAAGCAATGCAAGAATCAAGCAACCTCTTAACAAAATATCACAAACAACACACATAAATTATACAGATATCAAAGATTTAATCTTTATGAATAAAGACTCAATCTTTCAAGTTAAAGATGCAAGAAACGCAATATGCTTGAAATGCAAAAGATAAGGGAAAGAGAAAGAAGATCAATAAATTTTATCCTGGTTCGTTCGCCTGTCGACTGGCAAACTAAATCCATGACTCCCCTTCTGATCTTGGGAGATTTGGTTTACTATATTTGAAAATATGTTCTTTACACACACACTTCCAAATTGAGCCTTTCCTACTTGCTATGCGAATCCTATTTCGCCAAGCCTTGACTTCCCTTTGTTCGCAAACGATAGCCAATCTTGCTACTCAATGTGCCAAACAAGATACTCAATGAAGACTATACCAAGCCAACCGCAGCTAGCCGATATTACAACCTTCTCTCTAAACCTTAGAGATTTTATAGAAAAATTACACAAACAACTAACAACCTAAAAGATTATTGACTCACACTCACTCACAGGGGTATGAGGAATCAAAAGGATTGAAAACATATTAGTGCACTCAAATTTGTACAAGTATGAAAAAGGCTTTGTTTTTGGAAAATATGAAACCAAGAATACTTTTCACAAGCAATGTTTTTCTCTCAAAGAATTTGACACTTAAGCACAAGGTGAATATCTCACAGAGAATTTGGGATTTCGAAAATGTAAGTTTTGAAATTGTGAAATCAAAGTTGTTCTGAAAATGAGGAAAAACCGGTCATTTATAGTTTCTTGTTTTCACAAGAGATAATCGATTAAATGACCTCTTAATCGATTAACGGTTTTGAAAATTAACATGTTTCTATTGAACGTAATCGATTAACAGTATATATAATCGATTATAACCACCAAGAACCCAAAATCAAAGTTACTGGAACTCTCATTAATCCATTACAAAGACTCTTAATCGATTAATGGGCCTGTGCAGTCATATAATCAATTATATCACTGTTGGGATCAATTATCAGAAAAACTATAAGTTTTCTTGGTTAAGAGGCAACCCTCCAAAATAGGTAGGCACTTAGTATGATGCATGATTTTCATAGAAAATATAATTTTGAAGCAACCTACTAAAATGAAGAATGATGACTCTCAAAAAGGATTTTAGGCAATCTTACGAGCGAGTGAGACAATCATCATTTGGGTTACCTAACCTAGACTCAAAGCTAAGCAAACATTGTAGGACTACTAGAAAGAAAAATTAAAGACCTTCCTAGAGTTAGAGTCTTGGTCATGTTGAATGTTGATACGTCATGTCTTCAAGCTTTTCAGGTCGACTTTGTCTTCATCGAAACATAGGCAGGAAAGAGATGTTGTAGTCGCACTAGTTGACTTCACTTGAAATCTCAAAAAGTCGAGGGTTTCTCACCCAAGCGAGCCCTTCTCGTCCGAGCCAGAACCCGAAAACCTGAAACCTAAAATAGAGTCCCAAGTAAGAAATGGGAACACTTTAGGAGATAAAATAAGAGGAGCTAGAGAACTTGAGAGCTCTTTGAGGCGCTAAAGATGCTTGAAAAGAGATCCTAAGGTTGGAGGAGACGAATGAGAACCTAACAAAGCTACCTAACACAAATACTAGCGGACACTCGGGTGAGAGAGCAACATTAGACTTAGTGGTAATAGAAGGTAACATTGGAGACTCCAACGACACTCACTAGTCGGAGAGTCTTCATGGACTAAAATGATTAAAGAGTAAACGCTTAGATATTTCCTATTTAATCATGTTAGTTCTACTTATGTTATGATTGTGTTATTGTTGTACTATTGACTTGCCCATCGTGGTATTGTGTCATCTGGAATGGTGTTGACTTGCCCATCATGGTAATAGATTGTCTTAAGTGGTATTGACTTTCCCATCGTGGTATTGTGTCTCCTTGAATGGTGTTGACTTTCCCATCGTGGTATTGTGTCGCCTTGAATGGTGTTGTCTTTTCCATCGTGGTATTCTGTCGCCTTGAATGGTGTTGACTTTCCCTTCGTGGTATTGGATGCCTTAAGTAGGATTGACTTTCCCATCGTGGTATTTTATCGCCTTGAATGGTGTTGACTTATCCATCATGATATTGTGTCCCCTTGAATGGTGTTGACTTGCCCTTCGTGGTATTGTGTCGCCTTGAATGGTGTTGACTTGCCCTTCGTGGTATTGTGTCCCCTTGAATGGTGTTGACTTGCCCATCGTGGTATTGTGTCACCTTGAATGGCGTTGACTTGCCCTTCCTCGTATTGTGTCGCCTTGAATGGTGTTGACTTGCCCTTCATGGTATTGTGACGCCTTGAATGTTGTTGACTTTCCCATCGTGGTATTGTGTCGCCTTGAATGGTGTGAACTTGCCCTTGTGGTATTGGTGGCCTTAAGCGACAATGAACCGTGGTAATTATGGTATCGTTCTTGAGTATGGTAAATGTATAGATTTCTGGTTGTAGTATTGTTTGGAAGTGACAAATGAAATGGTAGAGGTATTTAGTAGTGATGTTTACATATGTTATCCTTACTTGTAACTCTAATGATTATTATTCTATTTAAATCCACCATGTCGATTATTGCATGATTTAATGTCTGACTCTCTCTATGTTTCCTTAATGCTTAATCCATGGTAATCGGATTGTAGGTGAGGCGAAAGATTAAATGATTGGAGTTTATGAAGTTGCCTAGCTTTACTTGGAAAACTTTATATGATGTTTGTTTGGAAACTATATTAGGATAACTATCGACAATGGTCTATGAGTTTAGATGACCCTTTGTATTTGATTTAAGTTATTCCGATTTGATGTATGTGGGTTGTATGGCGAGATAATTCCCTTTTTGTTATTTAATCTTATCTACATGGATATGATGATTTTGAAAACCATTAATTGTGACGACCCGATTTTCTACCCTTGAAATTTTTTCGTTTATTTTAATCATTTCTTACATACAGTCGTCACCTTCATTGAAAACTCTCAAGTATCATTTTCGAAAATACTCTTTACCCTATTTTCTTATCATACAAATTTATGTTGCGGAAAAACATAATTCATTCAAATAGCATTTACCACATACAACCAGTTATGGGTCTCCCAAGGTTATAAAGCCCATAACTACACATATCCATATTGATCTAAACGGATTTACAGTCATCCCATAATACTATTAAATCAACTACAACGTCACTTAGCAATACAGACAAGCGAGTAATTAAACACAAAAGCTTCCTAATTGAGCTTCATCCTCAAAATCCTTCATTTACCTACAATGGGATTATCATAAACAACACACAAAACAAAAAGGGAGTAAGTCATTAGTTTAAAAACTAACATCACATGATAATCCACATTTCAAATACGATTGAACTTTAATATAGATTTTAAACACAATTACGTAAATGCAAACATTCATCTCTTCTTTCGTTCATTTCTACGTTATCCATATTCATCCTATAGAATACATATCCCATAATATATATTCTATAGCATGCATATTATGTTCATTCGAAGCATCGTTCTTCTCATTATTCATATCCAAACTATAGTATATATATATCCCATACTATATATCTTATAGCATGTATATTACTTTTATCCTTAACGTCTTCATTTCCAACATTCATATCCACCCTATAGTATATATATCCCATAATATATATCCTATAGCATGCATATGACTTTCGCTCTTAACGTCCTCGTTTCTCATATGTCGTATTCATCCTTAATCGTATTCACCGAGTTCTTTCACAACTATAATCTCTTACCACCTCGGGTAGATCCAATTACATCTCCATACCACATCGGGTAGGTCTAGTTCACCATCCATACCACATCGGGCAAGTCTAGTTCATCATCCATACTACAACGGGCAGGTCTAGTGCATCTTCCATACCACATCGGGCAGGTCTAGTTCATCATCCATACCACATCGGGCAGGTCTAGTTCATCATCCTTACCACATCGGGCAGGTCTAGTTCATCATCCATAGCACATCGGGCAGGTCTACTGTTATATTCCATACCACATCGGGCAGGTCTACTGTTATATTCCATACCACATCGAGTAGGTCTAGTTATACTCCATACCACATCGGGCAGGTCTAGTTATACTCCATACCACATCGGGCAGGTCTAGTTATACTCCATACCACATCGGGTAGGTCTAGTATTATATTCCATACCACATCGGGTAGGTCTAGTGTTATGCTCCATACCACATCGGGTAGGTCTAGTGTTATACTCCATACCACATCGGGTAGGTCTAGTTATAATCCGTACCACATCGGGTAGGTCTAGTTCACAATTCTTCACTACCATTCCCGGTAGGATAACAATAACAGTCCACTACCACTCCGGGTAGGACACAACAACAGTCCGCTACCACTCCGGGTAGGACACGATAACAGTCCGCTACCATTTAAGGTAGGACACAATAACAGTCTACTACCACTCCGGGTAGGACACAACAAACAGTTCACTACCACTCCGGGTAGGACACAACAAACAGTTCACTACCACTCCGGGTAGGACACAATAACAGTCAACCACTACCTCTTCGAGTAGGGTAACAACAATAATCCACTACCTATTCGGGTAGGGTAACAACAATCAAACTTACAACACATTACCTCTTTCACATACCTCATTCATATCAGTGAGTATGAATTAGAGCCACTTATTCCTTACCTCAGTGAGTTTTGGGGATCGGTTCCGAGTAACTTTAAAAGTCTCCTCCGCGATTTCCTCCAAACTTAGGATCTTTCCTCATTTCCACCAATAACAACAATGTTAGTCATTTATTCCAAATATCACATAAACAACTTATTTTGCATCATTTAATCATACAAAATATTCATCATCAATATTCAACCATCTAAAACATGCATAACATCTCATATTTCAATATTTCCAAAACTACTTCAATACAAGTTTCTAAATATCAAAGCATACATGTTCATCTCATATAACAACATTAAAGCACTACTCATTATCCATATCTAACATTTCATCTCTTTCTCTTTATACTCATATTCTCATTTTGGGGGTTTTTGGGGGTTTTTCATGAATAACCCATAAAACTTTCCATTCATCAAATACCAACTCTAAACTAAGAGTTTACAAGATAAAAACAACATAAAACGAACCATAACTCTAAAGGATGAGTTTCCACGGTTTCTCATGTTTTGAAAATGAATCCAACATACCCAAAACAAGTTAGAGAGGAAGAAGAAGAGTTAGTAACAAGAGGTTTACCTCTTCTCAAGCTCCAAGATGAGTCCTAAGGCTCCTTGCTCTTGAAAAGCTCTCCATTCTCTCTTCTCTTCGAAGTTCTAACCCAAAAATGTGTTTCGGGTTTCTATTTTATAGACACTGCGATAAGTGTAATCGATTACAAGTATAGTTTAATCGATTACACTGTGTAAATTATAGAGGCATCGTCGCTATGTAATCGATTACCAACATGGTGTAATCGATTACATTAATACGATGTAATCGATTACCATAAGTGTGTAATCGATTACACAGTGTAAATTACAAAGGCATCGTCGCGATGTAATCGATTACCAACATGGTGTAATCGATTACAAACATGGTGTAATCGATTACATTGTGTCAGATGTACATATCTGATGCTTTTAATCATCATGTAATCGATTACCAGGACTGTGTAATCGATTACACTGTGTCAGATGCACATGTCTGATTAGTTTATCAGCATGTAATCAATTACCAGGAGTGTGTAATCGATTAAACTGTGTCAACAGCCCAAAATTGCCATTTCTCGCCTAGGCGAGACAACTCTCGCTCAGGCGAGAATCCTCCAGTATAGTCCAGGATTTCACCCTCCCAGGTGATCCTTTCTCGCTCAGGCGAGAATCTCTCGATCAAGCGAGGCTTCCAGGACTGATACTATAATTTTAAAGATTAAAATTTGGGGTGTTACATTAATCAATGAAGTATTATTGAATGAAATTGTATGATTAATCGTTAATCGACTTTTGGGAAAGCTAATATAAATAATTATAAGTAATTATATTATAATTTTGAAAAACTTATGTTTAAAAATTCAAAAAATTTATGGTTAATTAATTGGGTCATTACACCTTCATGGTCCAACTTTGGTGCACTTGTGTTTACATCATTCCCTCATTCTTGGAGTGATTTCGTCCTCGAAAAGATGTCTCCATCACCTACATCAAAAGAAGATAAATCAGAAACATTGAAAGTAACACTTATGTTATCATACTTATCTAGAAGTTCAAGCTTGTAGGCATTGTCATTGACTTTGGGAAGAGATCATGCTACGAAATATTTTGATAATATTCTACATATATAATCACTTACAACCCACTCACTAATATTTTTATAGATGATTATTTCCACATTAAACCATCTAAATATTTTGGGTAGAAGATATGGTCTTATACCTTATAACCAGACAAATAATATTTACGATAAAAAGAGTACTAAATTTATCATAGATTGGTTTAAAAAATTAAATCTATTGATTGATATAAAATAGACTATAGATTAGTTGTTGAATAATTGAGGAAGAAATACCAAACAAGTAGTATATGTTATGAAGGAAGAAATTTTTCTATGTATATAATTTGATGGTCATGGTGCATTTGTATAGTGTTTTATTATGGTTACTGATTTTTGTCAAACAAAAAGTTATTTGATTCTTACGTCACTATCTATCCATGCATTTTTTGCACTTGCTTTATAATAAGTTTTCAAAGGAAAAGTCTTTCAACGGCTGGATGTAGAATATAAAGTAGATGTAAAAAGTAATGACATTAAAATTTAACATTGGAGGATCATATTCTTTTGCCAAAGTGAGTTACTGCCAAACTTTTGATAAAGGAATATGTTAAACATGACATGTTAGGAATAAATTTACATGTCAATGGACACTTTTCTTAATTGGAAGTATCTATTCTAAGAAAATAGAGGTCAAATGTTTCAGGTTTAAAACTTTTTCATTAAGAGGTTGATGAAGTTTTGCATGCCGAGGTGAAATGTATAAGTGATCATCTTATCCATACATTCATTGGTCTTTTTTATGTATTTGAGTTGAAGTTTATTACACATTCCAACGGCATTATTAGTTCATGCCCCCAAATGTGGTTTTGGCTTTTCATGTACAGTATCATCTTTGTATTTAACCGAGTTGAAGAATGGAACATGGTCGAAGAGGTTGATTAGTTCATGTGTTTACATTACATGTATTTGAGTTTTTTCATGCATAAATTTTGTTATCTTAGTCACTAATCTCTTTTTTAAATT
Source organism: Lupinus albus (assembly GCA_009771035.1). NCBI lineage: Eukaryota > Viridiplantae > Streptophyta > Magnoliopsida > Fabales > Fabaceae > Lupinus > Lupinus albus. Next base: position 6,607,469 of record CM020008.1, on the reverse strand, counting down.
CTGAACTATTTTATTAGTGACCATTTAGGAGTTTAAGAACAAGATTATTTCTCAAAGTAGGGTTCCTTCTTATCAAAGTTAGTGCTGAGAAAAAATATAGTTGTTTCTTTTGTCTACACCAAAGTGGTATTGTTATCTGTTCACTCACAGGAATTTAATTTTGTTAGTGTATTTTTAGTAGTATGGATTGTAATCTCATCAACAATCATTATGCCAGGTTTCATTATACAAAATGAAAAATTCAAATAGGTCTGAATCACAAGAATAACGACGATACAGACTAAGACAATATGCTAGACAGAGAATGAGCAATATAAACATATAGCAAAGACAAGAAGAATTAGCAAGAATGTATTTAATATTCTACGAACAATACAACGACACTGTAGTACATTCAACTAAAAACACTATTCACGGTCATCAAATGCCCAAGAAAGTGTCATGGCCATGACAAGCACACAAAATTTTTCTCACACAGCATATAGTGGAGACTTTAATACAAATATTACTATATTTCTTACATGTCATATTTCCATAAATTCAAAAAAAAATTTCACGTTTAAACGGTAATATTAATATTAAAATATTTGTAATTTAATGTTTGTTGTAACTTTAGGTTTAATTCATAAACCTGTTAAAGATATACCAACAAATATTTCAACTATACATTTTGTAATAGTTTAAATATATATACATTATGTAAAATTATTCATTTGTTATAATTTAATTACTTTACTACAGTTTTTACGTATCATATTTCCTTAACTTCTAAAAAATAATTGAAAAAGTACTCAAGTAAGCTATGTAATTTGACTTAAAGATAAGGATAAAAATTAATGAATTTAGAAATTTTGTTGTATTATAGTATGGTATGAAAATCAATTTAATAAGATTGACTCTTCAAAATACCTTCAACTTTAAAAATCAACAACTCAAAAGTATCTATATATATATATATATATATATATATATATATATATATATATATATGAAATATTACTACTACGCCAGATACGTTGCGTAACAGCGTATTTTTTTGGTATAGGACAGCGAGTTCCGCCGCTGTCTGTTTGACCGAAGTCGTAGACAGTAGTCATTAACCGCACTTCTAAAGTTGTTGTTGAATACCACATGTTATAACAGCGAATACTGACTTATGTGCTGTTAAAGAAAAGACAGGTATAACAGTGCATCTCATACGTAGCGCTGTATAACACAATATAGTACAACAACGGACCATATAGGTAGCGTTGTGGTAAATTTTGTATACCACAACACTAAGTCTTTGCGCTGTTGTAGTGTTAAATATCGTGCTGTCTTATATTTTAGGTATGACGCACACTGTATAAGTTACGCTGTCGTAAAGTTTGTATACCACCACACCACTAAATACTATGTTGTCTTATATTTTACGTATGACATCAGTCTAAGTAGCACTGTCTAATTGTTTACGTATGACAACACAACGTAAATACTGTGATGTCTTATATATTACGTATGACAGCACATTGTATAAGTTGCGTTGTCGTAAAGTTTATATACCACAGGACCACTAAAACACTACGCTGTCATATGTTTTACGTATGACAGCAGTCTAAGTAGCGCTGTCTGATTGTTTACGTATGATAACACAACGTAAATATTGCGCTGTCTTATGTGTTATGTATGACAGCACAATGTAAACACTGGGATGTCTTATGTTTTACGTATGACAGCGAATTATTAAGTGCAACGTTCATCGTCGTATAGATTTACTTGTTACAACAGCGCTGTATAGATTTCCTATTAGAATGCGCTGTTTATTAAAATGCAACAACCACTTTTTTTGCAGGACCACACATTTATTACAACAGCGACTTAAAGATTTACTCTTAGAATGAGCTGTTGATTATCTCAACCACAACACACAACCACCTCTCAACAAACTTACTATAACACATCAATGGAAATCACATATCAACAATGAAACAAACATACTATATCTGAAGGTAAATAAAGAATACCTGTTTATTTGTCAATTTCATTGTGATGTTTTTCTACATTGGAAAGATCAGCTCAACAATGAAACAAACTTACTATATTTGAAGGTAAATAAAGAATACCTGCTTATTTGTCAATTTCATTGTGATGTTTTTCTGATTGGAAAGCACTTAATCAAAAATGAAACAAACTTACTATATCTGAACTTATAATAAAGGAATTATAAAATTATGGTAAATAAAGAATATCAGCTTATTTGTCAATTTCATTGTGATGTTTTTCTGCATTGGAAAAAACTGACTCAACAATGAAACAAACTTACTATATTTGAACTTATAATAAAGGAATTATAAAATTATAGTAAATAAAGAATATCTGCTTATTTGTCAATTTCATTGTGTTGTTTTTATGCATTGGAAAGCACAAACTCAACAAAGAATAAAAAAATTGAAACACTAAAATGAAGAAAGCCTTACAAATTCATGAGTTCATTATTTGTCCATTGTAGGAAACTTACTGGAGCGCGCATCTGAAATATTATTCACAAACTCAACAAAGAATAAATACAATGCATTATTCACACTAATGCCATATAAGCAACAAACTTACAGCAGACTATTAACAAACTTACAATGCAAACAATCTTTATTCATTACAATGCAAACAAAATACAATGCATTACTCACACTAGTGTTATATAAGCAACAAACTTACACCACACTCTCAACAAATTACAATGCAAACAATTCTCCAGTAAATTACAAACAAATAAATTACAAACAAAATTATAAGTAAATTGCAAACAAAATAAATTTAGGTTATACTTATACAAAGATATGCATCTAATGTTTCATCTTCTTTGATGGTTTATGGATTGTAATATTGTTGTCTTCTCCAGTAAGAATTTCATTCACCCAAAGGCCCTCATCATGATCACCTCTTGTATATAAGTCATCATTAGTATTTATCTCATGCGACAATGATATCCAAAAAAGGATCATCTTTAGCATCAATATCTTCTTGATCATCTATATTATTGATGCTGATTTTGTTGGTCAATAGAACAATGGACCATTTCTTATTTGCTGGGTTACTAACATAGAATACTTGTTGAGTCTGGGATGCTAGAATAAATTATTCATCTTTATATCCTGGCCTATTAAGATCCACTTGCATGAACCCTAATTCATCAACTCGAAAGCCATTATTGTTATCAACCCACATACAACAAAAAACCGGCACCCGAAACTTTGTGTAATCCAACTCCCATATTTGTTTAATGACCCCAAAGTATGACATGTTTGCATATATTGGGTTTCTATCTTTGGCACTTGACATATGTAGAGTTCGAGCAATAAGAGTCACACCACTATTTTGCATTTTGCTTTGATTATCTTGTTTTCAGTATAAAATGTGAACCCGTTAATTAGGTAACCACTGTAGGATATGACATGAATACTTGGACCATTGGCTAACCATTTCAATCTTTCGGAAGCTGAATCCACATTTATATTCAACTCTTCATCAATGTGATGTTTTAGCCACTTCATGAAACACCGATTATTGTAACACCCCGAATTTTAGTCTTTAAAAATTAGAGAAGCCTCGCTTGATCCAGAGATTCTCGCTTGAGCGAGAGAGGTGCATCTGGGAGGGTGAAATCTTGGGCTATACTGGAGGATTCTCGCCTGAGCGAGAGTTGTATCACCCGAGCGAGAAATGGCAATTTTGGGCAGTGTAATCGATTACACAGTCCATGTAATCGATTACATGCAGATAAAAGCATCAGATATGAGCATTTTACATGATGTAATCGATTACACAATACATGTAATCGATTACATGCAGATAAAAGCATCAGATATGTGCATTTTACATGATGTAATCGATTACACAATACATGTAATCGATTACATGAAGATAAAAGGATCAGATGTGTGTATTTTACATGATGTAATCGATTACACAATACATGTAATCGATTACATTCAGATAAAAGCATCAGATATGTGCATTTTACACGACGTAATCGATTACACAATCCATGTAATCGATTACATCTATGCGTTAAGCGAAAATTGCTACTGTGAGATTCTCGCTTGAGCGAGAATGGGCTCGCTTGAGCGATAATGGGCTCGCTTGAGCGAGAATGGGCTCGCTTGAGCGAGAATGGGCTCGCTTGAGCGAGAACCCGACGACTGCTCTTTAAAAATAGAAACCCCAAACACATTTTAGGGTTAGAACTTGAAGAGAAGAGAGAGAAAGGAGCTTTTCAAGAGCAAGGAGCCTTAGGACTCATCTTAGAGCTTGAGAAGAGGTAAACCTCTTGTTCCTAACTCTTCTTCTTCCTCTCTAACTTGTTTTGGGTATGTTGGATTTATTTTCAAAACATGAGAAACCATGGAAACTCATCCTTTAGAGTTATGGTTCGTTTTATGTTGTTTTTATCTTGTAAACTCTTGGTTTAGAGATAGTATCTTAAGAATGGAAAGGGTTGTGGGTTGATTCATGAAAACCCCAAAAAAACCTAAAAGTGAAAATGTGGTAAAAGGAGAGAATGAGTAAAATGTTAGAGGTAGAAGATGAGTCTACCCCAAATATTGAAATATGAGATGTTATGCATGTTTTAGATGGTTGGATATTGATGATGAATATTTTGTATGATTAAATGATACAAAATAAGTTGTTTATGTAATATTTGGAATAAATAACTAACATTGTGTTATGTGGTGGGATGAGAAGAGAGATCCTAAGGTTGGAGGTGGTGTCGGTAGAATTCGAGAAGTTGCCAAGAACCGAACCCCAATACTCACCAAGGTAAGGATAAGTCTTTAATTGTGCATTTGGAATAGAAAATGTAAGTATTTTCTGGTTATGCAATGATTGAGTTGTGAATTACGCATTTAGTATAAATATATATGGGTGTGTTTATACTAAAGTAGGCGTAGATTTACGGAAGATGGAAAACGTGTGTATTTCTGATCATGCAATAATTATATTGTGAATCACGTGTTTAGTATAAACATGTATGGATGTGTTTATACTAAAGATGGCGTGGATTTACAGGCAATGGTTGATAGTGAAATCAATGAAAAGGAAACGTATTTTTAGCCGACCATAAATGGTTAGCGACTTTGGCTCAAGTTATGTAGCAATGCTTTGGCTCAAGCTATGTAGCAACACTTTGGCTCAAATTATGTAGCAATACTTTGGCTCAAGTTATGAAGCAATACTTTGGCTCAAGTTATGAAGCAATACTTTGGCTCAAGTTATGAAGCAATACTTTGGCTCAAGTTATGAAGCAATACTTTGGCTCAAGTTATGTAGCAATGCTTTGGCTCAAGCTATATAGCAACACTTTGGCTCAAGTTATGAAGCAATACTTTGGCTCAAGTTATGTAGCAATGCTTTGGCTCAAGCTATGTAGCAACACTTTGGCTCAAGTTATGAAGCAATACTTTGGCTCAAGTTATGTAGCAATGCTTTGGCTCAAGCTATGTAGCAACACTTTGGCTCAAGTTATGAAGCAATACTTTGGCTCAAGTTATGTAGCAATGCTTTGGCTCAAGCTATGTAGCAATACTTTGGCTCAAGTTATGTAGCAACGCTTTGGCTCAAGCTATGTAGCAAAACTTTGGCTCAAGTAATGTAGCACAAAATGAATTTATAAAACAAATGGTTTATTAACTCCTTTTTCTAATGTGGATTATCTTATAATGACGTTTATTGAATTAATGACTTACTCCTTTGTGTGTTTTGTACTTTTGTCATTGATAATCCCATCGCAAGTGAATAGACGAATGAAGTATGCCAGGTCGGAAGCTTTAGGAGCTTTAGACTTTGGATTCACTATTTATGTTTTTCGTATTCTAAATGATTACCTGCAGATTTAAATGATTGTAATCATGACTAACCATTATTTGGATATTTGTAACCATGCGTAATGTTATTTTGGAGGATCAGAACCTTTGAGGTCTTAGTACTCATAGGGAATGATATGAATGAATTATGTTTTTCTACAAGATTAATTGTATGATAATATAATAGGTTATAAGATTAGTTCCAGGAATGATTCATGAGAAGTTCTAGGTAAAATGATTATGTATGTGGTTATTGATTCATGGATTGAGTGTGAGGAGGGGAAATAAGATTTTGAAGTAAGGATATTAAAATGGTAATGTGAGTTATGAGTGATTGAATGGAATTGAATTAAAATGAGAAAAATTTTCAAGGGTAGAAAATCGGGTCGTCACAATATGGTATCAGAGCATAGTTAATTCTGCGACCTAGGGCATGGCCTTACTTGCTTCTTTGTAACATGTGTAAAAATTTGACTAGTTGAGATTGTGTGTATTGAATGTTTAAAGCATGTGGCTTTGGTATGATGACATGCGACTTGTTATGAGACTATGTGATTTCCTGACTTGAGTGAATTAAAATTAGCTTACTGACTAGTGTAAAAAGTGCGGTAGACTTCACTATGGAAGTACGTGCCCGGGAAAAGGGAATGGATGTTTCCATTGCAAGGAGTTTCGGCATATTAAAAGGTATTGTCCCAAGCTGGATCGGAGACCTAATGTCATGCATGCTGGGGAGGCAAGGGACCACGGTCGGATGGTTACCCCAAGTGGCGCAGGGACATCGGGTGTTGATGATCCGGCAAGAGGTAAACGCATGGTGACAGGTATTCCTTGTTTAGTGATGTTGATTCGGGAGCGACACACTCCTTCATATATGTTAAATGTGAAAACCGGCTGAGATTGTAAACTGAGTCATTACTTCTGACTTGGTCGCGTCGACCCCAATCTTTGTGCTGGTGGTGGTGTCGACGTTTATGTTCTAGAGTCCGGTTGTGGTAAAAGGTGTGATATTTACCATAGACTCAGTCTGCTTGTCGTTATCCCAGTTAGATATAATTCTGGGGATGGACTGATTGTCGGCAAATCATGTTATGATTGAATAGCGCTGACAGGGTTGTAGCGGTTGGGGATCTGTGCAAGGTCTCTGACCAGGCTAGTGGTATAGGGCCAATGTCGGCTAAGAAAGTCAGGACCCTCCTTCGAAAAAGGGATCGATATTCATTCAGTAAATGTCACAAGAGGGTATTTAAGAACTCGTTAGTATTTCGAGATGTTAAGATTTGAAAGAACTATTTATTTTGTCTTGGAAAGTGGACTTTCGTCTATGAATGATTGACTTTTATAATAAGTATACTGACAAGAAAAATTGTTAAGTCGGGGATGCTTGTTTTCTCTTATGAGTTGTTAAAGGTTAATTCCCTTTGTTGGCCTTAGTGTGTATGCGTACGCTAAGAGGTGAAACTCATATTTCGAAAAGGAAATAGAGGTTGGATAAATTACCTAAAGGTCCTTGCGACTAATGTGTTTACATGGACGTTGACTAATCAGATGTATTATCATTTTGAGGTGACCTATGGTTGGTACCCAAAATCGATTAAGTATGAAAAAGTTATTTTTGATTCTTGTGTATGAAGCTTCTGGTCTATGAATTTTTTTTTAAAGAGGAGTACTCGCCGTAACAAATATATATTGGTAGTGAACACCAAATTATGTGCGGGGATGTTGAACCTCAAAAACTTATTTTGGATCGGGAGTGTCTCAGTGTACGGTTGGGGTAAATGGTAGAACCTTTACCATAGTGTTGATATGCGCAATGACGTCCTAGCTGGATTTAATCTTGGAAATGGACTAGCGGTCAACAAATCGTGTTATGTTTAACTATGTGAAATTGTTGAGGTGAAGATTTAAATTTGGTATGCATTGATATGTATTTGTATGCTAAAGGGGTAAGACTTATGCTGATAATCGAGGAAAGAGGCTAGTCGAGTTGTTTACCCCGTTGATGTGATGAATACATTTTATTAGACGTGAAACTTTTGGTCTCGAATGACCGGTTCTTTTGCGGTAGGACATTGGCAATGCATGAAATAGTGGTGGTGTACCTAAGTGGTCTGCATTGAATGTTGTACCAGCGAAAGTTGTTGCTGTTTCGTGAACGTTAGTAATGACGGTGTATGAGTGTGATGTAGCCATATGAGAGAAGGAGTTTTGGGTTGTATTGAACTGATTATGTAAACTTTGTTTCATAAGTCGTGGATTCAAACCGTTTTCGAAAATCCTTTTCTTTGGGTGAAACATAGTCTGTGGCTAAGAAATGATTTGATCTTATGTTGGTCGAATTTTATTGGAAATGACTGAGGACATGCTCAGAATATTTCGGAAACTATAATGATGTCGTTCGCACTTCCATCATGAGGGAGAAAAATAATGGTAAGCCCTGTTGTTATAGGGTTATCAAATATTAGAATATAATCACTCGAAGAATGGCAATGTCTGTTGATATATTGCAGAACTTGTTATTTTTTATTGTTTTGGACTTTAGTTCTGTTTCTACAACCCCCCTTTTCATGTGTTGAGCTCTCATGATGGGTTTGTTTAATTTGTGGTAGCCAGTGTTTTCTTTTCCAGATTGTCTACTATTTGTTTCTGTTGCTGATTCCGAACTGCAGATTTTTTTGTGTGTGGATAAAGTATTCCTTTTTTTTTGTTGAATGAACAATTGCTTTGTTATTAATGTTTAGTACACATGTTATCCATTTTCTTCAGTGACATTAATGCTGCATGAATGTTATTTGTTTGTGGGTGAACATGTTCATCTTGATTACAGTGTGAGTAGTGATTCTTATAACTCTAATCATCCAACATGTCTCACCATGTCTTCTCCAACATGTGTAACTCTAATCGATACTGCACATATTAAATGAACTTTTAACTCAATCGCGGTAACTCGTTTGGAGTAACAACATTTCAAACAAGGACATAGAATTCGATCAGAGTGTTCAGCATTCTGATATGCAAACTTAACAAATGATTTCACTCCATCCTCATACTCCTTCGTCAATCGATTAACAATCATCCATTTTCGACCAATTCTTTCATCCATTTTCTAGAAAGAAATTGTCATAAAATATTGAGTTAATAATTGAAATTTATATTCGGGATCATAAATCCCTAAATGACTAAGTTGTCGCTCACCTCACAAGCTAACTCTAGTAAAACAAGCTAAGTGAGGAACCCTAACTAAATACAATCTAAATTGTATGATTGAAATTTGAATTTGGGGAAACATAAATCTCTAAAACATTAATTTAATTTCACATAGCAAGCAAACAAATTATTAGGAAAAATCCTAACTCATGTAATACAAGCTAAATGAGGAACTCTAACTAAATACAATCTAAATGAATTCGGGCATATAATAACTCATGTAATATAATAAATCATGTAATAAAGATGAAATCTAACTCAATATAAGCAAGTATTTACTTGATGTTGAGTTGAAAACTCACATTCAAATTGATGCAGAATTAGTGAACTTTCGGGGTTGAATGAGAGAAAGAAATTTTGATGTTGAATGTGTGAATGACTTTGGGTTGAATAATTTTGAGTTTCAATGCATGAATGATTTTCGATGTTGAATGTGTGAATGATTTTCGATGTTGAATGTGTGAATGATTTTCGATGTTGAATGATGGAATGATTTTGAGGTTTTCAGTTTCGCTAGTTGTTGCTGAGAAAAAGAGTTAGTGTAAATTAAAAGAGGTTTTTGAATGAGGAATAGTTAAGTTTTATCTTGATAAGCCTTCAAAAGCGAAAGTAAAAAACTTTTCGAAAGTAAACCTTTGTATATTACAAATTATCATGTTAAGGTATTACAACTTGAACCTTAATTTGTATATTACAAATTTTATGTTTTAAAAGAATAGACAAATTTTGACCAAATTTCCCTATTCATATCTATTTGGTCAATTGTATATGTATCTACATCAAACTGGACTTCAGATTTCCCTGTTTAATAACCTCCATCATGAAGTTAATGACATAAAAGCCGCAATCGTTATTATTGTTTTGGTGAGGGGTCCACAAATAAAATCAGGTAAATATAAGTGATAATGAAATAATTGTTTGATAGTACATTGTTTGATGTTTAGTGTAACAATACCTTAACATGAATCCACTTGGTGGGTCTTTGACGTTTAGGGTTTAGGCTATATATGTATTCAATGCCCTAAACAATATAGAAAACAATGTTAAAATGAACTGATAATGAAAGAGTAACAAAATTCAGTAAATTTAAATGAGTTGTCAACTTACGTATTAAAAATATCTTGCATAATAGGGTACTTGTTCAGATCACCATTTTTTAGTGAATCAAAATAGAACAATTGATGGCTGGCCCGATTAATGAGAACCAAAATCTAATGTTGCTAAAAACATATATGCATACGGTTAATAAAATTTTAAGTTAAAACATTGTTAAAAACAATTAAAAAATGTTGCTTACCTGGTGTTAAGAGGTGCAAAGAATAAGTCAGCAATCTCTTTATTTTTATCAAGAATGTTAGCAACTATTTGTGACTGTTGTTTCTTCCATGTGTCATTGGGTACCATACCCACACCCAAAATATTAGCTTGAGGTGATATGAACATCACCTTCTTTTTACTTTTGGGTACAAAGTTGTCATACAAGTACCTAACATATAACACAATTGTTAGTTAATTATAATACACCAATTAATGATTAAATGCGAAAATGACAAGTTTACCTTATGTACACAGATAAAACAGATGCACCAATCCAATCACGACCATGTATATCCTTCACATCATTTAAAGTGATGAATTCTTCAGTATGAAACCCATAGATGGGTTTAGGAAATGAAATGTTAAACGTAGAATCGGTAGGTAAGTTCTGTACCTAATCCCAAAGTATTTCAAAGTACTTAGTTTTCAGGGGGGGGGGGGCACCTCTCATGACGATTCTAGATTTGATTTAGAGGACTGTGGCTTAGACTTCAGCACTTTGGCCTTTTTAGATGCAGGTTCATCTATTCTGGGAAGGGATGTTGCACTATGGTCATCAACAGACACCTTTCCCTGAAATATTCAACAGGAACTACATCAAAATATCTATATTAATGAATTAACTCATGAATATGAACTGTTTCGCATGTTTCCAAATGAATCTATTGGTGATATGCAAAAGCATTTTACTCATATTGTAAATCATCTAGTTGCCTTAGATAAGACTTTTTCGAAAGGAGAATTAACTAACAAAGTCTTAAGATGCCTTGACAGGAACTAGCAGCCAAAAGTGGCAGCTATCATGCAGTTGAAGGATCTTGATTCGATGGTGTTAGCAACTCTTTTCGGCCAGCTCCAAGAAAATGAGATGGAGGTTGGTCGCCTGAACATACACGAAGAATCAGACAAGCGTAAAAAGGGAATATCACTAAAAGCATCCACTTCTCACGACCAAGAAGACAAGGATGATGATGAGTCTGATTCATAATTCGACACTGAAACCATGACGCTTCTCGTACGAAAATTCGACAAATTTCTAAAGAAGATAGGAAGCTCAAATAGGTTTCAAAAGAAATAAAATTGCAACTCGACCTTCAAACACAAGAACTCAAAAGAGAAGTTCACGTGTCATGAATGCGGCAAAGATGGACATCTGAAGTTTCAATGCCCAGATTATCTAAAGAAAATCGATGGGGAGAAGAACACCTCTCAGGACTTTAAGTCCAAGAAAGCATACATCGTTTGAGATGTCCCTGAAGAGAGTTCAACAACATGCACCTCTGAAGAAGAGGAAACCGCAAAGATCTGTCTAATGGTGAAGGACAATGAAGCTAATACGTCTACTAAGGATAACGAACTAGATGAGGTAAATTCCTACGACTCTAGTTCCTGCTCTAGCTCAAGTAACTTACCTACATATGATGAACTGTATAATGCTTTTGTTGAACTGCATGAAGAACTAAAGAAAGTAGCCAAAGTAAATGTTGATCGCAAGAGAATTATTTTATTGCATGAAAAGAAAATTGCGAGCATGCAAAAAGAAATGGATGAACTTAAACTTGAAAATGAAACTCTTGGTCTCATTTACTCTAGTGCTTCATGTATGTGTTCTACTAAAGTTATTGAGACTCCTGTATATGAAACTTGTTGTGAAGTGAAGATGGAAAATGATGAACTGAAAAAGAAAATAACAAAGTTCACATACAACAGTCAAAATCTTAACAGATTACTTGCTTCATCAAAGAACATAGGAAATAGAACCGGTCTCGGGTTCAAACATAAAAGTAAAAAGAAACCTTTTAGAAAGCATGTAGCTAGTAAATCTCATGTTATTAATCATAAGCTGCCTACTTATTTCTATTGTGGTGTTCATCGTCACACATCTGGCTCTTGCTATATTAAACGGCATAGAATGCCAAGTGGCAAGTATGTGTGGATAGCCAAATGTGCACCAGGTTTTGTTACTAACAAGTAAGGATCCAATATAACTTGGGTACCTAAAAGTAAGTAATTTGTGTCTTGAAGTATGTCTATGAACACTCGGACAACACTAGTATCTCGACAGTGGGTGTTCCAGACATATGACGGGTGATAAGTCCAAATTCTTGGATCTTACACTCCAAGACAAGGGTTATGTCACTTACGAAGACAACAATAAAGGAAAGATCCTTGGAATCGGTATAGTGGGAAATGCCTCTCAGGAAATTGTGGAAAACGTGCTATATGTTGAAGGCCTGGAGCACAACCTACTCAGTATCAGTCAACTATGCGATATAGGTAACAAGGTATCTTTCGACTTTGATCTTTGTATTATCCGTGATGACAGACAATAATGTTAAGTTCGTCGGTCATCGAACTAACAATATCTATATGGTTAATCTGGACAATATCACTTCTCTATTTTCAAAATGTCTTACTTCAAATGAGAATGATATCTGGACCTGACATAGAAGGTTAGCACATATCCATCTACGACATGTGGAAAAGATAGTGTCAAAAGAGCTTGTTGTAGGACTGCCGAAATTATTTTTCAAAATTAAAGATATTTGCCACACTTGTCAAAGGTGTAAGCAAACGAAAAATTCCTTTTCATCTAAACATGTGATTTCCACTACAAGGCCATTAGAATTACTCCACATGTATTGTTTAGACTGTAACACCCTAGATTTTAAAGTCATAAAATTATAGTATCAGTCCTGGGAGTCTCGCTTGAGCGAGAGAATCGTCGCCTAGGTGAGAGAGACTCCCCTGGGAGGGTGAAATCCTGGGCTATACTGAAAGATACTGGCCTCAGCGAGAGTTGTCTCGACTGGGCGAGAAAAGAGGCATTCAGGACCTATCGAGGTTGTAAGATCCTCGCTTGAGCGAGACTCGCCTGGGCGAGAGGGTCAGATCTTAGTTTTTAAAATGGGCGGGATTTTCCTCGCTTGAGCGAGAATGAGCTCGCTTAAGCGAGAACCCGACGATTTCACTTAAAAATAGAAACCCCAAACACATTTTAGGGTTAGAACTTTGAAGAGAAGAGAGAGAAGAAAGCTTTTCAAGAGCAAGAGCCTTAGGAATCCATCTTAGAGCTTGAGAAGAGATCCTAAGTTTGGAGGAGATCGTGGAGGAAACTGGTAAAGTTACTCACAAACTGAACCCCAACACTCACCGAGGTAAGGATAAGTCTTTACTTATGCATTTGAAATAGAAAATGTGTGTATTTTCTAGTTGTCATAATTATATTGTGAATTACGTATTTAATATAAACATATATGGGTGTGTATTTACTAAAGATGGTGTGGATTTACAGGAAATGATTGATGGCGAAATCGATGAAAAGAAAATATATTTTTAGCCGACCATGAATGGTTAGCGACTCTGGCTTGTGTATATAAGTGAAACTATGGCTTGATTATATAAGCGAAACTCTGGTTGAGTATATAAGTGAAACTCTGGCTGGAGTATATAAGCGAAACATTGGCTTGAGTATATATGAGAAACTCTGGCTTGAGTATATAAGCGAAACTCTGGATTGAGTATAAAAGCGAAACTCTCGCTTGAGTATATAAGTGAAACTCTGGCTTGAGTATGTAAGCGAAACTCTGGCTTGAGTATATAAGCGAAACTCTGGCTTGAGTATATAAGCGAAACTCTGGCTTGAGTATATAAGCGAAACTCTGGCTTGAGTATATAAGCGAAACTTTGGCTCAAGTTATGCAGCGATACTTTGGCTCAAGTTATGCAGCGATAATTTGGCTCAAGTTATGCAGCGATACTTTGGCTCAAGTTATGCAGCAAAGAAAATGAATTTCAAAATGGTTTACTAACCCTTTTCTAATGTGGATTATCTTACAATGATGTTTATTGAATTAACGACTTACTCATTTGTGTGTTTTGTACTTTTGTCATTGATAATCCCATTGCAGGTAAATAGATGAATGAAGTATGCTAGGTTGGGAGCTTTAGGAGCTTTAGACTTTGGATTCACTATTTATGTTTTTGGTACTCTAAATGACTACTTGCAGATTTAAATGATTGTAATCATGGCTAACCATTAGTTGGATATTCGTAACCATGCGTAATATTATTTTTGGAGGATCTTAACCTTTGAGGTCTTAGCACTCATGGGGAATGATATGAATGAATTATGTTTTTCTGTCATATGAGGAGTGTTATAGAATGACATCTTAAAAGAGTTTTAAGTGATGATTAATGAGAGATAAAAAGGATGATGATGAATGTATGTATAAACGTGTTAAAATAAGGAAAAAATTTCAAGGGTAGAATTTGGGTCCTTACAATTTGTTATCAGAGCATAGTTAATTCTGCGGACTACAATATGGCCTTACATGCTTCTTTGTGATCTTTATGTGCTTGAACTGCTTAGTTAATATTGACGGTTGTGTGTTTATGTGATGCTTGTCTGGTTATAAAATTAGTTTACTGACAAGTACGTGAGTACAGGTACACATGGATGAAAGAGGTAGAGGGACGAGTCAGAATGTTCCCAATGATTTGTTGGCACAACTAGTAGAGGTGCTGCAGGGCATGAAGGAGAATTTACAGAATCTGAATGGGAGCGTGGCTCCAGGTCGAGACTCTCAATTCCAAGGCGGATTCGCTCTGAATGCTTCTATTGAGTGAGAAGGAATGGAGTGTACTAACATGAAGGCGGATGGAGTGGCGACCTCCACATCAATTCCTCCCAAGGACTTCGGGCCTCAAAGAAACTTTGTGCACGGAAGAGGCAAGGATAAGATGTTTCGCGAAGAGCGAAAGCCTTATTTTCCACGTGTTGGTACTCGTGGTTACACTTCGCATGGACCGAGGACCCATGCAAATGCCGGAGGGTCACGATTAAACTCTCCACCCTGGTGCAGCAAGTGTAACCGAAATCATGACGGAAGATTGTGCCATGGAATGACAAATCGCTGCTTTTACTGCAAAAGACCGAACATATCAAGAGATGGTGTCCTAAGTCACGGCAGAGTATAAATGCCATGGGGACTGGACGACCTCAATCTATCGGCTAAGTGGTTACCATGTGTGGTGCAGAGACATCAGAAGCGAGTGGTCTGACTCAGTGTAGGGTGTATGAAGAGGAGGGGAAAGGCAGTCAACGATCATATGCCCCAAATGATGTCCATCGTAACCATGGTTATCAAGGGTCAAAACCTACTGTTGGAGGATTTCAACCCGACTTATTTCCTATGTGCAGCAAATGTGGGCGGAAACAAGCGGGAACCATTTGTCCTGGTTCGGGGAATGGTTGTTTTCATTGTAAGGAAAAGGGACATATAAAAAGGTTTTGTCCGAAGTTGACTTAGAATGTAAATGCTTTGAAGGTTGGGAGACCTAATACTACGGGCCGAGTGAGCACCATGAGTTGCACGGAGACGTCTGGTGTTGATGGTTTGATCCGATCTGAACGCATGGTGACAGGTATTCCGTGTTTAGTGTTGTTGATTCGGGAACGACACACTCCCTTGTATGTGTTAAATATGAAAAACCGGCTAAAATTGCAAACTGAATTATTATTTTCGACTGGGTCGTGTCCACCCCAACTAGTGTGCTAGTGGTGGTGTCGGCGTTTATGTTTTAGTTCCCGGTTGTGGTAAATGGTGTAATATTTACCATAGACTCAATCTGTTTGTCGTTTTACCAGTTAGATTTAATTCCGGGAATGAACCGATTGTCAACAAATCATGTTATGATTGAAAAGTGCTGACAAGGCTGTGACGGTTGGGAATCTGTGTGAGATTTCTGATCAGGCCAGTGGTGTGGAGCCAATGACGACTAAGGGAATAAGTGGTTGTTCTGTTGATGTCTCCGAAGGATATATAAGAACTTGTTAACATTTTGAAAGAATAACACTGGAGAGGACTATGTATTTCGTCTTGGAGGATGAATTTTCTTCTATAAATGACGTTTGATAATAAATAGTATGTTAGTCCTGTGTAACAGTGGAACGAACTATAACATGAAAAGTCGTATGTCATGCTGTGTGGTTTACTACATGCTCCTATTTGAGAAATGTTGTTGATTATCTTGTCATTCCTCAAGATTAAAAACAAATATGCATGAAGTACAGATTAACCGATTATGAGACTCGGCGAATAAATATCAACATCTTTATGATGAAACTTGTAATCGTTCAAAATGTTAATTGGTAGAAGTCTGCTAACATGTGCTTGACTATTTTTCCTGGGAATGAACATGTATGTCTTGACCTATTCCTGCATATGAATTTGTTTGCAATGCATGAAGGTTTAGAAAGTAAAGTGATGTGAGGGGATTGTGTGTAACATGTTTTGTATGACAAAGGGTGAAATATCTCTTCGAGATTAATTGTTAATATCTGGTAAATTGTTCCGTGATGTGTTAATTGTTATGGAAAAGACTTAAATAGTAAGGTAATGATTCACGTGGACATGTAGATGGATATGTTGTATGGAAGGTACTGAACATGAAATGTTGGTTTTAAAAAAAAAAATTGTGTTAAAGAGGAAATTAAATAAAAGATACTTAGTGTGTTTTGAAACGACTAAATATGGTATCTTTGTTTTTATGAGTTGCTAAAAGTTAGACTTTCTTGTTTGTATTAGTTCGTATGATTATACTAAGTTAAAACTCATGGTTCAAAGTAATGAATGAAGTGGGTGAAGTACCTAAATGTCATTGTGAAGAGTGTGTTTGCGTAAAAGTGGAAATTCCTTATATGTTTAAACTTGAAGTGACTCTCTAAACCTTTGGAAATTAACAGCAAACCAGTATGAAAAATAAAATGGGCATAATAAAGTTAAGGTAACAAACTTTTGTTACGTCAGTAATTTCTTATATGTGCATAAATCTGAACCTTGATGATTGTGTTCTATGTTGTTGTGGAAAGTAGTATTGGGTATAGAGAATTCATCTTGATTGTTGTATATGAAACTTTTGGTATATGGTGATTGACCTTTTGGTAGTGGAATAATTGCAACACGCGATGTAGTGATATTGTACCCCAATTATATGCTTGATAGTGTACTTACAAAACTTATTTTTGTTTCATGGGTGTTAGTGAATACTATACATGATTGAAGTGTTATAGCATAGGTAAGTTTTGTTAAATGGACTGTGAGAACTCTAATGCCCCGAATGGAATGTAACTCAAGAAATGGCTAGCCTTTGAAAGTCTTAATTTGAAAATTTCGGTCTAATATGAGAAAAATGGATTTTTGGAGCTATTTCGAAATAATTATAAAAACCTTGTTTCGCTAGATAATTGCCACGAAACTCATATCGGAATTATTTTGACGTCACTTGGGGTGAATTGTAGAATGTGGCTAAGCATTAACTTAGTTCCACATGGAATCTCCAATAGTTTAACAACTGCATCTTGTGTGAATGTAATGTTGCTAAAACTTTGTGGAGTACTTCTGACTAGGTATTTCTAGACAGATTGTAGATTTGAGTACTAAACGTATACTTGCAATTGTAAAGGGAATATCCCTACATAACATATATTATTGAATTGAGTCTTTATAAAAATTGCAATGATCATTGGTGGCCAAGCATGTGATTTGATTGAGTTTGCAATCTTGTATGCCTAGTTGAGATTATGAACTAGCAATTCTTCTTAAACTGCAATTGTGGTAGTAAGAATGTTTGGTTGAGTTGGATAATTACTTGGTAATTTATTTAGTACTCGGAATGACTCCAAAAGAAAATCTTATTTACCTAAAAGCAACTTGTTGGATGACTACCATGTTTCTGTGTGTAGCAAGTACAAATTGTAATGCTATTGAGAATTTTTGAGTAAATCGTGATTATTGCTCATGTGTGGAATGAAATGATGTTATTGAGTGAATGTCGAACTAGATTTTGCATGTTGGATATGAACTAGTACGTCTTGGTATTGATGAGTATTGAGTCCCATTTTCTTCCGAAGTTGAAGGTATTACTGTGAATCTTACTATTTGTGTTGATCATTTAGAATGATGATTGTAGTTATAGATTGGGGAGAACTATTATGATTGAGGAGGCGTTTGGGAATCTTTATTCCGTTTGTGGTAATTTTCTCTTAGTTGTTCTCATGGTTGACCATGGTATATGGACTTCTGAGGTTAGTCCATGATTTAGCTTTGTGGTATCACTGTTGAGTGGTATGCGCCATAGTATATCGTATCAAGGATCTTAATTGTTTAGACGGTTGGGTCTAAGCTTGGTTGAGGGTATTTTATGCCTAACGTTTAGGCGATGATGGTGTCTTCATGAGACTAACCTAATCAAATTTCGGGGACAAAATTTCTATTAAGGGGGAAGGATTGTAACACCCTAGATTTTAAAGTCCTAAAATTATAGTATCAGTCCTGGGAGTCTCGCTTGAGCGAGAGAATCATCGCCTGGGCGAGAGAGACTCCCCTGGGAGGGTGAAATCCTGGGCTATACTGAAGGATTTTCTCCTGAGCGAGAGTTGTCTCGCTTGGGTGAGAAAAGAGGCATTCAGGACCTATCGAGGCTGTAAGATCCTCGCTTGAGCGAGAGTTGTCAGATCTGAGTTTTTAAAATGGGCGGGATTTTCCTCGCTTGAGCGAGAATGAGCTCGCTTAAGCGAGAACCCGACGATTTCACTTTAAAATAGAAACCCCAAACACATTTTAGGGTTAGAACTTTGAAGGGAAGAGAGAGAAGAGAGCTTTTCAAGAGCAAGAGCCTTAGGAATCCATCTTAAAGCTTGAGAAGAGATCCTAAGGTTTGAGGAGATCGTGGAGGAAACTGGTAAAGTTACTCACAAACTGAACCCCAACACTCACCGAGGTAAGGATAAGTCTTTACTTGTGCATTTGAAATAGAAAATGTGTGTATTTTTTGGTTGTGCCATAATTATATTGTGAATTACGTATTTAGTATAAACATATATGGGTGTGTTTATACTAAAGATGGCGTGGATTTACGGGAAATGGTTGATGGTGAAATCGATGAAAAGAAAATATATTTTTAGCCGACCATGAATGGTTAGTGACTCTAGCTTGAGTACATAAGAGAAACTCTGGCTTGAGTATATAAGCGAAACTCTGGCTTGAGTATATAAGAGAAACTCTGGCTTGAGTATATAAGCGAAACTCTAGCTTGAGTATATAAGCGAAACTCTGGCTTGAGTATATAAGCGAAATTCTGGCTTGAGTATATAAGGGAAACTCTGGATTGAGTATATAAGCGAAACTCTGGCTTGAGTATATAAGCGAAACTCTGGCTTGAGTATATAAGCGAAACTCTGGCTTGAGTATATAAGCGAAACTCTGGCTTGAGTATATAAGCGAAACTTTGGCTTAAGTTATGCAGCGATACTTTGACTCAAGTTATGGAGCGATACTTTGGCTCAAGTTATGCAGCGATACTTTGGCTCAAGTTATGCAGCAAAGAAAATGAATTTCAAAATGGTTTACTAACCCTTTTCTAATGTGGATTATCTTACAATAATGTTTATTGAATTAATGACTTACTCCTTTGTGTGTTTTGTACTTTTGTCATTGATAATCTCATTGCAGGTAAATAGATGAATGAAGTATGCTAGGTTGGGAGCTTTAGGAGCTTTAGACTTTGGATTCACTATTTATGTTTTTGGTACTCTAAATGACTACTTGCGGATTTAAATGATTGTAATCATGGCTAACCATTAGTTGGATATTCGTAACCATGCGTAATATTATTTTTGGAGGATCATAACCTTTGAGGTCTTAGCACTCACGGGGAATGATATGAATGAATTATGTTTTTCTGTCATATGAGGAGTGTTATAGAATGACATCTTAAAAGAGATTTAAGTGATGATTAATGAGAGATAAAAAGGATGATGATGAATGTATGTATAAACGTGTTAAAATAAGGAAAAAATTTCAAGGGTAGAATTTGGGTCCTTACATAGACCCTCACAAATAATGAGTTTTGGAGGCAGTCATTATGCTCTAGTGGTAGTTGACGACTTTTGCCGGTTTACATGGACTATGTTCCTATCTTTGAAAAGCGATGCTTTTAAAACTTTTAAATCGTTTGCCAGGAAATTGCAAAATCAATTTAACCATAAGATAGTGTTTATTCGAAGTGATCATGGAGGTGAGTTCGAGAATCACCACTTCGCCAAATTCTGCGATAAACATGGCATACACCATCAATTTTCTGCTCCTCGCACCCCTCAACAAAATGGAGTTGTTGAGAGGAAAAATCGAGTCTTACAGGAGTTAGCTCGTGCCATGCTGAATGACAGCAAAGTGCCCAAATATTTCTGGGCTGACGCAGTACATACAGCTTCCTATGTGATTAACCGTGTATTGATAAGACCTTCGCTTTCAAAAACTCCTTACGAACTCTTGAAAGGTCGTAAGCCGAATATTTCACATCTGCATGTTTTTGGATGTAAATGTTTCATTTTAAACTATGGAAAAGAACTTCTGGATAAGTTCGACTTAAAAGCAAATGAAGGTATCTTTCTCGGTTATTCACCTAATAGTAAAGCTTTTAGAGTCTATAATAAACGTACAATGCATGTTGAAGAATCTGTACACTTGCAATTTGATGAATCTTCTCCAAAAGAGAAGAGAAAGGATTTTGTTGAAAGTGTTTCAGGTACACAAGAGGAACCATGTTCAAGCGAACCAGGACCTGAAAGTCCTACTCAAGAAAATCAAGAGGATGTAGAGAATTATGATCTTCCCATTGATAACGTCATAGGTAACATATCTTCGGGAGTGGTAACCCAAAGATCACTAAACAATATTTGTCATTTTGTTGCATTTGTTTCTCAAATTGAGCCAAAGAATGTTATTGAAGCCCTAGAAGACGAACACTGGGGTTTAGCTATGCAAGAAGAGCAAAACCAGTTCGAACGTAACAATGTCTGGGATTTAGTCCATGCGCCTAAGGATCATTCGTTCATAGGCACTAGATGGGTCTTTCGTAACAAACTAGATGAATTTGGCTTAATTATTTGAAACAAAGCCCGTTTAGTGGCACAAGGTTATAATCAAGAAGAAGATATTGATTATGACGAAACCTACGCGCATGTTGTTATCCTTTGCATCTATAATGAACTTTAAGCTGTTTCAAATGGATGTGAAAAGTGCCTTCTTGAATGGTTACATTCAAGAAGAAGTTTATGTAAAACAACCTCTTGGATTTGAAAACCACAAATTCTCGAACCATGTGTTTAAACTCAAAAAGGCATTGTATGGCCTTAAACAAGCTCCGAGAGCTTGGTATGATAGGTTGAGTTCATTCCTATTGGAGAAGGGATTTGAAAGAGGAAAGGTTTATACGACACTTTTCATATCCAATTTTGAAAACAATATTCTATCAGTACAAATTTATGTTGACGACATAAAATTTGGTGCTACTAATGACTCTCTATGTAAGGAATTTTCAGATCTCATGAATGGCGAGTTCGAGATGTCAATGATGGGAGAATTAGTGTTCTTCCTAGGGCTATAAATTAAGCAAATGACAAATGGGATATTCGTTCACCAAGCCAAATATTGTAAGGAGATATTGAAGAGATTTTATATGGACAAAGCAAAAGAAGCTTCAACTCCTATGGCATCCTCCTGCTATCTTGACAAAGACGAGAAAGGAAAAGTTATTGAGGTAACTAAGTTATTGAGATTTTACAGCAAAGTTATTGAGATTTTACAGGAAAAGTTATTGAGATTTTACAGCAATTTCGTCTATAGAAATGGTCAATATATATCCATGGTAAAGGGAAAGTTGATTGTATTGGATGAGGAGTTATTTTTAGCTGTTGGTGGTTTAAGTAGTTCTGGTTAGCCATTGGAAACTTACCAATCATGATTGAGAGATATTGTTACGGTCACACCAGGAGGTCTGACTAAGGTCGGGTGTCTTACGGTTGAAAATCGTCTCTTACACTATGTCATTGCATACATGTCAGTTCAGCGAAACACAAATCATGCACAGCTGACAACGAATGATTTGAAGATGATATTTGCCATTAAGCAAGGGATACTAGTCAACTGGCCTGCCGAAATTCTGAAGGTTATGTCCGGTATAGCAACCTCATCATCCAGATTACTTTCCTATGGGCTCTTCATCTCAAGGGTTTTTGATCATATGGAGATTGATACTTCGGATGTTGAAATTAAACTGACCAACACACATGACCATCAACTAGGTGAGTATTTGATTCACAAGATGGGCATGTACAAGATGACTAGCACATGGAAGTATCAGGAAGACTATAGGACGACTGTTGACTTGGATCTTTCAGAAGAAGAAACCCCGACTGCACAACAGGAGCAACCTACAGCTCCACCTGAGATCCCTGAAGCATCTCAAGCTCCTCCATTTGGCTTAACACATCTGGACGCACTGGAGCAACGCCTGAATGAGAGAGTAGATGTTGGACTTCAAGCACTAAATGATAGTATGGACTCAGGGTTGTTGAACATGTACGACAAGCTTGCTGTTGATATCCAACGGGAGAATGACCGCACCAGGGGAGAGAGTGACAGGATTGCTTTCATACTGCAGACTATGTCTACTGGCTTAAACCCTCCACCTGCCAATAAACGTAGTTAGAACCTATTCTAGGATAGTTGACTAGTCTAGGTAGGAGTCGTGTTAGCCTTAAGTCTGTTGTGTCTGATGTTTTTCTTTCCACTGCTTTATATCTATTGCTGGCTGAACAATTATGTTGTTACATTTATATTCTGACTATCTGACTGCTTGACTTTAAACTGCTGTTGTCTTTCTACTTTTGCTATGAATTTGCTTTATGTGACACCTTTGCTGGTTTTATTAGAATATATCTATCTGTGTTGCATAAAAATGTGCTATTACTGTTATGTAGCACAAATATTGCAGGAACTTCTCCATTATGTTTCTGTTATTGTGGATAAGTGATTAATTGATGTCCTTAATCCTTTGTTCACACATAGACCCTGTGCACATGTATCACTTGTTTCATCTGTATATACATTTATAAACTGTTATCTTTCCTACCTTTGGCAAATCGGTCCGGTTAATTTGTATACACATAGACCTTTTTTATCATGCCAAAGGGCGAGAAAGGTTGGTTGTTGTTATTTTGATGTGTTTGCAGGATTACTTGAAATGCTTCCGCAACTCAAAAAGAAAGGGGGATTTCTTGAATACTCATAAACCCAACTCTCCTCATGCACAGAATGAGGGGGAGATTAAGTTGAGGGGGAGCTGTGCAAAGCTTTTGACTAATTTTGATTGCTGCAATCATAACATCAATCCATCATCATGCTGTTTCTAAAGCTCATCTGTTTCAAGTTTTGTCATCATCAAAAAGGGGGATATTGAAATTGCAAGTACTAGTCAAATTGCAACATCTGCTTCTTGCCTATGTTTCGAAGAAGACAAAGGCGACTTAAAGCCGACTTGAAAAGCTTGAAGACTGAACGCATCAACATCCAACATGACCAAGACTCTGACTTTAGAAAGGTTTTTAATTTTTCTAGATGTCCTAAGATGATTGCAGAGATTTGAGTCTAGGTTAGGTAAGCCAAAATGATGATCGTCTCATGCGCTCGTAAGATTGCCTAAAAATCCGTTTTTGAGAATCATCATTCTTTATTTTAGTAGGTTGCTTCAAAATTATATTTTCTACGAAAATCATGCATCATACTAAGTATATTTTTGGAGGGTTACCTCTTAAACAAGAAAACTTATAGTTTCTGACTGCACAGTCCCATTAATCGATTAAGAGGAATTTTTAATCGATTAAATAGAGTTCCAGTAGCTTTGGGTTTTTGGTTCTTGGCAGTAATAATCGATTATGTCTTTCATTAATCGATTATGTTCAACCGAATTGCATTTTCTTTCAAATCATTAATCGATTAAGAGAACATTTAATCGATTAAATCTGTTGAAACCAGAAAACTTTAAATAACCAAGTTTCTCTCACAATTGGAACAACTTACAAACTTTCAAAATTTTCATAACTCATTTTTGAGCTTTAATTTTCGAAATCCCAAGTTCTTTGCGTGATATTCACTTGTTCTTCATTGTCAAATCTTGAGAGAAAAACCCTTGCTTTGTAAAAAGCATTATCGGTTTCTTGTTTTAGCAAAAACAAAGCTTTTTTCAAAATTGTGCAAGTTTGAGTGCACCAATCCTTGTTTCAATCCTCTGATTTATCATACCCTTGTGAGTGAGTGTGAGTAGATCATCTTGTGGGTTGATAGTGGCTTGTGTAAGCCAAAGAACTCTTCTTTAAGAGTTTCTTTCAAAAAGCTTGTTTTCTTGTAAACTTTGGTTGTAAGTGTCTAAGGTTTAGAGAAAGTTGCAATATCGGCTAGCTGTAGTTGGTTGGATATAGTCTTCATTGAGTTTCTTGTTTGGCGTATCAAGTAGCAAGATTGGAAACCGTTTGCGAACGGAGGGAAGTTAAGGCTTGGCGAAATAGGGTTTGCATAACAAGTAGGAAAGGCTCAATTTGGAAGTGTGTGTAAATAACATTTTCAAATATAGTGAAGCAAATCTCCCAGATCAGAAGGGAAGGCCTGGATGTAGTTTGCCAGTGGACAGGCGAACGAACAAGGATAAAATTCTTGATCTTCTTTCTCTTTCCTTAATCTTTTTACTGTTTTAAGCATATTAAGTATCTTGCCTTCTTTACATTGAAAGATTGAATCTTTATCCATAAAGATTGAGTCTTTGATATTTGTATAATTGATGTGTGTTGTTTGAGATATCATAGTGTGAGATTTCATGATTCTTGGTTAGCTTGTTTACCTAGCTTGACATATATTGAGTTAACGACTTACTCCTTTGTATTTTCTGTACATGTGTCAATGTTAATCCCATTGCAGGTAGGCAGAAGATTTAAGGATGTGTAGATTATGAGCTTAGAGACCTTTATTTTCAAAGTCCTTATCTCCATTATTTTGTAACCTAATTGAATGGTGTTTTGATATGAATATTTGTAGACATGAGTTATTGTAACCCTGGATATTTGTAGCTTTGGGTATTTTGGAAACCCATAGCTAATGGTATGTGGTGGTTACCGAAATATATTAGCATGAATTATGTTATTCTGCAACTAAGAGTTATTATGATATGAAATCGATTTAGTATGATTAGAGTATTGAGACGATTAAAGTAAGGAATGAATATGAATAGGAAAGAGAAATTAAAAGAAGGTTATTAAAGTTGTAATACTAATTTATAGGGAAATGCATGAGAAAGGAATAAAATAAAAGCAAAAATTTTCAAGGGTAGAATTTGGGTCCTTACATTATGGTATCAGAGCATAGTTAATCTTCCGGCCTAGTATATGGCATTACATGCTTCTTTGTGATCTTTATGTGCTTGAATTGTTTGTTTGTCCAAATTGCTAAGTGATTATGTGATCCTTGTCTAGATAAAAATATGGTTACTGACAAGTGAATGAATACAGGTACCCATGGCAGGGAGAGGAAGGGGAGCGAGTCAGAATGTCCCAAATGATCTTTTAGCTCAAATGGTAGCTGCTTTGCAACACGTTAATGAGAATTTGCAGAGTCTGAATCAAAACGCAGCGCCCAGTCCGAGCTCACACCCCTTAGTCCCACCCAGACCGGCCGAGTACCGGGGATTGGATGAGTTCTGTGAACGGAAGCCTAAACAGTTCCAAGGGGGATTCGCTCCGGATGCTGCGAATGAGTGGGTTCAAAGCTTGGAGAGGATATTCCGAGCCATGGGTTGCGGTGATGTTCAAAAGGTAACCTATGCTTCCTATATGCTGGCAAATGAATTTGAGAACTGGTTGGAGATGACCCGGCGCCAAATGGAAACGGGGGGCCAAGTGATTGTCCGGGGTACCTTCAAAGAGAAGTTCCTTCAGAAATATTTTGCCACTGATCTAAAAAGGAAGAAAGAGATGGAATTTCTGAGATTGGAATAGGGAGACATGTCGGTGGGGGAATATGCGGCTAAGTTCGAGGAATTGGCCCGGTTTTGTCCCTACTTTGAGTTGGAAGTGAACGGGCGGTCCAAGTACTCGAAATTTGAATCGGGCTTAAGGCCCAAGCTGAAAGGATGTTCGGACATCAAGAGATTGTTGATTTTGCTACTTTGGTCAACAAGTGCAGGATGTACGAGGATGACCTAAAGGCGGATGAGGTGGCGACACCCAAATCAATTCCTCCCCGGAACTATGGACCTCAACGCAACCATATGCAGGGGAGAGGTAAAGAGAAAGTGGAGGATGACCGATGACCTTATGCTCAACCTAACGACCGTCGTAATCGTGGTTACCAAGGGTCGAAGTCTACTTACTGTTGGAGGATTCCAACCCGACTCATATCCCTTGTGTAGTAAGTGTGGGAGGAGACATAGGGGGACCATCTATTCCGGCACTGGAAATGGTTGCTTTCATTGCAAGGAACCGGGGAATATAAAGAAGTTTTGTTCGAAGTTGAATTGGTATGTGAATGCTATGAAGGCTGAGAGGTCTAGGACAACATGTAGAGTGTTCACAATGAGTGGTGCGGAGGCGTCCGATGTTGACGGTTTGATCCAAGGTAATTGCATGGTGACAGGTATTCCTCGTTTAGTGTTGTTGATTCGGGAACGACACACTCCTTGGTATTTGTTTAATGTGTAGACCGACTTGAGTACAAACAGAGTCGTTGTCTTTCGACTAGGTCGTACACACCCCAATGAAGGTGCTGGTAGTGGTGTCAACGTTGTGCCCCAATGTCGAGTGGTGGTAAACGGTAGAACATTCATCGGGAATTTAATCTGCTTGCCATAGTCTCGATTAGATTTAATTCGGGGAATGAATATGTGTATCTTGAAATATTCCTGCATATGAATTTACTTGCAATACATGAAAGTCTAGAAAGTTAAATGAAGTGAGGGATAAGTGTCTCCATTATATATATGAGATGATGTGAACATGGTATATGTATGAATTAACATGTTTGTGAGAAATGTGTTGTAGTCCTACCCGAAGCAGTACTGGATTATCGTGTGTTGTGGGTCTACCCGAAGTTGTAGTGAATTATCTTTACGATGTAAATTGGCCGGATGTGGTCAAGAGTAAATTTAAGGTTGATTGTTCTTGGGGAAATAAAAATGCTTTGGAATGAAAGAGTATGCATGCTATAGAAAATAGATTATGGGGTATATATACTATAGGGTGAAACATCTCTTTGAGATTAGTTGTTAATAACCGGTGATTTGTTTCGTGACATATGAATTATAGAAGCAAATGTAATTGTCCCGGTGATGACTTGAATAATAATGCACGAGGAGGTTGTGTCGTCTAAGTTTTAGAGGGGTAATTGATAAACACAAATTTTGTTCTATGCGTTGTAGAAAGTGATATCGGGAATAACGGAGTCATTTTGTATAAACAAGTTTTGCAAGTACGATATCAAAGCGGATAGTTGGTATACATCACCACCACATCATGCATTGCTAATATCTTACTGCATAAGGTAAATCATTATAGACCAAAACCTTCATGTACAAGAATCAAACATCATTTTTTTCTTATTAGCATAATATCGTTAAAAGTCAATCCTTCATACCCAACTTTCAATGAGACACACATTATTTACATGTTCATAGAATCCTTTTCATTTATTCTCCAAGCAACCATCAAATCAGTTAACATACCAATCCCATAATCCATTCATCAAGGAACATGTATGAATTCTCATCATACATCATATGACTTTTCATGTTATATATTATCATACCTTTCGAAACGTTTAACATTCCTCTTATCATCGAACATCATTCGTCAAATAAGAGTCCAATTTTCAAAATATAGGATATAGTTTCTCTCAAAGCCATACACTCACATAATGCAAACAAGATCTTAAATTCTCATTAAGATACTCCACACGAATCTTTCACATAAACAATCATCACATAGTTAAGCATAACATGATTTACTGACCGCCTCCATCGCCATAATTAAATCCAGCTGGGACAACATTAAGCGTATCAAAACTACGATAAAGGTTCTACCACTTACCCCAACCGTACACTGAGACACCAGTGTTGATACCCACCACCGGTACTAGGGTGGATACGACTAAGTCGAAAACAACGACTTTGTGTACAATCTCAGTCGGTTCACACATTTAACAAATACGAGGAGTGTGTCGCTCCCGAATCAAACAACACTAAAAGAGGAATACCTGCCACCATGCAATTATCTTTAATCGGACCATCAACATCTTATGCCCCTGCACCACTCATGGCAAACATTCGGCCATGGTTCCTTGCCCTCTCAGCATGAACCACATTAAGTCGTTGATCTAGCTATGTGTCCCAACTCCTTGCAGTGGAAACAACCATTTCCCGATCCCGGGCATGTGCTCCCATAATGGAGTCTGCCACACTTGTTGCACATGGGAATAGAAACCTCGCCGGTAGGAACGGTAGGTGGTCTTGAACCTTGGTAATTACGGCCACGATATCCAGTAGGTGCTGCATAAGGTTTTCGGTCATCCCCAAACATCCTCTCTTTACATCTCCCCTGAATATGGATGCGTTGAGGTCCAGAGTTAAGGGGAGGAATTGATTTGGGTCATCCTCGTACATCCTGCACTTGTTGACCAAAAGTAGCAAAATCAACAATCTCTTGATGCCCGAGCATCCTTTTCAGCTTGGGCCTTAACCCGATTCAAATTTAGAGCACTTGGACCGTCCGTCCACTTCCAACTCAGAGTAGGGACAAAACCGGGCCAATTCCTCGAACTTAGCCGCATATTCCCCCACCGACATGTCTCCTTGTTCCAACCTCAGAAATTCCATCTCTTTCTTCCTTTTTAGATCTGCGGGAAAATATTTCTGAAGGAACTTCTCTTTGAAGGTACCCCAGACAATCACTTGGCCCTCCGTTTCCATTTGGCGCCGAGTCATCTCCCACTAGTTTTCAACTTCATTTGCCAGCATAGGTTACCTTTTGAACATTGCCGCAACCCATGCCTTGGAATATCCTCTCCAAGCTTTGAACCCATTCATTCACAGCATCCGGAGCGAATCCCCCTTGGAACTGTTTAAGCTTCTGTTTACAGAACTCATCCAATCCCCGATAATCGACCGGTCCAGGTGGGACTAAAGCGTGTGAACTCGGACTGGGCGCTACGTTCTGATTCAGACTCTGCAAATTCTCATTAACTTGTTGCAATGTAGCTACCATCTGAGCTAAAAGATCATTTGGGACCTTCTGACTAGTTCCTCTTCCTCTACCACCCATGTGTACCTGTACTCATTCACTTGTCGTAAACCAATTTTAACTAGACAAGGATCACATAATCACATAGCAATTTGTACAATCCAAATAATTCAAGCACATAAAGGTCACAAAGAAGCACGTAAAGGCCATACCCTATTGTAAGGACCCAAATTTTACCCTTGAATTTTTTTTCCCTTTATTTTAATCCTTTCATGCATACATTCATCATTTTATTTTAATCACTCATTAATCATTCCATAAAACTCCTATTTAACATGTTAAATTGCAAGACATTTCCTATTGCAGAAAAACATAATTCATTCAATTAATCATTAGTAACTACCACATACAACTAGTTATGTGTTTCCAAGAATCATATTGCCCATAACAAGCCATATCCAGTGTTACAATACTCAAAATTACATTTATCCCAAAATAGCATTTAGTAAGCTAAAATACAAAAAGTATAGATAGAGAATCTAAGTTAAGAAACGCATAAAATTCCTTAGTAAGCCTCCTCAAATCCTCCGTTTACCTACAATGGGATTATCATAAACAACACACAAAAACAAGGGAGTAAGTCATTAGTTCAAGACTAACATTACATGATAATCCACATTTTAAATACGATTAATCATTGAGATAAATTATAATCACAAGCACATAAATATAAACATTAGTATCTTCTTTCTTCCATTTCAATGTTATTCATATTCACCCTATAGTATATACATTCCATGACATATATTCTATAGCATGCATATTTCTTTCATCCAAACATACTCATTTACATGTCATTCAAATTCACCCTATAATATATATATTCCATGATATATATTCTATAGCATGCATATTCCTTTCATCCAAACATACTCATTTCCATGTTATTCATATTCACCCTATAGTGTATATATTCCATAATATATATTCTATAGCATGCATATTCCTTTCATCCAACCATTCTCATTTCCATGTTATTCATATTCACCTAATAGTATATATATCCCATAATATATATTTTATAGCATGCATATTCCTTTCATTCCAACATACTCTTTTCTTATCAATGACAATATATAGTAATTTACCCTTGACCACATTTGACTAGTTTACTCCATAAAGATAATCCCCTACCACTTCGGGTAGGTCTAGTTGTTCTATTACCACATCGGGTAGGTCCTCACCACAAAGGTGATCCATTACCACTCCGGGTAATTCTAGTCAATCCACTACCACATCGGGTATGTCTAGTTGTTCCACTACCACATCGGGTAGGTCCTCACCACAACGGTGATCCATTACCACTCCGGGTAAGTCTAGTCAATACTACCACATCGAGTAGGTCCTCACCACAATGGTGACCCATTACCACTCCGGGTAAGTCTAGTCAATCCACTACCACATCGGGTAGGTCTAGTTGTTTCACTACCACATCGGGTAGGTCTAGTTGTTCCACTACCACATCGGGTAGGTCTAGTTGCTCCACTACCACATCGGGTAGGTCTATAACCCAAGATGATTCACTACCACTCAGGGTAGGGCTATAACAGATGATCCATTACCACATCGAGAAGGACAATAACACAATATGTTAGTTCTTACATTTACCATGTTCACATCATCTCATTTATATAATGGAGACACTTATCCCTTACCTTGGTGAGCGTTGGGGACAGTTTCGAGTAACTTTACAAGTTTCCTCCGCGATTTCCTCCAACCTTAAGATCTTTCCTCATTCCCACCAATAACAACAATGTCAGTCATTTATTCAAAATAACACATAAACAACTCATATATCATCTTTAAATATACAAGAGATTTACACATTTTGAAGGTTTCAAGAACTACTTCATTAAGAGTTTCCAAACATTCAAAACATACATATTCATCTTATATTCAACATTAGAACACATATTCATCTCCTACCTCTACCATTTCAAGAGAAAAACAACAAAAAATGAACCATAACTCTAAGGGACGAGTTTCCATGGTTTCCCACGTTTTGAGAAGAGATCCAACATTACCAAAACGAGTTTGAAAGGGAGAAAGAGAGTTAGAATAAAGAGATTTACCTCTTCTCAAGCTTCTAGATAATTCCCACGAGTTCTTTCTCTCAAAATCACCTTCTCCTCTCTTCTCTCTCAATTTCTAACCCTAAAAGTGTTTCACCCAGGCGAAATCCTTCAGTATAGCCCAGGATTTCACCCTCCCAAGTGAGCCTCTCTCTCCCAGGCGACAAGTCTCTCGCTCAAGCGAGATTCCCAGGACTGATACTATAATTTAAAGACTTTAAATTGAGGGTGTCACATAAATCCATAGCTAGTTGTATGCGGTAGTTACCGGGAGGCATTAATATGAATTATGTTTTTCTGCAATTCAAGGTAGCATGGTATGAAACCAAAAATTGTATGATTAGAGTAATTAGATAATTCATGGAATGAATGACTTAAAGGGTAAAAAGGGGATGTATGTATGAGCTAACATGAGCAATTAAGCTTAAAGGAGTAAAATAAATGAAAAAATTTTAAGGGTAGAATTTTGGTCCTTACATACATCATTCTAGTTCATAGTTTATTTGACATATTGTTGTTTTTGGAAGATAGTTTATTTGACAAATTGTTGTCTTTGAAAGATTATAATATCTCAACTATTGTACTTGTTACCAAAGTAATCTTCTATCTTTCAATGCATAACTTCAGAGTAGGTGCATTGTTTTTATTATTATACTGTATCATGAAGATAACCAATGATGTTATACATGAAGAAATAAGTGTTTAAGTTTATCAAAAATAGCACTGGTTAACAGCTTTTTCATCACTTAAAAAAGAAGAAAAATGCTAATGAAAATATTAACCATCCTCACAAATAGTAAATTTTGTGCTACTTGTTTGTATGTAAATATACTTACTTTTTCTTGATTTGTATGCAAACTTCTTGTTCCCATTATAACACAAGGATGTTAGGGAAATTTTCTCTACTCTTTTTTTGGAATTATTCTTCTGTTATTGGTAGATTCAAGGGGAATCGTGTGGTGGCGATTGCGTAAGGGGAATCACGTCCGTTCAACCTTCGTAGATAAGATCAATGATCTATGGATTCAAACCCTATTTTCTCAGATATTGTAAATTACTGATTAGGTTTCAGATATCGTAAATTATCCTATCATCTCCAAAGAGATGACTATTGTAAATTACTGATTGATATTCTCTGTATATTCTATCTCCAATAATCTTTTCTGATTTGTTTCCTCCCTGTTTGATATTCTCTGGATAATTCGAGCTTTGTTTGCTCCTTTGTTTGATACTAAAATTATGAAGTAGATTGATGATTCTGTAATTTCAGCAGATGTGAAATGTATAATTGAATAATGGAGCCCTTCTACTCTTCAAATACCATATTTTATATTCCTAATCGTTGCTCCTTTGTTTGATATTGTCTATCAATGGAAAAAGTCTCTTGTTCATTACTTTTATTATTTTGTTGTTAATTAAAATGTCTCTCCACAGTCCTGAAACCCTCACACACACTCAAAGACAACACATAATAGGAAACACAGTCCTCAAAATCGTCACACTCGAAAACAGCCCTCAACACAACGCTACTCCTATCAAGTAACAGCCTTCGGACCAGAACCACCGCTTTCATTTCACTCCTATCAACTAACAGCCCTCGAAGTCCTATCAGGTAACTGTTAATCTAATGGTTTTGTGTTCTGTTAGATATTTCTTTGTTCTATGCTACTTGTTTTGTTAGTTCGTTTTGTGTTCTGTCAAATTGTTCTGTCAAATTGTTAATCAAACATACAAGGGATTCACATATTTTCAAGATTTCCAAACATCTAAACATACATGTTCATCTCATATATCAACATCAAAGCACAAACTCATCATCCAGATCTAACATTTCATCTCTTTCTCTTTTTAGTCATATTCTCATTTTGGGGTTTATTGGGGTTTTCATGAATAACCCACAAAACCTTTCCATTCATCAATTACCAACTCTAAACCAAGAATTTACAAGAGAAAAACAACATAAAACGAACCATAACTCTAAAGAATGAGTTTCCATGGTTTCTCATGTTTTGAAAAGAGATCCAACATACCCAAAACAAGTTAGAGAGTAAGAAGAAGAGTTAGAAACAAGAGGTTTACCTCTTCTCAAGCTCTAAGATGAGTCTTAAGGCTCTTTGCTCTTGAAAAGCTCTCCTCTCTCTCTTCTCTTCAAAGTTCTAACCCTAAAATGTGTTTGGGGTTTCTATTTTAAAGAGGAGTCATCGGGTTCTCGCACAAGCGAGCCCATTCTCGCTCAGGCGAGAAAATCCCGCCTTTTTAAAATTTCAGATCTGACGCTCTCGCTCAAGCGAGGGATTCTCACTTAGGCGGGAATCTCACAGTCCCAACAGGCTTCCTCTCGATCAAGCGACCCATTCCTCGCTTGGGCGAGACTCCCAGAATTTCCAATTTCAAAACACTGATCCTCTCGCTTGGGCGAGGTCCTCTCGCTCAAGCGAGAATCTAGCAGTATGCCCCATTCCTCAGGACTGTTACCTAATTTCAAGGAGGATAAATTTGGGGTGTTACAGCCCAAACATGCTTTTCAACTTGGGCTTCAAACCCGATTCAAAATTAGAGCACTTGGACCTCTCGTCCACCTCCAGTTCGGAGTAATGGCAAAATCAGGCCAATTCTTCAAACTTGGCCGCATAATCTCCCACCGACATGTTTCCCTGCTCCAACTTCAAAAACTCCATTTTCTTCTTCTTCTTCAGATCAACAGGGAACTTATGATGGAATTTTGCCTTGAATCTACCCCAGGAATCCAATTGTCCATCTGCTTCCATTTGGCGCCGAGTAAATTCCCACCAGTTCTCGGCCTTCTTCACTAACATATAAGTGGCATACGCCAACTTTTGAGCCTCCGAACAATTCATGGACCTGAAGATCCTCTCCACGCCTTGTATACACTCAATGGCAGCATCAGGATCAAATCCCCCGTGGAACTTACTAGGGTTCCTACTGCAGAATTCATCCAAACATCGGTACTCTGCCGGTCCGGGTGGAACTAGGGGTTGCGAACTTGGACTTGGTGCAGGGTTCTGATTCAGACTATGCAAGTTCTCGTTCACTTGTTGTAGTGCAGCCACCATCTGAGCCAGCAGATCATTTGGAACATTCTGACTCGTTCCTCTCCCTCTTCCTCTTCCAGCCATTGCTTAACCTGCACTCATTGATGGTCAACACACAAATCTAACTCACATAAGTCAGGTTATCACATAGTCACATTGCACATTACATGTGACTATACCAAGGCTACATGCTTTAAACAATCAATTCATATAATTCAACTAGTTAAATCATAAACATGTTACAAAGAAGCAAATTAACTATGCTCTGATACCATATTGTAAGGACCCAAATTCTACCATTAATTTTTTTTCCTTATTTTATTCCTTTTTTATGCATTTTCTTATAACTTATAGTTACAAATTCAACAACCTTATTTTAAATCTCACTTTCGTCTACACACTCAATTCATAAGTCAATATCAACATACACATTCGTTTAATAGAAAACATAATTCATATTAATGCATCTCAGTAACTACCACATACAACTAGCTCTGGGATTCCAAAATACCCATAGCTACAAATATCCAGAGTTACAAATGTTCATGACTACCAACATGTACAAATATCGTTCACATAATTACGAATATTCAGTTCAAAACATAATCAGTTAGATTACAAAACAATAAAGATTAGGGCTTCGATAACTAAAAGCCTCTAAGTTCCTAATCAAGACATCCTTAAATCTTCCACCTACCTGCAATGGGATTAACATTGACAATTCACAGAAAACACAAAGGAGTAAGCCGTTAACTCAATAAGTGCCAATAAACATTAATCCACATTTTAATAATGTTAAGTAAACAATTTAGAATTAAATATACTTAAAACCAGTTCCATTCGTTTATAATTTTGAAAATCATGCTACATAACTTGAGCCAAAGTTTGCTACATCGCTTGAGCCAAAGCGTGCTACATCGCTTGAGCCAAAGCTTGCTACATCGCTTGAGCGAAAGCTTGCTACATCGCTTGAGCCAAAGCTTGCTACATCGCTTGAGCCAAAGTTTGCTACATCGCTTGAGCCAAAGCTTGCTACATCGCTTGAGCCAAAGCTTGCTACATCGCTGGAGCCAAAGCTTGCTACATCGCTTGAGCCAAAGCCTGCTACATCGCTTTTGCCAAATCTTGCTACATCGCTTGAGCCAAAGCTTGCTACATCGCTTGAGCCAAAGCTTGCTACATCGCTTGAGCCAAAGCTTGCTACATCGCTTGAACCAAATCTTGCTACATCGCTTGAGCCAAAGCTTGCTACGTCACTTAAGCCAAAGTTTGCTACATAACTTGAGCCAAAGTCGCTAACCAATCATTATCAACTAAAAACGTGTTTTCTTTTCATTGATACCCCATCAATTCATAAACAGTAAATCCACACAATCTTTATTACAAACATACCCATATATGTTTATAATAAATAAGCGACTCACAACTTGATCATTATGCACAACCAGGAAATCCACACATTTTCCATTACAATGTGCAAGTTAAAGACTTATCCTTACCTTGTTGAGTGTTGGGTTTGGTTCTTGGTAACTTCACAAGTTCCACCGACACCGCCTCCAACTTCAGGATCTTTCCTCATTCCCACCATATAACACAATGTTAGTCATTTATTCCAAATAACACATAAACAACTCATATTGCATCTTTAACCATACAAGAGATTTAACACATTTTGAATGTTTCTAAACTACTTTCATCACAATTTTACAAACATCTAAAACATACATATTCATCTCATATATAAACATTAGAGTGCAAACTCATCTTCTACACCTAACATTTTACCCATTTTCCTCTTTAACCACATTTTCATTTTATGGTTTCGGGGTTTTCATGAATCAACCCACAAAACCTTTCCATTCTTGAAATACCAACTCTAAACCACAAGTTTACAAGAGAAAAACAACATAATACGAACTGTAACTCAAAAGGATGAGTTTCCATGGTTCCTCACATTTTGAGAACAGATCCAACATACCCAAAACAAGTTTCAAAGGGAAAAAGAGAGTTAGAATCAAGAGTTTTACCTCTTCTCAAGCTTCTAGATGATTCTCAAGAATCCTTGCTCTTGAAAATGCTCTCTTCTCTCACTTCTCTTTAGGTTATCCCCCAAAAATGTGTTTGGGTTCCTTATTTAATGTAACAGCGTCGGGTTCTCGCTCAAGCGAGAAAATCCCGCCCATTTTAAAAACTCAGTTCTGACCCTCTCGCTCAAGCGAGGATCTCACAGCCTCTACATGTCCAGAATGCCACTTCTCACCCAGGCGAGAAAAATCTCGCTCAGGCGAGACGACTCTCGCTTAAGTGAGACAGTTCTCGCTCAGGCGAGAATCCTTCAGTATAGGCCAATATTTCACTCACCCAGGCGACACATTTCTCACTCAAACGAAAGTCCCCAGACTGATACTATAATTTAATGACTTTAAATTTAGGGTGTCACATATTGTTCTAAGAATATTATCAAAAAATAATAATTTTCTTAAAATTAAAATTTTAAATGAACAAATTTTTTTAAAAATGGTACGAAAATGGAAACAGGACCAAAGAGAACAGTTTTCTTGTCTATGTAGACAATGACAACAGTTTTATAGTTGTTGTCTATATACACAATGGCAACGTTTTTTAAACTATTGCCTTTATTCACAGTGGAAACGGTTTTAAAACCGTTGCCTATAAACCCAATGGCAACGGTTTTTAGGAAAAAATTTAGACCACAATTTTAAACCGTTTCCATTAACGTAAAACAAAAACCGTTGCCTATTCGAAAATTAGACAACGATTTTAAATAGGTGTTGTCAAAAAACCATGGTCTAAACTAAAGGCGACGCCTCAGACTACCATAGTTAAAAAACCGTTGCCTTTGGAAAGACAATGGTTTTTTTTCTTTTTGGCAACGGTTTTTAGCCATTGCCTTAGGTCAAAAATGTTGTAGTGGCGGGATCAACAGGTGTAGCTTATTTATGACTTCGATGTTCGTAGATTCTATCAGTAAAGTCTTGGAAGAAACCCATTTTGTGGATCACATCCACATCAATCTTGCTATCATGGGTATTGAGTGTGATTTTAGATTCACCGTTAGTGGAGACACCAAAATGCGCAAGTATGTTAGAGATGATGATTGCATAAGGCAATTGGCTGTGAGTCTCTCGCACAGACCACATGTGTTTCATTACTGTCCAAGCCCAATTGATTTCAAGGTTATGCTTAAGAGCATACATCAATTGTAATTCTATGTCATTAATTTGAGAATGGTTTGAAAAATTGGGAATTATGACATAGATAAGAAAGTAATGAAGTAAGTGATCTTCGAGATTGAGATTTCCTACAGCAAGAATATCTCTACTCTTTACAGTTTCACCTAAAGCCAGTTGCTTGTGCATTTCAATTTCCCGTTTAGAGAATATATACATAGAGTAGTATAACACTTTTCTGTCATAATTATCCCATTCACATTCAAGACAAAAATCTTTTATGCTACCATGATAGAGTATATTACAACATATTGAGCTGAAAGTGTTTACATGTAAAAAAAATTCTTTTCCTTTCAATAGGAATTTGATTCCTCACATAATTCAAAAATATTTTGTTGCCTTAATAGAGTAGGGAAATGAAAATCATCAAACTCAAAATTACTTACATTACCAAACTTAGGAGAAAATATTGGCCTACCAAGAAAATGCTCTGTGAAGTCTTTGCATTGTTCATCATTGGCGAGAAGTTGTGCCAAATCCAAAGGATTATTCACATAAGAATAAGTGCCCTACTTCTTGTGATTCTTACTGGTACGTTGCTTCTTAGCTTTTGATGATGAAGCCATGGTTTGGAGTTTTTTGAATGAAAAAGTTACATTTTGAGTTATTGAGAGATTTGGGGATTTTTTATTTGGGTAGCTAAACAACGAAACTATGGAACAGAAGTGTTTAGAATTGAATATATGATAAGAAAAGACTCAAAAATCACTTAAAATTGATCAAAAATGGGGTTTTTAGAGACACAAGGGTATTTCACATGAGTGAGGGTTGGAGGAAGAAGATGAATTATTTGAAAAATGGAAAGAATCACTTAAAAACTGGTGTGGGAAATCGATTACTGAAGGGGAGTAATCGACTACTCAACAAAAATAATTTCCCAAATTTCAAACAACAAGTTTGGGTAATCGATTACACATATGGGTAATCGATTATTGAAGCATTCTTCTATTTGTAGTAATCGGTTACGCTCCATTGTAATCGATTACTGACCTTAAAATTTCGAAACCTTCAGACACATTAATGCCTGATAATCGATTATTTACCCTAAGTAATCGATCACATGCCTCAAAATTTTGAAATTTAAACAAAACTAAGCAGTTTTATGTAAAAGTAGTCATAAGATAAATATAATGAAACGAACATATAATCATGTATTAGCAGTTAAGATAAGTGAGTTTCATCAAGTATGTCTAATTCTCGTCTAATTTTATAGAAAGATTATTTTTCCAAAAGGTTTAGTAAATATATCTGCTAGTTGGTCATGAGTATTAACAAATTCTAAAGCCACATCTTTCTTTTGGACATGGTCCATAAGGAAGTGATGCCTTATATCTATGTGTTTGGTTCTACAATGCATTACTAGATTCTTTCTGAGATTTATAGCACTTGTATTGTCACATCTTAGGGGAATCCAACCAAAGTCTAAGCCATAGTCTCGCAATTGTTGCTTAACCCACAACACTTAGGCACAACAACTGTCTGCCGCAATGTACTCTGCTTCAAAAGTACTTAGGGCAACACAAACTTGTTTCTTACATGACCATGAGACCAATGCATTTCCTAATATTTGACAAGTAACACTAGTACTCTTTCTCTTAGTTTTGCATCCAGCAAAATCTGAATCTGAATATCATACCAAATCACATATACTTCCTTTTGGATACCATAGTCCAACGTCAATTGTGCCTTTTAGATATTTCATGATTCCTTTGACTGCAACTAAATGTGATTCTTTTGGTTTTGATTGATAACGTGCATATATGTAACACCCTAAATTTAAGTCTATAAAATTATAGTATCAGTCCTGAGATTCTCGCTTGAGCGAGAGATTCTCGCCTGGGCAAGAAAGGCTCACGTGGGAGGGTGAAATCATGGGCTATACTGAAGGATTCTCGCCTGAGCGAGAGTTGGCTAGCTTGAGCGAGAGATGCCTCGCCTGGGCGAGAGTTCCCTCGCCTGGGCGAGTAGGTCAGATCTGAGTTTTTAAAATTGGCGAGATTTTCTCACTTGAGCGAGAATGGGCTCGCTTAAGCAAGAACCTGACGAGACAACATTAAATGAAATACCCCAAACACATTTTAGGGTTAGAAATTGAAGAGAGGTGAGAGAAGAGAGCTTTTCCAAGGGCAAGGAGCATGGATACTCATCTAAGAGCTTGAGAAGAGATCCTAAAGTTGGTGGCAGTGTCGGTGGATCTTGCGAAGTTACCAATAACTAAACCCAACACTCACCGAGGAAAGGATAAGTCTTAACTTATGCATTGTGATAGAAGAGGTGTGGATTTTCCGATTGTGGATCATGAATCGAGTTGTGAATCACTAAATTATTATAAGCATATATGGGTACGTTTGTAATAAAGATTGTGTGGATTTACTGTTTATACATTGATGGAGTGTCAATGAAAAGAAAACTCGTTTTTAGTCGACCATGATTGGTTAGCGACTTTGGCTCAAGTAATGTAGCAAGCTTTGTCTGAAGCGATGTAGCAAGCTTTTGCTCAAGCGATGTAGCAAGCTTTGGCTCAAGCGGTGTAGCAAGCTTTGGCCTTAGCGCAAGTTATGTAGCACGTTTTCAAAAGCAAAGAGAAATCAGTTTTAGCTAAACTTAAGGGATTTAGCGGCTTTGGCTCAAGCAATGTAGCGAACTTTGGCTCAAGTTATGTAGCATGATTTTCAAAAGTATAAGCAATGGAAATGGTTTTAAGTGTATTTAACTTCATATTATTACTTAATCTTATTGAAATGTGGATTAACGTACATTGACATTTATTTCGTTAACGACTTACTCCTTTGTGTTTTCTGTGTATGGTCAATGTTAATCCCATTGCTGGTAGGTGTAAGGTTTAAGGACGTTTGATTAGGAGCTTACAGGCTTTTAAATTTTTGAAGTCTTTATATTCATTATTTTGTAATATGACTAATTGTATTTGATACATGAATATTTGTAACTCTGGATATTCCTAGTTATGGGTATTTTGGAATCCCATAGCTAATCGTATGTGGTAGTTACTGGAATGCATGAATGAATTATGATTTTCTGTTATGCGAATGTGTATGTTATTTTGGTAGTGGGAGATGGCTATGAGCAAGGAATTGAGATTTAACTTAATTTTTTGGTATTTTTATTTAAAAGTCGTAGGAAAATGTATAAAGGATGAATGAAATGAGGAAAAAAATTTCAAGGGTAGAATTTGGGTCCTTATGTAACACCTCAATTTTTGTTTTCGGATTGATTGGAAAACTTAGGGTGTTGAGGTGCTTGCTTGACCATTCTCTCTTGGACGAGAGGGTCTCGCCTAAGCGAGGGACTCAACGTTTTAAGTTTGAGAAGTATAGGAACCTCGCCCAAGCGAAGAAGTGGTCGTTTGAGCGAAAGTGAAATCTGGAAAAGCTGTCAAATTCTAGCTCGAGTTAGGATTTTCGCCCAGGCTAGAGGGGGGCCTTAGCATACTTCCCGATTCTTTCCCGAGCGAGAAATCCACGCCCGGGCGAGAGCTTTCCAGTGTGAAATGTGAAAAAGTTGCGAAATTCTCGCCCAAGCGAGCCGTTCTCGCCCCGGCGAGAGCGTCAGAGCTATAAAAGTGAAAAAGGGGATCTAGAAACCCTAATCTTCATTTTCTTTCTCCCTCTTTCTCTCCTAACGGTGGCTCCACCCAAATGGACCATTTTCTCCTCCACTAAGCCTCAAAACTCATCAAAACCTTCCTCTTGCTTCATGGTGACACATTTGGAAAAGCTTGGAGGTGAAAAAGCAACAATGGAGGTTGGAGGAGATGAAGGGAGATGTGGCTCTTTTGCGGAGCAACGGAGCTTACGCAACCTAAGGTGAGGGAGAAGACCATTGTGGTCTTAGAGAGTCATCAACTCCGATTTCCCTCAAGAATCGGAGCATATTAACAAATAGAAACTCTCTTGGGAGTTTGTGGTCCATATGAGAGTCTTTATTTTACATGAGGATGTATTAGCCATAAAATTGGAGATATATGTGTGGGGAAAACCGTCTATTTAAGTAAATCGCTATATGCTCATTTATGGTAATACACCGTCATTAAAGATGGTTCTAACATTAATGTGTATATGATGAAGAATATGTTATGTGTGGTTTGTTTATGATAATGGTTATGTTGTGTGATAATGATGGTGTGTGAGATATTTATGGTCATAAGCATAAATGAGTATGTTGTGAGTGGTTGATTGTTATAAACATGTATGGGTGTGTTGTAACAATGAATGTGTGATGAGTTGTGAATGTGTGATGAGTTGTGAATGTATGATGAGTTGTGAATGTGTTAAAATGGATATGAGTATGTTTATCAAAATGAGTATGTTGTGAGTGGTGGATTGTTATAAACATGTATGGGTGTGTTGTAACAATGAATGTGTGATGAGTTGTGAATGTGTTAAAATGGATAAAGGTATGTTTGTGACAATGAAGGTGTTGTATGTTATTTATGGTGATAAAATAATGAGACGCCTTGTGTTGATTGTGTATGACATGGATGTGAGTGTAATGTGGAAACTCGACCTGCCCGAGGTGGTATGGGGATTACTCGACCTGCCCGATGTGGTATGGGGATTATTTGTACGGTGCAGAATTGTTGAACGAGATCAAGGGTAAATTACTAGGGAATGTGAAGGATGTGAAAAGGGTATACACGGAATGAAAATCATATGCATACTATAGGATATATATTATGGGATATATATCCTATAGGGCGAATATGAATGAGGAGAAACGAGTATATTTGGACGAACAAAATATGCACACTATTGAACACATATAGTATGGGATATATGTGTACTATAGGGTGAATATGGATAATATGTGATAAATAAATATGCACACTATAGAACACATATAGTATGGGATGTATGTGTACTATAGGGTGAATATGGATAATATGTGATAAATAAATATGCACACTATAGAACACATATAGTATGGGATGTATGTGTACTATAGGGTGAATATGGATAATATGTGATAAATAAATATGCACACTATGGAACACATATAGTATGGGATGTATGTGTATTATAGGGTGAATATGGATAATATGTGATGAATAAGTATGCACACTATAGAACACATATAGTATGGAATATATGTGTACTATAGGGTGAATATGGATAATATGTGTTGATTGATATATGCTTATCATGATTGATGTTAGATGTGTGTGGTTTTAATACTTTAATGTTATTACTCCATGTAAATCCACGCTATGGTCGCCGTAGTTGGTTCTTACTCCCTCTGTCTTTCCTTGTATGTGGTGTATATTTAGGTTCAGGTTGTGGAGGTAGCGCATTGGACGCTTGCGGAGAAGAGTACATGTTAGAGTAGTGGATAATATGTAATTGATATTTTATATGATAAATATTTGTAATATGAAGAACATGTTAAAGTGGATTCATGTATAAACGACTTTCTTGTAAGTGTATAATGAAGTGGATCTAATGTTTGTATTTAAGGTACTTTTGAGAAAGGGTAATTGTATAAAGGATGTATTTGAACGGAAGTGTAATGACATGCTTTTGAAATGAATAGTGTTTGGAATATTTCCGCCTTGTAAATTTATAAACATATTCATTCAAGTTTCCAAACTGTTCGAGTAATGTCTTTCAAAAGTAATCACTGCACTTTCATGAATAAGGATTTTAAAAGACAATTTTCGAGTTATGAAAATCGGGTCGTTACACCTTACAATATGGTATCATAGCATAGTTAATCCTGCGGCCTAGGATATGGCCTTGCATGCTTCTTTGTAATCGTTATGTGTTGAAATTGCTTGATTGTATTAATTGCTACGTGGTTATGTGAACTGTGTTTGGACAAATTCAATTACTGACAAGTTAGTAAGTACAGGTACTCATGGCAGGAAGAGGAAGTGGGGCAAGTCAGAACGTCCCGAACAATTTATTGGCTCAGATGGTGGCGGCATTGCAGCAGGTCAACGAGAACTTGCATAACCTAAACCAGAATCCGACACCAAGCCCGAGCTCACACCCACTTGTACCACCTGGACCGACAGAATACTGGGGTTTAGATGAGTTCTGCAGGAGGAACCCCAGTCAGTTCCACGGGGGATTTGCTCCTGTTGGTGCCATTGAGTGGATCCAAGGGGTGGAGCGGATCTTCAGAGCCATGAACTGCACAGAGGCTCAGAAGTTGGCGTATGCCACTTATATGTTAGTCATGGAGGCCGAGAACTGGTGGGAATTCACTCGGCGCCAAATGGAAGTTGAAGGACGACTGATCTCCTGGGGTAAATTCAAGGAGAAATTCCTTCACAAGTACTTTCCTGTTGACTGGAAAAGGAAGAAAGAGATGGAGTTCCTGAAATTGGAACAGGGGAACATGTCGGTGGGGGACTACGCGGCCAAGTTTGAAGAATTGGCCCGGTTTTGCCCCTACGCCGAATTGGAAGTGGATCGAAGGTCCAAGTGTGTCAAGTTCGAATCAGGTTTGAAGCCCAAGTTGAAAAGTATGTTTGGGCACCAAGAGATTGCTGACTTACCTACCTTAGTGAACAAGTGTAAGGTGTATGAAGATGATTTGGCAGCCGATGAAGCGGCGACATCTAAGGCGATTCCTCCCAAACACTTTGGACCTCAACGGAACATCTCACATGGAAAGGGGAAGGGAAAGGTGTTTCAAGAGGAACGGAAGCCTTACTCTCCTCCTATGGGTAATCGGGGCTACACTTCACATGGGCCGAGGACTCATGTCAATGCCGGAGGGTCACGGTTGAATTCTCCATCTTTATGCGGCAAATGTGGCCGAACTCATGCCGGTGACTTTGGCCCCAGAACTGCACTCACCTGTTTTCACTGCAAGGGGGTTGGGC
This sequence comes from Lupinus albus, assembly GCA_009771035.1. Taxonomy (NCBI): domain Eukaryota; kingdom Viridiplantae; phylum Streptophyta; class Magnoliopsida; order Fabales; family Fabaceae; genus Lupinus; species Lupinus albus. Next base: position 6,562,699 of record CM020008.1, on the reverse strand, counting down.
ATGTCAGGAGATATTGTCCTAAGCTACAACAGAGTGTGAATGCAGTAAGGGTTGAGCGACCTCGATCCACTAGCAGAGTGTTCACCATGAGTGGTACAGAGGCATCGGGTGTAGATGGTCTAATTAAAGGTAATTGCCTGGTGGCAGGTATTCCTCTTTTAGTGTTGTTTGATTCGGGAGCGACACACTCCTTTGTATCTATTGTATGTGTGGATAGACTGAAATTGCAAGCTGAGTCGCTGCCTTTCGACTTGGTCGTATCCACCCCCAACTAATGTGTCTGTGGTGGTGTCGACAGTTGTGTCTCGATGTCCGATGGTGGTAAATGGTAGGACATTTACCGTGGATTTAATCTGCTTACCACTATCCTAGTTAAATCTAATTATGGGAATGGACTGGTTGTCGGCAAATCATGTGATGCTTAATTGTGCTGATAAGACCGTGGTATTCGGGAATCCAGGCGAGATTTCTGATGAGGTTAGTTACATGAAGTCGTTATCGGCAAAGGAAGTCAGGACTTCCTGTAAGGAGGGAGGGGCCGTGTTTATGTTGTTGGCATCCCTGGAGGGTATTGAGAAATCCAAGGTTGAGGACATTCCAATAATTCGTGAGTTTCCTGAGGTATTTCCTGGTGATATTCCGGAATTGCCTCTAGTGAGAGAAGTTGAATTCTCGATTGATTTAGTACCTGGAACGGGACCCATCTCTATAGCTCCTTATAGGATGGCACCGTTGAAGTTAGCTGAGTTGAAAAAGCAGGTTGAGGAATTGTTGGCAAAGAAGTTTATTCATCCTAGTTTCTCGCCATGAGGTGCGCCTGTTTTGTTGGTTAAGAAGAAAGATGGTAGTATGCGGCTGTTTACCGACTACAGGCAATTGAACAAGGTTACTATTAAGAACAATTATCTTTTGCCTCAGATTGCTGACTTAATGGATCAGTTGAGAGGGGCGGTAGTGTTCTCAAAGATTGATCTTCGGTCAGGTTACCACCAACTTTGAGTGTATGATATTCCTAAAACTGCTTTTTGGAAAAGGTATGGACATTTTGAATATTTGGTTATGCCTTTTGGTGTAACGAATGCCCCAGCAATATTTACCGACTACATGAACCGGATTTTTCATCCGTATTTGGATTCATTTGTAGTGGTATTTATTGATGACATTCTGATTTACTCCAAAAGTGGAGAGGAACATGCTGAGCACCTGAGGATTGTTCTAGAACTCCTTAGTAAAAAAAACTGGTTGTATGCGAAGCTGTCAAAATGTGATTTCTGGTTGGAATCGGTGAACTTTCTTGGACATGTAATATCCAAGGAAGGAGTGGCAGTAGATCCTTCTAAGGTTGAAGCGGTTATGGAATGGGCGGTGCCCAAGTCAATCACTGAAATCAGGAGTTTTTTGGGTTTGGCTGGTTATTATCGGAAATTCATTGAGGGATTTTCGAAGTTGGCACTTGTAACATCCTAATTTTGAGTCTTTAAAATTATAGTATCAGTCCTGGAAGTCTCGCTTGAGCGAGAGATTCTCGCCTGAGCGAGAAGGGATCACCTGGGAGGGTGAAATCCTGGGACTATATAGGAGGATTCTCGCCCGAGCGAGAGTTGTCTCGCCTGAGCGAGAAATGACAATTTTGGGCTGTTGACACAGTGTAATCGATTACATGGTCCTGGTAATCGATTACATGCTGATATCTGATCAGACATGTGTAATTTTTCATGATGTAATCGATTACACTATACTCGTAATCGATTACATCATATTAAAAACATTAGATGTGTGCATTTTTCACACTGTAATCGATTATACCATTATGGTAATCGATTACACTTAACACGGTGAGATTCTCTGAAAACATAAATAGACGTCCCAAGTGAGGATAAGGGTTATTTTTCGAAAAACAAAGAGGAGAGGAACGGTTTGAGGAGTTGAGCACCCTTAGAGTCGAGAAAGAGGTCGGAGAAGAGGTAAATCGCTTAACTTAGTCTCTCTTAGGGTTGAATGTCTTGTTTTGAATAGGGTTTCTTCTCCACATTTAGGGATAAAACCCCATAAACCCTCTTTTGACATTGTGGTTCGTTTTGCTTTGGAAAACCTTGTAAAACTCGTAGAGCATGAGTTGTTTTTCGTAAAGGGTGTATGAAGGGTTGTTTTCAAAATCGTAGAGTCATTTCAATATTATGGAAACCTTTCCTTTTGAGGATGAAGTGAATAGATGATGTTGTCTTGTGTTGTATAAGTTTTGGTTGGTATTATTCTTGTCTTGACATGTAAATTGATGTGTTGTGATTGTTGTTGTTTTGGGTTGAAAGACCCTAAGGTTGGAGTAGACGGCGGAGAATGCAACTGAGCTCTAGTGCAAGCGTTAGCGACTACTCAGGTGAGGGAGCAGCATTAAAACTTTGTGGTATTAGAATCATGATATTGGAAACTCCAACGACACTCACTTGTTGGAGGATTTCAATGGGATAACACGATTAAACGGGAAATCTCATGAGTTTCCTATTTAATCGCGTTAGTCCTAGTGATGTGATTGGTATGTTTGAGTATGGAGTTTGACCTGCCCTTCGTGGTATGAAGTTTGACCTGCCCTTTGTGGTATGGAGTTTGACCTGCCCTTCGTGGTATGGAGTTTGACTTGCCCTTCGTGGTATGGAGTTTGACCTGCCCTTCGTGGTATGGAGTTTGACCTGCCCTTCGTGGTATGGAGTTTGACCTTCCCTTCGTGGTATGGAGTTTGACCTGCCCTTCGTGGTATGGAGTTTGACCTGCCCTTCGTGGTATGGAGTTTGACCTGCCCTTCGTGGTATGGAGTTTGACCTGCCCTTCGTGGTATGGAGTTTGACCTGCCCTTGGTGGTATGGAGTTTGACCTGCCCTTTGTGGTATGGAGTTTGACCTGCCCTTCGTGGTATGGAGTTTGACATGCCCTTCGTGGTATGGAGTTTGACCTGCCCTTCGTGGTATGGAGTTTGACCTGCCCTTCGTGGTACGGAGTTTGACATGCCCTTCGTGGTACGGATTTTGCCCTGCCCGTCGTGGTAGGGAGTTTGACCTGCCCTTCGTGGTACGGAGCTTGACCTGCCCTTCGTGGTACGGAGCTTGACCTGCCCTGCGTGGTACGGAGTTTGACCTGCCCTTCGTGGTATGGAAATTGATCTGCCCTTCGTGGTATGGATTTTGGAATATGCACTTAAAGTGCGGATTTTGATTGTGGTTCGGATTGGTTGCGAGTTGGTTGTACTATAGATGTATGACATGGTTGTCATAGGTATTAATTGTAAATTATGGATTGTGTTGAGCTGTAATGATGCGTGGTTTCTGTATTGCAAATGTTCTAATGTTATTATTCTATTTAAATCCACCATGTTATATATTGCATGTATTTAATGACTGACTCTCTCTATGTTGTTTTGTTTACTCAATCCGTGGGAATCGGATTGTAGGTGGAGCTAAGGAATAAGATATTGCCGAGCCTTAGGGTGATTGAGTTTCTTTGGATTTAGTGTGCTTTTGAATTACTCTAGGAGTTTGTAATGGTTAATATTGGACCCTTTCATGGGAATTTTCATTGATGTATTTGATGTTCAGTTTATTAGACTAAAAAGTGCAGAACCTTGTATTATGGAATCACTGTGCTGTTTTCCTTTTTATGGTTTACCTTACTATTGGAGTATTCCTAATTGAAAGGAAATTTTAAATGGTATGAAATTTTATTATGTTAGAAAAAGAATTGAATTTTTTCGTGTTAGTAACTTGAGGCGTTACAGCACTACCTTTGACAAAGCTCACTAGGAAAGGAGAACCGTATGTGTGGACACTTCGTTGTGAAGAAAGCTTTCAAGAGTTGAAACGAAGGTTGACTACAGTGCCAGTGTTGGTTCTTCCTTGCACTAATTGGGACTTCAGTGTATACTGTGATGCTTCCAAGCAAGGCTTGGGTTGTGTGTTGATCCAAGAAGGGAAGGTTGTTGCTTATGCTTCTCGACGGTTGAGAACGCACAAACAAAACTACCCTACCCACAATTTGGAATTAGCTGCAGTGGTCTTTGCCTTAAAAATCTAGAGGCACCATCTTTATGGGGTGAGATTTGAGGTATAAAGCGACCACAAGAATTTGAAGTACCTATTTGATCAAAAGGAGTTGAACATGAGATAGAGGAGGTGGATGGAATTCCTTAAGGATTACGATTTTGGGTTGTAGTATCATCCGGGAAAGGCCAATGTGGTGGCTGATGCCCTAAGTCGGAAGTCTTTACACATGTCGGCTTTGATGGTTAGGGAGGGAAGGTTGATTGAGGAGTTCAGGGATATGAACTTGGAAGTTCAGATAAGGCCTCATAGTATGACGATAGGAATGCTGAAGGTCACCAATGAATTGTTTGATCGCATCCGGGTAATGCAAGTTGAGGATATCGAGCTAATGGCCAAACGAGATTTGATGATGAGCGGGAGGGAAACCGACTTCGTATCGAAACCTAGTGGAATGTTGCGTTAGAAAGGGAGAGTGTGCGTGCCTCGCGATGAGGAATTGCGGAAAAGTATTTTGGTGGAGTCCCATAAGAGAAAAATGAGTTTTCACCCGGGAACTACCAAGATGTACCAAGATTTGAAGAAGTTGTTTTGGTGGTCTGGGTTGAAGAGGGATGTGGCCTTGTATGTCTCGAGTTGTTTAGTATGTCATAAAGCCAAGATTGAGCATCAGCGACCAGCAGGAGAGTTACAATCCCTAGAAATTCCCGTTTGGAAGTGGTATAGTATCTCCTTGGATTTTGTATCGGGTTTTCCGAAGACTCAGAAAGGATACGACGCAATATGGGTAATAGTGGATCGTTTGACTAAGTGTGCTCATTTCTTGCCGATGAACATGAGGTACTCCCTAGAACGATTGGCGGAACTGTATATTCGAGAAATTGTTCGTTTGCATGGGATATCGTCATGCATTGTATCGGATAGGGATCTCCATTTCACTTCAAACTTTTGGACTAGTTTGCAGTCCGCATTGGGAACTAAGTTGAAATTGAGTTCAGCTTACCATCCACAAACGGACGGTCAATCGGAAAGAACAATACAGTCATTGGAGGATCTTTTGAGGGCTTATGTCTTGGAACAACCGGGGAGTTGGGATGGCATGTTGCCTTTGATTGAATTTACCTACAACAATAGTTTCCATTCGAGTATTGGAATGGCACCTTATGAGGCGTTGTATGGTAGGAAGTGCCGAACTCCAATGAGTTGGTTTGAAACTGAGGAGAACTTGATATTGGGGCCCGAGATGGATCAAGAGATGACAGAAAAGATCAAGAAAATCCGGGAGAATATGAGGATCGCACAGAGTCGTCAGAAAAGCTATCACGATAAGAGGCGGAAGCTTGTTGAGTTTAATGAGGGATATCATGTTTTTATGAGAGTAGTCCCGACTACCGGGATTGGTAGAGCATTGAAATCTCGTAAGATGACTCCACGATTTATTGGGCCGTATCAAGTATTGAAGAGGATTGGGCCGGTAGCATATCGAATTGCGTCTCATTTGAGGAAATATGTTGGGGATCCATCTCATGTGGTCGAGTCTGATTAGATAGAGTTGAAGGATAACTTGACTTTTTCGACGTTGCCCGTGAGAATCCTGGATACCAGTGTCAAGAGACTAAGAGGCAAGGAGATTCCTTTGGTGAAAGGATTATGGAGCCAAGTAAACAAAGGGGATGCTACTTGGGAGGTGGAACATGATATGAGGGAGGATTACCCTCATTTGTTCAATTCGAGATATGTTTAATTATCGGGGACGAAAATTCTTATAAGAGGGGGAGGATTGTAACACCCTAAATTTAAGTCTTTAAAATTATAGTATCAGTCCTGGGATTCTCGCTTGAGCGAGGGATTCTCGCCTGGGCGAGAAAGGCTCACATGGGAGGGTGAAATCCTGGGCTATACTGAAGGATTCTCGCCTGAGCGAGAGTTGGCTCGCTTGAGCGAGAGTGGTCTCGCCTGAGCGAGATCTGGCTCGTCCAGGAGAGAAATGTGATGTTTTGGACCTATCGAGGCTATAAGATCCTCGCTTGAGCGAGAGGATCCTCGCTTGAGCGTGAGATGCCTCGCCTAGACGAGAGTTCCCTCGCCTGGGCGAGACTGTCAGATCTGAGTTTTTAAAATAGGTAGGATTTTCTCGCTTGAGCGAGAATGGGTTCGCTTAAGCAAGAACCCGACGATACATCATTAAATGAAAAACCCCAAACACATTTTAGGGTTAGAAATTGAAGAGAGGTGAGAGAAGAGAGTTTTTCCAAGGGAAGGAGCTTGGATACTCACATAAGAGCTTGAGAAGAGATCCTAAAGTTGGCGGCCGTGTCAGTGGAAATTGCGAAGTTACCAAGAGCCAAACCCAACACTCACCGAGGTAAGGATAAGTTTTAACTTATGCATTGTGATAGAAAAGGTGTGGATTTTCTGGTTGTGGATCACGAATAGAGTTGTGAATCACTAAATTATTATAAGCATATATGGGTATGTTTGTAATAAAGATGGTGTGGATTTACTGTTTATAAATTGATGGAGTGTCAATAAAATAAAAATCGTTTTTAGTCGACCATGATTGGTTAGGGACTTTGGCTCAAGCGATGTAGCAAGCTTTGGCTCAAGCGATGTAGCAAGCTTTAGCTCAAGCAATGTAGCAAGCTTTGACTCAAGCGATGTAGCAAGCTTTGGCTCAAGCGAAGTAGCAAGCTTTGGCTCAAGCGATGTAGCAAACTTGGCTCAAGTTATGCAGCACGTTTTCAAAAGCAATAACTGATCTAACCTTAAGGGGTGTAGCGGCTTTGGCTCAAGCAATGTAGCGAACTTTGGCTCAAGTTATGTAACATGATTTTCAAAATTATAAGCAATGGAAATGGTTTTAATTGTATTTAACTTCATATTGTTACTTAATCTTATTGAAATGTGGATTAACGTACATTGACATTTATTTCGTTAATGACTTACTCCTTTGTGTTTTCTGTGTATGGTCAATGTTAATCCCATTGCAGGTAGGTGGAAGATGTAAGGACGTTTCATTAGGAGCTTAGAGGCTTTTAAGTTTTTGAAGTCCTTATATTCATTCTTTTGTAATATGACTAACTGTATTTGATACATGAATATTTGTAACTCTGAATATTCATAGCTATGGGTATTTTGGAATCCCATAGCTAATCGTATGCGGTAGTTACTGGAATGCATGAATGAATTATGATTTTCTGTTATGCGAATGTGTATGTTATTTTGGTAGTGGAAGATGGGTATGAGCAAGGAATTTAGATTTAACTTAAGTTGTTGGTATTTTTATAAAAAAGTCGTAGGAAAATGTATAAAGGATGAATGAAATGATGAAAACATTTCAAGGGTAGAATTTGGGTCCTTAAAACATAAACAGACACTAAACATTACATCAGGTCTATTTGCATTTAGATAAAGTAGGGAACTAGTCATACATCGATACTTTGATATGTCAATAAATTTTCCAGCTTCATTTGTATCGATGTATGTACTAGAACCCATAGTAGTGGAAATGGGATTGTAGTCATCCATTTCAAATCTTTTCAGCAAGTCTCTGCAGTATTTGGATTGACTTACAACGATATCATCCTTGAGTTGTTTGATTTTCAATCCAAGGAAGTAATTTAACTTCCCCATCGTGGACATTTCAAACTTCCCTTGCATCATTTTCCCAAAATTGCTACATAATATCTCATTAGTAGAACCAAAAATAATATCATTTACATATATTTGAACAAGAAGAGTATGATGATTTATTTTCAATATCATTTACATATGCAAGTAATAACCAAATAGCTTCAAGTCTAGCAACAAGAACGATGGTTTCGTCAAAATCAACACCTTATCCCTGATTGTATCCTTGTGATACCAATCTAGCTTTATTTCTAACAATAATTCCATTTTCATCTGATTCATTACAGAATACCCAACGAGTTCCTATAACATTCCTATTATTTGGTCTAGGAACAAGTTCCCAAACTTCATTTCTCTCAAACTGGTTTAACTTTTCTTGTATTGCAAGAATCCAGTGTTCATTCTCGATTGCATCATCAATCTTGGAGGGTTCTATTTGAGAAACGAAGGCCATGTTTAAGCAAGAATCATTTAACTTTAAACAGGTAGTGATACCCTTACTTATGTCGCCAATGATATTGTCAATAGGATGATCTCGATGAGTTCCCCATTCTTGTGGTAAATCAGAATGACTATGCTCTTCTTGAGAAGATAGAGTATCATCCATTTTCAAATTCTCGGTATTGGTTGTTGCATTGGTAGAAGACTCTTCTTTTAAAAGGGAATTTGGCAAGTCCTCTTCATCAATAGTTAACACATCCTTTATTATAAGATTGGTGTCTTCAAAAGACACATGAAAAGATTCTTCAATGGGTAGAGTTATTTTTTTTTTAAATTCTATAAGCTTTATTCATAAGAAAGTAGCCTAGGAAGATTCCTTCATCGGCTTTTACGTCAAACTTTCCTAAGTTATCTTTGCCATTTTTTAAAACAAAACATTTACAACCTAATACATGCAAATGAGAAATGTTTGACTTTCTACCTTTGAAGAGTTCATAGGGGGTTTTCTTGAGAATTGGTCTTATAAGAACTTTGTTTGAAACATAACATGTTGTACTGACTGCATCAGCCCAAAAATATTTTGGGGAGATTAGTTTCATTCAACATAGTACGAGCAAGTTCTTCTAATGACCATTTCTTTCTCTCTACCACACCATTTTGTTGTGGTGTTCTAGGAGTAGAAAAATTGTGATTGATACCAAGATCATCACAAAATTCTTCAAAAGAAGCGTTTTGAATTTCCCCCGAGATCACTTCTTATAGCAACGATTTTCAGAGATTTTTCATTTTGAACTCTTTTAGCATATTTGCTAAAGGCATTAAACTCCTCATTCTTATGAACTAAGAATAGAGTCCAAGTATATATTGAATAATTGTCAACTATAACAAGAGCATAGTAGTTACCACCATAAATTTTGGTCCTTGAGGGGCCAAATAAGTCCATATGTAGTAACTGCAATGGTTTATCGGAAGAAACCATGTGCTTAGGTTTGAAAGAAGCTTTTGTTTGTTTACCCTTTTGACAAGAACTATATAGTTTGTCTTTAACAAACTTCATTTTGGGTAAATTAACAACTAAATCCTTAACAAACTTAATTTTGGCCAAAGCCATGCATCATTATTATTATTAACAACTAAACATTTTATTGGTAAATAAGAATAATCTAAATCGATCATATATATATTATTTATTCTCTTACCAAATAGTTTAGAGTTTTTAGAATCCTTACTTTTGATGATGCACTTATCAGGGTAGAATGCCACATGGAATCCTTTGTCACATAGTTGACATATGCTCAACAAGTTGTACTTGAGTCCCTCGACATATAATACTCCTTCTATAGTTGTTGAAGGTGACTTACTGATTCTACCAACTCCAAGTATTTTCCTTTGTTGTTGTCACCATATGTAACATATCCTATATCCCTTGGATTAAGGACATATAACTTATTTTTGTTGCACGTCATGTGTTTTGAGCAGCCGCTCTCTAAGTACCACAGATTGCAGATGACTCTCAATTTATCCTCCTCATCATCAGAGTGATGAGATGTGGTTAGTGAGAGATGAGCTTGTTCTTCATTTTCTGGTCCAGAGGCAGAACGGGTATCATTGTCTTCCCAAGCTATGTAGGCTCTTCGTCCAGTCCTTATTTCGTTCTTCCCTTTGAAAAGATTCTTTTTCAGGTTTGGACATTCCATCTTCATGTGACCAGACTTTCCACATTCAAAACATGTGAACTGTTGGTTTGAAGTGGAAACGTCATTATTCTTGGTGAATTTCTTCATTTGACCGGTTTTGGCACCTTTGTTCCTTTTAAGGAACTTGCTGAACATTATAACATATCATATCAACAACGCACATGAACATCATAACATATCAACAACGCACCGTCAAACAAGTGTTGTTGAATAGATATAAGTTAATACCCCTTAAATATGTCACTCAACCTTGGTAAGGATATTAATCAAGTATATCTTAGAATCTACCTAGAGTTGAATATGGTGTATGAGGTATTGTATTTAAGAATAATGATATGATGTAAAAGGAATAAAATATAAATGAGATAAGTTTATTTTAAAAAATTATCTGAACTAAATATAGATTTAAAAGTTTTAAATTTACTATTTTTTAGGGAGATTTAACATTATTATAGTTCTTAATGTGGGATTAATGTTGCAATCAAGGTCATAACTAGGAGTAAATTAGATTAACAATACACAAATCACTTATAAGCAATTACATAAATTACTTCTAGCTTATATATACACTTACATAAATTACTCCTAATCTATATACATTACAGTGATTATCTCAATAGAGAAAATGTGTAATCTTTTAAATAAATAAGGAGATGAATATAATAAAGTTAAAGTCAAAGGGGTGTCATTGTAATTTTCTCTGATTAAGTAATTCATTATATGTTAGCTATGTTTACTTGATCATTTATAAATTTGTATAGAGAATTTGATTATCAAATTATTCTTCTATTTTGTGTATTTAAATAACATCTCCTTTGAATTATTGATGCATTACCAAAAATAATGAAGACCTTTTCATTCTTATACTTTTTGGACTTGACTCCATATGATATATCATATTTTGTGGAAATCCTCTAGGCATTAGACAAAATTATATAATTTACTCTCTATACCATTGTAATTGACAAATATATTTGTTTGTAAAATAAATGATGAATCATAAATAAATAGAAACTCGAACTCAAAATCAAGATCTGTATATTTTAATTTATTCTACACATTTAATTAATTGTTGATAAGTATATAAGACTTGAACAAAAAATAATCTAAGGGAGATGATAGTGCCTGAATCATCATTTTCTTATCCTTATTTTAAGATTTATTGGAGATGACTAAAGATAGAGTAGACAGCTCGAGATTAAATAAAATATTTGTATTTTAAAAAATAATGTAAATAATGTAAAAATAATTTATTTTTAGCTTATTTTATTATTTGAATATTTGCTATCCTTATTTAAATATTTGTTAATATGATATTTTCTTTAAAATTTTCCTTTATCACATAGATTAAAGACTGTCATTATATAATAGGACTTTTTTATAACGGTGGTCACGATGATACCATGCAAACTAGTCAGGGATGGAGATCACATGTTCATATAAATGCTCCACTTTGTGTTTCAAGTCAATTAGAAAACATCATTCAGTTAAAAATAAAATTATAAAAACATAAATTGATATTTTAAAATTATTTGATGAATGTTGATTATTTTAATATTGTTGTACAATTTGAATGACTTAGTTGTGTAAAGACTAATGTGACACCTCTTAATGAACCTTGGTCTTACTCTTTCTCCCAAATTAGACATAATTTATATACATAAAATATATTGACTACACCTATATATATATAGATGATGAATCTAATTTTTTACATAAACAAAAAAGTTGATGGCTATATTTAAGTTAAACTCAAGGGGTGTCAATGTAAATTTGCATATAGAATTTGATTATGAAATCATTATTCTCTTTTGTGTATGTAAGCAACATCTCTTTAAAATTATTAGTACAATTTACAACGAACGAAAATCATTTTATATAATTTATCATGTGTTTGCACCCTTTGTATTACGTGTCACTCATCAAGTATGGAATATGGACTATATAAGTTTTGACAAATAGTACATTATTAACTATGATAATGATCATTTATTATAACTTACTAGAGAAACTAAAATCTAATTTTGGTTCGATTAATCAACTTGTTTTCTCTCCATTTAATACTTTTTCAAACATTTTCAAAATGTACTAATCCGAACAAATAACAAATATTCAAATAATAAAATAAGCTTTTTATTGTTTCTTACTTGTGATATTTTAATATAAAAATACATTATTTACATTGTTATTTGTAACACCCTAAATTTAAGTCTTTAAAATTATAGTATCAGTCCTGGGATTCTCGCTTGAGCGAGGAATTCTCGCCTGGGCGAGAAAGGCTCACTTGGGAGAGTGAAATCCTGGGCTATACTGGAGGATTCTCGCCTGAGCAGAAATGTTTCTTTCTACTAAAAGGTATAATGGCGGAAATGTTTGACGTAAGTGGATCAATACATGATAGTTTGATTTTGTAGGAGGAGAGAAACTCTAAAAGTCTCAGTTATGTGGATGTTTTGTTGAGTGACTACCTGGAGTCTATGTGGTAGTGCATGCAATGTTGGGAATGCTAAGGTAAATTTTGACCTAATAGTGGTTTTGTTTAATGAGTGGAATGAATTTATGCTAATCCCTTGAGTGAAGGTGAAACTAGCTAGTGCATGTTGAGTGTTAAATGATGCATTGTGGTAGATGAGGGGTAAGGAGTTCCCCATTTTCTTGGTTTCAGAAGTGTTATTGAGATTCTCAATGTATGTGAGGATTGTTAGCTGGATAGGTCAGAGAGACCTATGGTCCTTGATGAATACTGGGAAATCTTTAGTCCAGTTACAGTTTCGTTCTCTTAGTTGTTCGAGCAGTTCGAGATTGGGATCTTAGTATTTGGACCTTGAGGAGATTGTCCATGAATAGGCCTTATGATACCACGGTTTAGTGGTGTGTGTGCCCTTGGTGGTCGTTAAGTAATCGTAATGGGTTAGATGATCGGGTATGAATTTGGTTGAGTATATCTTGTGCCTAAGGTCTAGGCAATGATATTTTTCTAAGAGTGGTCTAATAAAATTTTCGGGGACGAAAATTCTTATAAGAGGGGGAGGATTGTAACACCCTAATTTTAAGTCTTTAAAATTATAGTATCAGTCCTGGGATTCTCGCCTGAGCGAGGGATTCTCGCCTGGGCGAGAAAGGCTCACCTGGGAGAGTGAAATCCTGGGCTATACTGGAGGATTCTCGCCTGAGCGGAAATGTTTCTTTCTACTGCAAGGTATAATGGCGGAAATGTTTGACGTAAGTGGATCAATACAGGATAGTTTAATTTTGTACGAAGAGAGAAACTCTAAAAGTCTCAGTTATGTAGATGTTTTGTTGAGTGACTACCTGGAGTCTATGTGGTAGTGCATGCAATGTTGGGAATGCTAAGGTAAATTTTGACCTAATAGTGGTTTTGTTTAATGAGTGAAATGAATTTATGCTAATCCCTTGAGTGAAGGTGTAACTAGCTAGTGCATGTTGAGTGTTAAATGATGCATTGTGGTAGATGAGGGGTAAGGAGTTCCCTATTTTCTTGGTTTCGGAAGTGTTATTGGGATTCTCAATGTATGTGAGGATTGTTAGCTGGATAGGTCAGAGAGACCTATGGTCCTTGATGAATACTGGGAAATCTTTAGTCCTGTTACAGTTTCGTTCTCTTATTGTAACACCCTAAATTTAAGTCTTTAAAATTATAGTATCAGTCCTGGGATTCTCGCTTGAGCGAGGGATTCTCGCCTGGGCGAGAAAGGCTCACCTGGGAGGTTGAAATCCTGGGCTATACTGGAGGATTCTCGCCTAAGCGAGGGTTGGCTCGCTTGAGCGAGGAAGGCTCAACTAGGAGGGTGAAATCTTGGGCTATACTGGAGGACTCTCGTTTGAGCGAGAATGTCTCGCTTGAGCGATGGATGCCTCGCCTGGGTGAGAGTTCCCTCGCCTGGGCGAGAGGGTCAGATCTGAATTTTTAAAATGGGCGGGATTTTCTCGCTTGAGCGAGAATGAGCTAGCTTAAGCGAGGACCGACGCTGTTACATTAAATAGGGAACCCCAAACACATTTTAGGGTTAGAAATTGAGAGAGAAGAGAGGAGAAGGTGATTTTGAGAGAAAGAACTCGTGGAAAGCATCTAGAAGCTTGAGAAGAGGTAAATCTCTTGACTCTAACTCTCTTTCTCCCTTTCAAACTCGTTTTTGGGTGTATGGATCTCTTCTCAATGTATGAGAAACCATATATGTAACGACCCGATTTTCTACCCTTGAAATTTTTTTCATTTTATTTTAATCCTTTCTTGCATACAGTTGTTACCTTAATTAAAACTCTCAAATATTACCCTTTGAAAATACCCTTTGCCCTATTATACTATCGTATGATTTTATGTTGCGGAAAAACATAATTTATTCAAATAGAATTTACCACATACAACCCGTTATGGGTCTCACAGAGTTATAAAAATCCATAACTACACATATCCGTATTAATCTAAACGGATTTACAGTCATCCCATAATGTTATCAAATTAACTACAACGCCAATTGGCAAATAAAGACAAATAAATTAATAACCACAAAAGCTTCCTAAGTGAGTTTCCTTCTCAAAATCCTTCCTTTACCTACAATGGGATTATCACAAACAACACACAAAACAAAAGAGAGTAAGCCATTAGTTCAAAAACTAACATTTTATGATAATCCACATTTCAAATACTATTTAACTTTAATATAGTTTATAAACACAGTTACATAAATGTGAGTACTCATAACTTACTACGTTCACTTCCACGTTATTCATATTCGCCGTATTGTATATATATCCCATAATATATATTCTATAACACGCATATTACGTCATTTCGAAACGTCTTACTTCTCTTTATTCGTATCCACCCTATAGAACGTATATTCCATAATATATCTCCTATAGCATGTATATCACTTTTATTCTTAACATCTTCCCTCTCATCATTCATATTCACCCTATAGAATATATATTCATACTATATATCCTATAGCATGCATATGACTTTCATTGTGACAATCTCATTTCTCATCAGTCATATTCACTCTATAGAATATACATCCCATAATATATATCCTATAGCATGCATATAACTTTCATTACTCCGAATTTTATTTCCATTGGCACTCCACCAATACGTAGAAACTAAATGCACCCGACATCATTACAGCATAACACATATACATTGTAATTACAAAGTGACTTTTGTAACGACCCGATTTTCTACCCCTGAAAATTTTTCATTTATTTTAATCCTTTCTTACATACATTTGTCACCTTCATTGAAAACTCTCAAGTATCACTCTTTGAAAATACTCTTTACCCTATTATATTATCATACAGATTTATGTTGCGGAAAAACATAATTCATTCAAATAGCATTTACCACATACAACCAGTTATGGGTCCCCCAAAGTTATAAAGCACATAACTACACATATCCGTATTAATCTAAACGGATTTACAGTCATCCCATAATGTTATCAAATTAACTACAACGTCAAGTAACAAATAAGACAAACAGGTTAATAAAGACCAAAGCTTCCTAAGTGAGCGTTCTTCTCAAAATCCTTCTCTTACCTACACAAAACATAAGGGAGTAAGTCATTAGTTCAAAACTAACATCACCTGATAATCCACATTAAAATAAAATTAAGCTTTAATATAATTCGTAAACACACATATGGAATTGTAAACATTCAAATCGTCTTCCTTTAAGTTCCACTTTACTCATATTCATCCTATAGTATATATATCCCATAATATATGTTCTACAGTATGCATATTACGTTCGTTCGAAACATCATCTTTCTCATTATTCATATCCATCCTATAACATATATATCCTATAGCATGTATATTACTTTCTTTCTCAACATCTTCCTTTTTATTGCTCATATTCACCCTATAGAATATATATCCCATACTATATATCCTATAACATGCATACGACATTCATGTGACATTCACATTTCTCATCATTCATATTCACCCTATAGAATATACATCCCATACTATATATCCTATAGCATGCATACGACATTCATGTGACATTCACATTTCTCAACATTCATATTCACCCTATAGAATATACATCTCATACTATATATCCTATAGCATGCATACGACATTCACTACTCCGAGTCTTATTTCCAGTGGGACTCCCCCAATAAATATTGATTTCACTTTGAGTCATATTTCCATTGGTACTCCCCCAATAATATGGATTTCATTTGAGTCATATTTCCATTGGTACTCCCCCAATAATATTGATTTCATTTGAGTCATATTTCCATTGGTACTCCCCCAATAATATTGATTTCCTTTGAGTCATATTTCCATTTGTACTCCCCCAATAATATTGATTTCATTTGAGTCATATTTCCATTGGTACTCCCCCAATAATATTGATTTCATTTGAGTCATATTTCCATTGGTACTCCCCCAATAATATTGATTTCATTTGAGTCATATTTCTATTGGCACTCCCCCAATAATATTGATTTCCTTTGAGTCATATTTCCATTGGTACTCCCCCAATAATATTGATTTCATTTGAGTCATATTTCCATTGGTACTCCCCCAATAATATTGATTTCCTTTGAGTCATATTTCCATTGGTACTCCCCCAATAATATTGATTTCATTTGAGTCATATTTCCATTGGTACTCCCCCAATAATATTGATTTCCTTTGAGTCATATTTCCATTGGTACTCCCCCAATAATATTGATTTCATTTGAGTCATATTTCCATTGGTACTCCCCCAATAATATTGATTTCATTTGAGTCATATTTCCATTGGTACTCCCCCAATAATATTGTTTTCCTTTGAGTCATATTTCCATTGGTACTCCCCCAATAATATTGATTTCATTTGAGTCATATTTCCATTGGTACTCCCCCAATAATATTGATTTCATTTGAGTCATATTTCCATTGGTACTCCCCCAATAATATTGATTTCATTTGAATCATATTTCCATTGGTACTCCCCCAATAATATTGATTTCCTTTGAGTCATATTTCTATTGGTACTCCCCCAATAATATTGATTTCATTTGAGTCATATTTCCATTTGTACTCCCCCAATAATATTGATTTCCTTTTCCATAACAGAAAAGTCACACATTTTCCCACATAATCCATAAATTACAGACGTATCATTTTAGACCATTACCTCTTTCACATACCTCATTCATATCAGCAAGCATGATTTAGAGACACTTATCCCTTACCTTGGTGAGTGTTGGGGATCGGTTCCGAGTAACTTTAAAAGTCTCCACTGTGATTTCCTCCAACCTTAGGATCTTTCCTCATTTCCACCAATAACAACAATGTCAGTCATTTATTCAAAATAACACATAAATAACTCGTATTTCATCATCCACCATACAAGGGATTCACATATTTTCAATATTTCCAAAACTACTGCAATACAAGTTTCTAAATATTAAAACATACATGTTTATCTCATATATCAACATCCATGCACAAACTCGTCCTCTACATCTAACATGTCATCTCTTTCTCTTTATACCCATATTCTCATTTTGGGGTTTTTTTGGGGATTTCATGAATAACCCACAAAACCTTTCCATTCATCAAATATCAACTCTAAACCAAGAGTTTACAAGAGAAAAACAACATAAAACGAACCATAACTCTAAAGGATGAGTTTCCATGGTTTCTCATATTTTGAAAATAGATCCAACATACACAAAACAAGTTAGAGAGGAAGAAGAAGAGTTAGAAACAAGAGGTTTACCTCTTCTCAAGCTCTAAGATGAGTCCCAAGGCTCTTTTCTCTTGAAAAGCTATCTCCTCTCTCTTCTCTTCAAATTTCTAACCTTAAAATGTGTTTGGGGTTTCTATTTTAAAGAGCAGTCGTCGGGTTCTAGCTCAAGCGAGCCCATTCTCGCTCAGGCGAGAAAATCCCGCCTTTTCTAAAATTTCAGATCTGACGCTCTCGCTCAAGCGAGGGATTCTCGCTCAAGCGAGAATCTCACAATATCAACAGCCCCAAATTGCCATTTCTCGCCCAGGCGAGACAACTCTCGCTCAGTCGAGAATCCTCCAGTATAGCCCAGGATTTCACCCTCCCAGGTGATCCTTTCTCGCTCAGGCAAGGATCTCCCGCTCAAGCGAGACTTCCAGGACTGATACTATAATTTTAAAGACTCAAAATTAGGGTGTTACAATATAAACTCTTCCTTTAGAATTATGGTTCGTTTTATGTGGTTTTTCTCTTGTAAACTCTTGGTTTAGAGTCGGTATTTGATGAATGGAAAGGTTTTGTGGGTTATTCATGAAAACCCCAAAAACCCCCAAAATGAGAACATGAGTAAAAAGGGAAATGGGTGAAATGTTAAATGTGGACGATGAGTTTATGCCTTAATGTTGATATATGAGATGAATATGTATGTTTAGATGTTTGGAAACTTGTATTTAAGTAGTTTTGGAAACCTTGAAAATATGTGAATCCCTTGTATGTTTGATGATGAAATACGAGTTGTTTATGTGTTATTTTGAATACATGACTGACATTGTTGTTATTGGTGGGAATGAGGAAAGATCCTAATGTTGGAGGAAATCTCGGAGGAGACTTTTAAAGTTACTCGGAACCGACCCCCAACGCCCACCAAGATAAGGGATAAGTGTTTCTAACTCATACGAGCTGATGTGAGTGAGGTATGTGAAAGAGGTAATATGTTTGTAAGAATATTTTTGTTATCCTACCTGTATTGGTAGTGGATTATTCTTGTTATCCTACCCGTAGGGGTAGTGAATTATTGTTGTTGTCCTACCCGGAGCGGTAGTGGATTAATGTCGTTGTCCTACCCGGAGTGGTAGTGGATTAATGTTGTCGTCCTACTCGGAGTGTTAGTGGATTATTGTGGTTTAGACCTGCCCGATGTGGTATGGAGGATAAACTAGACCTGCCCGATGTGGTATGGATAATTAACTAGACCTGCCCGATGTGGTATGGATAATTAACTAGACTTGCCCGATGTGGTATGGAGGATAAATTAGACCTGCCTGATGTGGTATGGATAATTAACTAGACCTGCCCGATGTGGTATGGAGGATAAATTAGACCTGCACGATGTGGTATGGACAATTAATTAGACCTGCCCGATGTGGTATGGAGGATAAACTAAACCTGCCCGATGTGGTATGGGTAATTAACTAGACCTGCCCGATGTGGTATGGGGAATGAACTAGACATGCCCGATGTGGTATGGGTGATTAACTCGACCTGCCCGATGTGGTACGGAGAATAAACTCGACTTGCCCGATGTGGTATGGAGGATAAACTAGACCTGCCCGATGTGGTATGGATAATTAACTAGACCTGCCCGTTGTGGTAAGGATAATTAACTAGACCTGCCCGATGTGGTATGGAGAATAAATTAGACCTGCCCGATGTGGTATGGATAATTAACTAGACCTGCCCGATGTGGTATGGAGGATAAATTAGATCTGCCCGATGTCGTATGGGGAATGAACTAGACATGCCCGATGTGGTATGGGTGATTAACTCGACCTGCCCGATGTGGTACGGAGAATAAACTCGACCTGCCTGATGTGGTATGGGGAATTAACTCGACCTGCCCGATGTGGTATGGGGAATAAATTAGACCTACCCGATGTGGTAGAGGATTATCTGGTGAAAGAACTCGGTGAATACGATTAAGGGTGAATACGATTAATGAGAAATGAGTGTGTTGAAATGAAAGTAATACGCATGCTATAGAATATATATTATGGGATATATATACTATAGGGTGAATTTGAATGATAAGAAATGAGGATATTTAAATTGAAAGTAATATGCATGCTATTGAATATATATTATCGGATATATATACTATAGGGTGAATATAACTGAGGAGAAATGAGGTTGTTTACAATGAAATTAAGATGCATGCTATAGGATATATATTATGGGATATATATACTATAGAATGAATATGAATAATATGGGAATGAAACGAAGATATGAATGTTCACGTTTACGTATTTGTGTTTATAATTTATCTCAATGCTTAATCGTATTTAAAATGTGGATTATCATGTAATGTTAGTTTTGAACTAATGACTTACTCCATTGTTTTTGTGCGTTATTTATGATAATCCCATTTTAGGTAAATGAAGGTTTTGAGGAGGGAGATCGCTTAGGAATCTTATGTGTTTATTGATTTGAATGCTTTTATCTTTACTTTGGCATTGTAGTTGAATAGATAATAATTTGGGATGAATGTAATTCTGATTAGGATAATATTGGAGATGTGTAGTTATGGTCATTATGACTCTTGGAAACCCATAACTGGTTGTATGCGGTAAATTATTAATTGAACGAATTATGTTTTTCTGCAATATGAATTGTATGATAACATAGTAGGTTAAAAAGGTGGTTTCACAAAATGATTAATGAGGGATTTAAGTAGGATGATGAATGTATGTATGGAAGGGTTCAAATAAAATGAAAAAATTTCAATGGTAGAATTTGGGTCCTTATAATATGGTATCAGAGCATAGTTAATTCTGCGGCCTAGGGTATGGCCTTACTTGCTTCTTTGTAACATGTTTATGATTTGACTAGTTGAGATGGTGTGAATTGAATGTTTAAAGCATGTAGCCTTGGTGTAGTGACATGTAATGTGCTATGAGACTATGTGATAACCTAACTTGTGTGAGTTGAATTTGAGTACTGACTATCAATAAGCACATGCTAAGACATGGCTGGACGAGGAACGAGTCAGAACGTTCCAAATGATTTGTTGGTTCAGATGGTGGCTGTACTACAACAGACGAACGAGAACTTGTGTAATCAGAATCAGAATCCTGCACCAAGTCCGAGTACGCAACCCATAGTCCCACCCGAACCTGAAGAGTATCGAGGTCTGGATGAGTTTTGCAGGAGGAACCCCAATCAGTTCCACGGGAGATTTGCTCCTGATGCTGCCATTGAGTGGATTCAAGGAATGGAGAGGATCTTCAGGGCCATGAACTGTTCGGTGGCTCAGAAGTTAACCTATGCCACTTATATGCTAGTGACGGAGGCCGAAAACTGGTGGGAGTTTACTCGACGCCAAATGGAGACGGAGGGACAATTGATTTCCTGGAGTACATTCAAGGCTAATTCCTTCATAAATACTTCCCAGCTGATCTGAAGAGGAAGAAGGAAATGCAGTTCTTGAGGTTGGAACAGGGGAATATGTCGGTGGGGGAATATGTGGCTAAATTCGAGGAATTGGCCCGGTTTTGTCCCTATTCTGAGTTGGAAGTGGACGGACGATCCAAGTGCTCTAAATTTGAATCGGGCTTAAGGCCCAAGCTAAAAATGATGTTCGGACATCAGGAGATTGTTGATTTTGCTAATTTGGTCAACAAGTGTGGAATGTACGATGATAATCTAAAGGCGACTGAGGTGGCGACGCCCAAAACAATTTCTCCCAGGAACTATGGACCTCAACGCAACCATATGCAAGGGAGAAGTAAAGAGGGATGGTTAGATGATAGGAAACCTTATGCGGCAACTACCGTACATCCTGACCGAAAATTCCAAAGGTCTAGACCACTTACCGTTCCTACCGAAGGGGTTTCTACTCCCATGTGCAACAAATGTGGTAGACCCCATTATGGGAGTACATGCCCGGGATCGGGAAATGGATGTTTCCACTGCAAGGAGTTGGGGAACATTAAAAGATTTTATCCCAAGCTAGATCGGAGACTTAATATCATTCATGCTGAGAGGGCAAGGAACCATAGTCGGGTGGTTACCCCGAGTGGCGCAGGGACGTCAGGTGTTGATGATCCGGTTAGAGGTAATGGCAGGGTGACACATTAGTGTTGTTTAATTTGAGAGCGACACATTCCTTATATTTGTTGAATGTGTGAACCGACTGAGATTGTACACAGAGTCGTTGTTTTCGACTTAGGTGTATCCACCCCACCCAGTGTACCGGTGGTAGTTATCGATATTGGTGTCTCAGTGTACAGTTGGGGTAAATGGTAGAACCTTTACCATAGCGTTGATACGCTCAATGATGTCCCAGCTGGATTTAATCCTGGCAATGGACTAGCGGTCAGCAGATCGTGTTATGCCTGAATAGGTGATAATTGTTGATGTGAAAGATTCTTGTTAAGTATCTTAGTGAGGATTTAAGATCTAGTTGCATTGATATGTATATGTATGCTAAGGGGTAAAACTTATATTGCCAAATAAGGGAGGAGGCTAGTTAAGTTACTTACCCCGTCCATGTGATGAATGCATTTGTATAGACGTGAAACTTTTGGGCTCTGATGATCGGCCCTTTTGCAGTAGAACATTGGCGATGCATGATATAGTGGTGGTATACACCAATTATCTGCTTGTAATGTTGTACCGACAGAAGTTGTTATGTTCCATGAGCGTCAGTAATTACTATGCATGATGGTAGTGTAACCGTACGGGAGAAAGGGTGTTGAGTTATGTTGAAAGGATTATGTAAACTTCATTTTCACGACATGGTTGCCATGAATCATGAGTTCAAACCATTTTTAAAAATCATTTTTGGGGGACACGTAGCTTGTGACTGAACATTGATTTAGTATCATGTCGGAGAAATCCATAATTTTAGCAACCGTATCTTGATAAATAGGAGGTTGTTAAAAAAAAAATTGGTGATACGATTATGACCATGTATTTTTGGACAGACTGCAAGTGGGGTACTAAATTTATAATTGCTAGTGTAACTGGGGTATCCAATTCTAACGCATGTTATGGAACTGAGTGTTTGTCAACCTGCACTTGTCGATTGGTAACCGAGTACCTAGTTTTGGGGTGAATCAATGGTTTTGTGTGTTCAAATGAGACTAAAGATCGGTAATTTCTTTCTACTGCAAGGTATAATGGTGGAACTGTTTGACGTAAGTGGATCATTACAGGATAGTTTGATTTTGTACGAGTAGAGAAACTCTAAAAGTCTCAGTTATGTAGATGTTTTGTTGAGTGACTACCTGGAGTCTATGTGGTAGTCCATGCAATGTTGGGAATGCTAAGGTAAATTTTGACCTAATAGTGGTTTTGTTAAATGAGTGGAATGAATTTATGCTAATCCCTTGAGTGAAGGTGAAACTAGCTAGTGCATGTTGAGTGTTAAATGATGCATTGTGGTAGATGAGGGGTAAGGAGTTCCCCATTTTCTTGGTTTCGAAAGTGTTATTGGGATTCTCAATGTATGTGAGGATTGTTAGTTGGATAGGTCAGAGAGACCTATGGTCCTTGATGAATACTGGGAAATCTTTAGTCCGGTTACAGTTTCGTTCTCTTAGTTGTTCGAGCAGTTCGAGATTGGGATCTTAGTATTTGGACCTTGAGGAGTGTAACGACCCGATTTTCTACCCTTGAAATTTTTTCCTTATTTAATCCAATTCCATGCATCTAACGATAAGTCATAATTACCTTGTGAATAAATTTATTTAAAAGATCTTTCTCTTCATCCTCACGCCCGATCTATGAACCAAAAGTACATACACAGTCCGATAGCAGAAAAACATAATTCATATTAGTATAACCTAATAACTACCGCATACAATTAGCTATGGGTTTCCAAAATACTCATAGCTACATATATCCCGAGTTACTAGTCCCCATGATCAAAATCATGTACAAAATAGCATTCGTAGTGCAATTGGTTAATTCAATTACAATCAATTAAAGTTACAAAATAATGGGTAAAGAGACATCAAAATAAAGGTCTCTAATCTCCTACTCAAAAATCATCCTTTCTCCGTCCACCTACCTGCAATGGGATTAACATTTACCATACACAAACAACACAAAGGAATTAGTCATCAATTCAACAAAATTTCCATGTAAGTTAATCCACATTTAATAGGTTTAGACAGTGATATAATTTAAATACTCTTAAAAACCTTTTTCATCATCTATACTTTTGAAAAACCATGCTACATAACTCGAGCTAGAGTCGCTAACCCATTTCGGTCGGCTGAAACGAGTTTTATTTTCATTGGCACTCCACCAATACATAAACCATAAATACACCCATCATCACTACAAACATACCCATACATATTTGTAGTGACTAAGTGATTTACCATTTATTACTTTATATTTCGAGTCTTATTTCCATTGGTACTCCCCCAATAAATAGACAATAAACGCACCCGACATCATTATAGCATAACTTATATGGCTGTAACTACAAAGTGACTCCAGTTTATTGTATTATCCGAGTCTTATTTCCATTGGTACTCCCCCAATAAATAGTCAATAAATGCACCCTACATCATTACAACATAACGTATATGCTTGTAACTACAAAGTGACTTACAATTATTGCTTTATTCCGAGTCTTATTTCCATTGGTACTCCCTCAATACAAAAATGATAAATACACCCGACATCATTATAAACATATCCACATATGCTTATAACTACAAAGTGATTTACATTTCATGATTTCATTTTCGAGTCTTATTTCCATTTGTACTCCCCCAATAAGTAAACCGTAAATTCACCTCTAACCATTATCAATATGCCCATATATGTTCATAATGATTAAGTGATTCACATTTTATCCATCGTCCATAACAGAAAGTCCACGCATTTTCCAACATAATGCATAAATTAAAGACTTATCCTTACCTCGGCGAGTGTTGGGTTTGGTTTTTGGTGACTTCGTAAGCTCCACCGGCACCACCTCCAAACTTAGGATCTTTCCTCATTCCCACCACATAACACAATGTTAGTCATTCATTCCAAATAACAAATAAATAACTTTTATTGCATCATTTAAACATACAAGATATTTATCATATTCTCAATGGTTCCATACTACTTTCCTTAAGAGTTTTCGACCATCTAAAGCATACATATCATCTCATATTTTAACATTGTAAAGCAACTCATCTTCTACCTCTTGCATTTTACCCATCTTTCCTCTCTATCCTCATTTTCTCTCTCTAGGGTTTTGGGTTTCCATGAGTCAGCCCACAAACCCCTTTCCATTCTTGGAATACTAACTCAAAACCAAGAGTTTACAAGGTACAAACGACATAAAATGAACCATAACTCGAAAGAGAGAGCTTCCATGGTTTTACACACTTTGAGAAGAGATCCATAATTCAAAAAATGGGTTCTCAAGAGAAGAAGAGAGTTAGGATAGAGAGTTTTACCTCTTCTCAAGCTCTTGGACAAGAATCAATGCTCCTAGACCTTGGGAATGCTCTCTTCTCTCACCTCTCTTCAATTCTTAACCTAAAAATTTATTTGGGGTTTCCCTCATTTAATGATCTCGTCGGGTTCTAGCTTAAGCGAGCTTTCTCTCGCTCAAGCGAGAAAATCCGGCCCATTTTAAAAACTCAACTCTGACATTCTCGCTCAAGCGAGAATGTCACAGTGTCAACAGCCCCAAAATGTCATTTCTCGCCCAGGCGAGGCAACCCTCGCTCAGGCGAGAATTCTCCAGTATACCCCAGGATTTCACCCTCCCAGGTGAACCTCTCTCGCTCAAGTGAGAATCTCTCGCTCAAGCGAGGATCCGAGGACTGATACTATAATTTTCAAGACTTAAAATTTGGGTTGTTACAAGGAGATTGTCCATGAATAGGCCTTGTGATACCACGGTTTAGTGGTGTGTGTGCCCTTGGTGGCCGTTAAGTAATCGTAATGGGTTAGATGATCGGGTATGAATTTGGTTGAGTATATCTTGTGCCTAAGGTCTAGACGATGATATTTTTCTGAGAGTGGTCTAATAAAATTTTCGGGGACGAAAATTCTTATAAGAGGGGGAGGATTGTAACACCCTAAATTTAAGTCTTTAAAATTATAGTATCAGTCCTGGGATTCTCGCTTGAGCGAGGGATTCTCGCCTGGGCGAGAAAGGCTCACCTGGGAGAGTGAAATCCTAGGCTATACTGGAGGATTCTTGCTTGAGCGAGGGTTGGCTCGCTTGAGCGAGGAAGGCTCAACTAGGAGGGTGAAATCTTGGGCTATACTGGAGGATTCTCGCTTGAGCGAGAGTGTCTCGCTTGAGCGATGGATGCCTCGCCTGGGTGAGAGTTCCCTCGCCTGGGCGAGAGGGTCCGATCTGAATTTTTAAAATGGGCAGGATTTTCTCGCTTGAGCGAGAATGAGCTCGCTTAAGTGAGGACTGACGCTGTTACATTAAATAGGGAACTCTAAACACATTTTAGGGTTTGAAATTGAGAGAGAAGAGAGGAAAAGGTGATTTTGAGAGAAAGAACTCGTGGAAAGCATCTAGAAGCTTGAGAAGAGGTAAATCTCTTGACTCTAACTCTCTTTCTCCCTTTCAAACTCGTTTTTGGGTGTATGGATCTCTTCTCAATGTATGAGAAACCATATAAACTCTTCCTTTAGAATTATGGTTCGTTTTATGTGGTTTTTCTCTTGTAAACTCTTGGTTTAGAGTTGGTATTTGATGAATGGAAAGGTTTTGTGGGTTATTCATGAAAACCCCAAAAACCCCCAAAATGAGAACATGAGTAAAAAGGGAAATGGGTGAAATGTTAAATGTGGACGATGAGTTTGTGCCTTAATGTTGATATGAGATGAACATGTATGTTTAGATGTTTGGAAACTTTTATTGAAATAGTTTTGGAAACCTTGAAAATATGTGAATCCCTTGTATGTTTGATTATGAAATACGAGTTGTTTATGTGTTATTTTGAATACATGACTGACATTGTTGTTATTGGTGGGAATGAAGAAAGATCCTAAGGTTGGAGGAAATCTCGGAGGAGACTTTTAAAGTTACTCGGAACCGACCCCCAACGCCCACCAAGATAAGGGATAAGTGTTTCTAACTCATACGAGCTGATGTGAGTGAGGTATGTGAAAGAGGTAATATGTTTGTAAGAATATTTTTGTTATCCTACCTGTATTGGTAGTGGATTATTCTTGTTATCCTACCCGTAGGGGTAGTGAATTATTGTTGTTGTCCTACCCAGAGTGGTAGTGGATTAATGTCGTTGTCCTACCCGGAGTGGTAGTGGATTAATGTTGTTGTCCTACCCGGAGTGGTAGTGGATTATTGTGGTTTAGACCTTCCCGATGTGGTATGGAGGATAAACTAGACCTGCCCGATGTGGTATGGATAATTAACTAGACCTGTCTGATGTGGTATGGAGGATAAATTAGACATGCCCGATGTGGTATGGATAATTAACTAGACCTGCCCGATGTGGTATGGAGGATAAATTAGACCTGCCCGATGTGGTATGGACAATTAACTAGACCTGCCCGATGTGGTATGTAGGATATACTAGACCTGCTCGATGTGGTATTTGGTAATTAACTAGACCTGCCCAATGTGGTATGGGGAATGAACTAGACCTGCCCGATGTGGTATGGGTGATTAACTCGACCTGCCTGATGTGGTATGGAGAATAAACTCGACCTGCCCGATGTGTATGGGGAATTAACTAGACCTACCCGATGTGGTAGAGGATTATCTGGTGAAAGAACTCGGTAAATATGATTAAGAGTGAATACGATTAATGAGAAATGAGTGTGTTGAAATGAAAGTAATATGCATGCTATAGAATATATATTATGGGATATATATATATATACTATAGGGTGAATATGAATGATAAGAAATGATGATGTTTAAAATGAAAGTAATAAGCATGCTATAGAATATATATTATGGGATGTATATACTATAGGGTAAATATAACTGAGGAGAAATGAGGATGTTTACAATGAAAGTAATATGCATGCTATAGGATATATATTATGGGATATATATACTATAGAATGAATATGAATAATATGGGAATGAAAGAACGAATATATGAATGATCATGTTTTCGTATTTGTAGTTATAATTTATCTCAATGCTTAATCGTATTTAAAATGTGGATTAATATGTAATGTTAGTTTTGAACTAATGACTTACTCCCTTGTTTTTGTGTGTTGTTTATGATAATCCCATTGTAGGTAAATGAAGGTTTTGAGGAGGGAGCTCGCTTAGGAATCTTACGTGTTTATTGACTTGAATGCCTTTATCTTTACTTTGGCATTGTAGTTGAATAGATAATAATTTGGGATGAATATAATTCTGATTAGGTTAATATTGGAGATGTGTAGTTATGATCATTATGACTCTTGGAAACCCATAACTGGTTGTATGCGGTAAATTATTAATTGAACGAATTATGTTTTTTTGCCATATGAATTGTATGATAACATAATAGGTTAAAAAGGTGGTTTCACAAAATGATTAATGAGGGATTTAAGTAGGATGATGAATGTATGTATGGAAGGGTTGAAATAAAATGAAAAAATTTGAAGGGTAGAATTTGGGTCCTTACATTATTTAAAATAAAAATTTCTCTGGAGCTGTCAACTCTATCTTTAGTCATTTCTAATAAATCTTAAAGTAAGGATAACAAAATGACGATTCATGCTTTATTATCTCGCTTACATCATTTTTTGTTCTAGTCTTATATACTTACAACAGCTAATTAAGTGTGTAGAATAAATTAAAATATACATGTCTTGATTTTTGAGTTTGAGTTTTTAGATATTTATGGTTCGTCATTTATTTTACAAACAAATATATTTGTCAATTATAATGGTTATAGAAAAGAAGTTATACAATTTGGTCTAATGCCTAGAGGATTTCCACAAAATATGATATATGGAATCAAGTCCAAAAAGTATAAGAATTAAAAGATCTTCATTATTTTTGGTAATACATCAATAATTCTAAGGAGATGTTATTTAAATACACAAAATAGAAGAATAATTTGATAATCAATTCTCTATACAAATTTATAAATGATCCAGTAATCATAGCTAACATATAATGAATTAATTAATAAGAGAAAATTACAATAACACTCCTTAGACTTTAACTTTATTTTATTGATTACCCTTTATTTATTTAAAAGATTACACATTTTCTCTACAGGGATAATCACTGTAATGTATATAGATTAGGAGTAATTTATGTAAGTTCAGATATAAATTAGGAGTAATTTATGTAATTGTGAAAGAGTAATTTGTGTATTGTTAATCTAATTTACTCATATTTATGACCATGATTGCAACATTAACCCCACATCAAGAACTATAAAAATGTTAAATTTCCCTAAAAAATTGTAAAATTAAAACTTTTAAATCTGGTAATCAGTTCAGATAATTTGTTTTAAATAAACTTATATCGTTCATATGTTATCTCTTTTACATCATATCATCATTCTTAAATACAATACTCCATACACCTTTTTCAACTATATATAGATTCTTAGATATACTTGAATAATATCCTTACCAAGCTTGTATAACATATTTAACGGTATGTATGGTTGTTGATAAGTGTTTAACAAGTTGGGTGTAAGGACCCGATTTTCATAACTCAAAAATTCATTTTTAAAACTTTATTCAGGGAAAAGAAGTGATTACTTTTGAAAGGCGTTGCTTGAAACTATTTGGAGAACGAGTGAATACAAATATTAATTTCATTCATAATTCAAAATGCGGAAATACTCCAAGTACATATTTCTTTTAAAGCATGCGATTACACTTCCTTTCAAGTACATAATCTATAAAATTACCATTTCTCATAAGTACGTTGAATACAAACATTAGATCAACTTCATTATACACTTAGGAGGAGTTCCATTTTAAAAAATAGATAATCCAACATAGTTCTCATATTATAAACATTTATCATATAACATATCAGTTACATAAAACCCCACTCTACCATGTACTCTTCTCCCCAAGCATCCAACGCGCTACCGCCACAACCTGAACTCAAATACACAACACATACAAGAAGAGACAGAGGGAGTAAGAACCAACTACGGCGACCGTAGCGTGGATTTACATGGAGTAATAACATTAAAGTATTAAACCTATACAACATCTAACATCAATCATATTAAACATCTCTCAATCAACACATTATTCCACATAATGTTCATATATTCAATTAGCTTGATTATCGTCACTCACTTAGGCAATTCATCCCAAATCATTACAACATGCCGTAGGATAGTCACACCTTCATTTAGCACCTATTACAACTTACTTATGATTTACCCAATTCAACCTTCATCATAAATCAACATACATATATATCCATAAAATCATGCTACATAACTTGAGCCAAAGTTTACTACATTGCTTCAGCCAAAGCTTGCTAAATTGCTTGAACCAAAGCTTGCTACATCGCTTGAGCCAAAGCTTGCTACATCGCTTGAGCCAAAGCTTGCTACATCGCTTCAGCCAAAGCTTGCTACATCGCTTGAGCCAAAGCTTGCTACATCTCTTGAGCCAAAGCTTGCTACATCACTTGAGCCAAAGCTTGCTACATCACTTGAGCCAAAGCTTGCTACATAACTTGAGCCAAAGTCGCTATACCATTCGGTTAGCTAAAATATACTTTCTTTTTGAAAATCATTCTACATAACTTGCGCCAAAGTTTGGTACATTGCTTGAGCCAAAGCTTGCTACATCGCTTGAGCCAAAGCTTGCTACTTCGCTTGAGCCAAAACTTTCTACATCGCTTGAGCCAAAGCTTGCTAAATCACTTGAGCCAAATCTTGCTACATCACTTGAGCCAAAGCTTGCTACATCACTTGAGCCAAAGCTTGCTACATAACTTGAGCCAAAGTCGCTATACCATTCGGTTAACTAAAATATACTTTCTTTTTTAAAATCATGCTACATAACTTGAGCCAAAGTTTGTTACATTGCTTGAGCCAAAGCTTGCTACATCACTTGAGCCAAAGTTTGCTACATCACTTGAGCCAAAATTTGCTACATCACTTGAGCCAAAGTTTGCTACATCACTTGAGCCAAAGTTTGCTACGTCACTTGAGCCAATGTCGCTATACCATTCGGTTAGCTAAAATATAGTTTCTTTTTGAAAATCATGCTACATAACTGGAGCCAAATTTTGTGACATTGCTTGAGCCAAAGCTTGCTACATCACTTGAGCCAAAGTTTGCTACATCACGTGAGCCAAAGATTGCTACATCACTTGAGCCAAAGTTTGCTACATCACTTGAGCCAAAGTTCACTTGAGCCAAAGTTTGCTACATCACTTGAGCCAAAGTTTGGTACATCACTTGAGCCAAAGCTTGCTACATCACTAGAGCCAAAGCTTGCTACATCACTTGAGCCAAAGCTTGCTACAAAACTTGAGCCAAAGTCGCTATACCATTCGGTTAGCTAAATTATACTTTCTTTTTGAAAATCATGCTACATAACTTGAGCCAAAGTTTGCTACATTGCTTGAGCCAAAGCTTGCTACATCACTTGAGCCAAAGTTTGCAACATCACTTGAGCCAAAGTTTGCTACATCACTTGAGCCAAAGTTTGCTACATCACTTGAGCCAAAGTTTGCTATATAACTTGAGCCAAAGTGTGCTACATAACTTGAGCCAAAGTCGCTAACAAATCATGGTCGGCTAAAAACGTGTTTTCTTTTCATTGATTCACTACCAATTCATCTCATAACACAATAAACACATGGTATCTCATTGTTTCATCACCATAAAATAACCCACAACACCTTCATTGTCACAAACATACTCATCGCCACTTTTAATAAATCAACAACTCATCACACAATCATTTTTACAAATACACTCATATAAATTTACAACAATAAACAACTTACACACAATCATTATCACACAACATAACCGTTTCTACTTTTGCCATTAAACAACACATCTCACAATCCTTATTACGAACACAACCATATATGTTTATAACATATCAACCATCCATAACACACCATTATCATAAACAAACCACACATAACATAATCTTCATCATATAACACATTAACGTTAGAACCATCTTTCATGACAGTGTATTACCATAAATGAGCACATTGCGTTTTACATAAATAAACGGTTTTCCCGCACATATATCTCCACTTTTATGGCTAATACATCCTCATATAAAATAAAGACTCTCACATGGACCACAAACACCCAAGAGAGTTTCTATTCGTTAATGTGCTCTGATTCTTTAGGGAAATCGGATAATATGACTCTAATGAAATACTCTAAGACCACAATGGTATTCTCCCCCACCTTAGGTTGCGTAAACTCCGTTGCTCTGCATAAGAGCCACATCTCCCTTCATCTTCTACAATCTCCATTGTTCCATTTTTCACCTCCAAGATTTCCCAAATGTGCCACCAAGAAGTAATAGAAAGAGGTTTTGATGAGTTTTGATGTTTAGTGGAGAGGAGAATGGTTCATTTGGGTGGAGCCGCCGTTGGGAGAGAAAGGAGAGAAAATAAAATGAAGATTAGGGGTTTTGAAACCCCTCATTTACTTTAATAGTTGCGCAGCGTCGCCGGGCGAGAATAGCTTACTTGGGCGAGAATTTCGCAATTTTTCAGCTTTTCAACTCTGACGCTCTCGCCCGGGCGTGAATTTCTCGCTAGGGCGAGAATCGGGCAGTATGCTAAGGCTCCTCTCTAGCCTGGGCGAAAATTCTAGCTCAAGCTAGAATTTGACAACTTTTCCAGATTTCACTCTCACTCAAGCGACCACTTCCTTGCTTAAGCGAGGTCTCTGGGAAAATCATATTAGAACACCGAGTCTCTCTCTCGGGCGAGGTCCTCTCTCTCAAACGAGGATTGCCCAATATATATACTCCAACACTCTACTTTTTCCAATCATTCCGAAAACGAAATTTGAGGTGTTACATTGGGTAGGGAACTCCACAAGAAAGAGAGACCCTTTTAGCACCAGGAGAGATAACATACTGCTTCAGGTTAGGGTCTTGAAGGTACCCACATTAGCATGGTTTTTGTTCCATAAATTTCTGTGAA
The DNA here is from genome assembly GCA_009771035.1 of Lupinus albus. Taxonomy (NCBI): domain Eukaryota; kingdom Viridiplantae; phylum Streptophyta; class Magnoliopsida; order Fabales; family Fabaceae; genus Lupinus; species Lupinus albus. Next base: position 6,530,080 of record CM020008.1, on the reverse strand, counting down.
CAAGTGGTTGTAGGTGGAACAGTTGAAGTGATTGCCTGATGACAAGGGCTTAACTCCATTGGGTTACAATTTAAAGCATCAACCTTGAAGTAAAGTTCCACCAGAAGAAGTAGTAGTACTAGCACCATTCCACACACAACACAGACCTTCTTCATCATTATACTTTGTCTTTTCTTTTGTGACTACACACAACACAATTCAGTGTGGTTTGATGAGTTGAAAGTGAGATTTTGTGGCAGATTATATAAGTGGAGGATAGAGAGTTTAGATTGATGTTCAGTTAATTATAATAGAGTAAAACTTGTGTGAAGACATATACAACATATCATATTTGGAGACAATTGTATTTGTGTTTTTTATACTATCATTTATGACTAAATTTTAATTAGAATTAAATTTGTAATACATTGTCAAAATTTTATTAATTATCCCGACATACATATGTTTTCAAACAAATCTTTCTCAATGTAATATAATTTGTAGATGAACGCGTGGTCCCACAAAGAATTGGGAGTTGAGCTACAATTATTTTGCAATAACTATTCTCTCCTATCAAGGAAATATCATTGTTTGTGTCATAATTTTCAATTTATTATTTACTATGAAATATCATTGTTTGGAGGATTCTCGCCTGAGCGAGGGTTGGCTCGCCTAGGCGAGAAAAGTGATGTTTTGGACCTGTCGAGGCTGTAATATTCTCGCTTGAGCGAGAGGGTCGGATCTGAGTTTCTAAAATAGGCGGGATTTTCTCGCTCGAGCGAGAAAGGGCTCGCTTAAGCGAGGACCCGACGCTGTTACATTAAATAGGGAACCCGAAACACATTTATGAGGGTTAACCTAGAGAGAAGTGAGAGAAGAAAGCATTTTCAAGAGCAAGAAGGCTTGTGAGTCATTTAGAAGCTTGAGAAGAGGTAAAGCTCTTGATTCTAACTCTCTTCTTCCCTTGGAAACTTATTTTGGGTATGTTGGATCTCTTCTCAAAATGAGGGAAACCATGGAAACTCATCCTTTCGAGTTATGGTTCATTTTATGTTGTTTTTATCTTGTAAACTCTTGTTTTAGAGTTAGTATTTCAAGAATGGAAAGGGTTTGGGGTTGATTCATGAAAATCCCAAAACCCTAAAGTGAAAACGGGGTTAAAGAGGAAAATGAGTAAAATGCTAGAGGTAGAAGATGACTAAGAATTCTAATATTGAAATATGAGATGAATATGTATGTTTTAGTTTTTTGTAAACTTATGATGAAAGTAGTTTATAAACATTGAAAATATGATAAATATCTTGTATGGTTAAATATCTGTCTCATGTTCAGTTCCTTTTGATCAAACAGATACTTCAAACTCTTGTGGTCGTTGTACACCTCAAATCTTACGCCAGAAAGATGGTGTCTCCTGATTTTTTGGCCAAAGACCACCGCGGCTAGTTCCAAATCATGTGTAGGGTAGTTTTGCTCATGTGTTCTCAACTGTCGCGAAGCATAGGCAACAACTTTCCCGTCCTGCATCAAAACACAACCCAAACCTTGCTTAGAAGCATCGCAATATACACTTAAATCACGATGAGTACAAGGAATAATCAATATTGGTGCCGTAGTCAACCTCCGCTTCAACTCTTGAAAAATTTCTTCGCAACGGATTGACCACACATTTGGTTCCCATTTTCTGGTTAGTTTAGTTAGAGGTAATGTAAAGTTCGGAAATCCCTTTATGAACTTTCGGTAATAACCAGCCAAACCCAGAAAACTCCTGATCTGAGTAACTGACTTGGGCACCACCCATTCCATCACTGCCTCGACCTTAGAAGGGTCTACTACAACCCCTTCTCGGGATATCACATGCCCAAGGAAGTTCTCTCGCTCAAGCGAGACTTCCAGATAAGATCCAGGGAGAAAATCTGACCCTCTAGCATGGGCGAGGCCCTCTCGCTGAAGTGAGAATCTGGCAGTATGTCTCACTCTTCAGGACTATTACTACAACTTAAGAAATATAAATTCAGGGTGTCACAACCCTCCCCCTCTTATAGGAATTTTCGTCCCCGAAAATTAAACGTACCTCGATTCAAACAAATGAGGGTAGTCCTCCCTCATGTATCGCTCTACTTCCCAAGTAGCGCCTCCTTCATCTACTTGGCTCCACAATACCTTCACCAAGGCAATCTCTTTGCCTCTCAATATTTTGATACTAGTATCCATGTTCCTCACGGGTAAGGTCGTAAACGTTAAATTATCCTTTAGTTTTATTTGATCGGACTCAACCACATGAGTTGGATCCCCTACATATTTCCGCAACTGAGAAACATGAAACACATTGTGGAGATTCGACAACAATGGAGGTAAAGCAATCTGATATGCTACTGGTCCAATCCTCTTCAATATTTGATATGGTCCAATAAATCACGGAATAAGATTACGAAACTTCAACACTCTACCAATTCCAGTAGTCGGAACTACTCTCAAGAATACATGATCTCCCTCTTTAAAGTCAAGAGGTTTCTGTCTCTTATCGCAACAGTTTTTTTTTGTCGACTCTGTGCTATTCTCATATTCTCCCGGATCTTCTTGATTTTTTCCGTGTTTTTTCGGACCAAATCGGTTCTCAATACTAAGTTCTCCCCAGTTTCAAACCAACTCACTAGAGTCATACATTTCCTCCGATACAAGGCCTCGTAAGGGGCCATCCCCGATGCTAGTATGGAAACTATTGTTGTAGGTAAACTCAATCAAAGGCAACATGCCATCCCAACTCCCTGTTTGTTCCAAAACACAAGCCCTCAACAGATCCTCCAACGAATGTATGGTCCTTTCCGATTGACCATCCGTTTGTGGATGATATGTTGAACTCAGTTTCAACTTAGTCCCCAAAGCGGACTGCAAACTGGTCCGAAAGTTTGAAGTGAAACGGGGGTCCGTATCCGACACAATGCTCGACGGTATCCCATGAAATCGAACAATCTCCTTGATATACAACTCAGCTAATCGCTCTAAGGAATATTTCATGTTCATTGGCAAGAAATGAACAGACTTAGTCGAGCGGTCCACTATTACCCATAACGAGTCGTACCCTCTTTGAGTCTTCGGGAAACCCGGTACAAAATCCATGGAGATACTATCCCACTTCCAAACGGGTATCTCTAGTGAATGTAACTCTCCCGCTGGCCTCTGGTGTTCAATCTTGGCTTTCCGACATATGAGACAACTAGAGACATACAAAACCACATCCTTTTTCAAACCAGACCACCAAAACAACTTTTTCAGGTCTTGGTACATTTCTGTAGTGCCCGGGTGGAAAATCATTTTACTCTTGTGTGACTCCTCCAGAATACTCTTTTGTAATTCCACATCATGAGGCACACACACCCTTCCCTTGTATCGCAACATCCCACTAGAGTCCGACTCAAAATCAGTCTCTTTTCCATTCGTCATCAAATCTCGTTTGATCTTCAATTCCCTATCCTAAACATGCATTATTCGGATTTGGTCGAACAGCTCATTTGTCACCTTAAGCATTCTCAAAATCATACTATGGGGTCTAATTTGAACAGCCAAGTTCATATCCCTGAAATCCTCAATTAATTTCCCTTCATGCACCATTAAAGCTGACATATGAAAGGATTTCCGACTTAAAGCTTCGGCTACCACATTGGCTTTTCCCAAATGATACTTAAATCCAAAATCATAGTCCTTAAGGAACTCCATCCACCTTCTCTGTCTCATGTTCAGTTCCTTTTGATCAAACAGATACTTCAAACTCTTGTGGTCGCTTTACACCTCAAATCTTACGCCAGAAAGATGGTGTCTCCAGATTTTTTGGGCAAAGACCACTGCGGCTAGTTCCAAATCATGTGTAGGGTAGTTTTGCTCATGCGTTCTCAACTGTCGCGAAGCATAGGCAACAACTTTCCCGTCCTGCATCAAAACACAACCCAAACCTTGCTTAGAAGCATCGCAATATACACTGAAATCACGATCAGTACAAGGAATAATCAATATTGGTGCCGTAGTCAACCTCCGCTTCAACTCTTGAAAAATTTCTTCGCAACGGATTGACCACACATTCGGTTCCCATTTTCTGGTTAGTTTAGTTAGAGGTAATGTAAACTACGGAAATCCCTTTATGCACTTTCGGTAAAAACCAGACAAAACCCAGAAAACTCCTGATCTCAGTAACTAACTTGGGCACCGCCCATTCCATCACTGCCTCGACCTTAGAAGGGTCTATTACAACCCCTTCTCGGGATATCACATGCCCAAGGAAGTTCTCTCGCTCAAGCGAGACTTCCAGATAAGATCCATGGAGAAAATCTGACCCTCTCGCATGGGCGAGGCCCTCTCGCTCAAGCGAGAATCTGGCAGTATGTCTCACTCTTCAGGACTGTTACTACAACTTAAGAAATATAAATTCAGGGTGTCACAACCCTCCCCCTCTTATAGGAATTTTCGTCCCCGAAAATTAAACGTACCTCGATTTAAACAAATGAGGGTAGTCCTCCCTCATGTCTCGCTCTACTTCCCAAGTAGCGCCTCCTTCATCTACTTGGCTCCACAATACCTTCACCAAGGCAATCTCTTTGCCTCTCAATATTTTGATACTAGTATCCATGATCCTCACGGGTAAGGTCGTAAACGTTAAATTATCCTTTAGTTTTATTTGATCGGACTCAACCACATGAGTTGGATCCACCACGTATTTCCACAACTGAGACATATGAAACACATTGTGGAGATTCGACAACAATGGAGGTAAAGTAATCTGATATGCTACCGGTCCAATCCTCTTCAATATCTGATATGGTCCAATAAATCACGGAGTAAGATTACGAAACTTCAACACTCTACCAATTCTAGTAGTCGGAACTACTCACATGAATACATGATCTCCCTCTTTAAACTCAAGAGGTTTCTGTCTCTTATCGCAACAGTTTTTTTGTCGACTTTGTGCTATTCTCATATTCTCCCGGATCTTCTTGATCTTTTCCGTCGTTTCTCAGACTAACACGGGTCTCAATACTAAGTTCTCCCCAGTTTCAAACCAACTCACTAGAGTCCTACATTTCCTCCCATACAAGGCCTCGTAAAGGGCCATCCCGATGTTAGTATGGAAACTATTGTTGTAGGTAAACTCAATCAAAGGCAACATGCCATCCCAACTCCCTGGTTGTTCCAAAACACAAGCCCTCAACAGATCCTCCAACGAATGTATGGTCCTTTTCGATTGACCATCCGTTTGTGGATGATATGTTGAACTCAATTTTAACTTAGTCCCCAAAGCGGACTGCAAACTGGTCTGAAAGTTTGAAGTGAAACGGGGGTCCCTATCCGACACAATGCTCGATGGTATCCCATGCAATCGTACAATCTCCTTGATATACAACTCAACCAATCGCTCTAAGGAATATTTCATGTTCATTGGCAAGAAATGAACAGACTTAGTCAAGCGGTCCACTATTACCCATATTGAGTCTTCGGGAAACCTGATACAAAATCCATGGAGATACTATCCCACTTCCAAACGGGAATTTCTAGTGATTGTAACTCTCCCGCTGGCCTCTGGTGTTCAATCTTGGCTTTCTGACAGATGAGACAACTAGAGACATACAAAGCCACATCCTTTTTCAACCCAAACTACCAAAACAACTTTTTCAGGTCTTGGTACATTTCTGTAGTGCCCGGGTGGAAAATCATTTTACTCTTGTGTGACTCCTCCAGAATACTCTTTCGTAATTCCACATCATGAGGCACACACACCCTTCCCTTGTATCGCAACATCCCACTAGAGTCCGACTCAAAATCAGTCTCTTTTCCATTCGTCATCAAATCTCGTTTGATCTTCAATTCCCTATCCTAAACATGCATTATTCGGATTTGGTCGAACAGCTCATTTGTCACCTTAAGCATTCTCAAAATCATACTATGGGGTCTAATTTGAACAGCCAAGTTCATATCCCTGAACTCCTCAATTAATTTCCCTTCATGCACCATTAAAGCTGACATATGAAAGGATTTCCGACTTAAAGCTTCGGCTACCACATTGGCTTTTCCCAAATGATACTTAAATCCAAAATCTTAGTCCTTAAGGAACTCCATCCACCTTCTATGTCTCATGTTCAGTTCCTTTTGATCAAACAGATACTTCAAACTCTTGTGGTCGCTGTACACCTCAAATCTTACGCCATAAAGATGGTGTCTCCAGATTTTCTGGGCAAAGACCACTACGGCTAGTTCCAGATCATGTGTAGGGTATTTTTGCTCATGCGTTCTCAACTGTCGCGAAGCATAGGCAACAACTTTCCCGTCCTGCATCAAAACACAACCCAAACCTTGCTTAGAAGCATCGCAATATACACTGAAATCACGATCAGTACAAGGAATAATCAATAGTGGTGCCGTAGTCAACCTCCGCTTCAACTCTTGAAAAATTTCTTCGCAACGGATTGACCACACATTCGGTTCCCATTTTCTGGTTAGTTTAGTTAGAGGTAATGTAAACTTCGGAAATCCCTCTATGAACTTTCGGTAATAACCAGCCAAACCCAGAAAACTCCTGATCTCAGTAATTGACTTGGGCACCGCCCATTCCATCACTGCCTCGACCTTAGAAGGGTCTACTACAACCCATTCTCGGGATATCACATTAGCAAGGAAGTTCTCTCGCTCAAGCGAGACTTCCAGATAAGATCCAGGGAGAAAATTTGACCCTCTCGCTTGGGCGAGGCCCTCTCGCTCAGGCGAGAATCTGGCAGTATCTCTCACTCTTCAGGACTGTTACTATAACTTTAGAAATATAAATTCAGGGTGTCACATAGTCTACCATTTCTATGTTGTTTGGTGTTGCTTGTTGCGCAACAATCATTATTGAGATTGCCTTCGGGTATTGAGATTGCCTTCGGGTATTGAGATTGCCTCTGGGTATTAAATTGCCTTTGGTTATTGAGATTGCCTTCGAGTATTGAGATTGATTATTCTGTGCAGTTTATATATGAACTGCTGCATTTTTTCAGAAAAATCCTTCATTTTCTCTCTCCTATAACACGAGCATCCTCTCTCTAAACCCTCTAAATCTCTAAAAACTTCATTTTAGCTTCGTTTTGATTGATTTTTGTTGCAAATCACATCACATTCTTGATTTAAAACATTTCTACACTTTCATTTCGTGATTTGTGGCCCTAATCAAAAAACTCCAATTTCCAAAACAAAACCCTAAACCTTCAAAACCTACAATGGCTTCTTATTCAAAGAGATCAAGAACTTCTAAGTCTAAGCAAGGAGAATCATCTTCCAAGTCCAACCCGTGGAACTTGACGAGGCTTCTTGCAAACGACGCTCAAAGGAAGGTCTTCGAAGAAAATTTCCATGGACGCACCATTTTCACTCCAAAATACGGTAACATAGGAAACTTTGAATTTGAAGATTTTCTATTTCCATACCTTTTGCGGCAACAAAATTTTTTTGACTTTTGTTGCGAAGAGAACGATATCTACCCTGAGCTTGTTCGTGTATTTTATTGCAACATGAACTTTAGGAAAAATCTTATGACTTCCCATGTCAAGGGAAAGGACATAGTTTTGGATATCAAAACCTTTAGTTCTATTTGCTGTGATATACCGATGACAGGCGACATCATTGGTTTCGGCCTTGTATGTGATTGGGACGATTACGATCACAAGAAATTCTATCTTTCTATTTGTAGAATTTCTAAAGAGGAAATAGAAAGGCGAAGGCAACAAAGCCTTGGTGAGACTGTTAAGAACAGGGATATTCTCTCTGTTGGATATCTCACGCTGGAAGATCGTTTAGTTCATTATTTTCTTATCTATATCATTTTGCCGAAATTTTCAAATCATTCGCAAATTAGTGACATAGAGCTCCAATTGATGTATGCTATTAAGTATAACATCAAGATAAATTTGGCTAAGATGATAATGCAATAAATGTGGCATGTTCGCGGCTCCCAAAGTCTGTTGCCCTACGCCATCTTCATTTCAACATATCATTAGATGGTGAGACCAAAGTGGCCCTCAATCTTCGCGAAAGCAAGGTTGATATTGAGGTTGTCCACAAGATGGGATTTTTTATAGATCCTGTCACTCGTTGAACCTATAAGCATCGCACCGACCGTCAACCTTCTCCTACCGACGAAACAGAACCTACGGCACCAAACCAGCCTGAGTCTCATGCTGCATCTTCTTCATCTGCTGCAATGCCCACTAATCAGATGATTATAGATGAATTGGTTTCTCTTTGAGGCTACATCACCACAAGGATGAATGCTTTCGATACCCACAGCCAACAAATCCATTATGAACTTCATCGTGTTTCATCGAGGCTGAGCAACATGGATGTTAATGAAGACAGTTCTGAGACCAAGTCTTAGATATTTTTCTAGGTTTCTGATTATGTAATGACTATGGTTATGCATTTTCCATATGTATTTAAACATTGTTTGGGTTGTTTTTTTTTATTTTCTGTTGTTTTGGATTTCGTGTATGAACATCTTTATTATGGTTTTTATTCAATGCTTTTGGTTTATGTTTCATACATGGTGTTATTCTATTATGTTTATATTATTTGAACTTTCATATAATATGAAATATTGTATGCTATGCTCTATAACTATCTATTGTGCTAGACTCTTGGTTTTTCTTATTTTTGATGAAGTCAAAAGGGGGAGAAAAGTTGGGAGATGTGTATATTTTGTAATATTCTTTCAGGAACATAACTCCAAAAGAAAGGGGGAGCATACATATAGGGGGAGCATACTCAAGACAAGCCAGGATATATCATCAAGTATGCTGCTCTCAGAAAACTACACCTTCAACAATTTATTAGTTTGTCATCATCAAAAAAGGGGAGATTGTGAAGAAGATCTTGCTCCTGACTTTGGCACGGTTTTGATGAAGACACCAACATCACAAAAAGAAGAAAGGAAGAAGACCTACAAAGACTATAGAAGACAAAGCTTCAAAGAATTAGAGTCTAGGTCTTAGGTACTTCTATCCTTACAACTCATTTATTTACTTAGTTAATAATGCTCAAAATTGTTTGCAAGAAAATCAGAAAAATCTAAGTGTGAATAAAAATGATTTTCAAAAATAACATGTAACGGGTTACCATACTTGAGTAACAAGTTACATGAGTGATAAAAGAGTTTTCAAACCTCTAATAGCTATGATTAATCCATTACAGACTTTGGAATAACAAATTACCATTTTTAGAAAACAGGGTAATCGATTACTCAAAGGGCTGTAATCGATTACACTAAGGCAATTTCACAAAGCTGTCAAACAGTGTTATTGAGTAATCGATTACTCAAATCCAATAATCGATTACACTGTGTGAAATTCCAAAAGGCTGTTAACATGATTGTTGGGTAATCGATTACCCACTTACAATAATTGATTATTGAGAGCTGTTGTATCAGTTTTCAGATTTCAAAGTGAAGAGGTTTCACTCCAAACTGATTTGTTTCATTCCAAACGAAACCTACTCATACCTAGAGGTATTATGGTTCATTTGAAGCCTATATAAAGGCATTGAAACACTCTCACAACATACAACAACATATACAACTCAGATTACAAACTCTTATTTGAAACTCTAAAAAAACTCACACTTTCTGATTTTTCTTACACTTTTCAAACAAACTACTCTCAAACTTTCAAAGTTATTTTGAAGTTGCTTCTAAGTGTATTTCATACTTTTAAAAAGAGCATTATTATCTTAAGTATAAGAGTTGTTGTTGGATTGCAAGCTCTAGAAATTGTCATATACACTTGTAAGGAAATCCAAGCCAATATTGTATATTCTTCACTTTTTCAAAATTGACTTTCTTTCACAAGGGTGTGAAGAGAAAGGGGTTGAGTGACTTGGTATAGTGTTTACCAAGGGTGTTACTTGGAATAGGGTTTTCCAAGGGATTAGATATAAGTGAGTGTGTAAGGTACAAGGAGATCTCGGGGTGATTTAATTGTAATTGCAACTCATTATATTTAATAAAGGAATCTCTTGCCAGTCAAGAGTACTAGATGTAGCCTTCGGTGGACAAGAAGGTGAACCAGTATAAAACACTTGTGTACTCTCTTCTCCTTATCTTTGTTTTATTTCTACATTCCAAAGTCAATATTTTTCTGCATACAATTTCCGCTGCACTTTAACTTTGATATTGCAAAAAAATTGGCCATCAATTTGCAACAACTAATTCACCCCCTCTTGGTTGCAATCTCATTCTTACAGACGTCGATTTTCAGCCATCTTCTACTTACGCCTCCCATGCACAAAGTTGCATTGAGGTCCGTAGTTTCGGGGAGGGTTCACTTTGCCAGCTGCAGTGTCCCTCACTCTCACATCATGATCATACATTCTACACTTGTTCACTGGTGTAGGGAAGTCAGAAATCTCTTGGTGGCCAAACATCACTTTCAGCTCAGGTTTCGCCCCATCTCGAACTTGACACATTTGGACCTCCCGTCCACTTCAAGTTCGGCATATGGACAATATCGGGCCAATTCCTCGAATTTAGCCGTCTATTCTCCCACGGTCATACCCCTTGCTCTAACCGCAAGAATTCCATCTCCTTCTTCCTTTTTAAGTCTGTAGGAAAGTATTTCTGGAGGAATTTGATCTTGAAGGACTCCTAGGTAATGATCTATCCCTTGGTCTCCATCTGTCTTCGGACCATCTCCCACCAGTTCTCAGCCTCCTTAACTAGCATATAGGCGGCATACGCCACTTTCTGAGCATCAGAACAGCTCATGACTCTGAAGATTCTCTCCAACCCATGTAACTTGTTACTCAAGTATGTAACCTGTTACATGTTGTTTTTGAAAATTATTTTTATTCACATTTAGATTTTTCTGATTTTCTTGAAAACAATTTTGAGCATTATTAACTAAGTAAATAAATGAGTTGTGAGGATAGAAGTACCTAAGACTTAGACTCTAATTCTTTGAAGCTTTGTCTTGTCTATCTTTGTAGGTCTTCTTCCTTTCTTCTTTTTGTGATGTTGGTGTTTTCATCAAAACCGTGCCAAGGTCAGGAGCAAGATCTTCTTCACAATCTCCCCCTTTTTGATGATGACAAACCAATATCTTCTTGAAGGTGTAGTTTTCTGAGAGCATCATACTTGATGATAAATCTTGTATGTGCTCAAAACTATTTTCTCACTCATGTAACTTGTAACTCAAGTATGGTAACCCGTTACATGTTGTTTTTGAAAATAATTTTATTCACACTTAGATTTTTCTGATTTTCTTGAAAACAATTTTGAGCATTATTAACTAAGTAAATAAATGAGTTGTAAGGATAGAAGTACCTAAGACCTAGACTCTAATTCTTTGAAGCTTTGTCTTCTATAGTCTTTGTAGGTCTTCTTCCTTTCTTCTTTTTGTGATGTTGGTGTCTTCATCAAAACCGTGCCAAGGTCAGGAGCAAGATCTTTTTCATAATATCCCCCCTTTTTGATGATGACAAACCAATATCTTCTTGAAGGTGTAGTTTTCTGAGAGAATCATACTTGATGATATATCTTGAGAAACCAATTGTAAGACTGAGATTTCAACTAGGGGGGTGAATTAGTTGTTGCAATAAGTATGGCCAATTTTTCTGCAATATCAAAGTTATTGTGCAGAAAAATATTGACTTAGGAAGGATAAATAAATAACAAAGAGAAGGGAAAGAGAGTACACATGTGTTTTATACTGGTTCACCTTCTTGTCCACCGAAGGCTAAGTCCAGTATTCTTGACGCGCAAGAGATTCCTTTATTAAATATAATGAGTTGCCATTACAATTATCTCACCCCGAGATCTCCTTATACCTTACACACTCACTTATATCTAATCCCCTTGGAAAACCTATTCCAAGTAACACCCTTGGTAAACACTATACCAAGTCACTCACCCTTTCTCTTCACACCCTTGTGAAAGAAAGTAAACTTTGCAAAAGTGAAGAATGTACAATTTGGCTTGGATTGCCTTACAAGTGTATATGACAATTTCTAGAACTTGCAATCCAATAACAACTCTTATACTTGAGATAATAATGCTCTTTTAACTTTGAAAATGTTTGGAAAGCACTTTGAAGCAACTCAGAAATACTTAGAAAGTTTGAGAGTATGTTGCTTTGAAAAGTGCAGAAAATTCAGAAAAGTGTAAGAGCGTTGTGTGATTTTGTTATGAAAGTTGTTGTGTGTTGTGAGAGTGTTTCAATGCCTTTATATTGGCTTCCAATCAACCATAATACCCTTAGGTATGAGTAGGTTTCGTTTGGAATGAAAAGCAATCAGTTTGGAGTGAAAACTCTTCACTTGAAATCTGAAAACTAATGCAACAGCTCTCAGTAATCGATTACTGCAAATGGGTAATCGATTACTGCAAATGGGTAATCGATTACTGCAAATGGGTAATCGATTACTGCAAATGGGTAATCGATTACCCAACAATCATGTTAACAACTTTTTGAAAATTCACACAGTGTAATCGATTACTGGATTTGAGTAATAGATTAATCAACAACATTGTTTGACAGCTTTGTGAATTTGCCTTAGTGTAATCGATTACACTACTTTGAGTAATCGATAACTTTGTTTTCTAAAAATGGTAATCTGTTACTCCAAAGTCTGTAATGGATTACTCATAGTTGTTAGAGGTTTGAAAACTATTTTCTCACTCATGTAACTTGTTACTCAAGTATGGTAACCCGTTATATGTTGTTTTTGAAAATTATTTTTATTCACACTTAGTTTTTCCTAATTTTCTTGAAAACAAATTTGAGCATTATTAACTAAGTAAATATATGAGTTGTAAGGATAGAAATACCTAAAGAACTAGACTCTAAATCTTAGAAGCTTTATCTTCGATAGTCTTTGTTGGTCTTCTTCCTTTCTTCTTTTTGTGATATTGGTGTCTTTATCAAAACAATGTCAGGGTCAGGAGCAATATCTTCTTCACATATGATCCCGCACCATACTAATTATTAATCCTCAATTTTCTTATTTGTACTTAGAGGTTGTTTATGCATTTTTGAGTTACATAGCCATGTATTTATAACACATCATGTTTTATGTTTACTTGTTGCAAATCTCTAAAGAGATACAATTATTAAGAGAAGTAAATATTAAATTTGAATCATGGCAATTATTAAGTCATTAGAAGTTATTTTTATGTATCATTTGTAAAGAATTAGTAATTTCAAGAAAAGTAAAGAATTAGTAATTTCAAATAAAAGTAAAGAATTACATGAAGACCATATAATTGCAATATGAAAATAGTAACAATAAGAAGAAGGAAAAATATTAAAAACTTTCTATTTGAAGAGTAATTTCAATTTTTTTATTAAAAATTAAAGAAAATATATTTTTTTATTTTCAGATTGTGCACTTATGGTAACATGACAATTCCAACGATGTAGTAATAAAATTTCATAATATTAGAATTTAAAAAATAAAACTATGACCTTGAAATTATAATCAAAACAATTTATAAATTCTAATATATGTGTGATTTTAAATTTCACCTACCAATTCTAAAAGTGATCAGTTGCAATTTTTAGGTAATGAATGATTTGACATGATTACACCTAAAATTAGAATAGTAATATTAGGAAAATGGTTAATTCAAATATTAATACAATTTCAATAACTTTTACTTGTGATTCCTTAATTTTAGGCAATGTCTAATACAAATTTATACTCATTTATTGTTTAATTATAAAATAAGTAATAATAAATATGTATAACTCATAATAAATATGTATTCCTTAATTTTAAAAAGAATAAGATATATGTATAACTCAAAATAATTATGTAGTCCATAATATTGCTTTATGAAAATAGTAACAATGAGAAGAAAAAAAAGATTCAAAATTTTCTATTTGAATAGTAATTTTAATTTTTTTATTAAAAAGTGAAGAAAATATTTTTTTTTATTTTCACATTTGTATAAGATGACACAATTAAGTATGTAGTTATTCACATTTTGTAAACGGTCAATTTAGGCTTTAAATTATTTTCAAAGAAAAATTAAGTATGTAGTTATTGTTGACATTTTAGATTTTTATGGTAATTTCAATTTTTTTATTAAAAAGTAAAGAGAATATTTTGACAGTTTGTAGTAAAAAGTAAAGAAAATATATTATTTTAAACTTCCACAACCAATTTTGAAAGTGAGCAGTTGCAATTTTTAGTTAATGAATGATTTGATATGATTGTAACGACCCGATATTCTACCCTTGAAAATTTTTCATTTATTTTAATCCTTTCTTACATACAGTCGTCACTTTCATTGAAAACTCTCAAGTACCATTTTTGAAAATACTCTTTACCCTATTACCTTATCATACAAATTTATGTTGCGGAAAAACATAATTCATTCAAATAACATTTACCACCTACAACCAGTTATGGGTCTCCCAAAGTTATAAAGTCCATAACTACACATATCCGTAATTAATCTAAACGGATTTACAGACATCCCATAATATTATTAAATCAACTACAACGTCAATTAGTAATAAAGACAAGCGAATAATTAAATACAAAAGCTTCCTAATTGAACTTCATCCTCAAAATCCTTCATTTACCTACAATGGGATTATCATAAACAATACACAAAACAAAAGGGAGTAAGTCATTAGTTTAAAAACTAACATCACATGATAATCCACATTTCAAATACGATTAAACTTTAATATAAAATATAAACGCAATTACGTAAATGCAAACATTCATCTCTTCTTTCGTTCATTTCCACGTTATCCATATTCATCCTATAGAATACATATCTCATAATATATATTCTATAGCATGCATATTATGTTCATTCGAAGCATCGTTCTTCTCATCTTCCATATCCACACTATAGTATATATATCCCATACTATATAATCTATAGCATGTATATTACTTTTATACTTAACAATCTTCCTTTCTATCACCCATATTCACCCTATAGAATATATATCTCATACTATATATTCTATAGCATGCATATGACTTTCATTGCAACCTTCTCATTTCCCATCATTCATATTCCAATTGCACGTTTACCTTTCCATTACCACTTGGGGCAAGTCATACACAATACCACATAGGGCAAGTCGTACACAATACCACATAGGGCAAGTCGTACACAATACTACATAGGGCAAGTCATACACAATACCACATAGGGCAAGTCATACACAATACCACATAGGGCAAGTCATACACAATACCACATAGGGCAAGTCGTACACAATACCACATAGGGCAAGTCGTACACAATACCACATAGGGCAAGTCGTACACAATACCACATAGGGCAAGTCGTACACAATACCACATAGGGCAAGTAGTACACAATACCACATAGGGCAAGTCGTACACAATACAACATAGGGCAAGTCGTACACAATACCACATAGGGCAAGTCGTACACAATACCACATAGGGCAAGTCGTACACAATACCACATAGGGCAAGTCGTACACAATACCACATAGGGCAAGTCATACACAATACCACATAAGGCAAATCTTACACAATACCACATAGGGCAAGTCATACACAATACCACATAGGGCAAGTCATACACAATACCACATAGGGCAAGTCATACACAATACCACATAGGGCAAGTCATACACAATACCACATAGGGCAAGTCATACACAATACCACATAGGGCAAGTCATACACAATACCACATAGGGCAAGTCATGCACAATAATGCCAATACATTTACCTTCTCCATCAAATCATTAACTATGGAAACACGTCTCCCTTACAAACCTTTTACCTCTTTCACATACCTCATTCATATCAGTGAGTATGAATTAGAGCCACTTATCCCTTACCTTGGTGAGTGTTGGGGATCGGTTCCGAGTAACTTTAAAAGTCTCCTCCGCGATTTCCTCCAACCTTAGGATCTTTCCTCATTTCCACCAATAACAACAATGTTAGTCATTTATTCCAAATATCACATAAACAACTTACTTTGCATCATTTAATCATACAAAATATTCATCATCAATATTCAACCATCTAAAACATGCATAACATCTCATATTTCAATATTTCCAAAACTACTTCAATACAAGTTTCTAAATATCAAAGCATACATGTTCATCTCATATAACAACATCAAAGCACTACTCATTATCCACATCTAACATTTCATCTCTTTCTCTTTATACTCGTATTCTCATTTTGGGGGGTTTTTGGGGGTTTTTCATGAATAACCCATAAAACTTTCCATTCATCAAATAACAACTCTAAACCAAGAGTTTACAAGATAAAAACAACATAAAACGAACCATAACTCTAAAGGATGAGTTTCCATGGTTTCTCATGTTTTGAAAATAAATCCAACATACCCAAAACAAGTTAGAGAGGAAGAAGAAGAGTTCGTAACAAGAGGTTTACCTCTTCTCAAGCTCCAAGATGAGTCCTAAGGCTCCTTGCTCTTGAAAAGCTCTCATTTCTATCTTCTCTTCGAAGTTCTAACCCAAAAATGTGTTTTGGGTTTCTATTTTATAGACACTGCGATAAGTGTAATCGATTACAAGTATAGTGTAATCGATTACACTGTGTAAATTATAGAGGCATCGTCGCTATGTAATCGATTACCAACATGGTGTAATCGATTACATTAATACGATGTAATCGATTACCATAAGTGTGTAATCGATTACACAGTGTAAATTACAAAGGCATCGTCGCGATGTAATCGATTACCAACATGGTGTAATCGATTACCAACATGGTGTAATCGATTACCAACATGGTGTAATCGATTACCAACATGGTGTAATCGATTACATTGTGTCAGATGTACATATCTGATGCTTTTAATACGATGTAATCGATTACCAGGAGTGTGTAATCGATTACACTGTGTCAGATGCACAGGTCTGATTAGTTTATCGGCATGTAATCGATTACCAGCAGTGTGTAATCGATTACACTGTGTCAAAAGCCCAAAATTGCCATTTCTCGCCCAGGCGAGACAACTCTCGCTCAAGCGAGAATCCTCCAGTATAGTCCAGGATTTCACCCACCCAGGTGATCCTTTCTCACTCAGGCGAGAATCTCTCGATCAAGCGAGGCTTCCAGGACTGATACTATAATTTTAAAGATTAAAATTTGGGGTGTTACAATCCTCCCCCTCTTATAAGAATTTTCGTCCCCGAAAATTAAACATACCTCGGATAATAAAATCATCACCTAGACCTTAGGCACAAGAATATTCAACCAAAATCACAATTCGATTCTCTAATCCATTAAGATTACTTAATCAGTCACTAAGGGCATACACCACTAAACCATGATATCACCAAACCAATTCATGAACTAACTCCTCAATGTCCAAATGTTAAGATCTCAGCCTTTAATAACTCTAGTGCCATGGGAACTAATCCATAATTCAGACTAAAGATTTTTCTTATATCCATCAAGAACCATAGATCTCTAGCACCTATCCATCTATCAATCCTAACATACGTTAAGAATCCCGATAACACTCTCGAACTTCAGCGAATGTGGAACTCCTGATCTCATATCTATCTAAATGCATCTTTTAACATTCATCATACACTAGCTAGTTTCATCTCCACTCGAGACTCTAGCACAATTTCATTTTACTAGATCCACAAAATACTTACACAATAGAATTCTTAGTATCTCATCCATTGTACACAATCAAACTATCCAGTAATTGTCTAATTACATAAAATATTTCTACCATCAAATCTTATCGTCTAAAGAAATTACCGATTTCTAGCCTCCACTGAAACCATAAAACCATTGATTCACACCAAAACTAGGTATTCTGTTACCAATCGGCAAGCACAAGTCGACCAACATTCAAACCTACAACTTGCGTTTGGTTTGGTCACCCCAATTCCGTTAGTAAATATAAACTTATTATCCCACTCGCATTATGTCCAGAAATACATGGGCGTCTTATATCACTAAACTTTTAATAACCTCATACTTATGCTATGTTTCACCCAAAACATTATTTAGCCACATGCTATGTTTCACCCAAAACTGATTTTCTCCAATATGACACTAAATCATTATTTAGCCACATGCTATGTTTCACCCAAAACTGATTTTCGAAAACGGTTTGAATCCACGACTCATGGCAACCACGTCGTGAAACAAGGTTCGCACGCTCATTTCGACACAACCCAAAACTTCTTCTCTCCTATGGTTACACCACACCCATACACCGCAATTACTGACGTTCACGAAACAACAACTTTTGCCGGTACACATTCAACGCAAACAATTTCGGATCACCACCACTATTTCATGCGTTGCCAATGTCCTACCGCAAAAGAACCGGTCATTCGAGACCAAAAGTTTCACGTCTATTCCATTGCATTCATCACATTGGCGGGGTAAGTAACTTAACTAGCCTCTTTTCTCGACTATCATTATAAGTCTTACCCTTTTGCACTCATATACATATCAATGCAACTAGATCTTAATTCTTCACCTCAACAAGTACACACAGTTAAACATAACACAATTTGTTGATCGCTAGTCCATTTCTTGGATTAAATCCAACTGGGACATCATCGCGCATATCAACAATATAGTAAATGTTCTACCATTTACCCCAACCGTACACTGAGACACTCCCGATCCAAAATAAGTTTTTTTTTTTGAGGTACAACATCCCCGCACATAGCTTGGTGTTCAATACCAATATACATTTGTTACGGCGGGTACTCATCTTTAACAAAAAAATAAATTTCATAGACCAGAAGCTTCATACACAAGAATCAAAAATAACTTTTTCATACTTAATCGATTTTGGGGTACCAACCATAGGTCACCTCAAAATGATAATACATCTGATTAGTCAACATCCATGTAAACACATTAGTCGCAAGGACCTTTAGGTAATTTATCCAACCTCTATTTCATTTTCGAAATATGAGTTTCACCTCTTAGCGTGCGCATACACACTAAGGCCAACAAAGGGAATTAACCTTTAACAACTCATAAGAGAAAACAAGTATCCCCGACTTAAACATTTTTCTTGTTAGTATACTTATTATAAAAGTCAATCATTCATAGATGAAAGTCCACTTTCCAAGACAAAATAAATAGTTCTTTCAAATCTTAACATCTCGAAATACTAACGAGTTCTTAAATACCCTCTTGTGACATTTACTGAATGAATACCGATCCCTTTTTCGAAGGAGGGTCCTGACTCTCTTAGCCGACACTGGCACCAAACCACTAGCCTGGTCAGAGATCTCGCACAGATCCCTAACCGCCACAACCTTGTCAGCACTATTCAATCACAACATGATTTGCTGACAATTAGTCCATCCCCAAAATTATATCTAACTGGGATAACGACAAGGAGACTGAATCTACGGTAAATATCACACCATTTACCACAATCGGACACTAGAACATAAACGTCGACACCACCACCAGCACAAATATTGGGGTCGACGCGACCAAGTCGGAAGTAATGACTCAGTTTACAATTTCAGCCGATTTTCACATTTATCATATATAACGGAGTGTGTCGCTCTCGAATCAACAACACTAAACAAGAAATACTTGTCACCATACGTTTACCTCTCGCCGGATCATCAACACCTGATGTCCCTACGCCACTTGGGGTAACCGTCCGACCGTGGTCCCTTGCCTCCCCAGCATGCATGACATTAGGTCTCCGATCTAGCTTGGGACAGAGAGCCTGGACCTGGAGCCACGCTCCGATTCAAATTTCGTAAGTTTTCATTCATGCCCTGGAGCACCTCTAACATCTGTGCCAAGAGATCATCGGAAGTATTCTGGCTCGTTTCTCTTCCTCTTTCAGCCATGCGTACCTGCACTCACGTACTTGTCAGTAGACTAATTTTATAACCAGACAAGCATCACATAAACACACAACCGTCAATGCTAACCAAGCAGTTCAAGCTCATAAAGATCACAAAGAAGCATGTAAGGCCATATCCTAGGCCGCAGGATTAACTATGCTCTGATACCATATTGTAACTACCCGATTTTCTACCCTTGAAATTTTTTCATATATTTTAATCCTTTCTTACATACAGTCGTCACTTTCATTGAAAACTCTCAAGTACCATTTTCGAAAATACTCTTTACCCTATTACCTTATCATACAAATTTATGTTGCGGAAAAACATAATTCATTCAAATAACATTTACCACCTACAACCAGTTATGGGTCTCCCAAAGTTATAAAGTCCATAACTACACATATCCGTAATTAATCTAAACGGATTTACAGACATCCCATAATACTATTAAATCAACTACAACGTCAATTAGTAATAAAGACAAGCGAATAATTAAATACAAAAGCTTCCTAATTGAACTTCATCCTCAAAATCCTTCATTTACCTACAATGGGATTATCATAAACAATACACAAAACAAAAGGGAGTAAGTCATTAGTTTAAAAACTAACATCACATGATAATCCACATTTCAAATACGATTAAACTTTAATATAAAATATAAACGCAATTACGTAAATGCAAACATTCATCTCTTCTTTCGTTCATTTCCACGTTATCCATATTCATCCTATAGAATACATATCTCATAATATATATTCTATATCATGCATATTATGTTCATTCGAAGCATCGTTCTTCTCATCTTCCATATCCACACTATAGTATATATATCCCATACTATATAATCTATAGCATGTATATTACTTTTATACTTAACAATCTTCCTTTCTATCACTCATATTCACCCTATAGAATATATATCCCATACTATATATTCTATAGCATGCATATGACTTTCATTGCAACCTTCTCATTTCCCATCATTCATATTCCAATTGCACGTTTACCTTTCCATTACCACTTGGGGCAAGTCATACACAATACCACATAGGGCAAGTTGTACACAATACCACATAGGGCAAGTCATACACAATACCACATAGGGCAAGTCATACACAATACCACATAGGGCAAGTCGTACACAATACCACATAGGGCAAGTCGTACACAATACCACATAGGGCAAGTCGTACACAATACCACATAGGGCAAGTCGTACACAATACCACATAGGGCAAGTCGTACACAATACCACATAGGGCAAGTCGTACACAATACCACATAGGGCAAGTCGTACACAATACCACATAGGGCAAGTGATGAGTCAAATATTACACACTATTAATAACCTTATTTTACCATTGTTAATGATTCTTGGTGTCTAATTGACTTTATTTGGCATTGTTTAGTGTTTTAGGCTTTATTGGACTATTATTCCTGAAATGAGTTAATTTGGGATTATTTAGCCTAATTAAATCTAATTCCATTTTTAGGACATATTTGGCACCAAGGACATTTTGGGCATTACAAGTGGAAGATGTGTGCTAAAGTGAAGATTGTATTTAGTTATAGGATTTTTAATTTCGTTTTAGGTTTTGGGCCCATGTTTAGGGCCCATTTCGGTTTTACACTTTAATACCTTAGAATTTCGTTTTTCACTCATAACTTGACATTAGAACAAACAAAAAAAACAACTTTACATTACATTTTCGTTTCTCCCTTTTGGGGTTCCTTTAGGTTTTCGTTTTCCATCTTCTTCCTCCTCCAAATTCGGTTTTGCTTCTTCCTCCATGGAAGGCTAGAAGTTTAGTGCTAAATTCCTTTGGTAATGTATCACACTCTTGAGGTTTAGTGCTTAATGCATTTTCGGTTTCTATGTTGTTGTTAATGCAATTTCGGTTTTATGTTGTTGAAGCTTCTATCCTATTTCATGTTATGGTTTGCTTAATTCCATGGTGTTGTTTTAGGTTTGTGAACTGATTTTCGCTTAGTTAATTAGTTCTCTAGCACATAATCGCTTAGTTTATGTGAATCTGTAAATGCTCTATGTTTATGTTGA
Organism: Lupinus albus; assembly: GCA_009771035.1. Taxonomy (NCBI): domain Eukaryota; kingdom Viridiplantae; phylum Streptophyta; class Magnoliopsida; order Fabales; family Fabaceae; genus Lupinus; species Lupinus albus. Next base: position 6,508,195 of record CM020008.1, on the reverse strand, counting down.
ATTCGCTTAGTTGAAGCTTAACATTAGAGTTATGAACAGATTAGGAATTCAATGTGTAGAATCTGAAATTGATGCTTTGATTCGTGTGACATTGTTAACTATTTGTTGCTTATGCCAATTTCGCTTAGTTAGAGGTTTAGCAATTTAACTGAAAGTCATATGCAAGCTATAGGGTATATAGTATGGGATATATATTCTATAGGGTGATTATGAATGACGAGAAATGTGAATGTCACATGAATGCCGTATGCATGCTATAGGATATATAGTATGGGATATATATTCTATAGGGTGAATATGAGCGATAAAAAGGAAGATGTTGAGAAAGAAAGTAATATACTTGCTATAGGATATATATCATGGGATATATATGTTATAGGGTGGATATGAATAACGAGACCGATGATGTTTCGAATGAACGTAATATGCATACTATAGAATATATATTATGAGATATATATACTATAGGATGAATATGAGTAAAGTGGAAATTAAAGGAAGATGATTTGAATGTTTATAATTCCGTATGTGTGTTTATGAATTACATTAAAGCTTGATTGTATTTGAATGTGGATTATCATGTGATGTTAGTTTTGAACTAATGACTTACTCCCTGTGTTTTGTGTATTGTTATGATAATCCCATTGTAGGTAAATGAAGGATTTTGAGGAGGAAGCTCACTTAGGGAGATTTTGTGTTTATCAATTTGTTCGTCTTTATTGCTACTTGACATTGTAGTTGAATTGATGACATTTTGAGATGAATGTAATCTGATTAGGATAATACGGAGATTTGTAGTTATGGACTTTATAACTCCGGAAAACCCACAACTGGTTGTATGTGGTAATTGCTAATTGAATGAATTATGTTTTTCCGCAACATAACTTTGTATGATAATACAATGGGGTAAAGAGTATTTTCAAAGAGTGTTTCATGAGGGTTTTTAAGTAAGGTGATAGATGTATGTAAGAGAGGATTAAAATAAATGAAAAATTTTCAAAGGTAGAAAATCGGGTCGTTACAATATGGTATCAGAGCATATGTCAACTCTGCGGCCTAGGGTATGACCTTACATGCTTCTTTGTAAAATTTGTGTGAGTTAACTACTTGACTTATGTGCATTGTTGTTGACTGTGGTAACTGCTGATTTGAAAGATGATTGTTGAATTTCCTGCGATAAGTGTTTGGTTGTGAATTTATCGTTGGATGTCTTGTTGTGAGTTATTGATGAAGTGATTGTTGAAAACTTCTGGTTGTAAAACTTTTGTTGAATTTATTATGTGAGACCCTTGTTGGGGATTCTCTGGTGAAATTCTTGCTAAAAGTTTTTGGTTGTGAGAATCTTGTTGAAATTGTTTATGGAGAGTTTGTGATTGTGATTTCCGGTTGGATGTTGACTTGGTGATTTTGATTGGTATATGAAAGACTCCAAGAGTCTTGTTTGTCTAAATGCTGCTTGGATGAATATCATGTTTCTGTGATTGTAGCAAGTATAAATTGAAATGCTAGTGGAGAATTTTGAGTAAACCGTAGTTATTTGCACGTATGCAATGAAATGATGTTGTTTCCATCGAGTGGATGTCGATCTAGGTACTGCATTTTTTGGTGCGAGCCAGTACATCTTTGTGAGAAATGAGTATATTTGGACGAATAAGATATGCACACTATAGAACACATATAGTATGGGATGTATGTGTACTATAGGGTGAATGTGGATATTATGTGTTGATTGATATAAGCTTATTATGATTGAATAGTGCTGACAAGGTTGTGGCGGTTAGGAATCTGTGCGAGATCTCTGACTATGCTAGTAGTATGGGGCCAATGTCGACTAAGAAAGTCAGGACCCTCTTTCAAAAAAGGGATCGGTATTTATTCAGTAAATGTCACGAGAGGGTATTTAAGAACTCGTTAGTATTTCGAGATGTTGATTTGAAAGGACTATTTATTGTGTCTTGGAAAGTGGACTTTCGTCTATGAATGATTGACTTTTATAATAAGTATGTTGACAAGAAAAATGTTTAAGTCGGGGATGCTTGTTTTCTCTTACGAGTTGTTAAAGGTTAATTACTTTTGTTGGCCTTAGTGTGTATGTGTATGCTAAGGGGGTAAGGAGTATACTGATAGTCGAGAAAAGAGGATAGTTAAGTTACTTACCCGTCGATATGATGAATACATTATATTGGACGTGAAACTTTTGGTCTCGAAGGACCGATTCTTTTGTGGTAGGACATTGGCAATGCATGAAATAGTGGTGGTGTACCTAAGTTGTCTGCATTGAATGTTGTACCGGGAAAAGTTATTGCTGTTTTGTGAACGTCAATAATTGTTGTGCATGATTGTAATATAACCCTAGGAGTTTTGGGTTGTGTTGAAATGATAATGCAAATTGTGTTTCACGACGTGGTTGCCATGAATCGTGGATTCAAAACGCTTTCGAAAACTACTTCTGGGTGAAACATAACTTGTGGCTAAATAATGATTTAGTCTTATGTTGGGGAATGCTGAAAATTTTAGCAACCATATCGGAATAAGTATGAGGTTGTTAAAAGTTTAGTGATATAAGACGCCCATGTATTTCTGGACATAATGCGAGTGGGTTAATAAGTTTATTTTGCAGACGGAATTGGAGTGACCAAACCGAACGCAAGTTGTAGGTTGAGTGTTGGTCGACTTGTGCTTGCCGATTGGTAACGGAATATCTAGTTTTGGTGTGAATCAATGGTTTTATGGTTTCAGTGGAGGCTAGAAATCGGTAATTTCTTTAGACGATAAGATTTGACGGTAGAAATATTTGATGTAATTAGATAATTACTGGATAGTTTGATTGTGTACAATGGATGAGACATTAAGAGTATTTTGTGTAGGTATTTTGTTGATCGAGTAAAATGAAATTGTGCTAGATTCTCGAGTGGAGATGAAACTAGCTGGTGTATGATGAATGTTAAAAGGTGCATTTAAATAGATATGGAATAAGGAGCTCCCCATTTGCTGAAGTTCGAGAGTGTTATCGGGATTCTTAACGTATGTTAGGATTGATAGATGGATAGGTGCTAGATGCCTATGGTTCTTGACGAATATAGGAGAGATCTTTAGTCTGGATTACGGAGTAGTTCTCATGGCATTCGAGTTATTAGGGGCCGAGATCTTAATAGTTGGACAGTGATGAGTTAGTTCAAGAATTGGTTGAGTGATTATCACGGTTTAGTGGTGTATACTCTTAATGACCGATTAAGTAATCTGAATGAATTAGGGGATCGATTATGATTTTGGTGGAGTATCCTTGTGCCTAAGGTCTAGGTGATGATTTTGATTTCCAATGTATGCTTGATTTTCGAGGACGAAAATTCTTTTAAGAGGGGGAGGATTGTAACACCCCAAATTTTAAGTCTTTAAAATTATAGTATCAGTCCTCGGATCCTCGCTTGAGCGAGAGGTACTCGCTTGAGCGAGAAAGGTTCACCTGGGAGGGTGAAATCCTGGGCTATACTTGGCAATTTTGGGTAATATAATCGATTACACAGTCCTGGTAATCGATTACATGATGAAAAGCATCAGATATGTACATCTGACACAATGTAATCGATTACACCATGTTGGTAATCGATTACATCACGACAATGCCTCTGTAATTTACACTGTGTAATCGATTACACACTTCTGGTAATCGATTACATCGTACTAATGTAATCGATTACACCATGTTGGTAATCGATTACATCGAGACGATGCCTCTGTAATTTACACTGTGTAATCGATTACACTATACTTGTAATCGATTACACTTATCGCTGTGTCTATAAAATAGAAACCCAAAACACATTTTAGGGTTAGAACTTTGAAGAGAAGAGAGAGAATATAGCTTTTCAAGAGCAAAGAGCCTTAAGACTCATCTTAGAGCTTGAGAAGAGGTAAACCTCTTGTTCCTAACTCTTCTTCTTCCTCTCTAACTTGTTTTGGGTATGTTGGATTCATTTTCAAAATAATGGAAACCATGGAAACTCATCTTTTCGAGTTATGGTTCGTTTTATGTTGTTTCTATCTTGTAAACTCTTGATTTAGAGTTTGTATTTCAGGAAATGGAAAGGTTTGGTGGTTGATTCATGAAAACCCCAAAACCCTAAAGTGAAAATGAGGTTAAAGAGGAAAATGAGTAAAATGCTAGAGATAGAAGATGAATAAGCTTTCTGATGTTGTTATATGAGATGAACATATATGTTTTGATATTTAAAAACTTGAATTGAAGTAATTTTGGAAATATTGAGAATACATGAATCCCTTGTGTATTTGATGATGAAATACGAGTTATTTATGTGTTATTTTGAATAAATGACTGACATCATTGTTATTGGTGATAATGAGGAAAGATCCTAAGGTTGGAGGAAATCGCGGAGGAGACTTTTAAAGTTACTCGGAACTGATCTCCAACGTTAACTGAGGTAAGGGATAAGTGTTTTCTAAATCATACAAGCTGATATGAATGAGGTATGTGAAAGAGGTAATGGTTTAAAATAATACGTCTGTAATTTATGCATTATGTTGGAAAATGCGTGATTTTACTGTTATGGAAAAAGAAGGAAACATTTATTGGGGGAGTCCCAATGGAAATAAGACTCGGAAACATTTATTAGGGGAGTCCCAATGGAAATAAGACTCGGAAACATTTATTGGGGGAATCCCAATGGAAATAAGACTCGGAAACATTTATTGGGGGAGTCCCAATGGAAATAAGACTCGAAATCATTTATTGGGGGAATACCAATGGAAATATGACTCAAAACGAATTCAATCTATTTGGGGGAGTACCAAAGGAAATATGACTCAAAAATGAATTCAGTCTATTTGGGGGAGTACCAAAGGAAACATGACCCAAAAACGAATTCAATCTATTTGGGGGAGTACCAAAGAAAATATGACTCATAATGAATTCAATCTTATTGGGGGAGAACCAATGGAAAGATGACTCAATAAAAGTAACATTATTGGGGGAGAACCAATGGAAAGATGACTCGATAAAAGTAACATTATTGTGGGAAAACCAATGGAAAGATGACTCAATGAAAGTAATATTATTGGGGGAGAACCAATGGAAAGATGACTCAATGAAAGTAATATTATTGGGGGAGAACCAATGGAAGGATGACTCAATGAAAGTAATATTATTGGTGGAGAACCAATGGAAAGATGACTCAATGAAAGTAATATTATTGGGGGAGAACCAATGGAAAGATGACTCAATGAAAGTAATATTATTGGGGGAGAACCAACGGAAAGATGACTCAAATGAAAGTAATATTATTGGGGGAGTACCAATGGAAATATGACTCAAAATGGAAGCCATATGCATGCTATAGGGTATATAGTATGGGATATATATTCTATAGGGTGAATATGAATGACGAGAAATGTGAATGTCACATGAATGCCGTATGCATGCTATAGGATATATAGTATGGGATATATATTCTATAGGGTGAATATGAGCGGTAAAAAGGAAGATGTTGAGAAAGAAAGTAATATACATGCTATAGGATATATATTATGGGATATATATGTTATAGGGTGGATATGAATAACGAGACCGATGATGTTTCGAATGAACGTAATATGCATACTATAGAATATATATTATGGGATATATATACTATAGGATGAATATGAGTAAAGTGGAAATTAAAGGAAGATGATTTGAATGTTTATAATTCCATATGTGTGTTTATGAATTACATTAAAGCTTGATTGTATTTGAATGTGGATTATCATTTTCGAACTAATGACTTACTCCCTGTGTTCTGTGTGTTGTTATGATAATCCCATTGAAGGTAAATGAAGGATTTTGAGGAGGAAGCTCACTTATGGAGATTTTGTGTTTATCAATTTGTTCGTCTTTGTTGTTATTTGACATTGTAGTTGAATTGATGACATTTTGAGATAAATGTAATATGATTAGGATAATACGAAGATTTGTAGTTATGGACTTTATAACTCTGGAAAACCCACAACTGGTTGTATGTGGTAATTGCTAAATGAATGAATTATGTTTTTCTGCAACATAACTTTGTACGATAATACAATGGGGTAAAGAGTATTTTCAAAGAGTGTTTCATGAGGGTTTTTAAGTGTAACACCCCAAATTTTAAGTCTTTAAAATTATAGTATCAGTCCTCGGATCCTCGCTTGAGCGAGAGGTACTCGCTTGAGCGAGAAAGGTTCACCTGGGAGGGTGAAATCATTGACTATACTTGGCAATTTTGGGTAAAATAATCGATTACACAGTCCTGGTAATCGATTACATGATGAAAAGCATCAGATATGTACATCTGACACAATGTAATCGATTACACCATGTTGGTAATCGATTACATCACGGCAATGCCTCTGTAATTTACACTGTGTAATCGATTACACACTTCTAGTAATCGATTACATCGTATTAATGTAATCCATTACATCGTATTATTGTAATCGATTACACCATGTTGGTAATCGATTACATCGCGACGATGCCTCTGTAATTTACACTGTGTAATCGATTACACTATACTTGTAATCGATTACACTTATCGCTATGTCTATAAAATAGAAACCCAAAACACATTTTGGGGTTAGAACTTTGAAGAGAAGAGAGAGAAGAGTGCTTTTAAAGAGAAAAGAGCCTTAGGACTCATCTTAGAGCTTGAGAAGAGGTAAACCTCTTGTTCCTAACTCTTCTTCTTCCTCTCTAACTTGTTTTGGGTATGTTGGATTCATTTTCAAAATAATGGAAACCATGGAAACTCATCTTTTCGAGTTATGGTTCGTTTTATGTTGTTTATATCTTGTATACTCTTGATTTAGAGTTAGTATTTCAAGAAATGGAAAGGTTTGGTGGTTGATTCATGAAAACCCCAAAACCCTAAAGTGAAAATGAGGTTAAAGAGGAAAATGAGTAAAATGCTAGAGGTAGAAGATGAATAAGCTTTCTGATGTTGTTATATGAGATGAACATGTATGTTTTGATATTTAGAAACTCGAATTGAAGTAGTTTTGGAAATATGGAGAATACATGAATCCCTTGTGTATTTGATGATGAAATACGAGTTATTTATGTGTTATTTTGAATAAATGACTGACATCATTGTTATTGGTGATAATGAGAAGAGATCCTAAGGTTGGAGGAAATCGCGGAGGTGACTTTTAAAGTTACTCGGAACCGATGCCCACCACTCACCAAGGTAAGGGATAAGTGTCTCTAAATCATACTTGCTGATATGAATGAGGTATGTGAAAGAGGTAATGGTTTAAAATAATACGACTGTAATTTATGCATTATGTTGGAAAATGCGTGATTTTATTGTTATGGAAAAAGAAGGAAACATTTATTGGGGGAGTCCCAATGGAAATAAGACTCGGAAACATTTATTGGGGGAGTCCCAATGGAAATAAGACTCGGAAACATTTATTGGGGGAGTCCCAATGGAAATACGACTCGGAAATATTTATTGGGGGAGTCCCAATGGAAATAAGACTCGGAAACATTTATTGGGGGAGTCCAAATGGAAATAAGACTCGGAAAACATTTATTGGGGGAGTCTTAATGGAAATAAGACTCGGAAACATTTATTGGGGGAGTCCCAATGGAAATAAGACTCAGAAACATTTATTGGGGGAGTCCCAATGGAAATAAGACTCGAAAACATTTATTGGGGGAGTCCCAATGGAAATAAGACTCCGAAACATTTATTGGGGGAGTCCCAATGGAAATAAGACTCGGAAACATTTATTGGGGGAGTCCCAATGGAAATAAGACTCAGAAACATTTATTGGGGGAGTCCCAATAGAAATAAGACTCAGAATCATTTATTGGGGGAATACCAATGGAAATATGACTCAGAACGAATTCAATCTATTTGGGGGAGTACCAAAGGAAATATGACTCAAAAATGAATTCAATCTATTTGGGGGAATACCAAAGGAAACATGACTCAAAAACGAATTCAATCTATTTGGGGGAGTACCAAAGAAAATATGACTCATAATGAATTCAATCTTATTGGGGAAGAACCAATGGAAAGATGACTCAATAAAAGTAACATTATTGGGGGAGAACCAATGGAAAGATGACTTAATAAAAGTAACATTATTGGAGGAGAACCAATGGAAAGATGACTCGATAAAAGTAACATTATTGGGGAGAACCAATGGAAAGATGACTCAATGAAAGTAATATTATTGGGGAAGAACCAATGGAAAGATGACTCAATGAAAGTAATATTATTGGGGGAGAACCAATGGAAAGATGACTCAATGAAAGTAATATTATTGGGGGAGAACCAATGGAAAGATGACTCAATGAAAGTAATATTATTGGGGGAGAACCAATGGAAAGATGACTCAATGAAAGTAATATTATTGGGGGAGAACCAATGGAAAGATGACTCAAATGAAAGTAATATTATTGGGGGAGTACCAATGGAAATATGACTCAAAATTAAAGTCATATGCATGCTATAGGGTATATAATATGGGATATATATTCTATAGGGTGAATATGAATGACGAGAAATGTGAATGTCACATGAATGCCGTATGCATGGTATAGGATATATAGTATGGGATTTATATTCTATAGGGTGAATATGAGCGATAAAAAGGAAGATGTTGAGAAAGAAAGTAATATACATGCTATAGGATATATATTATGGGATATATATGTTATAGGGTGGATATGAATAACTAGACCGATGATGTTTCGAATGAACGTAATATGCATACTATAGAATATATATTATGGGATATATATACTATAGGATGAATATGAGTAAAGTGGAAATTAAAGGAAGATGATTTGAATGTTTATAATTCCGTATGTGTGTTTATGAATGACAGTAAGCTAATGCAGATACAATTTCTTGCACGACAATTAATTGATAACGAAGCGAATATACAGAGCTTACAGAATTATCAGAGTGTAATCAGTATAGTACAGAAACGTATTATCAATTAAATCTACTATACAAATCAATCGATCAAATGCAATAAAGAGAGAAAGGGATAGAAAAATCCTGCAACACGAATTTTATCCTGGTTCGTTTGCTTGTCCACCGCAAACTACATCCAGGCCTCCCGGCTGATTTGGGAGATTTTTCTTCACTATAATTGAATCAATGTTTATTACATACACACTATCCAATTACAACACTTAGACACTTACAAGATAATAAAGATCCTATTCTATGGTTTGACTCCCTTCCTACCGACAAAGAAAACCTTTCTTTCTGTGTAGCCCCAGCCAAGAACCTCTATTCTTTACTTATCCCTAAGTCTAACACTCAGTGAAGATACACTCAATATCTTGGCGATACGACACCTTGAGATTCCCAAAATTACAACACTTTTTCAATCAAAACGAAATAGAGTAAACTTAAGCTATTACAAGACTTATATCTAACAAGACAAGACTTTACTCTAATCACCTAATACAAGCTCATGCAGTATGAAAATGTATTAGTTTGAAAAACATAATGCATAGTATGTAAACATCTAATCAAGAATCATCAATAAAATGCAAGAACATGTGATATGAAAAGATGAGAAATGTATCATGTAATGCACTCAATCCTAAAGCATAGAATTCTCTCTTTTCTAAACTCACAAATGCATTTACAACTAGATGCAACAATTAACACGAAAAGAATGCTCTAACTCTCTAAAAATTTAACATGCAACTTATGAGATCAATTCTGAAAACGCAGTTTATAAAGAATTGATTTTCCCTTCTTTATCCATACATAAGCTCCGCTAGGTATACCATATTTTCTAATGTAACAAGAATAAGAAGTATGACCATACGTATTACAATAAAAACATGTAGGAGAGCGCTTATGATTTTTATTCTTAGTATGAACTACAGGTTTTCTATATGGTCTCTTGTTCTTAACAGAGCGAGTATAACCTAGACCAGTACGATCACCAACGTTTCTTGTTTGACTGAGCAGAGTGTCTAATTGTTGTTTACTGTTTGTGAGACGTTCGAGTTTTTCTTTTAGTTTAAAATTGTCTTCTTGCAAAATCTCGCAAGTCTCACATACAGGTTTTTGACATAAATTATTAGCAGAGCAGTTACATGTGTTACAAGAATAGATGAGATCTAAAGTTTCATTTTCTAATTTTAATTCATCTAATTCTTTTTGTAATTGGCTTATTTTCTTTTCATTTCTAAGAATTTCCCTTTTCTTATCAATGTTTATTCTTGTCAATTTCTTTAGTTCCTCATGTAACTCAACATAAGCATTATATAAAACATCATAAGAGGGTAAGTCATCCGAAGTGGATGAGGTGTCAGAATATACCTCATTATTATCCTCGTGTGAGTCTGAATTCCATCGTTGTCAGATCTGACCATCAGACACAGCTTCGCTGACTCCTCCTCACTAGAAGTGCTTGATGTTGTTTCCTCCTCAGGTACATCCCATACAATATAAGCTTTCTTGGATTTGAATTCCCTGGGAGTGCTCTTCTCTGAATCAACCTTTTTCAGATAGGTAGGACATTGAAATCTCATATGTCCGGCTTTTCCACACTCATGGCAAGTGAAGGGATCTTTGTTGTTCTTCCCTTTGTTGGTTGATTCTTTTGCTTCTTTCTTTTGAAACTTTTTGAATCCACCTTTTCTTTTGATGAATTTGCTGAATTTTCGAACGAGGAGATTCATAGTTTCATCATCTAGATCGGAGTCAGATTCATCATCATCTTTTTCTTCTTTTGATTTGGAGGTCGTGGCCTTCAATGTGATGTTTTTCTTCTTCCGGTCTGAATCTTCGTGCATAGTCAAGCGCCCCAATTCCATTTCGTGCTCTTGAAGCTTTCCAAATAATGTAGCTAGAGGCATAGAATCCAAGTCTTTGGATTCAACAATTGCAGTTACCTTTGGTTGCCATTTCCTGTCAAGACAACGCAAAACTTTATTAGTTAGTTCACCTCTGGAAAATGATTTATCTAGAGCAACTAAATGATTAACAATATGAGTAAATCGCTTTTGCATATCACAGATTGATTCACTATGTAACATGCGAAATAACTCATATTCGAGGGTCAGCGCATTTAATCTAGCGCGCTTGACTTTGCTAGTGCCTTCGTGAGTCACTTGTAAAGTGTCCCACATTTCTTTTGCATTTTGGCACTGCGAAACTCTAAAGAACTCATCATAGGATAGGGCCGATGTGATGATATTTTTGGCACGTAGGTTATGCTGGACCTTTTTGCGCTCATCATCGGTCCATAGACTTTTAGGCTTGTCTTTAGGTTCATCGTCCACAAGATGCTGTGGAACGAAAGGGCCGTTGACTACGGATTCCCAAATATCCGAGTCTATGGCTTCAATAAAAATTTGCATGCGGACTTTCCAGTAGGCATACCCTTCACCACTGAATATAGGTGGTCGATTAATGGATGAACCATCACCACCAAATGGGTTTGACGAACCCATTCCTTTTTCCCTTAGGATCACGAATACGCGGTTGAACTAGCACTTCGCACTAGCTCTGATACCACTTGTTAGGTATCAGTGGTTACAATACACCTAGAAGGGGGGGGGGGGGGTTGAATAGGTGTAGCGGTTAGAATATCCGCTTTTCGAAAAACAACACTTAATGCTGAAATACACCTAATTAATCGATTAACGAAACAGGGTAATCGATTAACACATTCAACACAGTCCTCTTAATCGATTAACAGAACTAATGTAATCGATTAACACACTACACTTAATCGATTAAACCGTGACAGTAAGCTAATGCAGATACAATTTCTTGCACGACAATTAATTGATAACGAAGCGAATATACAGAGCTTACAGAATTATCAGAGTGTAATCAATATAGTACAGAAACGTATTATCAATTAAATCTACTATACAAATCAATCGATCAAATGCAATAAAGAGAGAAAGGGATAGAAAAATCCTGCAACACGAATTTTATCGTGGTTCGTTTGCTTGTCCACCGCAAACTACATCCAGGCCTCCCGGCTGATTTGGGAGATTTTTCTTCACTATAATTGAATCAATGTTTATTACATACACACTATCCAATTAAAACACTTAGACACTTACAAGATAATAAAGATCCTATTCTATGGTTTGACTCCCTTCCTACCGACAAAGAAAACCTTTCTTTCGGTGTAGCCCCAGCCAAGAACCTCTGTTCTTTACTTATCCCTAAGTCTAACACTCAGTGAAGATACACTCAATCTCTTGGCGATACGACACCTTGAGATTCCCAAAATTATAACACTTTTTCAATCAAAACGAAATAGAGTAAACTTAAGCTATTACAAGACTTATATCTAACAAGACAAGACTTTACTCTAATCACCTAATACAAGCTCATGCAGTATGAAAATGTATTAGTTTGAAAAACATAATGCATAGTATGTAAACATCTAATCAAGAATCATCAATAAAATGCAAGAACATGTGATATGAAAAGATGAGAAATGTATCATGTAATGCACTCAATCCTAAAGCATAGAATTCTCTCTTTTCTAAACTCATAAATGCATTTACAACTAGATGCAACAATTAACACGAAAAGAATGCTCTAACTCTCTAAAAATTTAACATGCAACTTATGAGATCAATTCTGAAAACGCGGTTTATAAAGAATTGATTTTATAGCCCAATTAATCGATTAACGACAGCCTTAATCGATTATACTGTACAAAACTGATAGATTAATCGATTAACCTATGTCGTAATCGATTAAACTGTGCAAACAGTTAGATTAATCGATTAACCTACGCTGTAATCGATTAACAGCATATTTTCAGGTGTAAAAACTCAAATACGTTATGCACTTAAATTCATACATGTTTAACACTTAGTTTATGCCTAGAATGCACATCTACATGTATTTATGTGATGCATGAACATATTATGAATGACATATCTCAAGATGAAAATGATTTAAAAGATTTATGCAAATGAGATATGTATTAGGTGACTTAAGCCTTAGACTCAACCTAAACTAATCTAGTCTAAGCTAAGTACCAATCAGAAGACTTAAGCACGTTGATTTGTTGATGATCTTCAAGCTCTTATTAGCACAAGTTGTCTTCATCAAAACCATGACACATAAAGAGAGCTTTCCAAAGTGTTTCTCTTGACATGCACACTTTCATCCTCCGTCATGATTTCGGCTACACTTGCTGCACCAGGGTGGAGAGTTTAACAGTGACCCTCCAACATTTGCATGGGTCCTCGGTCCATGCGAAGTGTAACCCCGAGTACCAACAGGTGGAAAATAAGGCTTTCGCTCATCGCGAAACATCTTATCCTTGCCTCTTCTGTGCACAGAGTTTCTTTGAGGCCCGAAGTCCTTGGGAGGAATGGTTTTGGAGGTCGCTACTCCATCCGCCTTCACGTTAGTACACCCCATTCCTTGGACCCACTCAATAGCAGCATTCGGAGCGAATTCGCCTTGGAACGGAGAGTCTAGACCTGGAGTCACGCTCCGATTCAGATTCTGTAAATTCTCCTTCATGCCCTATAGCCCCTCTACCAGCTGTGCCAACAAATCATTGGGAACATTCTGACTCGTCCCTCTTCCTCTTTCAGCCATGTGTACCTGCACTCACGTACTTGTTAGTAGACTAATTTTAAAACGTCAGTGCTAACCAAGCAGTTCAAGCACATAAATATCACAAAGAAGCATGTAAGGCCAAATCCTAGGCCGCATGATTAACTATGCTCTGGTACCATATTGTAAGGACCCAAATTCTACCCTTGAAAATTTTTCTCATTTTAATTCAATTCCATGCGATCACTCATAACTCACATTACCAATTTAATATCCTTACTTCAAAATCTTATTTCCTCCTCACACTCAATCCATGAATCAATAACGACATACATAATCATTTTACTTAGAAGTCCTCATGAATCATTCCTTGAACTAATCTTTTAACCTCTTATATTATCATACAATTCATATTGCAGAAAAATATAATTCATTCATATCATCCCCTATGAGTACTAAGACCCCAAAGGTTCTGATCCTCCAAAATAACATTACGCATGTTTACAAATATCCAACTAATGGTTAGCCATGATTACAATCATTTAAATCCGCAAGTAGTCATTTAGAATACGAAAACATGAATAGTGAATCCAAAGTCTAAAACTCCTAAAGCTCCCGACCTAGCATACTTCATTCATCTATTTACCAGCAATGGGATTATCAATGACAAAAGTACAAAACACACAAAGGAGTAAGTCGTTAATTCAATAAACATCATTATAAGATAATCCACATTATAAAAGGGGTTAGTAAACCATTTTTGAAATTCATTTTGTTTTGATGCATAACTTGAGCCAAAGTCGCTACACCCCTCAAGGTTAGCTAAAAGTAGATTCTCATTTCTTTTAGAAGAAAACATGCTACATATACTCGAGCTGGAGTTTTGCTTATATACTGAAGCCAGAGTTTCGCTTATATACTAAAGCCAGAGTTTCGCTTATATACTCAAGCCAGAGTTTCGCTTATATACTCAAGCCAGAGTTTCGCTTATATACTCAAGCCAGAGTTTCGCTTATATACTCAAGCCAGAGTTTCCCTTATATACTCAAGCCAGAGTTTCGCTTATATACTCAAGCCAGAGTTTCACTTATATACTCAAGCCAGAGTTTCGCATATATACTCAAGCCAGAGTTTCGCTTATATACTCAAGCCAGAGTCGCTAACCATTCATGGTCGGCTAAAAATATATTTTCTTTTCATCGAATTCACCATCAATCATTTCCCGTAAATCCACGCCATCTTTAGTATAAACACACCCATATATGTTTATACTAAATACGTGATTCACAATATAATTATTGCATGACCAGAAAACACACACATTTTCCATCTTACGTAAATCTACGCCTACTTTAGTATAAACACACCCATATTTGTTCATACTAAATGCGTAACTCACAACTCAATCATTTCATAACTAGAAAATACCCACATTTTCCTTTTCCGTAAATCTACGCCTTCTTTATATAAACACACCCATATATGTTTATACTAAATGCGTAATTTACAACTTAGTCTTCGCATAACCAGAAAATACACATTTTCTATTTCAAATGCAAAATTAAAGACTTATCCTTACCTTGGTGAGTATTGGTGTTCGGTTTGTGAGTAACTTTTCCATTTTCCTCCACGATTTCCTCCAACCTTAGGATCTTTCCTCATTCCCACCAATAACAACAATGTCAGTCATTTATTCAAAATAATATATAACGACTCATATTTCATCATCAAACATACAAGGGAATGACATATTTTCAAGATCCCCAAAACTACTTCTATACAAGTTTCCAAACATCTAAACACACATGTTTATCTCATATATCAACATTAAATCACAAACTCATCATCCACATCTAACATCTCACAAAACCTTTCCATTCGTCAAATACCAACTCTAAACCAAGAGTTTACAAGAGAAAAACAACATAAAACGAACCCTAACTCTAAAGGATGAGTTTCCATGGTTTCTCATATTTTGAAAAATAGATCTAACATACCCAAAACAAGTTAGAGAGGAAGAAGAAGAGTTAGAAACAAGAGGTTTACCTCTTCTCAAGCTCTAAGATGAGTCCCAAGGCTCTTTGCTCTTGAAAGGCTCTCTTCTCTCTTCTCTTCAAAGTTCTAACCCTACAGTGTGTTTGGTGTTTCTATTTTAAAGAGAAGTTGTCGGGTTCTCGCTCAAGTGAGCCAATTCTCGCTCAGGCGAGAAAATATCGCCGTTTTAAAATTTCAGATCTAGGACTCTCACTCAAGCGAGGGATTCTCTCTCAAACGAGAATGTCACAATGTCAACAACCCCAAATTTCCATTCCTCTCCCAGGTGAGACAACTCTCGCTCAGGCGAGAATCTCTCGCTCAGGCGAGAATCTCTCGTTCAAGCGAGACTTCCAGGACTGATACTATAATTTTAAAGACTCAAATTTAGGGTGTTATAGTTGCACCTGATTTCACATATGATAGCTTGTGCATCCAGTATCCCAATGAGGATGTGCCATATGTGCTTTAAACTAGACTAATCCATTTGTTGCCAAAGTTTAATGGACTTGCAGGTGAGGATCCTCATAAGCATCTCAAGGAGTTCCATATTGTCTGTTCAACCATGAAACCTCATGATGTTCAGGAGGATCACATATGTTTGAAGGCATTCCCTCATTCACTTGAAGGTCCTGAAAAGACTGGTTGTACTACTTGGCTCCTGGATCCATTACATGTTGGGGTGACCTAAAGAGGACATTCCTTGGTAAATTCTTCCCTTCCTCCAGGACCACTACAATAAGAAAAGATATTTATGGGATTAGGCAACAATGTGGAGAAAGTTTATCTGAGTATTGGGGAGAGATTCAAGAGATTGTGTGCAAGCTGCCCCCATCATCATATTTCAGATCAACTCCTACTCCAATATTTTTATGAAGGTTTGAAAAACATGGACAAGAGTATTATATATGCAGCTAGTGGAGGTGCACTTGGAGATATGACTCCCTTTGAAGCTAGAGGTTTGATTGAGAAGATGGCTTCTAACTCTCAACAGTTCAATGCAAGGAGCAATGATGCCATAGCTGTAAGAGGCGTGCATGATGTTGGGACTGATTCGGTGAGGCAAGAAAAGCTTGAGCGAAAAATTGATTCTCTCACCACATTGGTCACTCAATTAGCCATGAATCAGTAGAAACAACTAATGGCAAAGAGTATGTGGTATTTGCACATCACCTGACCATTATAGTGATGTTTGTCCTTCTCTGCTTGAGCCAAGAACTACTGATCATCCTGAGGCTTATGCTGCAAACATCTACAAAAACAGACCAAATCAACAACAACAAAATTATGATCCATCTTCAAGAAGATACAACCCTGCTTGGAGAAATCATCCAAATCTCAAGTGGTCTGATCACACACAACAACAACCTCCTCTTGCACCATTTCAGAACAACAACGCTGGACATAATAGACCTTATGTGCCCCTACCAATCCAACAACAGAGGCAACAACAAGTGATCAATAATCCTGCTCCTGCACCTAGTGAACCTTCATTGGAAGAGTTAGTGCGGCAAATGACAATGCAAACATGCAATTCCAGCAAGGAACCAGAGGTTCTATTCAGAGACAATAGTCTTCAATTTAGAATCGGACCACACAGATGGGACAGATGGCTACTTCATTGAACACATTGCAATCGCAGAATTTTGACAAGTTACCTTCTCGACTATGATTAACCCGAAAAATGTGAGTGCCATCACTCTAAGGTCAGAAAAGCAAACTGAATTGCCCACATATACTGAGATTGCAAGTACTAGTCAAATTGCAACATCTGTTTCTTGCCTATGTTTCGATGAAGACAAAGCCGACCTGAAAAGGTTGAAGACCGGACGCATCAACATCCAACATGACTAAGACTCTGACTCTAGGAAGGATTTATTTTTTATAGAAGTCCTAAGATGCTTGCTTAGCTTTGAGTCTAGGTTAGGTAACCCAAAATGATGATCGTCTCATGCGCTCGTAAGATTGCCTAAAAATCATTTTTTGATAATCATCATTCTTCCTTTTAGTAGGTTGCATCAAAATTATATTTTCTATGAAAATCATGCATCATACTAAGTACCTATCTATTTTTGGAGGGTTACCTCTTAACCAAGAAAACTTATAGTTCTTTTTTTATAATTGATCCTAACAGTGATATAATCGATTATTTGACTGCAGAGACCCTTTAATCGATTAAGAGTCATTTTAATCGATTAATTAGAGTTCCAGTAACTCTGGTTTTTGATTCGTGGCAGTAATAATCGATTATGTATTCTGTTAATCGATTATGTTCAACAAAAATATGTTAATTTTAAGACTGTTAATCGATTAAGAGGTCATTTATTTGATTAAACCTGTTGAAACCAAAAAACTATAAATGACCGAGTTTTTCTCATTTTTTGACAACAACTTTGATAATTTTGATTTCATATTTTCTGAACTTATATTTTCGAAATCCCAAATTCTCTATGAGAATTACTCTGTGCTTAAGTGTCAAATTCTTTGATAGAAAAACCTTTCGCTTGTGAAAAGTGTTCTTGGTTTCTTGTTTTGAAAAAACAAAAGCATTTTCATACTTGTTCAAGTTTGAGTGCACTAATCTGTTTTTTGTGAATAAGATCTTGCTCCTGACCTTGGCACGGTTTTGATGAAGACACCAACATCACAAAAAGAAGAAAGGAAGAAGACCGACAAAGACTATCGAAGACAAAACTTCAAGATTTAAAGTCTAAGTCTTTAGGTACTTCTATCCTTACAACTGATTTATTTACTTAGTTAATAATGCTCAAAATTGTTTTCAAGAAAAACAGAAAAATCTAAGTGTGAATAAAAATGATTTTCAAAAACAACATGTAACGGGTTACCATACTTGAGTAACAAGTTACATGAGTGAGAAAAGAATTTTCAAACCTCTAACAGCTATGAGTAATCCATTACACACTTTGTAGGAACTGTAAGGACCAAAATTCTACCCCTGGAAATTTTTCTTATTTTAACTCGTTCAACCTCCAATCTGTTTAGATTTTATACTTATTCACTGCAATACCTTACGTTATTTATCTTGGTTATTTCCTGACCATCTATCATGTGGCATTCATACATAAAATCTTAATGCAGAAAAACATAATTCATATTAATGTCACTAAGTAACTACATCATACAGTTAGCTATGGGTTTCCAAAACACCCATAGCTACACATATCCCGTGTCGCTAGTCTCCATGATCAATATCATGTACAAAAGGAATGGGGTTCATAATTACCAATAGTTACTTCTAGTTACAAATCAATGAAGTTACAAAAAAAATTGGTAAAGAGACATCAAAATAAAGATCTCTAATCTCCAATTCAAAATCACCCTAACTTCGTCCACCTACCTGCAATTGGATTACATTGACAAATACACAGACAAACGCAAAGGAGTAAGTCGTTAACTCGATAATCATCAATGTAAGTTAATCCACATTTAATAAGGTTAAATAACGAACTAAATCGAATAAAATCAAAACCGTTTTCATCGTAGATACTTTTGAAAAACCTTACTGCATAACTTGAGTAAACATCGCTAACCATCACGGTCGATTATAAACGAGTTTTATTTCCATTGGCACTACACCAATACATAGTCAATAAATGCACCCGACATCATTACAACATATCATATATGCTTGTAACTACAAAGTGACTTACAATTTATTGCATTATTCCGAGTTTTTTTTTCCATTGACACTCCACCAATACATAGTCCATAAATACACCCGACATCATTACAACATATCATATATGCTTGTAACTACAAAGTGACTTACAATTTATTGCTTTATTCCGAGTTTTATTTCCATTGGCACTCCACCAATACATAAATGATAAATACACCCGACATCATTACAAACATATCCACGTATGCTTATAACTACAAAGCGATTTACATTTCATGATTCCATTTCGAGTTTTATTTCCATTGGCACTCCACCAATACATAAATGATAGATACACCCGACATCATTACAAACATATCCATGTATGCTTATAACTACAAAGCGATTTACTTTTCATGATTCATTTCGAGTTTTATTTCCATTGGCACTCCACCAATACATAAACCGTAAATCCACTTCTCATCATTATCAACATACCCATATATGTTCATAATGACTAAGTGATTCACATTTTATTTATTGTCCATAACAGAAAATCCACGCATTTTCTAACACTGCGCATAAGTTAAAGACTTATCCTTACTTCAGTGAGTGTTGGGTTTGGTTTTTGGCGACTTCGTAAGTTCCACCGGCACCGCCTCCAAATTTAGGATCTTTCCTCATTCCCACCACATAACACAATGTTAGTCATTCATTCCAAATAACAAATAAATAACTTATATTGCATTGTTCAACCATACAAGATATTTAACATATTTTCAATGATTCTATACTACTTTCATTATGAGTTTACAACCATCTAAAACATACATATCATCTCATATTTTTAACATAATAAAGCAACTCATCTTCTACCTCTAGCATTTTACCCATTTTTCCACTCTAACCACATTTTCTATCTCTAGGGTTTTTGGGGTTTTCATGAGTCAACCCACAAACCCTTTCCATTCTTGGAATACTAACTCAAAACCAAGAGTTTACAAGGTACAAGCGACATAAAACGAACCATAACTCGAAAGAGAGAGTTTCCATGGTTTTACACATTTTGAGAAGAGATCCATAATACCAAAAATGGGTTCTCAAGAGAAGAAGAGGGTTAGAATAGAAAGTTTTACCTCTTCTAAGGCTCTTGAACAAGAATCAAAGCTCCTAGACCTTGGAAATGCTCTCTTCTCTCACATCTCTTCAATTCTTAACCTAAAAATGTATTTGGGGTTTCTCTCATTTAATGTTCTCGTCGGGTTCTCGCTTAAGCGAGCTTGCTCTCGCTCAAGCGAGAAAATCCCGCCCATTTTAAAAACTCATCTCTGACCTTCTCGCTCAAGCGAGGGATTCTCGCTCAAGGGAGAATCTCACAGTCTCAACAGCCCCAAAATTCCATTTCTCGCCCAGGCGAGACAATTCTCGCTCAGGCGAGAATCCCCCAGTATAGCCCAGGATTTCACCCTCCCAGGTGAGCCTTTCTCGCCCAGGCGAGAATCCTAGGACTGATACTATAATTTTAAAGACTTAAATTTAGGGTGTTACAATCCTCCCCCTCTTATAAGAATTTTCATCCCCGAAAATTAAACATACCTCGATTCAAATAAATGAGGGTAATCCTCCCTTATTTCTTGCTCAACTTCCGAAGTAGCGTCTCCTTCGTCTACTTGACTCCACCTCTCAATCTCTTTACACTGGTATCCATAATTCTCACGGGCAACGTCGCAAAAGTCAAATTATCCTTCAACTCTATCTGATCAAACTCAACCACATGAGATGGATCTCCAACATATTTCCTCAACTGAGACACATGAAACACATTATGGAGATTTGACAACAACGGAGGTAAAGCAATACGATACGCTACCGGACCAATTCTCTTCAATATCTGATACGTCCCAATAAATCGAGGAGTCAACTTACGGGACTTCAACACTCTACCGATACTGGTAGTCGGAACAACTCTCATGAAAACATGATCTCCCTCTTTAAATTCAAGAGGTTCCCGCCTCTTATCATAATAGCTCTTCTGTCGACTTTGGGCGATTCTCATATGCTCCCGAATTTTCTTGATCTTATCCGTCGTCTCCTAGACCAGTTCGGGCCCCAATATCAAATTCTCCCCAGTCTCAAACCAACTTACTGGAATCCAGCACTTCCTACCATACAACGCCTCATAAGGTGCCATTCCAATGCTCGAATGAAAACTATTGTTGTAGGTAAATTCAATCAGAGGCAACATGTCATCCCAACTCCCCGGTTGTTCCAAGACACAAGCCCTCAGAAGATCCTCCAATGATTGTATTGTTCATTCCGAATGACCGTCCTTTTGTGGATGATACGCTGAACTCAACTTCAACCTAGTTCCCAACGCGGACTACAAACTAGTCCAAAAGTTCAAAGTGAAACGGGGATCCCTATCTGATATAATGCCCGACGGTATCCCATGCAAGCGAACTATTTCACGGATGTACAGTTCTGCCAATCGCTCCAAAGAATACCTCATGTTCATAGGTAGAAAGTGTGCAGATTTAGTTAACCGATCCACGATCACCCATATTGAATCATATCCTTTTTGAGTCTTCGGAAAACCCGATACAAACTCCATGGAGATACTATCCCACTTCCAAACGAGAATTTCTAGGGATTGTAACTCTCCCGCCGGTCGTTGATGCTCAATTTTTGCTTTCTGGCATATCAAACAACTCGAGACATATGACGCCACATCTCTCTTCAATCCAGACCACCAAAACAACTTCTTCAAGTCTTGGTACATTTTCGTTGTCCCTGGGTGAAAGCACATCTTGCTCTTATGGGACTCCTCCAAAATACTCTTCCGTAGCCCTTCATCATGAGGCACACACACTCTCCCTTTGTAACGCATCATCCCACTAGAGTCCGTTACGAAGTCGGTTTCCTTTCCACTCATCATCAAATCCCGTTTGTCCATCAGCTCAATATCTCCAACTTGCATTACTCGGATTTGATCAAATAGTTCATTCGTGACCTTAAGCATACCCAATATTATACTATGTGGTTTTATTTGGACGTTCAGGTTCATATCCCTGAACTCCTCTATCAGCTTCCCTTCCCTAATCATCAAAGCTGACATGTGCAAGGATTTCCGACTGAGTGCATCGGCCACTACATTAGCCTTCCCTGGGTGGTACTGCAATCCAAAATCGTAGTCCTTTAAAAACTCCATCCATCTCCTCTGTCTCATATTCAGCTCCTTTTGATCAAACAAATATTTCAAACTCTTGTGCTCGCTGTACACTACAAACCTTATGCCATAGAGATGGTGTCTCCAAATTTTCAAAGCAAAGACCACTGCAGCCAATTCTAAATCATGCGTAGGGTAGTTCTGCTCGTGTGTTCTCAATTGACGAGAAGCATAGGCAACCACTCTCCCTTCTTGCATCAGAACACAAACCAAACCTTGCTTGGAAGCATCGCAATAAACGCTGAAATCCTTATCTGTACAAGGAAGAATCAACACGGGCGCCGTAGTCAACCTTCGTTTCAACTCTTGAAAGCTTTCTTCGCAACGAAGTGTCCACACAAACTGTTATCCTTTCCTAGTGAGCTTAGTCAATGGTAGCGCCAACTTCGAAAATCCCTCAATGATTTCAGTAATCGACTTGGGCACGGCCCATTCCGTAATCGCTTCCACCTTTGAAGGATCCACAACTACCCATTCCTTGGTTATTACATGCCTAAGAAAGTTCATCGACTCCAACCAGAAATCACACTTAGACAATTTAGCATACAATTGGTTCTTACTCAGGAGTTCTAGAACAATCCTCAGGTGCTCTGCATGTTCCTCTCGGCTTTTGGAGTAAACCAGAATGTAATCCTAATATAAATTTATACTCATTTATTGTTTTATAGTAATAAGAAATATGTATAACTCATAATAAATATGTATAACTCATAATAAATATGTAATCCTTAATTTTAAAAAGAATAAGATATGTATAACTCATAATGTCCATAATATTGCAGTATGAAAATAGTAACAACGAAAAGAAGAAGAAAACTATTCTAAATTTTCTACTTTAATAGTAATATCACATTATGTATAAGATGACACAATTATGTGTGTAGTTATTCACATTTTGTAATCACTCAATTTAGACTTTAAAGTATTTTCAAAGCTTAATTAAGTATGTAGGACATTTTATATTTTTATGGTAATTTCAATTTTTTAATTAAAGTAAAGAAAACATTAATTCAAAAATTAATACAATTTCAATAAAAAAAATTTGTGATACCTTAATTTTAGACAGTGTCTAATATAAATTTATACTAATTTATTGTTTAATTATAAAGTAAGTAATCAGAAATATGTCTCATAATAAAAATGTATTCCTTAATTTTAGAAAGAATAAGAGATATGTTAACTTATGGCTAATTTATTAATAATTTTTAGTTTAGCAAGTACTTTTATATTGTATTTCCCATAAACACAAGCATTTTGCACACTACGGATTGTTCATAATGCATACCTTGCAATTTTTTAGATCATAATGCATTATTATTATATTGTTCACAATGCATTTCTTTTGGATCGGGAAACTATGTTTGATTCAGGTTGTGTATGTTGATGATGTTGTGAACAATATTATAAGGCTGGATCTGCAATTTTTTGAATTAATGTGAATGTAATGCTTTATATGTTTTTAAACATGATTTGAAGTAAATCAAAATCTTGTCTCATTGGAGCATCTTATTAAAAGGTTGAGATTTTCATTCTACCATCAAATGTAATGCATTAGGATTCAATATAATCACTCAATATATATTATTTTTCATTAAGTATTACTTTTAGAATAAACTAACATATAGGATGAGATAGCAATGGCTTCTAACCTGCTGAATAACAATAGGTGAAAAAATATAAAACTAGCTTTTGAATGATAAAATGCTAAAGTACTATAACAAAACAAACTAATTTATTCCAAAATATAATAAAGTAAAAAGTATTGAATTCTTCATCATCAAGAGATGAGGGTCCATATCCTCTCCTGTAAATCTTTTCAGTATTGAAGAAGATGTCAACTTATCAGATAATGCTTAACGTCCTGCGTTATTGTTCCGAGGTTTAGCATTTTGTGGAGGAAGGGGGGCATTTTGACGTGGTGGAGAATGTCCAGGGTTAGCATTTTCACGTCGAGGTTCACCTGGGAAACGATAATGCATAGTATTACCAGGTTGATTATATACCATATGACCATATGAACCCTTATGTATTGCTAAACTATGTTGATTGAGGAACATTTCTCCACATTGATTGCATTATGCATCCCACACCATGATTATTATTAATCCTCAATTTTCTATTTTGTACTTAGAGATTGTTTATGCATTCTTGAGTTACTTAGCGATGTATTTATAACACATCATGTTTTATGTTTACATGTTGCAAATATCTAAAGAGATACAATTATTAAGAGAAGTAAATAGTAAATTAGAAACATGATAATTATTAAGTCATTTGAAGTTATTTTTATGTATCATTTGTAAATAATTAGTAATTTCAAGAAAAGTAAAGAATTAGTAATTTCAAATAAATGTAAAGAATTATATGTAGTCCATAATATTGCAGTATGAAAATAGTAACAATAAGAGGAAAACAAAATATTCAAACTTTCTATTTGAAGTGTAATTTCAATTTTTTTAAAAAGTAA
This sequence comes from Lupinus albus, assembly GCA_009771035.1. Classification (NCBI taxonomy): domain Eukaryota; kingdom Viridiplantae; phylum Streptophyta; class Magnoliopsida; order Fabales; family Fabaceae; genus Lupinus; species Lupinus albus. The sequence continues at coordinate 6,483,293 of CM020008.1, read as the reverse complement.
AGAAAATAATTTTTTTTATTTTCACATTGTGCCCTTATTGTAACATGACAATTCCAACGGTGTAATAATATTATTTCATAATGTTAGAATTTAAAAAATAGAAGTATAACCTTGAAATTATAACCAAAACAATTTATAAATTCTAATATATGTGTGTGATTTTAAATTTGCCCTACCAATTCTAAAATTGATCATTTGCAATTTTTAGGTAATGAATGATTTGATAAGATTACACCGACAATTAGAATAATAATATTAGGAAAATGGTTAATTCAAATTTAATACAATTTCAATAAATTTTATTTGTGATTCCTTAATTTTAGGAAATGCCTAATATAAATTTATACTCATTTATTGTTTAATTAAAAAATACGAAATATGTATAACTCATAATAAATATGTATTTCTTAATTTTAGAAAGAATAAGAGATATGTATAACTCATAATAAATATGTAGTCCATAATATTGCAGTATGGAAATTGTAAAAACATGAAGTAAAAAAAACAATTCACAATTTTCTATTTTAATAGTAATTTGAATTTTTTTATTAAAAAGTAAAGAAAATATATTTTTTTAGTTTCACATTTTGTATAATACTACACAATTAAGTATGTAGTTATTCACATTTTGTAACCACTCCATTTTGACTTTAAAGTATTTTCAAAGATCACTTAAGTATATAGTTATTGTTGACATTTTAGATTTTTATGATAATTTCATATTTTTTTAAGAAGTAAAGAAAATATTAATTCAAATTTTAATACAATTTCAATAAATTTTATTTGTGATTCCTTTATTTTAGACAATGCCTAATATAAATTTATACTCATTTATTGTTTAATTATAAAATAAGTAATAAGAAATATGAATAACTCATAATAAATATGTAATCCTTATATTGCAGTATGAAAATAGTAACAACGAAAAGAATAAGAAAACTATTCTAAATTTTCTACTTTAATAGTAATATCAAATTTTTTATTAAAAAGTAAAGAGGATATATTTTTTTATTTTCACATTATGTATAAGATGACACAATTATGTGTGTAGTTATTCACATTTTGTAATCAGTCAATTTAGACTTTAAAGTATTTTCAAAGCTCAATTAAGTATGTAGTTATTGTTGACATTTTATATTTTTATGGTAATTTCAATTTTTTTATTAAAAGTAAAGAAAACATTAATTCAAAAATTAATACAATTTCAATAAAAAAAATTTGTGATACCTTAATTTTAGACAATGTCTAATATAAATTTAATAAATGTCATTATAAGATAATCCACATTAGAAAAGGGTTAGTAAACCATTTTGAAATTCATTTTCTTTGCTGCATAACTTGAGCCAAAATCGCTACACCCCTTAAGGTTAGCTAAAAGCGGATTCTCATTTCTTTTAAAAGAAAACGTGCTACATATACTCGAGCCGGAGTTTTGCTTATATACTGAAGCCAGAGTTTCGCTTATATACTCAAGCCAGAGTTTCGCTTATATACTCAAGCTAAAGTTTTGCTTATATACTCAAGCCAGAGTTTTGCTTATATACTCAAGCCAGAGTTTCGCTTATATACTCAAGCCAGAGTCGCTAACCATTCATGGTCGGCTAAAAATATATTTTCCTTTCTTTGATTTCACCATTTCTCCTTTCCCATAAATCTACGCCCACTTTAGTATAAACACACCCATATATGTTTATACTAAATGCGTAATTCTCAAATCAATCATTGCATAATCAGAAAATACACACATTTTCCATTACAAATGCACAGTTAATGACTTATCCTTACCTCGGTGAGTGTTGGGTTTGGTTCTTGGCAACTTCACAAGTTCTATCGAAACAGCCGCCAACTCTAGGATCTTTCCTCATTCCCACCATATAACACAATGTTAGTCATTTATTCCAAATATCACATAAACAACTTATATTGAATTATTTAACCATACAAGATATTCATCATATTTTCAATGTTTCTAAACTACTTTCATCGTAAGTTTACAACTGTCTAAAACATACATAATCATCTCATATTTCAACATTAGAAAGTAAACTCATCTTCTACCTCTAGCATTTTACCCATTTTCCATTTTAACCACATTTTTCTCTTTAGGGTTTTGGGGTTTTCATGAATCAACCCACAACCCTTTCCATTCCTGAAATACTAACTCTAAACCAAGAGTTTAAAAGGTAAAAACGACATAAAATGAACCATAACTCAAAAGGATGAGTTTCCATGGTTTCTCACATTTTGAGAAGAGATCCAACATACCCAAAATGAGTTTCAAAGAGAAGAAGAGAGTTAGAATCAAGAGTTTTACCTCTTCTCAAGCTCTTGGATGAGTATTTGATGAGTCAAATATTACACACTATTAATAACCTTATTTTACCATTGTTAATGATTCTTGGTGTCTAATTGACTTTATTTGGCATTGTTTAGTGTTTTAGGCTTTATTGGACTATTATTCCTAAAATGAGTTAATTTGGGATTATTTAGCCTAATTAAATCTAATTCCATTTTCAGGACATATTTGGCACCAAGGACATTTTGGGCATTACAAGTGGAAGATGTGTGCTAAAGTGAAGATTGTATTTAGTTATAGGATTTTTAATTCCGTTTTAGGTTTTGGGCCCATGGTTTAGGGCTCATTTCGGTTTTACCCTTTAATACCTTAGGATTTTGTTTTTCACATATAACTTTTACATTACACACTTTACATTTCAGCTTTAGGAAGTGAGATTTTCGTTTTCCCCCTTTTGGGGCTGTTTTAGGTTTTCGTTTTTCATCTTCTTCCTCCTCCAAATTCGGTTTTGCTTCTTCCTCCATGGAAGGCTAGACCTTGGACTAAGTTCCTTTGGTAATGTATCACACTCTTGAGGTTTAATGCTTAATGCATTTCGGTTTCTCTTTATTCTTTTAATGCAATTTCGGTTTCTCTATGTTTGATCTTCTATCCTATTTCATATTGTGGTTTGCTTAATTCCATGGTTTTGATGTAGGTTTGTGAACTGATTTTCGCTTAGTTAATTTGTTCTCTAGCACATAATCGCTTAGTTTATGTGAATCTGTAAATGCTCTATGTTTATGTTGATTTCGCTTAGTTTGAAGCTTAAACATTAGAGTTATGAACAGATTAGGAATTCAATGTTTAGAATCTGAAATTTATGCTTTGATTCGTGTGACTTTGTTAACCGTTTGTTGCTTATGCCAATTTCGCTTAGTTAGAGGTTTAGCAATTTAACTGTGAGTTGATCATCGCTTAGTTAATCGACTCTCAACAAAGGAACACTGAGAATCTGATTTTGATATACTGAAACCGAGGATTGAGTTGTGAACAAGGAAACCAAAGGGATTTAGCCTTCTTACTATTCTGTTTTTTGTTTGTGTTCTGTTTTAGCTTAATTTCATAGCATAACAACCACTAAAACCCCCCATTGTGTGTGTGCGTGTAAGGTGTTTGAACCATTGTGTGAAAGATAATCTTTGGGAAACGACCTAGGAGTCACTTCCTAGTACTATACTTAATTGTTATATTATTTGTATCGGGTACGGCCTCGATCAGTATCAAAGCTCCTTGCCCTTGAAAAAGCTCTCTTCTCTCACCTCTCTTCAATTCTTAACCCTAAAATGTGTTTGGGGTTTCTCATTAAATGCTGTCTCGTCAGGTTCTCGCTCAAGCGAGCCCTTTCTCACTCAAGCGAGAAAATCCCGCCTATTTTAAAAACTCAGATCTGACCCTCTCGCCCAGGCGAAGCATCTCTCGCTCAAGCGAGGATCCTCTCGCTCAAGCGAGGATCTTACAGCCTGTAAGGACCAAAATTCTACCCTTGAAATTTTTTTCTCGATTTAGTTCAATTACATGCACTCTCTCTTAACTCACATTACTAATTGAACATCTTTAATTCAATTCTTATTTTCCTCTTCGCAATCGATCTCAATATTAACATACAAAGTCATTCGACGGAAAAACATAATTCGCATTAATTAAACCTTGTAACCACCGCATATAATTAGCTATAGGTTTCCAAAATGCCCATAGCTACACATATCCAGAGTTACAATCTCAAGTTTACAATTATATCTATATCGTTAGTTACATCATATTTCAAAATATCAACTATGCACTCATGTACAAAATAATGCATATGAATGAATCCAAAATGTAAAGCTCCCTAAGACTCCACAAAAATGAGTTCCCCCTCATGTCACCTATTTATCTGCAATGGTATTATCGATGACAAGTAAAAAACATACAAAGGAGTAAGTCGTTAATTCAAATAAACATCATCATAAGATAATCCACATTACAAATTGGGTTAGTAAACCATTTTTGAAATTCATTTTACTTTGCTACATAACTTGAGCCAAAGTCGCTACACCCCTCGGGGTTAGCTAAAGCAGATTCTCATTTCCATTTTAAAATAAAACGTGCTTATATACTCAAGCCAGAGTTTTGCTTATATACTCAAGCCAGAGTTTTGCTTATATACTCAAGCCAGAGTTTTGCTTATATAGTCAAGCCAGAGTTTTGCTTATATACTCAAGTCAGAGTCGCTAACCATTCATGGTCGGCAAAAAATATATTTCCTTTTCATTAATTTCACCATAAAGCAATTCCGGTAAATCCACGCAGCTAAAGCAGATTCTCATTTCCATTTTAAAATAAAACGTGCTTATATACTCAAGCCATAGTTTTGCTTATATACTCAAGCCAGAGTTTTGCTTATATACTCAAGCCAGAGTTTTGCTTATATAGTCAAGCCAGAGTTTTGCTTATATACTCAAGTCAGAGTCGCTAACCATTCATGGTCGGCTAAAAATATATTTCCTTTTCATTAATTTCACCATAAAACAATTCTGGTAAATCCACGCCCACATTAGTATAAACACACCCATATATGTTTATACTAATTACGTGATTCACAACTCAATCATCGCATAACCAGAAGTACACATCTTTCTTTTCCGTAAACCTACGCCCACTTTAATATAAACACACCCATATATGTTTATACTAAATGCGTACTTTACAACTCAATCCTAGCATAATCAGAAAAAACACATTTTGATTCCAAATGCACAATTAAAGACTTATCCTTACCTCGGTGAGTGTTGGGTTTGGTTCTTGGCAACTTCTCAAGTTCCACCAACACCGCCTCCAACCTTAGGATCTCTTCTCAAACTCTTAGATGAGTATGCAAGCTTTTTGTCCTTGAAAAGCTCTCTTCTCTCACTCTTCTTCTTTTATAAACCCTAGATTGTGTTTAGGGGTCTCTCATTAAATGTTGTTTCGTCGGGTTCTCGCTTAAGCGAGGGATTCTCGCTCAAGCGAGAAAATCCCGCCCATTTTAAAAACTCAAATTTGACCCTCTCGCTCAAGCGAGGGATTCTCGCTCAAGCGAGAATCTCACAGTGCCAACAGCCCCAAAATGATATTTCTCGCCCATGCGAGACAACTCTCGCTCAGGCGAGAATCTTCCAGTATACTCCAGGATTTCATCCTCCCAAGTGAACCTCTCTCGCCTAGGCGAGAATCACTCGCTCAAGCGAGGATCCTCCAGTATAGTCCAGTACTTCACCCTCCTAGGTGAGTCTCTCTCTCGCTCAGGCGAGAATCTCTCGCTCAAGCGAGGGTCTCAAGACTGATACTATAATTTTAAAGGCTTAAAATTTAGGGTGTTACACAGCCTCGATAGGTCTAAAACATCACTTTTCTCGCCCAGGCGAGCCAACTCTCGCCCAAGCGAGAATCCTTCCGTATAGCCCAGGATTTAACCCTTCCAGTTGAGCCTTTCTCGCCCAGGCGAGCCAACTCTCTCTCAGGCGAGACCACTCTCGCTCAAGCGAGCCAACCTTCGCTCAGGCGAGAATCCTTCAGTATAGCCCATGATTTCACCCTCCCAGGTGAGCCTTTCTCGCCCAGGCGAGAATCCCTCACTCAAGCGAGAATCCCTGGACTGATACTATAATTTTAAAGACTTAAATTTAGGGTGTTACAATTTACAATTCAATTCATTATCCATAATTAGAAACATCCACGCATTTTCCATCACAATGCATAAGTTAAAGACTTATCCTTACCTCGATGAGTGTTGGGTTTGGTTCCTGGTAACTTCGCAAGTTCCACCGACATCGCCGCCAACTTTAGGATCTTTCCACATTCCCACCATATAACCCAATGTTAGTCATTTGTTTCCAATATCACATAAACAACTTATATTGCATTATTTAACCATACAAGATATTCATCACATTTTCGATGTTTCTAAACTACTTTCATCATAAGTATACAATCATCTAAAACATGCATATTCATCTCATATTTTAACATTAGAAAGTAAACTCATCTTCTACCTCTAGCATGTTACTCATTTTCCCCCTTTAACCCCATTTTCACTTTAGGGTTTTAGGGTTTACAAGGTAAAAACAACATAAAACGAACCATAACTCGAAAGGATAAGTTTCCATGATTTCCCTCATTTTGAGAAGTGATCCAACATACCCAAAATAAGTTTCCAAGGGAAGAAGAGAGTTAGAATCAAGAGCTTGACCTCTTCTCAAGCTTCTAAATGACACACAAGCCTTCTTGCTCTTGAAAAAGCCCTCTTCTCTCACTTCAATCTAGGTTAACCCTCATAAATGTGTTTGGGGTTCCCTACTTAATGTAATAGCGTCGGGTCCTCGCTTAAGCGAGCTAATTCTCGCTCAAGCGAGAAAATTATGACACAATAGATTTTACAGTCATTAAATTATAGTATCAGCCCTGGGAGTCTCGCTTGAGCGAGAGAATTGTCGCCTGGGCGAGAGAGGCTCACCTGGGAGGATGAAATCATGGGCCATATTGAAGGATTCTCGCTTGAGCGAGAGTTGCCTCGCCTGAGCGAGAGTTGTCTCGCCTGGGCGAGAAAAGTGGCATTCAGGACTTATCGAAGCTGTGAGATTCTCGCCTGAGCGAGTGGATCCTAGCTTGAGCGAAAGAAGCCTCGCCTGGGCGAGAAATCCCACGCTTGAGCGAGAGTGTCAGACCTGAAATTTTAAAAAGGCGAGATTTTATCGCCTGAGCGAGAATGGGCTCGCTTGAGCGAGAACCCGACGATTTCACTTTAAAATAGAAACCCCAAACACATTTTAGGGTTAGAACTCGTGGAAATCATCTAGAAGCTTGAGAAGAGGTAAATCTCTTGATTCTAACTCTCTTTCTCCCTTTCAAACTCATTTTTGGGTGTATGGATCTCTTCTCAAAGTATGAGAAACCATGGAAACTCTTCCTTTAGAGTTATGGTTCGTTTTGTTGTTTTTCTCTTGTAAACTCTTGGTTTAGAGTTGGTATTTGACGATTGGAAAGATTTTGTGGGTTTATTCATGAAAACCCCAAAACCCCCAAAATCAGAATATGAGTATAAGGGGAAATGGGTGAAATGTTAAATATGGAAGATGAGTTGTGCTTTAATGTTGATATATGAGATGAATATGTACGTTTTAGATGTTTGGAAACTCGTAATGAAGTGGTTATTGAAACCTTGAAAATATGTGAATCTATTGTATGTTTGACGATGAAATATGAGTTGTTTATGTGTTGTGTTGAATACATGACTGACATTGTTGTTATTGGTGGGAATGAGGAAAGATCCTAAGGTTGGAGGACATCGCGGAGGAAACTGGTAAAGTTACTCGAAAACGACCCCAACGCTCACCAAGGTAAGGATAAGTCTTTAATTGTACATCATAATGGAAAATATGTTTATTTCCTGGTTGAGAAAGTGATTAAGATGCAAGTCGCTTGTTTATTATAGACATATATGGGTATGTTTGTAATATAGGACGCGTGGAATTGTTGGTAATAAATTGATGGTGTATCAATGAGAAGAAAACATATTTTTAGTCGACCATGAATGGTTAGCGACTTTGGCTCAAGTTATGTAGTGGTAATGAATTTACAATGGTTTAATAACTCCCTTAAATGTGGATTTTGTTGAGATTACCTACCCGAAGTGGTAGTGGATCATTAAGGGAAATTACCTACCTGAAGTGGTAGTGGATCATTGGGAAATCACCTACCAGAAGGGGTAGTGGATCATTGGAGAAATTACCTACCCGAATTGGTAGTGGATCATTGGAGGAATTACCTACCCGAAGTGGTAGTGGATCATTGGGAAATTACTACCCGAAGTGGTAGTGGATCATTGGAGAAATTACCTACCCGAAGTGGTAGTGGATCATTGGAGGAATTACCTACCCGATGTGGTAGTGGATCATTGGAAAATTACCTACCCGAAGGGGTAGTGAACCATTGGAGAAATTACCTACCCGAAGGGGTAGTGGATCATTGGAGAAATTACTTACCCGAAGCGGTAGTGGATCATTGGAGAAATTACCTACCCGAAGTGGTAGTGGATCATTGGGAAATTACCTACCCGAAGGGGTAGTGGATCGTTGCAGTAATTACCTACCCGAAATGGTAGTGGATCATTGGAGGAATTACCTACCCGATGTGATAGTGGATCATTGGGAAATTACCTACCCGAAGGGGTAGTGAATCATTGGAGAAATTACCTACCCGGAGGGGTAGTGGATCATTGGAGAAATTACCTACCCGAAGAGGTAGTGGATCATTGGAGAAATTACGTACCCGAAGTGGTAGTGGATCATTGGGAAATTACCTACCCGAAGGGGTAGTGGATCGTTGTAGTAATTACCTACCCGAAGTGGTAGTGGATCATTGGAGGAATTACCTACCCGATGTGGTAGTGGATTATCTTAGCAGTGTAAATGACCGGATGTGGTAAAGAGTAAGCTTGATGTCGATGGTAATCGTTGGGACAAATTAAGTATGGGATATATATACTCTAGGGTGAATATGAATAACATGAAAATAAGTATGTTCGGATGAAGGTAATATGCATGCTATAGAATATATATTATGGAATATATATACTATACGGTGAATATGAATAACATGAAAATGAGCATGTTCGGATGAAGGTAATATGCATGCTATAGGATATATATTATGAGATATATATTCTATGGGGTGAATATGACTAAGAGAAATGGAAGAAAGAAGATATGAATGTTAATGTTTACTTGCTTGTGATTATAATTTATCTCTATGTGTAATAGTATTTAAATTGTGGGTTATCATGTAATGTTAGTCATGAATTAATGACTTACTCCTTTGTGTGTTTTGTGTACTTGTCGTTGATAATCCCATTGCAGGTAAATAAATGAATGGAGGATGCAAGGTTGGGAGCTTTAGGAGCTTTAGACTTTGGATTCACTATTTATGTTTTTGTACTATAAGTGACTACTTGCAGATTTAAGTGATTGTAATCATGGTTAACATTTAGTTGGATATTCGTAACCAGGTGTAATACTATTTTTGGGAGGATCATGACTTTTGGGTTCTTAACACCCATGGGGAATGATATAAATGAATTATGTTTTTCTGTCATATGAGGAGTGTAGTATTATGACATGTTAAAAGAGTTTTAAGTGATGATTAACGAGTGATAAAAAGGATAATGATGAATGTTGGTATAAACGCAGTAAAATAAATAAATAAAATTTTTTCAAGGGTATAAACTGGGTCCTTACAAAAATCCCGCCCATTTTAAAAACTCTGATCTGACCCTCTAGCCCAGGCGAGGGAACTCTCGCCCAGGCGAGGCATCTCTCGCTCAAGCGAGGATCCTCTCGCTCAAGCGAGGATCCTCTCGCTCAAGCGAGGATCTTACAGCCTCAACAGCTCCAAAATATCACATTTCCTCGCACATGCGAGCCAATCTCTCGCTCAGGCGAGACCACTCTCGCTAAAGTGAGCCAACTCTCGCTCAGGCGAGAATTCTTCTGTATAGCCCAGGATTTCACCTTTCCAGTTGAGCCTTCCTCGCCCAGGCGAGCCAAATCTCGCTCACGCGAGACCACTCTCGATCAAGTGAGACAACCCTCGCTAAGGCGAGAATCCTTTAGTATAGCCCAGGATTTCACCCTCCCAGGTGAGCCTTTCTCACCTAGGCGAGAATCCCTCGCTCAAGCGAGAATCCCAGGACTGATACTATAATTTTAAAGACTTAAATTTAGGGTGTTACAATCCTCCCCCTCTTATAAGAATTTTCGTCCCCGAAAATTAAACATACATCGATTTGAAAAAATGAGGGTAATCCTCCCTCATATCACGTTCCACCTCCCAAGTAGCATCCCCTTCGTCTACTTGGCTCCACAGTACTTTCACCAATGCAATCTTTTTGCCTCTTGATACTGGTATCCATGATCCTCACGGGTAACGTCAAAAAAGTCAAGTTATCCTTCAGCTCTATCTGATCAGACTCAACCACATGAGATGGGTCTCCAATATACATCCGTAACTGAGACACATGAAACACATTGTGAAGGTTCGACAACAACGGAGGCAAAGCAATCTGATATGCTACCGGCCCAATCCTTTTCAATACTTGATACGGCCCAATAAATCTCGGAGTCAGCTTGCGAGACTTCAACACTCTACCAATTCCGGTAGTCGAGACTACTCTCATGAAAACATGATCTCTCTCATTAAACTCAAGAGGTTTCCGCCTCTTATCGCAATAACTTTTCTGCCGACTCTGGGCGATCCTCATATTCTCCCGGATTTTCTTGATCTTATCCGTCGTCTCTTGGACCAGCTCGGGCCCCAATATCAAGTTCTCCCCAGTCTCAAACCAACTCACTAGAGTTCGGCACTTCCTACCATACAACACCTCATAAGGTGCCATTCCAATACTCGAATGGAAGCTATTGTTGTAGGTAAATTCAATCAGAGGCAACATGCCGTCCCAACTCCCCTGTTGTTCCAAGACACAAGCCCTCAAAAGATCCTCCAACAACTGTATTGTTATTTCTGATTGACCGTCCGTTTGTGGATGATAAGATGAACTCAACTTCAACTTTGTTCCCATTGCGGACTGCAAACTAGTCCAAAAGTTGGAAGTGAAACGAGGATCCCTATCCGATATAATGCTCGACGGTATCCCATGCAAACGAACTATTTCTCGGATGTACAGTTCCGCCAATCGCTCCAAGGAATACCTCATGTTTATAGGCAGAAAGTGTGCAGATTTAGTTAACCGATCCACTATCATCCATATCGAATCATACCCCTTCTGAGTCTTTGGAAAACCCGATACAAAATCTATGGAGATACTATCCCATTTCCAAACGGGAATTTCAAGGGATTGCAGCTCTCCCGCTGGCCGCTGGTGCTCTATCTTGGATTTCTGACAGACCAGACAACTCGAGACATACATAGCCACATCCCTTTTCAACCCAGACCACCAAAACATCTTTTTCAAATCTTGGTACATCTTTGTCCGATGCGAAATCAGTTTCCTTACCATTTAGCATCAAATCCCGTTTAGCCATTACCTCACTATCCTCCACTTGCATCACCCAGATTTGATCGAACAGTTCGTTTGTAAATTTAAGCATTCCCAAAATCATACTTTGAGGCTTCATTTGAACTTCCAAGTTCATATCCCTGAACTCTTCAATCAATTTCCCTTCTCTAACCATCAAAGCCGATATATGTAAGGATTTTCGACTTAGAGCATCGGCCACCACATTGGCCTTTCCCGGATGATACTGCAGCCCAAAATCGTAATCCTTAAGGAATTACATCCACCTCCTCTGTCTCATGTTCAATTCCTTTTGATCAAACATGTACTTCAAACTCGTGTGGTCGCTGTATACCTCAAACCTCACACCATAAAGATGGTGCCTCCAGATTTTCAAGGCAAAGACCACTGCAACTAATTCCAAATCATGGGTTGGGTAGTTTTGCTCATGCGTCCTCAACTGTCGAGAAGCATAGGCAACAACCTTCCCTTCTTGCATCAAAACACAACCCAAACCCTGCTTGGAAGCATCGCAATATACACTGAAGTCCCGATCAGTATAGGGAAGGACCAACACTGGCGCCGTAGTCAACCTTCGTTTCAACTCTTGAAAGCTTTCTTCGCAACGAAGTGTCCACACATATAGTTCCCCTTTCCTAGTGAGTTTCGTCAATGGTAGTGCTAACTTCGAAAATCCCTCAATGAATTTCCGATAGTAACCAGGCAAACCCATAAAACTTCTGATCTTAGTGACTGACTTGGGCACCGCCCATTCCATAACCACTTCAACCTAAGAAGGATCTACTGCCACTCCTTCCTTTGATATTACATGTCCAAGAAAGTTTACCGATTTCAACTATAAGTCGCATTTTGACAGCTTCGCATACAACCGATTCTTACTAAGAAGTTCCAGAACAATCCTCAGGTGCTCAGCATATTCCTCTCGGCTTTTGGAGTAAACCAAAATGTCATCAATAAATACCACTAAGAATGAATCCAAATATAGATGAAAAATCTGATTCATGTAGTCGGTAAATATTGCTCGGGCATTCGTTACACCAAAAGGCATGACCAAATACTCGAAATGGCCATACCTTGTCCTAAAAGCAGTTTTAGGAATATCCACTGACTTCACCGAAAGTTGGTGGTAGCCCGGCCGAAGGTCAATCTTTGAAAATACCACCGCTCCTCTCAACTGATCCATCTCGTCATCAATCCGAGGCAATGAATACTTGTTCTTAATAGTAACTTTGTTCAGCTGCCTGTAGTCGGTACACAACCACATACTACCATCTTTCTTCTTAACCAACAAAACAGGCGCACCCCACGGCAAGACAACACTAAAAGATGAATACCTGCCACCATGCAATTACCTTTTATCAGGCTATCTACGCCCGATGCCTCTGCACCACTCATGGTGAACACTCTACCAGTGGATCGAGGTCGATCAACCATCACAACATTCATACCGCGGTAGCTTAGGACAATGTCTTCGGATATGCCCAACCTCCTTGTAGTGAAAACAGGTAAGTGCCATTCCGGGACACGAGTCACCGACATGAGTTTGGCCACATTTGGAGAGTTCAACCATGAGAGTAAGGTTTCCGTTCCTCTTGGAACACCTTGCTCTTCCTTTTCTCGTGCGAGAAGTTCCTTTGAGGTCTAGAGTGTTTGGGAGGAAGTGGTGTTGGCGCCATCACTTCATCCGCCTTCATATCGTCCTCAACCATTATACACTTATTGACCAATGTAGAAAAGTCAGAGATCTTTTGGTTCCTAAGCATCATCTTCAGCTTGGGCTTCAAGCCCGATTCAAACTTCGACCACTTGGACCTTCCGTCCACCTCTAACTCAGAGTAAGGGCAAAATCGGGCCAACTCTTCAAATTTGGCCGCATATTCTCCCACTGACAGTTCACCCTGCTCCAATCTCAGAAACTCCATCTCTTCCAGCCTCCTCAGATCAGCAGGAAAATATTTATGGAGGAATTTCACCTTGAAGGTATCCTAGGAAATCAATTGTCCCTCCGCCTCCATTTGGCGTCGAGTGAACTCCCACCAATTCTCGGCCTCCGTCACTAGAATGTAAGTGGCATAAGCCAACTTCTGAGCCTCCGAACAGTTCATGGCTCTGAAGATCCGCTCCATCCCTTGGATCCACTCGATGGCAGCATCAGGAGCAAATCCCCCATGGAACTGACTGGGGTTTCTCCTGCAGAACTCATCTAAACCTCGGTATTCTGATGGTCCAGGTGGAACTAGTGGGGTTCTAAATGACTCACAAGCCTTCTTGCTCTTGAAAGAGCTTTACCTCTTCTCAAGCTTCTAAATGACTCACAAGCCTTCTTGCTCTTAAAAACGCCCTCTTCTCTCACTTCTCTCTAGGTTAACCCTCATAAATGTGTTTGGGGTTCCCTATTTAATGTATCAGCGTCGTGTCCTCGCTTAAGCGAGAAAATCCCACCCATTTTAAAATTTCAGATCTGGCCCTCTCGCCCAGGCGAGGGAAATCTCGTCCAGGCGAGGGAACTCTCGCCCAGGCGAGGCTTCCATCGCTTAAGCGAGAATCCCCCAGTATAGCCCAGGATTTCACCCTCCCAGTTGAGCCTTCCTCGCTCAAGCGAGCCAACCCTCGCTCAAGCGAGAGTCCTCCTGTATAGCCCAGGATTTCACCCTCCCAGGTGAGCCTTTCTCGCCCAAGCGAGAATCCCAGGACTGATACTATATAATTCTAAAGACTTAAATTTAGGGTGTTACATAGGTGAACTCGATTAAAGGCAGCATACCATCCCAACTCCCAGGTTGTTCTAGAACACATGCCCTTAAAAGGTCCTCCAACTATTGTATGGTCCTTTCAGACTATCCATCCATTTGTGGATGATAAGCGGAGCTCATTTTCAACTTAGTCCCCAAAGCGGATTGCAAACTAGTCCAAAATTTTGAAGTGAAACGGGGATCCCTATCCGATACAATGCTCTTTGGTATACCATGCAGCCGAACTATTTCCTAGATATACAACTCCGCCAATCACTTCATAGGATACCTCATATTCATCGATAAGAACTGAGCAGATTTAGTTTGCCGATCCACTATTACACATATGGAATCATACCCCTTCTGAGTTCTCGGAAAACCCGACACAAAGTCCATTGAAATACTATCCCACTTCCACACAGGAATTTCCAGAGATTGAAGTTCTCCTACCGGTCTCTGATGCTCAATCTTAGCTTTTTGGCAAACTAATCAACTCGACACATACAAAGCCACATCCTTCTTCATTCCGTACCACCAAAACAACTTCTTCATATCTTGATACATCTTTGTAGCCCCCGGGTGAAAACTCATCTTACTCTTGTGAGATTCCTCAAGAATACTTCTTCGTAATGTTGAATCAGATGGCACACACACCCTTCCCTTGTATCACAATAACCCACTTTAATCCATCTCAAAGTCAGTCTCTTTCCCACTAGTCATTAAATCTCGTTTAGATTTTAATTCACGATCCTCAATTTGTGTTATCCTGATCTGGTCAAATAACTCATTGGTCACCTTGAGCATTCCCAAAATTACACTACGGGGTTTCAATTTATCATCAGCGAGGACACGTGTAATGAATTCCGACTCAAAGCATCAGCCACCACATTGGCTTTTCCAGGATGATATTGTAAACCAAATTCGTAGTCTTTCAAGAATTTCTCCATCTCCTTTGTCTCGTATTCAATTCCTTCTGGTCGAAAAGGTATTTCAGACTCTTATGATCACTGAACACTTCAAACCTCAAACCATAAAGATGATGTCTCCAAATCTTCAGCGCAAATACCACTGCCGCTAACTCCAAGTCATGAGTAGGGTAGTTCTGCTCATGCGACCTCAACTGTCGCGAAGCGTAGGCAACAACCTTTCCTTCCTGCATCAAGACACAACCTAAACCTTGCTTGGAATCATCACAATACACACTAAAGTCACGACCATTACACGAAAGAACCAACACAGGTGCCGTAGTCAACCTCCGCTTCAACTCTTGGAAACTTTCCTCACATCGGGTTGTCCATACATATGGTTCTCCTTTTCTAGTTAACTCTGTTAGTGGTAATGCTAACTTTGAAAACCCTTCTATAAACTTCCGTTAGTAACCAACCAACCCCAGAACACTTCTGACCTCCGTAACCGACTTGGGTACTACCCATTCCATAACAGCTTCGAGTTTAGAGGGATCTACTGCCACTCCTTCTTGGGATATCACATTCCCAAGAAAATTCACAGACTCCAGCCAGAAGTCGCATTTTGTAGCTTTGCATACAACTGATTACTCTTTAAAACTCTGAGAACAATTTTCAGGTGTTCTGCATGTTCTTCTTGGCTCTTTGAGTAAACCAAAATGTCATCAATAAATACCACTACGAATGAATCCAAGTATGGGTTAAAAATCTGATTCATGTAGTCGGTAAATATTTTTGGTGCATTCGTTACTCCGAAAGGCATTACCAAATATTCAAAATGCCCACACCTAGTTCTGAAGGCCGTCTTAGGAATGTCCTCAAACTTCACTCTGAGTTGATGGTAACCAAATCTGAGATCGATCTTAGAAAATACCAAAACTCCTCTTAACTGGTCCATCAAGTCATCAATCTTAGGCAACAGATACATGTTTTTAACGGTGACCTTGTTCAACTGTCTATAGTCGGTGCATAACCTCATACTCCCATCTTTCTTCTTAACTAACAACACTAGTGCACCCCACAGAGAAACACTAGGACAAATGAACTTCTTCGCCAACAAATCTTAAATCTGTTTTTTCAGCTCAATTAGCTCTAAAGGTGCCATTCAATAAGGGGCTATAGAAATGGGTCCCATCCCTGGTATTAAATCGATGGAGAATTCAACTTCTCTTACTAGAGGTAAATCCGGAATATCGCCAGGAAATACCTAAAGGAAGTCACATACTACCGGTATGTCATCAACTCTTGGTTTCTCATTACCCTTCATTGATGTCAGCATCATAAACACTGCTCCCCCTTCCTTAAGGGAAATCCTGACTCTCTTAGCTGACACTGGTTCCAAACAGCTCGACTTATCGGAAGACTCATACTGATCCCCGAACACTACAGTCTTGTCGGCACAATTAAGCATCAATCGATTGGCCGACAACTAATCCATTCCCAGAATTATATCTAATTGGGACAGGGGTAAGCAGATTAAATCTACAGTAAACATCCTTCCATTGACTTCTACCGGACACTAAGATGCACATGTTGATACCACCACAGATGCACTAGTAGGGTGATGAGTCAAATATTACACACTATTAATAACCTTATTTTACCATTGTTAATGATTCTTGGTGTCTAATTGACTTTATTTGGCATTGTTTAGTGTTTTAGGCTTTATTGGACTATTATTCCTGAAATGAGTTAATTTGGGATTATTTAGCCTAATTAAATATAATTCCATTTTCAGGACATATTTGGCACCAAGGACATTTTGGGCATTACAAGTGGAAGATGTGTGCTAAAGTGAAGATTTTATTTAGTTATAGGATTTTTAATTCCGTTTTAGGTTTTGGGCCCATTGTTTAGGGCCCATTTCGGTTTTACCCTTTAATAAGCTTAGAATTTCGTTTTCACAAACAACTTTACATTACATTTTCGTTTTCTCCCTTTTGGGGTCCTTTTAGGTTTTCGTTTTCCATCTTCTTCCTCCTCCAAATTCGGTTTTGCTTCTTCCTCCATGGAAGGCTAGAAGTTTAGTGCTAAATTCCTTTGGTAATGTATCACACTCTTGAGGTTTAGTGCTTAATGCATTTTCGGTTTCTATGTTGTTGTTAATGCAATTTCGGTTTTATGTTGTTGAAGCTTCTATCCTATTTGATGTTATGGTTTGCTTAATTCCATGGTGTTGTTCTAGGTTTGTGAACTGATTTTCGCTTAGTTAATTAGTTCTCTAGCACATAATCGCTTAGTTTATGTGAATCTGTAAATGCTCTATGTTTATGTTGAATTCGCTTAGTTGAAGCTTAACATTAGAGTTATGAACAGATTAGGAATTCAATGTGTAGAATCTGAAATTGATGCTTTGATTCGTGTGACATTGTTAACTGTTTGTTGCTTATGCCAATTTCGCTTAGTTAGAGGTTTAGCAATTTAACTGTGAGTTGATCGTCGCTTAGTTAATCGACTCTCAACAAAGGAACACTGAGAATCTGATTTTGATATATTGAAACCGAGGATTGAGTTGTGAACAAGGAAACCAAAGGGATTTAGCCTCTTTACTATTCTGTTTTCTGTTTGTGTTCTGTTTTAGCTTAATTTCATAGCATAACAACCACTAAAACCCCCCATTGTGTGTGTGCGTGTAAGGTGTTTGAACCATTGTGTGAAAGATAATCTTTGGGAAACGACCTAGGAGTCACTTCCTAGTACTATACTTTATTGTTATATTATTTGTATCGAGTACGGCCTCGATCATAGGGGTGGACACAACTAAGTCAAAGGGTAACAACTCAGTCGGCTGTGAAGATGGCGATCTTTCCCAACCTATGGCTAAGGTTTTGATGATGCTCACTATGTCATCAAATGCAAAAAGAAGACTAGCAAATCAAAAGTCAAAGAAGCTCATATGTGTAGTCTAAGTCTTCTAGGTAAAACGATACTTGAACTTAAAATCTCTTAACTATACGATAAAGGCTGATCACTTAAAAACTCATGCATAAAACTAAGATTATTTGCATTACAACATAAGTGTTCTGTTTTTAAACAGTGTAATCGATTACACTATCCTGGTAATCGATTACATGATGATAAACTAATCAGACCTGCGCATTTTACATGATATAATCGATTACAATATACTAGTAATCGATTACAACATATTAAAAGCATCAGATATGTGCATTTTTCACATTGTAATCGATTACACTATGTAAAATTACATCAATCCTTTGAGTTTGTATTTTAAATTTTTAACTGGTGTAATCGATTACACTATACGGTAATCGATTACACTTATCAGAACAGTATACTGGTTCTGTTTTGATTGAACTGTTGTAGCTCTGAACTTTTCACAAACTCATACTAGTTCATATGCCCGAATTAAACACTATAAATAGTTGTTTTATGACTTGTTTTTAAACACAATTCTGAATACAACTTTCATGATCACATACTCACAAAGCTCTTAAATTTTCTCTCTTTCATTCTTAAGCACAAACAAAAGCCTTTATCAAGTTATTTGATTTCAAATTTAAGTGATCATTCAGTTAGTGATTCAAATCCATAAAGTACCAATTACTATTAGAGAATCACTCATTCAAAATCCTTGTACAAACCATCTTCAAAATACAAAATAGAGTACTGTAAAAACTTCACCAAGTGTGGTGAAGTGAAGTATATTGTGAAAGAACGGTGTTAGCCTAGTGCCTAGTCGAATAGGTGAGTAGTCATGGAAGAAGACGAAGAAGGTGTATCATTGGTTCTTACAATAGTGGAAAAATCTTCTTGGTAACAAGAAGGACTGGACGTAGCCTTCAAATTGAAGGTGAACCAGTATAAATCTTGGTGTGATCTTCTCTTCCCTTAACTTTTTACATTTTGCATTATATTCTACTTCTACTCAAATATTTTGTTTATTACTTCCCCTCATAGAAAAACTCTCTTTAACTTGCAAAGTTTTAAAATAAAAGTAGAAATATTTAATTTAAGTCTCTACACCTAATTCACCCCCCCCCCCCCTTTTAGGTGGCCATATATCCTAACAATTAGCATCAGAGCGTAAGTTTAGGATGAGAATCTTCATTGAGTCTCAAGACTTAGAAATTTGGGACGCCATTGAAAACGATCCCTTTATTCCAAGTCATCTTAGTTGTGGTATAGTAGAAACATAACCAAGAAGTGCTTGGGATAATGAAGATAAAAGAAAAGTTCAATATGATCTAAAAGCCAAGAACATTATAACTTCGGCTTTGGGAATGGATGAATTCTTTAGAATCTCAAATTGCAAAACTGCAAAAGAGATGTGGGAAACCTTAGAGACCACCCACGAAGGAACAGATGAAGTTAAGCGTTCAAGACTCAATACTCTGTCAAAAGAGTATGAACTCTTTAGAATGCTTCCTGGTGAGAAAATACAAGACCTACAGAAAAGATTTACCCACCTTACTAACCATCTCATTGCCTTAGGAAAAGACCTATCTACTAATGACTTAAACTTAAAAGTTCTTAGGTCCCTAAATAGAAATTGGCAACCCAAAGTTACTGCCATATCAGAAAAGAACAGTCAGTCTAAAATGTCTCTTGCAATCCTCTTTGGTAAATTGCAAGAACATGAATTAGAATTAGGGAGATTAGAGCAAAATGAAGAAATAGAAAAGAAACACAAATCAATTGCTCTAAATACTATCACTAAAGATAGAAATAGTGATATTGATGAAGATGAGGACATGATTCTTCTAGTCAAAAGATTTAATAAATTCTTGAAGAAAAGCAAAAACTTCAAGAATAACAAATTTTCAAGAAAAAATGAAAATTCCTCCTCTCAAAACATCACTTGCTTTGAATACGGCAAAAGGGGCCACATAAAAGCAGATTGCCCTACTCTTAAAAAGAAGGACAGCTATAGCAAGAACTTCAACAACAACAAAGTCAACAATTACAACAATAAAACAAAGAAGGCTTATATAGTTTGGGATGACAATGATATAAGCTCATCATCTGACTCCGACAATGAAGAGAATGCTCAAATAGCACTAATGGCTTCACACCAATTAGAAGATGAACTTGATGAGGTTAGTAACTCCTTTCAATTACCCAATTATGATGAGTTACAAGAAGCTTTTAATGAATTGCATGATGAATTTTTAAAGCTTTGTAAAATGTGCTCTAAACAAAAGAAAACCATTATAGAATTAGAAAGTAAATTCAACTCTCAAAACAAACTCACTAATTGTAATAAATGTATAGAAAAAGAATCCAAAATGCATGAATTAACAAATGAAATAAACACTTTAAATAGGAGTACTAAAAATTTGGACAAAATCTTGTTGAATCAACGCCCTTCAAATAACAAAAGAGGGATTGACTATTCTCCTAATAATAATATTGGCCAAAACAAAACTGTCTTTATAAAAGAAAGTGTTAGTAAACTTCCTTATGTCAATGAAAAGGCTGTACCAAAATTTAAGAACTCAGATTTCTATACTTCCCCCAATAATTTCAAAAGTAATAAATTGATCTATAAGTATACATGTAATTATTGTAATCATCATGGTCATACTCCTAACAACTGTTATGTCAAAAAGTATGGAGTACCAAAAGGTAAATTTGTATGGGTTGAGAAAGGCACTAACAAAAAAGGACCCAAATCACTTTGGGTACCTAAATCTAAAATATAAATTTATTTTGTAGGTATGCTTTGGAGCATAAAACGATCTATGGTACCTAGACATTGGCTGCTCAAGGCATATGACTGGTGACAAATCAAAGTTCAGCTTTATTCTACCAAAAGATGGATTTGTCACATACGGCGATAACAATAAAGGTAAAATTTTAGGAATTGGAAGGATTGGTAAACCTCCACATGTTACTATAGATAATGTCTTATATGTTGATTGTAACACCCCAAATTTTAAGTCTTTAAAATTATAGTAACAGTCCTGGAAGCCTCGCTTGAGCGAGAGTTGTCTCGCCTGGGCGAGAAATGGCAATTTTGGGCTGTTGACACAGTGTAATCGATTACACACTCATGGTAATCGATTACATGCAGATAAACTAATCAGGCCTGTGCATCTGACACAGTGTAATCGATTACACACTCCTGGTAATCGATTACACACTCCTGGTAATCGATTACACACTCCTGGTAATCAATTACATCGTATTAAAAGCATCAGATATGTGCATCTAACACAGTGTAATCGATTACACACTCATGGTAATCGATTACACACTGCTGGTAATCGATTACACACTCCTGGTAATCGATTACATCGTATTAAAAGCATCAGATATGTGCATCTGACACAGTGTAATCGATTACACACTACTGGTAATCGATTACACACTCATGGTAATCGATTACACACTCCTGGTAATCGATTACATCGTATTAAAAGCATCAGATATGCGCATTTTTCACGTTGTAATCGATTACACCATGTTGGTAATCGATTACAACCCGACGACACCTCTTTAAAATAGAAACCCAAACACAATTTAGGGGGAGAACTTCGAATATAAGAGAGAGAGGAGAACTTTTCAAGAGCAAGGAGCCTTAGGACTCATCTTAGAGCTTGAGAAGAGGAAACTCTTCTTCTTCCTCTCTAACTTGTTTTGGGTATGTTGGATTTATTTTCAAAACATGAGAAACCATGGAAACTCATCCTTTAGGGTTATGGTTCGTTTTATGTTGTTTTTATCTTGTAAACTCTTGGTTTAGAGATAGTATCTTAAGAATGGAAAGGGTTGTGGGTTGATTCTTGAAAACCCCAAAAAAAACCTAAAAGTGAAAATGTGGTAAAAGGAGAGAATGAGTAAAATGTTAGAGGTAGAAGATGAGTCTACCCCCAAATATTGAAATATGAGATGTTATGCATGTTTTAGATGGTTGAATATTGATGATGAATATTTTGTATGATTAAATGATGCAAAATAAGTTGTTTATGTAATATTTGGAATAAATAACTAACATTGTGTTATGTGGTGGGATGAGAAGAGAGATCCTAAGGTTGGAGGTGGTGTCGGTAGAAGAAGTTGCCAAGAACCAAACCCCAATACTCACCAAGGTAAGGTTAAGTCTTTAATTGTGCATTTGGAATAGAAAATGTAAGTATTTTCTGGTTATGCAATGATTGAGTTGTGAATTACGCATTTAGTATAAACATATATGGGTGTGTTTATACTAAAGTAGGCGTAGATTTACGGAAGATGGAAAACATGTGTATTTCTGATCATGCAATAATTATATTGTGAATCACGTGTTTAGTATAAACATATATGGGTGTGTTTATACTAAAGATGGCGTGGATTTACAGGAAATGGTTGATAGTGAAATCAATGAAAAGGAAACGTATTTTTAGCCGACCATAAATGGTTAGCGACTTTGGCTCAAGTTATGAAGCAATACTTTGGCTCAAGCTATGTAGCAACACTTTGGCTCAAGTTATGAAGCAATACTTTGGCTCAAGTTATGTAGCAATGCTTTGGCTCAAGCTATGTAGCAACACTTTGGCTCAAGCTATGTAGCAACACTTTGGCTCAAGTTATGAAGCAATACTTTGGCTCAAGTTATGTAGCAATGCTTTGGCTCAAGCTATGTAGCAACACTTTGGCTCAAGTTATGTAGCAACACTTTGGCTCAAGTTATGAAGCAATACTTTGGCTCAAGTTATGTAGCAATGCTTTGGCTCAAGCTATGTAGCAACACTTTGGCTCAAGTTATGAAGCAATACTTTGGCTCAAGTTATGTAGCAATGCTTTGGCTCAAGCTATGTAGCAACACTTTGGCTCAAGTTATGTAGCAACACTTTGGCTCAAGTTATGAAGCAATACTTTGGCTCAAGTTATGTAGCAATTGCTTTGGCTCAAGCTATGTAGCAACACTTTGGCTCAAGTTATGAAGCTATACTTTGGCTCAAGTTATGTAGCAATGCTTTGGCTCAAGCTATGTAGCAATACTTTGGCTCAAGTTATGTAGCAATGCTTTGGCTCAAGCTATGTAGCAATACTTTGGCTCAAGTTATGTAGCAATACTTTGGCTCAAGTTATGTAGCAACGCTTTGGCTCAAGCTATGTAGCAAAACTTTGGCTCAAGTAATGTAGCACAAAATGAATTTATAAAACAAATGGTTTATTAACTCCTTTTTCTAATGTGGATTATCTTATAATGACGTTTATTGAATTAATGACTAACTCCTTTGTGTGTTTTGTACTTTTGTCATTGATAATCCCATTGCAGGTAAATAGACGAATGAAGTATGCCAGGTCGGGAGCTTTAGGAGCTTTAGACTTTGGTTCACTATTTATGTTTTTCGTATTCTAAATGATTACCTGCGGATTTAAATGATTGTAATCATGACTAACCATTATTTGGATATTTGTAACCATGCGTAATGTTATTTTGGAGGATCAGAACCTTTGAGGTCTTAGTACTCATAGGGAATGATATGAATGGATTATGTTTTTTCTACAAGATTAATTGTATGATAATATAATAGGTTATAAGATTAGTTCCAGGAATGATTCATGAGAAGTTCTAGGTAAAATGATTATGTATGTGGTTATTGATTCATGGATTGAGTGTGAGGAGGGGAAATAATATTTTGAAGTAAGGATATTAAAATGGTAATGCGAGTTATGAGTGATTGAATGGAATTGAATTAGAATGAGAAAAAATTTCAAGGGTAGAATTTCGGGTCGTTACAATATGGTATCAGAGCATAGTTAATCCTGCGGCCTAGGATATGGCCTTACATGCTTCTTTGTGATCTTTATGAGCTTGAACTGCTTGGTTAGCATTGACGGTTGTGTGTTTATGTGATGCTTGTCTGGTTATAAAATTATTCTACTGACAAGTACGTGAGTGCAGGTACGCATGGCTGAAAGAGGAAGAGAAACGAGCCAGAATACTTCCGATGATCTCTTGGCACAGATGTTAGAGGTGCTTCAGGGCATGAATGAAAACTTACGAAATTTGAATCGGAGCGTGGCTCCAGGTCCAGGCTCTCTGTCCCAAGCTGGATCGGACACCTAATGTCATGAATGCTGGGGAGGCAAGGGACCACGGTCGGATGGTTACCCCAAGTGGCGCAGGGACATCGGGTGATGATGATCCGGTGAGAGGTAAACGCATTGTGACAGGTATTCCTTGTTTAGTGTTGTTGATTCGAGAGCGACACACTCCCTTATATATGATAAATGTGAAAATCGGCTGAAATTGTAAACTGAGTCATTACTTCCGACTTGGTCGCGTCGACCCCAATCTTTGTGCTTGTGGTGGTGTCGACGTTTATGTTCTAGTGTCCGATTGTGGTAAATGGTGTGATATTTACCGTAGATTCAGTCTGCTTGTCGTTATCCCAGTTAGATATAATTTTGGGGATGGACTAATTGTCAGCAAATCATGTTGTGATTGAATAGTGCTGACAAGGTTGTGGCGGTTAGGGATCTGTGCGAGATCTCTGACCAGGCTAGTGGTTTGGTGCCAGTGTCGGCTAAGAGAGTCAGGACCCTCCTTCGAAAAAGGGATCGGTATTCATTCAGTAAATGTCACAAGAGGGTATTTAAGAACTCGTTAGTATTTCGAGATGTTAAGATTTGAAAGAACTATTTATTTTGTCTTGGAAATTGGACTTTCGTCTATGAATGATTGACTTTTATAATAAGTATACTGACAAAAAAATTGTTTAAGTCGGGGATGCTTGTTTTCTCTTATGAGTTGTTAAAGGTTAATTCCCTTTGTTGGCCTTAGTGTGTATGCGCACGCTAAGAGGTGAAACTCATATTTCGAAAATGAAATAGAGGTTGGATAAATTACCTAAAGGTCCTTGCGATTAATGTGTTTACATGGACGTTGACTAATCAGATGTATTATCATTTTGAGGTGACCTATGGTTGGTACCCCAAAATCGATTAAGTATGAAAAAGTTATTTTTGATTCTTGTGTATGAAGCTTCTGGTCTATGAATTTTTTTTTTGTTAAAGATGAGTACCCGCCGTAACAAATGTATATTGGTATTGAACACCAAGCTATGTGCGGGGATGTTGAACCTCAAAAACTTATTTTGGATCGGGAGTATCTCAGTGTACGGTTGGGGTAAATGGTAGAAACTTTACTATAGTGTTGATATGCGCGATGATGTCCCAGTTGGATTTAATCCTGGAAATGAACTAGCGATCAGCAAATTGTGTTATGATTAACTGTGTGTACTTCTTGAGGTGAAGAATTAAGATCTAGTTGCATTGATATGTATATGGGTGCAAAAGGGTAAGACTTATAATGATAGTCGAGAAACGAGGCTAGTTAAGTTACTTACCCCGCCAATGTGATGAATGCAATGGAATAGACGTGAAACTTTTGGTCTCGAATGACCGGTTCTTTTGCGGTAGGACATTGGCAACGCATGAAATAATGGTGGTGATCCGAAATTGTCTGCGTTGAATGTGTACCGGCAAAAGTTGTTGTTGTTTCGTGAACGTTAGTAATTGCGGTGTATGGGTGTGGCTAAATAATGATTTAGTGTCATATTGGAGAAAATCAGTTTTGGGTGAAACATAGCATGTGACTAAATAATGTTTTGGGTGAAACATAGCATGAGTATGAGGTTATTAAAAGTTTAGTGATATAAGACGCCAATGTATTTCTGGACATAATGCGAGTGAGATAATAAGTTTATATTTACTAACGGAATTGGGGTGACCAAACCAAACGCAAGTTGTAGGTTTGAATGTTGGTCGACTTGTGCTTGCCGATTGGTAACAGAATACCTAGTTTTGGTGTGAATCAATGGTTTTATGGTTTCAGTGGAGGCTAGAAATCAGTAATTTCTTTAGACGATAAGATTTGATGGTAGAAATATTTGGTGTAATTAGACAATTATTGGATAGTTGAATTGTGTACGATGGTTGAGACACTAAGAGTCATATTGTGTAAGTACTTTGTTGATTGAGTGAAATAGAATTGTGCTAGATTCTTGAGTGGAGATGAAACTAGCTAGTGTATGATGGATGTTAAAAGACGCATTTCGATAGATATGAGATAAGGAGTTCCCCATTCGCTGAAGTTCGGGAATGATATCGAAATTCTTAACATATGTTAGGATTGATAGATGAATATGTGCTAGAGAATCTGTGGTTCTTGACAAATATAGGAAAAATCTTTAGTCTGAATTACGGTTAAGTTCTCATGGCATTCAGGTTATTAAAGGCTGAGATCTTAATATTTGGACATCGATGAATTGGTTTGGTGATATCACGGTTTAGTGGTGTATGCGCTTAGTGACCGATTAAGTAAGCTTAATGGAATAGAGAATCAAATTGTGATTTTGGTTGAGTGTTCTTGTGCCTAAGGTCTAGGTGGTGATATTATTTTCCTAGGTATGTTTAATTTTCGGGGACGAAAATTCTTATAAGAGGGGGAGGATTGTAACACCCCAAATTTTAAGTCTTTAAAATTATAGTAATAGTCCTGGAAGCCTCGCTTGAGCGAGAGTTGTCTCGCCTGGGCGAGAAATGGCAATTTTGGGCTGTTGACACAGTGTAATCGATTACACACTCATGGTAATCGATTACATGCAGATAAACTAATCAGGCCTGTGCATTTGACACAGTGTAATCGATAACACACTCCTGGTGATCGATTACACACTCCTGGTAATCGATTACACACTCCTGGTAATCGATTACATCGTATTAAAAGCATCAAATATGTGCATCTGACACAGTGTAATCGATTACACACTCATGGTAATCGATTACACACTCCTAGTAATCGATTACACACTCCTAGTAATCGATTACATCGTATTAAAAGCATCAGATATGTGCATCTGACACAGTGTAATTGATTACACACTACTGGTAATCGATTACACACTCCTGGTAATCGATTACACACTCCTGGTAATCGATTACATCGTATTAAAAGCATCAGATATGCGCATTTTTCACGTTGTAATCGATTGCACCATGTTGGTAATCGATTACAACCCGACGACACCTCTTTAAAACAGAAACCCAAACACAATTTAGGGGGAGAACTTCGAAGATAAGAGAGAGAGGAGAGCTTTTCAAGAGCAAGGAGCCTTAGGACTCATCTTAGAGCTTGAGAAGAGGAAACTCTTCTTCTTCCTCTCTAACTTGTTTTGGGTATGTTGGATTTATTTTCAAAACATGAGAAACCATGGAAACTCATCCTTTAGAGTTATGGTTCGTTTTATGTTGTTTTTATCTTGTAAACTCTTGGTTTAGAGATAGTATCTTAAGAATAGAAAGGGTTGTGGGTTGATTCTTGAAAACCCCAAAAAAAACCTAAAAGTGAAAATGTGGTAAAAGTAGAGAATGAGTAAAATGTTAGAGGTAGAAGATGAGTCTACCCCCAAATATTGAAATATGAGATGTTATGCATGTTTTAGATGGTTGAATATTGATGATGAATATTTTGTATGATTAAATGATGCAAAATAAGTTGTTTATGTAATATTTGGAATAAATAACTAACATTGTGTTATGTGGTGGGATGAGAAGAGAGATACTAAGGTTGGAGGTGGTGTCGGTAGAAGAAGTTGCCAAGAACCGAACCCCAATACTCACCAAGGTAAGGTTAAGTCTTTAATTGTGCATTTGGAATAGAAAATGTAAGTATTTTCTGGTTATGCAATGATTGAGTTGTGAATTACGCATTTAGTATAAACATATATGGGTGTGTTTATACTAAAGTAGGCGTAGATTTACGGAAGATGGAAAACGTGTGTATTTCTGATCATGCAATAATTATATTGTGAATCACGTGTTTAGTATAAACATATATGGGTGTGTTTATACTAAAGATGGCGTGGATTTACAGGAAATGGTTGATAGTGAAATCAATGAAAAGGAAACGTATTTTTAGCCGACCATAAATGGTTAGCGACTTTGGCTCAAGTTATGAAGCAATATTTTGGCTCAAGTTATGTAGCAACACTTTGGCTCAAGTTATGAAGCAATACTTTGGCTCAAGTTATGTAGCAATGCTTTGGCTCAAGCTATGTAGCAACACTTTGGCTCAAGTTATGAAGCAATACTTTGGCTCAAGTTATGTAGCAATGCTTTGGCTCAAGCTATGTAGCAACACTTTGGCTCAAGTTATGTAGCAACACTTTGGCTCAAGTTATGAAGCAATACTTTGGCTCAAGTTATGTAGCAATGCTTTGGCTCAAGCTATGTAGCAACACTTTGGCTCAAGTTATGAAGCAAGACTTTGGCTCAATTTATGTAGCAATGCTTTGGCTCAAGCTATGTAGCAACACTTTGGCTCAAGTTATGTAGCAACACTTTGGCTCAAGTTATGAAGCAATACTTTGGCTCAAGTTATGTAGCAATTGCTTTGGCTCAAGCTATGTAGCAACACTTTGGCTCAAGTTATGAAGCAATACTTTGGCTCAAGTTATGTAGCAATGCTTTGGCTCAAGCTATGTAGCAACACTTTGGCTCAAGTTATGTAGCAACACTTTGGCTCAATGAAGTATGCCAGGTCGGGAGCTTTAGGAGCTTTAGACTTTGGTTCACTATTTATGTTTTTCGTATTCTAAATGATTACCTGCGGATTTAAATGATTGTAATCATGACTAACCATTATTTGGATATTTGTAACCATGCGTAATGTTATTTTGGAGGATCAGAACCTTTGAGTTCTTAGTACTCATAGGGAATGATATGAATGGATTATGTTTTTTCTACAAGATTAATTGTATGATAATATAATAGGTTATAAGATTAGTTCCAGGAATGATTCATGAGAAGTTCTAGGTAAAATGATTATGTATGTGGTTATTGATTCATGGATTGAGTGTGAGGAGGGGAAATAAGATTTTGAAGTAAGGATATTAAAATGGTAATGTGAGTTATGAGTGATTGAATGGAATTGAATTAGAATGAGAAAAAATTTCAAGGGTAGAATTTCGGGTCGTTACATTGATGGCTTAAAACACAATCTTCTTAGCATAAGTCAACTATGTGATAAAGGTTTAAATGTCATCTTTAAGAAGGATTTATGTACTATAGAAGATAGCAAGACTCATAAGACTAAACTTTTCGGAAAAAGAACTACTAACATATTTATGATTTCCTTAAATGACTAATCAATAAAAATCAAGTGTTTATCTGTCAATAATGATGATGCATGGTTTTGGCATAGGAGATTTGCTCACATTCACATGAATCATTTAAACAAATTAGTAAAACATGACTTAGTCATTGGCTTGCCTAAAAAGAAATATGTTAATAATAAATTATGTGATGCATGCCAAAAGAGTAAATTAAAGAAAACTTCTTTTAAACCTAAGCATATAGTTTCTACTAATAGGCCTTATGAATTAATTCATATGGATCTATTTGGCCCCTCTAGCATTAAAAGCTTTGGAGGAAATTACTATGGTTTTGTTCTAGTTGATGACTTTTCTATATATACTTGGACATTCTTATTAGTTCATAAAAATGAAGGTTTTCATCTTTTTAGAAAGTATGCTAGTCGTGTTCAAAATGAAAAATCCATGAAAATTACTTCTATAAGGAGTTTTCATGGTGGGGAATTTCAAAATGCTTTATTTGAAGAATTTTGTGATGAACATGGAATTTCACACAATTTTTCTGCACCAAGGACTCAACAACAAAATGGCGTTGCGGAACACAAAAATAAACTTTTAGTAGAACTAGCAAGAAGCATGATAAATGAAACTAATCTTCCCAAATACTTTTGGGCTGATGCTATTAATACTGCTTGCTATGTGTCTAACAAAGTGCTAATTAGACCTCTTTTGAAAAGGACCCCTTATGAACTATATAAGGGTAGGAAGCCAAATATCTCTCATTTGCACATTTTTGGGTGTAAATGTTTTGTTCTTAACAATGGAAAGAGTAAACTTGGTAAATTTTGATGCTAAAGCTGACAAAGGAATTTTCCTTGGTTATTCACTCACAAGCAAAGCCTATAGAATTTTTAATAAAATAACTTAAACCATTGAAGAATCTATACATGTTTCTTTTGATGAATCTAACCCTTCTATGGAAGAAAAAGTTGTTTGTGATGATCATGACAGTGATTTACCAAGCACTTCTCAAAATGAAGTCACAAAGTCCATGGAACAACTCAACCTAGAGCAAATGACGAAAGAAGAAAAACTACCTCATATCTCTACTCAAGAACACGATGGCCTTCCTCAAGAATGGAGAACATACCGAGATCATCCAATTGACAACATCATTGGAGACATCAATAAAGGGGTAACTACTCGACTTAGTCTTAGAGATGCATGTCTTAACATGGCTTTTGTTTCTCAAATGATGCTATTGATGATGAACATTGGATGATTGCTATGCATGAAGAGTTAAATCAATTTAAAAGAAACCAAGTATGGGAACTAGTCCCTAGACCTAGTAACAAGCAAATCATAGGAACCAAATGGATCTTTAGAAATAAATTAGATGAAAATGGCATAATAGTTAGAAACAAAGCTAGGTTGGTAGCACAAGGTTATAATCAAGAATAAGGAATAGATTATGAAGAAACCTTTGCTCCTGTGGCTAGACTAGAAGCCATTAGATTGCTCTTAGCCTATGCATGCTCATTAGACTTCCAACTTTACCAAATGGATGTTAAGAGTGCCTTCTTAAATGGATATATAGAAGAAGAAGTGTATGTCAGTCAACCCCCTGGTTTTGAAGACCATCATCATCCCACTCATGTTTATAAGTTGAAAAAGGCTCTTTATGGGCTAAAACAAGCCCCAAGAGCATGGTATGATCGTTTA
Organism: Lupinus albus; assembly: GCA_009771035.1. Lineage (NCBI taxonomy): Eukaryota > Viridiplantae > Streptophyta > Magnoliopsida > Fabales > Fabaceae > Lupinus > Lupinus albus. The sequence goes on along the minus strand of CM020008.1, from coordinate 6,452,439 downwards.
AGCACTTTTTTGTGTTACAAAGGCTTTTCAAAAGGAAAATTCGATACCACTCTTTTTATCAAAAGACTTGATGATCATACTCTGCTTGTGCAAATTTATGTTGACGATATCATTTTTGGTTCCACAAATGAATCTTTATGTAGTGAATTTGCAAACATGATGCAAGGAGAGTTTGAAATGTCCATGATGGGCAAATTAAACTTCTTCCTTGGTTTGCAAATTAAACAAACTAGTAGTGGAATATTTATCAGTCAAACTAAATATTGCAAAGAGCTTTTATAGAAATATGAAATGGACAGTTGTAAAGAGATAGCCACACCTACGGGTACCAACACATATCTAGATCAGGATTTATCAGGTAACCCCATAGATATAATAAAATATCGAGGCATGATTGGCTCTTTTCTATATCTTACTACTAGTAGGCCTGATATTATGTTTAGTGTGTGTCTATGTGCTAGATATCAATCCTGTCCAAAAGAGTCACATTTGACTGCCGTAAAAAGAATCTTAAAATACTTAAAAGGAACTTTGGATATTGGTTTATGGTATCCAAAACGCAGTCTATGTAATTTAATTGGATATACTGATTCTGACTTTGCCGGTTGCAAAACCGAAAGAAAAAGTACTAGTGGTACTTGTCACATTTTTGGCAATGCATTAATTGCTTGGTCCTGTAAGAAAAAAGCTAGTGTAGCCTTAAGTACCGCTGAGGCAGAATACATTGCTGCTGGTAGTTGTTGTGCCCAAGTTTTGTGGCTAAAACAACAATTGTGTGACTATGGTATTGACATAGGCTGCATTCCCATTTTGTGTGACAATACAAGTGCTATTAATATCTCTAAGAATCCTATAATGCCCTCTAGAACAAAACATATAGACATTAGACATCACTTTCTAAGAGACCATGTTCATAAGCAGGATGTTGAACTTAAGTTTGTTGACACACATGCACAAATGGCTGACATTTTCACAAAGCCTTTAGGAAAAGAACCCTTCTTCAAAATTAGGAAAGAACTTGGTATTTTGGCAGAAAAAGAATTAAGTTAAAAATTATCTCTTTGAATCTTTATGAGATCAACTATGTGATATTGTGTGTATTTATTGTTTAAGTATATGATTTACTATCCATTATAGACTCTGGATAGCTTGTAATCGATTACATAGCTCGACAATAAATTACAGTGTCTCAGTTTCATTATTTTTTTTTTGAAATTTCTTATGATGTAATCGATTACGGCCTCATTGTAATTGATTACATACTGTTTTAAAACAATTCCAATGTCTCAATTTCTTTCTTGTCTTAGTATTAGGAATTCTAGTTTTTATGAACGACCTGTTGTTGTTTGTTGTTTCTGACTTTATTAGTATGATGTCTTTACTAATGTTTGCTTTGCATCCTTTAACTACAAACTTTTGGATTATGCATGTTACTGTTCTACTTTATGGTTTAAAGTATTTTGTTCTAAATTATGAATGATTTTCTGCATATTATCCTTTCATTATTATGATTAATCTGCTATTCCTAGTCTCCTTTTTGATAATATCAAAAGGGGGAGAAAAGGGTTGTATGTTCAAATTTATTTCAGGCACAATTTTTTTCAAAGTTATGCAATAAGACCAAAAGACAGGGGGAGAACCGCTAAACATGGATCAACTGTCAAGACATAGTTTGCCATCATCAAAAAGGGGGAGATTGTGAAGATAGTGATCTTTCCCCAACCTATGGCTAAGGTTTTGATGACGCTCACTATGTCATCAAATGCAAAAAGAAGACTAGCAAATCAAAAGTCAAAGAAGCTCATATGTGTAGTCTAAGTCCTCTAGGTAAAACGATACTTGAACTTAAAATCTCTTAACTATACGATAAAGGCTGATCACTTAAAAACTCATGCATAAAACTAAGATTATTTGCATTACAACATAAGTGTTCTGTTTATAAACAGTGTAATCGATTACACTATCCTGGTAATCGATTACATGATGATAAACTAATCAGACCTGTGCATTTTACATGATGTAATCGATTACAATATACTAGTAATCGATTACAACATATTAAAAGCATCAGATATGTGCATTTTTCACATTGTAATCTGTAACACCCTAAATTTGAGTCTTTAGAATTATAGTATCAGTCCTGGAAGTCTCGCTTGAGCGAGAGATTCTCGCCTGATCGAGAAAGGATCACTTGGGAGGGTGAAATCCTGGGCTATACTGGAGGATTCTTGCCTGAGCGAGAGTTGTCTCGCCTGGGTGAGAAATAGTATTTTGGGGCTGTTGACACTGTGAGATTCTCGCTTGAGAGAGAGCGTCAGATCTGAAATTTTTAAAAAAGGCGGGATTTTCTCGCCTGAGCGAGAACCCGACGACTGCTCTTTAAAATAGAAACCCCAAACACATTTTAGGGTTATAACTTTGAAGAGAAGAGAGAGAGAGGAGAGCTTTTTAGGAGCAAATAGCCTTAGGACTCATCTTAGAGCTCGAGAAGAGGTAAACCTCTTGTTTAGTGTTGTTGATTCGGGGGCGACACACTCCCTTATATGTGTTAAATGTGAAAACCAGCTGAAATTGTAAACTGAGTCATTACTTCCGACTTGGTCGTGTCCACCCCAAATCTGTGTGCAGGTGGTGGTGTCGACGTTTATGTTCTAGTGTCCGGTTGTGGTAAATGGTGTGATATTTACCGTAGATTCAGTCTGCTTGTCGTTATCCCAGTTAGATATAATTTTGGGGATGAACTGATTGTCGGCAAATCATGTTATGATTGAATAGCGCTGACAAGGTTGTGGCGGTTGGGGATCTGTGCGAGATCTCTGACCAGGCTAGTGGTATGGGGCCAGTGTCAGCTAAGAGAGTCAGAACTCCCCTTCGAAAAAGGGATCGATGTTTATTCAGTAAATGTCACGAGAGGGTATTTAGGAACTCGTTAGTATTTCAAGATAATAAGATTTGAATGAACTATGTATTTTTCTTGGAAATTGGATTTTCTTCTATGAATGAAATTAGGAATTTGTGTGTAACATATTCTGTATGACAATGGGGAAAATATCTTTCGAGATTAAGTACTAATGCTTGGTTAATTGTACCTTGATGCATGAATTATGAAAATAGAATGTTATCCATTTCAGTAATAACTTGAAGAGTAAATTGACAGGGTTCTATGAACATGTAAATGATATTTGTTTCATTGAAGGAGGAATATGAATGATTAACTTTTAGAATAATTATACTGACAAGAAAAAGGTCTAAGTCAGGGGTCTTTACTTCCTTTTCTGAGTTGTTAAAGGTTAATTCCCTTTGTTGGCCTTAGTGTGTCTGCGTATGCTAAGGTGAAACTAATATTTCGAAAATCGATTCAGTATGAAAAAGTTATTTTGATTCTTGTGCATGAAGCTTCTGGTCTATGAAATTTACTTTTTTGTTAAAGATTAGTACCCGCCGTAATAAATGTATATTGGTATTGAACACCAAGCTATGTGCGGGGATGTTGAACCTCAAAAACTTATTTTGGATCGGGGGTGTCTCAGTGTACGGTTGGGGTAAATGGTAGAACCTTTACTATAGTGTTGATATGCGCGATGATGTCCCAGCTGTATTTAATCCTGGAAATGGACTAGCGGTCAGAAAATCGTGTTTTGCTTAACTATGTGATGATTGTTGAGGTGAAAAATTAAGATCTAGTTGCATTGATATGTATATGGGTGCTAAAGGGTAAGACTTATAATGATAGTCGAGAAAAGAGGCTAGTTAAGTTACTTACCCCGTCAATGTGATGAATGCATTTGGATAGACGTGAAACTTTTGGTCTCGAATGATCGGTTCTTTTACAGTAGGACATTGGCAATGCACGATATAGGGGTGGTGTACCTCAATCATCTGCTTTGAATGTTGTACCGGCAAAAGTGTTTTTGTTTCGTGAATGTCAGTAATTGCAGTATATGATGGTAGTGTAACCACATGAGAGAAAGAGTTTGAGTTATGTTGAAATGATTACGCAGACTTTATTTCACGACGTGGTTGCCACGAGTCGTGGATTCAAACCACTTTCGAAAATCATTTTTTGAGTGAAACCTAGCTTGTGGCTAAATAATGATTTAGTATCATGTAGGAGAATTCCGAAATTTTAGCAACCATATCTGAATGAGTATGAGGTCGTTAAAAATTTGGTGATATAGGATGTCCATGTATTTTTGGACGTAATGCAAGTGGGGCAATAAAGTTATATTTGCAAACTGAATTGGGGTGACCAAACCGAACGCCAGTTGTAGGTTTGAGTGTTTTTTTTGACTTGCACTTGCCGATTGGTAATAGGGTACCTAGTTTTGGTGTGAATCAATGGTTTTATGGTTTCAGTTGGGGCTAGGAATCAGTAATTCCTTTCGACGATAAGATTTGATGACAGGAATATTTGATGTAATGGGACAATTACTGGATAGTTTGATTGTGTACAATGGATGAGACACTAAGAGTCTTATTGTGTAAGTATTTTGTTGATTGAGAAAAATGAAATTGTGCTAGATTCTTGAGTGGAAATAAAACTAGCAAGGGAATGATGGATGTTAAATGAGGCATTGGAGTGGATGAGGGATAAGGAGTTCCCCATTCGCTGAATTTCGGGAGTGTTATAGGGATTCTTAACATAGATGAGGATTGTAAACTGGATCAACCCTAGATACCTATGGTTCTTGACGGATATAGGGAAAAGTCTTTAGTCTGAATTACGGTTTAGTTCTCATGACATTCGAGTTATTAAAGGTTGAGATCTTAATATTTGGACATTGATGAGTTAGTACATGAATCGGTTTGGTGATATCACGGTTTAGTGGTATATACCCTTAGTGACTGTTTAAGTAATCTTAATGGATTAGAAGATCGATTGTGATTTTGGATGAGTATTCTCGTGCCTAAGGTCTAGGTGATGACATTATTTTTCGAGGTATGTTTAATTTTCGGGGACGAAAATTCTTATAAGAGGGGGAGGATTGTAACACCCTAAATTTGAGTCTTTAAAATTATAGTATCAGTCCTGGAGGGTGAAATCATGGGCTATACTAGAGGATTCTCGCCTGAGCGAGAGTTGTCTCGCCTGGGCGAGAAATAGGATTTTGGGGCTGTTGACACTGTGAGATTCTCGCTTGAGCGAGAATACCTCGCTTGAGCGAGAGCGTCAGATCTGAAATTTTAAAAAAAGGAGGGATTTTCTCGCCTGAGCGAGAAATAGGATTTTGGGGCTGTTGACACTGTGAGATTCTCGCTTGAGCGAGAGCGTCAGATCTGAAATTTTAAAAAAAGGCGGGATTTTCTCGCCTGAGCGAGAATGGGCTCGCTTGAGCGAGAACCCGACGACTGCTCTTTAAAATAGAAACCCCAAACACATTTTAGGGTTAGAACTTTGAAGAGAAGAGAGAGAGGAGAGCTTTTCAGGAGCAAATAGCCTTAGGACTCATCTTAGAGCTCGAGAAGATGTAAACCTCTTGTTCCTAACTCTTCTTCTTCCTCTCTAACTTGTTTTGGGTATGTTGGATCTATTTTCAAAATATGAGAAACCATGGAAACTCATCCTTTAGAGTTATGGTTCGTTTTATGTTGTTTTTCTCTTGTAAACTCTTGGTTTAGAGTTCGTATTTGATGAATGGAAAGGTTTTGTGGGTTGTACATGAAAACCCCAAAATGAGAATATGAGTAAAAAGAGAAATATATGAAATGTTAGATGTGGATGATGAGTTTGTGATTTAATGTTGCCATATGAGATAAACATGTGTGTTTAGATGTTTGGAAACTTGTATTGAAATAGTTTTGGGGATCTTGAAAATATGTGAATTCCTTGTATGTTTGATGATGAAATATGAGTCGTTATGTATTATTTTGAATCAATAACTGACATTGTTGTTATTGGTGGGGATGAGGAAATATCCTAAGGTTGGAGGAGATCGTGGAGGAAACTGGTAAAGTTACTCACAAACCGAACCCCAATACTCACCGAGGTAAGGATAAGTCTTTAATGTTTCATTTAAAATAGAAAATGTGTATTTTCTGGTTATGCAAAGACTCAGTTGTAAATTACGCATTTAGTATAAACATATATGGATGTGTTGACATTAAAGAAGGCGTAGATTTACGGAAAAGGAAAATGTGGGTATTTTCTGGTTATGAAATGATTGAGTTGTGAATTACGCATTTAGTATGAACATATATGGGTGTGTTTATACTAAAGTAGGCGTAGATTTACGGAAGATGGAAAAGCTGTGTGTTTTCTGGCCATGCAATAATTATATTGTAAATCACGTATTTAGTATAAACATATATGGGTGTGTTTATACTAAAGATGGCATGGATTTACGCGAAATGATTGATGGTGAATTCGATGAAAAGAAAATATTTTTTTAGCCGACCATGAATGGTTAGCGACTCTGGCTTGAGTATATAAGCAAAACTCTGGCTTAAGTATATAAGCAAAACTCTGGCTTGAGTATATAAGCAAAACTCTGGCTTGAGAATATAAGCAAAACTCTGGCTTGAGTATATAAGCAAAACTCTGGCTTGAGTATATAAGCAAAACTCTGGCTTGAGTATATAAGCAAAACTCTGGCTTGAGTATATAAGCAAAACTCTGGCTTGAGTATATAAGCAAAACTCTGGCTTGAGTATATAAGAAAAACTCTGGCTTGAGTATATAAGCGCGATTTGTTTTAAGAAAAATGAGAATCTGCTTTTAGCTAACCCTAAGGGGTGTAGCGACTTTGGCTCAAGTTATGCAGCAAGACAAAATGAATTTCGAAAATGGTTTACTAACCCTTTTCTAATGTGGATTATCTTATAATGACGTTTATTGAATTAACGACTTACTCCTTTATGTGTTTGTGTTTCGTCATTGATAATCCCATTGCAGATGAACAGGTAACCTGAGGTGATCTTATTTTTGGAAGCTTAGGAGCTTTATAATTTTGGATTTCAATTATTAGCATTATTTTGTACATGAGTGCTGATTGAATTACTTGCAATATTTTGTAACTATGGATATATGACTTATACGAATGATTGTAATTCCGCATATACGTAGTTATGGGTATTTTGGAAACCCATAGCTAGTTGTATGTTGTAGACATTAGAGTTTAATTGAATGAATTATGTTTCTCCGCAATATAAATTGTATGGTAATATCTTACGTTAAAAAGTGTTTAAGGAGTGATAATTGAGAAACTAAAGTAGTATGATGACGGTATGCATGAAAGGATTAAAATAAAAGAAAAATTTTCAAGGGTTGAATTTGGGTCCTTACATAATCGATTACACTATGTTTGGTAATCGATTACATCAATCCGTTGAGTTTGTATTTTAAATTTTTAACTAGTGTAATCAATTACACTATATGGTAATCGATTACACTTATCAGAACAGTATACTAGTTCTGTTTTGATTGAACTGTTGTAGCTCTTAACTTTTCACAAACTCATACTGGTTCATATGGACGAATTAAACACTATAAATAGGTGTTTTATGACTTGTTTTTAAACATAATTCTGAATACAACTTTCATGATCATATACTCACAAAGCTCTGAAATTTTCTCTCTTTCATTCTTAAGCACAAACAAAAGCCTTTATCCAAGTTATTTGATTTCAAATTTAAGTGATCATTCAGTTAGTGATTCAAATCCATAAAGTACCAATTACTATTAGAGAATCACTCATTCAAAAGCCTTGTACAAACCATCTTAAGAATACAAAATAGAGTACTGTTAAAACTTCACCAAGTGTGGTGAAGTGAAGTATATTGTGAAAGAACGGTGTTAGCCTAGTGCCTAGTCGAATAGGTGAGTAGTCTTGGAAGAGGACGAAGAAGGTGTATCATTGGTTCTTACAATAGTGGAAAAATCTTCTTGGTAACAAGAAGGACTGGACGTAGCCTTCAAATTGAAGGTGAACTAATATAAATCTTGGTGTGATCTTCTCTTTCTTTAACTTTTTACATTGCATTATCTTCTACTTCTACTCAAATATTTTGTCTATTACTTCCGCTCATAGAAAAACTCTCTTTAACTTGCAAAGTTTTAAAATAAAAGTAGAAATATTTAATTTAAGTCTCTACACCTAATTCACCCCCCCCCCCCCCCCCCCCCCTTAGGTGGCCATATATCCTAACATCGGCAACCTTAGTCGTTCTACACAATCAATAGATATGAAAGAGCGTGTTGCTCCCGAATCAAATTACACTAAAAGTGGGATACATGTCACCATACAGTTACCTTTGATCATACCTTTAACGTCGGGCGCTTCGACACCACTCATGGTAAATGTAAGGACCCAAATTCTACCCTTGAAATTTTTTCCTTTATTTTAATCCTTTCATGCATACATTCATCATCTTACTTTAATGCCTCATTAATTTTTCCGTAAAACACTTTTTAACATGTTATATTACCATACACTTCATATTGCAGAAAAACATAATTCATTCAACTAATCCTTAGTAACTACCACCTACGACTAGTTATGGGTTTTCAAGAATTACAATGCCCATAACTATGCATATCCAGTGTTACCATAATTAGAATTACATTCATCCCAAAATATTGTTTAGTCAACTATAATACCAAAGTATAGATAAAGAAATCCAAGTTAGCAAACACATTAAAATTCCTAAGTGAGCCTTCTCCTCAAAATCCTTCGTTTACCTACAATGGGATTATCATAAACAACACACAAATACAAGGGAGTAAGTCATTAGTTCAACACTAAAATTACATGATAATCCACATTTTAAGTATAAAAAAACAGTGAAATATTTTATCATCACAAACACATAAATATACACCTTAGTATCTCCTTCCTTCCATTTCCAAGATATTCATATTCACCTTATAGTATATATATCCCATAATATATATTCTATAGCATGCATATTCCTTTCATCCAAACATACTCATTTCTCATCATTCATATTCACCCTATAGTATATATATCCCATAATATATATTCTATAGCATGCATATGACTTTCATACCAATATATTCATTTCTCATCATTCATATTCACCCTATAGAATATATATCTCATAATGTATATTCTCTAGCATGCATATTAATTTCATTCCAATATACTCATTTCTCATCATTCATATTCACCGAGTTTTTCCAACAAAGATAATCCTCTACCACATAGGGTAGGTCTAGTTAATTCTCCTTACCAAATCGGGCATGTATAGTTAATTATCCATACCACATCGGGCAGGTCTAGTTAATTATCCATACCACATCGGGCAGGTCTAGTTCATTCTCCACACCAAATCGGGCAGGTCTAGTTAATTCTCCATACCACATCGGGCAGGTCTAGTTAATTCTCCATACCACATCGGGCAGGTCTAGTTAATTATCCATACCACATCGGGTAGGTCTATACCACAATAATCGACTACCACTTCGGGTACGACAACAACATTAATCCACTACCGCTCCGGGTAGGACAACAACAAATCCACTACCACTACGGGTTGGATAACAACAATAATCCACTACCACTACGGGTAGGATAACAACAATAAGCCACTACCACTTCGGGTAGGGTAGCAACAATATTCTAACAAACATATTACCTCTTTCACATACCTCATTCACATCAGCCAATATGAGTTAGAAACACTTATCCCTTACCTTAGTGAGCGTTGGAGTCGGTTTTGAGTAACTTTACGAATTATCTCCGTGATTTCTTCCAATCTTAAGATCTTTCCTCATTCCCACCAATAACAACAATGTCAGTCATTTATTCACAATAACACATAAACGACTCGTATTTCATCGTCAAACATACAAGATATTCACATATTTACAAGGTTTCCAACACCACTTTAATATGAATTTCCAAACATCTAAAACATACATATTCATCTCATATATCAACATTAAAGCACAAACTCATCTTCCACATTTAACATTTCACCCATTTCCCTTTTTACTCATATTCTCATTTTGGGGTTTTGGGGTTTTCTTGAATAAACCCACAAAACCTTTGCATTTGCCAAATACCAACTCTAAACCAATAGTTTACAACAAAAAAACAACCTAAAACGAACCATAACTCTAAAGGAAGAGTTTCCATGGTTTCTCAGACTTTGAGAAGAGATCCATACACCCAAAAACGAGTTTGAAAGGGAGAAAGAGAGTTAGAATCAAGAGATTTACCTCTTCTCAAGCTCCTAGATGATTCCCACGAGTTCTTGCTGTCAAAATCACCTTCTCCTCTCTTCTCTCTCACTTTCTAACCCTAAAATGTGTTTTGAGTTTCTATTTTAAAGTGAAATCGTCGGGTTCTCGCTCAAGCGAGCCCACTCTCGCTTAGACGAGAAAATACCGCCTTTTTAAATTTTCAGATATGACGCTCTCGCTCAAGCGAGGGATTTCGCGCTCAAGCGAGGGATTTCGCGCTCAAGCGAGGCAGCTCTCACTCAAGCGAGCATCCTCTCGCTCAAGCAAGGATCTTACAGCCTCGACAGATCCTGAATGTCACTTTTCTCGCCCAGGCGATACAACTCTCGCTCAGGCGAGACCATTCTCGCTCACGCGAGACAATTCTCACTCAAGCGAGAATCCATCAGTATAGCCCAAGATTTCACCCTCCCAGGTGAGTCTCTCTCGCCTAGGCGACAATTCTCTCGCTCAAGCGAGACTCCCCGGACTCATACTATAATTTAATGACTTTATATTTAGGGTGTTACAATCCTCCCCCTCTTATAGGAATTTTCGTCCTCGAAAATTTTATTAGCCTACTCTCGAAAATTGTATCATCGCCTAGACTTTAGGTATAATATATACTCAACCAAATTCATACTCGATCATCTAATCCATTTAGATTACTTAAACGACCACTAAGGGCACACACCACTATACCGTGATATCACAAGGCCTATTCATGGACAATCTCCTCAAGGTCCAAATACTAAGATCCCAATCTGGAACAACTCGAACAACTAAGAGAACGAAACTATAATCGGACTAAAGATTTCCCAGTATTCATCAAGGACCATAGGTCTCTCTGACCAATCCAGCTAACAATCCTTACATACATTGAGAATTCCCAATAACACTTCCGAAACCAAGGGGATGGGAACTCCTTACCCCTCATCCACCACAATGCATCATTTAACATCCATCATGTACTAGCTAGTTTCACCTCCACTCAAGGAAAAAGCATAAATTCGTTCCACTCATTAAACAAAACCAATATTTGCCCGAAATTTATCTTAGCATTCCCAACAATACATGCACTACCACATAAAAACAAGGTAGTCACTCAACAAAAGCATCTAAACAACTAAGACTTTTAGAGTCTCTCCCCGTGTACACAACCAACTATCTAGTAATTTTCCAATTACATCAAACCTTTCCACCACTATACAATACAGTACAGGGGAATTACCAATCCCTAGCTTCAATTGGACACACGAAACCATTGATTCACCCAAAACTAGGTACTCTATTACCAATCGACAAGTGCAAATCAACAAACACTCAGTCCCATAATATATGTTAGAATTGGATACCTCAATTACCCTAGTAATTATAAATTTAGTACTCCACTAGCAGCACGTCTAGAATTACATGGTCATAAGCGCATCAACAAATTTTTAACAACCTCATATTTATCAAGAGTCGGTCGCTAAAATTTCGGGATTCTCCAACATGATACTAAGTCAATGTTTAGCCACAAGTTACGTTTCACCCAAGAATGATTTTCAAAAATGGTTTGAACACACGATTCATGGCAACCATGTCGTGAAAACAAAGTTTACATAATCATTTCAACATAACTCAAAACCCTTCCTCTCATGCGGTTACACCACAATCATGCATAGTAATTACTGACGCACATGAAATGGAAACAAATTTTGTCGGTACAACATTCAAAGTAGATAATCGGTGTACACCACCACTATATCATGCATTGCCAATGTTCTACTGCAAAAGGACCGATCATCACAAACCAAAAGTTTCACGTTTATTCAAATGCATTCATCACATTGACGGGGTAAGTAACTTAACTAGCCTCCATCCTTACCTGGAAATATAAGTTTTACCCCTAAGCATACATATATAGATCAATGCAAATTAGATCTTAATTCCTCACTAAGATACTCAACAAGAATATTTCACATCAACAATTATCACATAGTTAAGCATAACATGATTTGCTGACCGTCAGTCCATCGCCAAGATTAAATCCAGTTGGGACATCATTAAGCGTATCAGAACTATGGTAAAGGTTCTACCATTCACCCCAACCGTACACTGAGACACCAATATCGATACCCACCACCGGTACACTGACTAGGGTGGATACGACCAAGTCAAAAACAACGACTTTGTGTACAATCTCAGTCGGTTCACACATTCAATAAATACGAGGAGTATGTCGCTCCCTAATCAAACAACACTAAAAGAGGAATACCTGCCATCATACAATTACCTTTAACCGGATCATCAACACTTGATGTCCCTACGACACTCGGGGTAGCCATTCAACCATGGTCCCTTGTCCTCTCAGCATGAATGACATTAAATCACCGATCTAGCTTGGGACAAAACCTTTTAATGTGCCCCAACTCCTTGCAGTGGAAACATCCATTTCTCGATCCCGGGCATGTGCTCCCATAATGGAGTCTGCCACATTTGTTGCACATGGGAGTAGAAACCCCTCCGGTAGGAACGGTAGGTGGTCTCGACCCTTGGAAATTTCTATCACGACATCTAGTAGGTGTCGCATATGATTCATAACATAACTCATTTATTAAATATCTTATTGTTATTAGACTCTCAACCTCTAACACAATATAATTTGTAACTTCACTTCAATATAATAAATGGATACACTAACAAATAATACTTTGGTTTGTAGTAATGATAGTATAGACTCAAATTCAGAATGAAGTCTATGTGTCGAATTATAACCACCATCATAATGATTCTTTACTTTGTTATAGATATGTTTTGTATATTCTTTACCAACATTTTCATTGTGAACTGTTATGTTAAATTTGGTTGTGTGAAATTCTCTATGGTAAACAATTAAGTTGTGATTCGTTGTAAAAGTTATTTTCTTTATTAAGTTTTTGTTGTATAAGTTAAATCTAATTAAATATACAATTAGGAAAAGAAAAATGGAATCTATATGGTTTAATGTTCTTATTTAATTTGATACATTATTTTGCTAATGTGCTTAAAAGGATATTAAGCAAAATAAGAAAAGAAATATAATGTTTAACTTGATAAGATTATTTTAATTTATAAATATTTATGTTATAGACATTACTCTATTTTTTATTCAAAGTTCATAACACAATATTTATCATCTATTATCTATTTTTTATTATTAGTTATTTTGTAAAATAATTTTCACTTTAAGCTTATTACCAAGCCAAATGTCCAAAAAAAAAGTTTTAAAATAAATAAAAAACGGGTAGCCCGAGCCCGCCCGGGTAAGCCCGACCCGAGCCCAGTTTTAATATAGCCCGGTCGGGCCGGGCTAAAAAGCCCGGATTCACTAAAAAGTGTCAAATATTATACCCAAGCCCTACAAAACTCCGGGTTGTGGCAGGCCGGCCCGCATAGGGCCGCCCATTTTGATAGCTCTAGTGTATATATCCCATAATATATATTTTATAGCATGTATATTACTTTCATTCCAATATACTCATTTCTATATATCCCATAATATATATTCTATAGCATGCATATTACTTTCATTCCAATATACTCATTTCTATATATCCCATAATATATATTCTATAGCATGCATATTACTTTCATTCCAATATATTCATTTCTCATCATTCATATTCACCCTATAGTATATATATCCCATAATATATATTCTATAGCATACATATTACTTTCATTCCAATATATTCATTTCTCATCATTCATATTCACCCTATAGTATATATATCCCATAATGTATATTCTATAGCATTCATATTACTTTCATTCCAATATATTCATTTCTCATCATTCATATTCACCGAGTTTTTCCCACAAAGATAATCCTCTACCACATCGGGTAGGTCTAGTTAATTCTACTTACCACATCGGGCAGGTGTAGTTAATTATCCATACAACATCCGGCAGGTCTAGTTAATTATCCATACCACATCGGGCAGGCCTAGTTAATTCTCCATGCCACATCGGGCAGGTCTAGTTAATTCTCCATACCACATCGGGTAGGTCTAGTTCATTCCCCATACCACATCGGGCAGGTCTAGTTAATTCTCCATACCACATCGGGTAGGTCTAGTTCATTCTCCATACCACATCAGGCAGGTCTAGTTAATTCTCCAAACCACATCGGGTAGGTCTATACCACAATAATCCACTACCACTCCGGGTAGGACAACAGCATTAATCCACTACCGCTCCGGGTAGGACATCAACAATAATCCACTACCACTACGGGTAGGATAACAACAATAATCCACTACCACTACGGGTAGGGTAACAACAATAAACCACTACCACTTCGGGTAGGGTAACAACAATATTCTTACAAACTTATTACCTCTTTCACATACCTCATTCACATCAGCCAATATGAGTTAGAAACACTTATCCCTTACCTTGGTGAGCGTTGGAGTCAGTTTCGAGTAACTTTACGAATTTTCTCCGCGATATCCTCCAACCTTAGGATCTTTCCTCATTCCCACCAATAACAACAATGTCTGTCATTTATTCACAATAACACATAAACGACTAGTATTTCATCATCAAACATACAAGATATTCACATATTTTCAAGGTTTCCAACATCACTTTAATACGAGTTTCCAAACATCTATAACATACATATTCATCTCATATATCAAAATTAAAGCACAAACTCATCTTCCACATTTAACATTTCACCCATTTCCCTTTTTACTCATATTCTCATTTTGGGGGTTTTGGGGTTTTCATGAATAAACCCACAAAACCTTTCCATTTGCCAAATACCAACTCTAAACCAAGAGTTTATAAGAGAAAAACAACCTAAAACGAACCATAACTCTAAAGGAAGAGTTTCCATGGTTTCTCATACTTTGAGAAGAGATCCATACACCCCAAAACGAGTTTGAAAGGAGAAAGAGAGTTAGAATCAAGAGATTTACCTCTTCTCAAGCGAGGATCTTACAGCCACGACAGGTCCTGAATGCCACTTTTCTCGCCCAGGCGATACAACTCTCACTCAGGCGAGACCACTCTCGCTCAAGCCAGACAATTCTCGCTCAAGTGAGAATCCTTCAATATAGCCCCGGATTTCACCCTCCCAGGTGAGTCTCTCTCGCCTAGGCTACAATTCTCTCGCTCAAGCGAGACTCCCAGGACTGATACTATAATTTAATGACTTTAAATTTAGGGTGTTACAGTAAACACCCTACCAGTGTTTCTAGGCCTCTCCACATTCAAGGCACTCTCACGCTGGTCCAGCTTAGGGCAAAATTTCCTTATGTGTCCCGGCTCCTTGCAATTGAAACACCCATTCCCGGATCCGGGGCATACACCCCCAAAGTGATGCCTACCAAATTTGTTGCACAAAGGAGGAGATTTCAATTGTGACTCTCCAGCGTTGACATTTGTTCCGGACCCATGCGAACCATACCTCTGATTTCCCATAGGTGGAGAGTAGGGCTTTCGTTCCTCATGAAACGCCCTGCCTTTTCCCTTCCCTTGCTCATAGATGCGTTGAGGCCCAAAATTCCTCGGAGGATTGGGCTTGTGAACTGCCACTTCATCTGCTCTCATATCGTCTTCGTACATCCTACACTTGTTGACCAAAGTAGGAAAATCAGAGATCTCTTGATGTCCAAACATCATCCTCAATTTGGGCTTCAGGCTCGACTCAATCTTAGCACATTTAGACCTCCCGTCCACCTCCAGCTCATAATAGGGACAATACCGGGCCAATTCCTCAAACTTGGCCGCATATTCTCCCACCGTTAGATCCCCTTGTTCTAACCGTAGAAACTCCATCTCTTTCTTTCTCTTCAAGTCAGCTGGAAAGTATTTCCGGAGGAACTTTCCTTTGAAGGCTTCCCATGTGATGGCTTGTCCTTCCGATTCCATCTGCCTCCGAGCATACTCCCACCAGTTCTCGGCATCCTTAACTAGGACATATGAGGCATAAGTCACCTTCTGAGCATCGGAACAACTCATGGCTCTGAATATCCGCTCCAAGCTTTGGATCCATTCATTTGCCGCGTTGGGAGCACATCCGCCCTCGAACTGAGTAGGATTGCGTCTACAGAACTCATCCACATAGGGAAAGTCTATCCCACAAAGGCGAATCAATACCACATAGGCCAAGTCTATGCCACAATGGCGAATCAATACCACATAGGGAAGTCTATGCCACAAAGGCGAATCAATACCACATAGGGCAAGTCTATGCCACAAAGGCGAATCAATACCACATAGGGCAAGTCTATGCCAAAAAGGCGAATCAATACCACATAGGGCAAGTCTATGCCACAAAGGCGAATTCAATACAACTTCCATTTAATGGCATTCATGACTCTATTATCACAATAACAAATCCAATACGTTTACCTTTTGCATTACATCATTAAGTATGGAAATGCTTCTCCCTTACCTTGGTGTGTGTTGGCGTTTGGCAGCTTGTTAGTCTCTACTATGCTTCCTCCAACCTTAGGGTCTTTCTCCATTCACACACACAAAAAAACATAATCAATAATATATTCGTAACATCACATTATACCTCATTTTACATATTTATCCACAAAATAACTCATACTCCGATGACTCTCGAAACTATCTCTATTGAGACTCCAAACATGTACACATAAACATTTAACCCCACAATCCACATCATCAATCCTAAACCACAACCCAACTCAACATTTCACCTCATTTCGTTTCTAGGTTTTGGGGTTCCCTAAAATCAACATTTTTCAAACACCATTTCCAAATATACACTCTAAACTACGAGTTTTCAAGAAATAAGTTACATAAAATGAACCACCACTCAAAGGAGAGAGTTAGGTATTGGCGTTTGGCGACTTGTTAATCTCTACTCCGCTTCCTCCAACCTTAGGATCTTCATCATATTTTCAATGTTGCTAAACTATTTTCATCATAAGTTTACAACCATCCAAAACATACATAATCATCTCATATTTCAACATTAGAAAATAAACTCATCTTCTACCTCTACCATTTTACCCATTTTCCATTTTAACCACATTTTCTCTTTAGGGTTTTGGGGTTTTCATGAATCAACCCACAACCCTTTCCATTCTTGAAATACTAACTCTAAACCAAGAGTTTACACGGTAAAAACAACATAACACGAACCATAACTCAAAAGGACGAGTTTCCATGGTTTCTCACATTTTGAGAAGAAATCCAACATACCCAAAATGAGTTTTAAAGATAAGAAGAGATCCAACAAACCCAACACTCACCGAGGTAAGGATAAGTCATTAATTGTGCATTTAGAATGGAAAATGTGTGTATTTTCTGGTTATGCAATGATTGAGTTGTGAATTACACATTTAGTATAAACATATATGGGTGTGTTTATACTAAAGTGGGCGTAGATTTACGGAAATGAGAAATGGTGAAATCAACGAAAGGAAAATGTATTTTTAGCTGACCATGAATGGTTAGCGACTCTGGCTTGAGTATATAAGCGAAACTCTAGCTTGAGTATATAAGCGAAACTCTGGCTTGAGTATATAAGCGAAACTCTGGCTTGAGTATATAACCGAAACTCTGGCTTGAGTATATAAGTGAAACTCTGGCTTGAGTATATAAGCGAAACTCTAGCTTTAGTATATAAGCGAAACTCTAGCTTGAGTATATAAGCGAACTCTGGCTTGACTATATAAGCAAAACTCTAGCTCGAGTATATGTAGAACGTTTTGTTTTAAAAGAAATGAGAATCTGCTTTTAGCTAACCTAAAGGGGTGTAGCGAGTTTGGCTCAAGTTATGCAGCAAAGAAAATGAATTTCAAAATGGTTCACTAACCCTTTCCTAATGTGGATTATCTTATAATGACGTTTATTGAATTAATGACTTACTCCTTGTGTGTTTTGTGCTTTTGTCATTGATAATCCCATTGCAGATAAACATGAGATATGAAGGGGACTCATTTTTGGAAGTTTTAGGAGCTTTATATTTTGGATTCATTTTTTTGCACTATTTTGTACATGAGTGCATATTTGGTAGTTTAAAGCATTATGTAACTATGGATATATTAACTTACCTGGTGTTGTAACTCTGGATATTTGTAGCTATGGGTATTTTGGAAACCCAAAACTAGTTGTATGCGATGGTTACTGAATTATATTTATATGAATTATGATATTCTGCTAAGTAGAACGTATACAAATATGAGGATATGGAATGAGTAAGAATAGGTAAATATAATTAAAATGAAAAATGTATGTGAAGGAAATAAATATGGGAAAAAATTTCAAGGGTAGAATTTCGGTCCTTACAATATGGTATCAGAGCATAGTTAGTTTTGCGGCCTAGGGTATGGCCTTATTTGCTTCTTTGTAACTTCTATTTGATGTGACTATGTGGTTTAAGTGAACTGTTGTGTGTTTATGTGATTATTTATATGGTTAAACATGGATTACTGATAAATGAATGAGTGTAGGTACGTTACGGAGATGTCTGGAAGAGGAAGAGGAAGAGGATCGGGTCAGAATGACTTGTTAGCCCAAATTGTTGTTGTGTTGATAAACATTAATGAGAACTTGCAGCACCTAAACCAGAACGCGACACCAAGTCCTAGTTCGCAACCTTTGGTTCCCCCTGGGCTGGCTGAGTATCGAGGTCTGTAAGAATTCTACAGGAGGAACCCCAGTCAGTTCAAAGGTGGATTCGCTCCTGATGCCGCCATTGAATGGGTCCAAGGAGTGGAAAGAATCTTCAGGGCTATAAGTTGTTCTGATGCTCAAAAAGTGGCCTACGCCACCTACATGCTAGTGAAAGAGGCTGAAAACTGGTGGGAAATGACCCAGAGGCAGATGGAGACCGAAGGGAAAATTATCACGTGGGGAGCTTTCAAGAGTAAATTCCTCCAGAAATATTTTCCTGCAGACCTGAAAAGAAGAAGGAGATGGAATTCTTGCAATTAGAGCAAGGAAACATGTCGGTGGGGGAGTACGCGACCAAGTTTGAGGAATTGATACGGTATTGCCCTTATTCTGAACTAGAGTTGGACGGGAGATCCAAATGTGTAAAGTTTGAGATGGGGTTGAAACCCGAGCTGAGGGTGACGTTTGGTCACGAAAAGATTCCTGATTTTCCTACACTAGTGAACAAGTGTAGGATGTATGAGGATAATGTGCGGGCGAGGGACGCTGCTGCTAGAAAAGAGAACCCTCCACGACAATATGGCCCTCAACGGAACTTCTCACACGGAAAAAGGAAGGGCAAAGTGTTTCAAGAGGAACGGAAGCCTTACTCTCCTCCAACGGGTAGTCGGAGTCATACTTCACATGGGCCGAAGACTCATATTAATGCTGGAGGGTCACGATTGAACTCTCCATCTTTGTGCGTCAAATGTGGCCGAACTCATGTCGGTGACTCATGCCCTGGAACGACGCTTACCTGTTTTCACTGCAAGGAGGTTGGGCATGTCAGAAGGTATTGTCCTAAGCTACAGCAGAGTGTGAATGTTGTGAGGGCGGAACGACCCCGATCTATTGGCAGAGTATTCTCCATGAGTGGTGCAGAGGCTTCGGGTCTAGATGGCCTGATTAAAGGTAATTGCATGGTGTTAGATATTTCTCTTTAAGTGTTGTTTGATTCGGGAGCGACACACTCCTTTGTATCTATTGAATGCGGGATAGACTGAAATTGCAAACAGAGTCGTTGCCTTTCGACTTGGTCGTATCCACCCCCAACTAATGTGCATGTGGTGGTGTCGATAGTTGTGTCTCGATGTCCGGTGTTGGTAAACGGTAGGACATTTACCGTGGATTTAATCTGCTTACCACAATCCCAATTAGATCTAATTCTGGGAATGGACAGGTTGTCGGCGAATCATGTGGTGCTTAATTGTGCTGATAAGACCGTGGTATTCGGAGATCCAGATGGGATTTCTGATGAGGTTAGTTATGTGAATCCGTTGTCAGCAAAGGAAGTCAGGACTTCCTGTAAAGAGGGAGGAGTCGTGTTTATGTTGTTGGCATCCCGGGAGGGTATTGAGAAACCCAAGGTTGAGGACATTCCGATAGTTCGGGAATTTCCTGAGGTATTTCCTAATGACATTCTGGAGTTACCCCCAGTGAGAGAAGTTGAATTCTCTATTGATTTGGTACCTGGAACGGGACCCATGTCTATAGCTTCGTATAGAATGGCACCGTTGGAATTGGCGGAGTTGAAAAAGTAGGTTGAGGACTTGTTGGCAAAGAAGTTTATTCGTCCTAGTGTCTCGCCGTGGGGTGAGCTTGTCTTGTTGGTTAAGAAGAAGGATGGTAGTATGCGGTTGTGTACTGACTATCGGCAGTTGAACAAGGTTACTATTAAGAACATGTATCCATTGCCTCGGATTGATGACTTGATGATTCAGTTGAGAGGGGCGGTAGTGTTTTCGAAGATTGATCTTCGGTTGGGTTACCACCAACTTCGTGTGAAATTCGAAGACATTCCTAAAACTGCTTTTAGGACAAGGTATGGTCATTTTGAGTATTTGGTCATGCCTTTTGGTGTAACGAATGCCCTAGTGATATTTACCGACTACATGAGTCGTATTTGTCATCCGTATTTGGATTCATTCGTAGTGGTATTTATTGATGACATTCTGGTTTACTCCAAAAGCCGAGAGGAACATGCAGAGCACCTGAGAATTGTTCTGGAGCTTTTGAGTAAGAACCAATTGTATGCTAAATTGTCTAAATGTGATTTCTAGTTGGAATCGGTAAACTTTCTGGGACATGTAATATCCAAGGAAGGGGTAGCTGTAGATCCTTCCAAAGTTGAAGTGGTTAAGGAATGGGCAGTACCCAAGTTAGTTACTGAGATCCGTAGTTTTCTGGGTTTGGTTGGTTATTATCGAAAACTCATTGAGGGATTTTCGAAGTTGGCACTACTGTTGACTAAGCTCACCAGAAAGGGGGAACCTTTTGTGTGAACAATCCGTTGTGAAGAGAGTTTCCAAGAGTTGAAATGGAGATTGACTACCGTGCCAGTGTTGGTTCTTCCTTGTACTGATAGGGATTTCAGTGTTTATTGTGATGCTTCCAAGCAAGGTTTGGGTTGTGTTCTAATACAAGAAGGGAAAGTTGTTGCATATGCTTCTTGCTAGTTAAGAACGCATGAACAAAACTACCCTACGCATGATTTAGAATTGGCTACAATGGTCTTTGGTTTGAAAATTTGGAGACACCATCTATATGACGTAAGATTTGAAGTGTACAACGACCACAAGAGTTTGAAGTACCTGTTTGATCAAAAGGAATTGAACATGAGACAGAGAAGGTGGATGGAATTCCTTAAGGATTACGATTTTGGGTTGCAGTATCATCCGGGAAAGGCCAATGTGGTGGCCGATGCCCTAAGTCGGAAGTCTTTGCATATGTCGGCTTTGATGGTAAGAGAAGGGAAACTGATTGAAGAATTCAGAGATATGAACTTGGAAGTTCAGATAAGGCCTCATAGTATGATGATAGAAATACTGAAGGTCACCAATGAACTGTTTGATCAAATCCGAGTAATGCAAGTTGAGGATATCGAGATAATGGCTAAACGGGATATGATGTAAGTGGCAAGGAAACTGATTTCGCATCGGACCCTAGTGGATTGCTGCGTTATAAAGGGAGAGTGTGTGTACCTCATGATGAGGAATTATGGAAGAGTATTTTACAGGAGTCCCATAAGAGCAAGATGAGTTTTCACCCAGGAACTACCAAGATGTACCAAGATTTGAAGAAGTGTTTTTGGTGGTCTGGGTTGAAGAGGGATGTGGCTTCGTATGTCTCGAGTTGTTTAGTATGTCAGAAAGCCAAAATTGGGCATCAGCGACCGGCTGGAGAGTTACAATCCCTAGAAATTCCTGTGTGGAAGTGGGATAGTATCTCCATGGATTTTGTATCGGGTTTCCCTAAAACTCAGAAAGGATGTGATTCGATATGGGTGATAGTGGATCAGTTAACAAAATTTGCACACCTTCTGCCTATGAACATGAGGCATTCTTTGGAACGATTGGCGGAACTGCATATTCGGGAAATGGTTCATTTGCATGGGATACTGTCGAGCATTATATCGGATAGAGATCCCCGTTTTACATCCAACTTTGGGACTAGTTTGCTATCCGCATTAGGAACTAAGTTGAAGTTAAGTTCAGCTTATCATCCACAAACGGACGGTCAATCGGAAAGAACTATACAGTCATTGGAAGATCTTTTGAGGGCTTGTGTCTTAGAGCAACCGGGGAGTTGGGATGGCATGTTGCCTTTGATTGAGTTTACCCACAACAATAGCTTCCATTCGAGTATAGGGATGGCACCCTATGAGGCATTGTATGGTAGGAAGTGCCGAACTCCAGTGAGTTGGTTTGAAACTGGGGAGAACTTGATATTGTGGCCCGAGCTAGTCCAAGAGACGGCGGAAAAGATCAAGAAGATCCTGGAGAATATGAGAATAGCCCAGAGTCGGCAGAAAAGCTATTACGATAAGAGGCGGAAACCTCTTGTGTTTAATGAGGGAGATCATGTCTTCATGAGAGTAGTCCCGACTACCGGGATTGGTAGAGTGTTGAAGTCTCGTAAGCTGACTCCGCGATTTATTGGGCCGTATCAAGTGTTGAAAAGAATTGGGCAGGTAGCATATCGGATTGCTTTGCCTCCGTTGTTGTCGAATCTCCACAATGTGTTTCATGTGTCTTAGTTGAGGAAATATGTTGGGGATCCATCTCATGTGGTAGAATCTGATCAGATAGAGTTGAAGGATAACTTGACTTTTTCGACGTTTCCCGTGAGAATCATGGATACCAGTATCAAGAGACTAAGAGGCAAGGAGATTCCATTGGTGAAAGTACTATGGAGCCAAGTAGACGAAGGGGATGCTACTTGGGAGGTGGAACACGATATGAGGGAGGATTACCCTCATTTTTTCGAATCGAGGTATGTTTAATTTTCGGGGACGAAAATTCTTATAAGAGGGGGAGGATTGTAACACCCTAAATTTAAGTCTTTAAAATTATAGTATCAGTCCTGGGATCTCGCTTGAGCGAGGGATTCTCGCCTGGGCGAGAAAGGCTCAACTAGAAGGGTGAAATCCTGGGATATTACGGAAGGATTCTCGCCTGAGCGAGAGTTGTCTCGCCTAAACGAGAAAAGTGATGTTTTGGACCTGTCGAGGCTGTAAGATCCTCGCTTGAGCGAGAGATGCCTCGCTTAGGCGAGAGTTCCCTCACCTGGGCGAGAGGCTCAGATCTGAATTTTTAAAATAGGCGGGATTTTCTCGCTTGAGCGAGAATGGGCTCGCTTAAGCGAGAACCTGACGAGACAACATTTAATGAGAAACCCCAAACACATTTTAGGGTTAAGAATTGAAGAAATGTGAGATAAGAGAGCTTTTCCAAGGGCAAGGAGCTTTGATACTCATCCAACAGCTTGAGAAGAGGTAAAACTCTTGATTCTAACTCTCTTCTTCTCTTTAAAACTCATTTTGGGTATGTTGGACCTCTTCTCAAAATGTGAGAAATCATGGGTATGGTTCGTTTTTTGTCGTTTTTACCTTGTAAACTCTTGGTTTAGAGTTAGTATTTCAAGAATGGAAAGGGTTGTGGGTTGATTCATGAAAACCCCAAAACCCTAAAGAGAAAATGTGGTTGAAATGGAAAATGGGTAAAATGCTAGAGGTAGAAGATGAGTTTACTTTCTAATGTTGAAATATGAGATGATTATGTATGTTTTGGATGGTTGTAAACTTATGATGAAAGTAGTTTAGCACCATGGAAAATATGATGAATATCTTGAATGGTTAAATAATGCAATATAAGTTGTTTATGTGATATTTGGAATAAATGACTAACATTGTGTTATATGGTGGGAATGAGGAAACATCATAGAGTTGGCGGCGGTGTCGGTGGAACTTGTGAAGTTCCCAAGAACCAAGGTAAGGATAAGTCATTAATTATGCATTTAGAATGGAAAATGTGTGTATTTTCTGGTTATGCAATGATTGAGTTGTGAATTACGCATTTAGTATAAACATATATGGTTGTGTTTATACTAAAGTGGGCGTAGATTTACGAAAATGAGAAATGGTGAAATCAAAGAAAGGAAAAAATATTTTTAGCCGACCATGAATGGTTAGCGACTCTGGATTGAGTATATAAGCAAAATTCTAGCTTGAGTATATAAGGGAAACTCTGGCTTGAGTATATAAGCGAAACTCTGGCTTGAGTATATAAGCGAAACTCTGGCTTGAGTATATAAGCGAAACTCTGGCTAGAGTATATAAGCAAAACTTCGGCTCGAGTATATGTAGCACGTTTTCTTTTAAAAGAAGTGAGAATCTTCTTTTTGCTAACCTTAAGGGTTGTAGCGACTTTGGCTCACGTTATGCAGCAAAGAAAATGAATTTCAAAATGGTTTACTGACCCTTTCCTTATGTGGATTATCTTATAATGACGTTTATTGAATTAATGACTTACTCCTTGTGTGTTTTGTGCTTTTGTCATTGATAATCCCATTGTAGATAAACAGGTGATATGAAGGGGACTCATTTTTGGAAGTTTTAGGAGCTTTATATTTTGGATTCATTTATTTGCACTATTTTGTACATGAGTGCATATTTGGTAGTTTAAAGCATTATGTAACTATGGATATATTAACTTACATGGTGTTGTAACTCTGGATATTTGTAGCTATCGGTATTTTGGAAACCCATAGCTAGTTGTATGCGGTGGTTACTGAATTATATTTATATGAATTATGATTTTATGCTAAGTAGAATGTATACGAATATGAGGATATGGAATGGGTATGAATAGGTATATAGAATTAAAATAAAAAAAATGTATGTGAAGGAAATAAATAAGGGAAAAAATTTCAAGGGTAGAATTTCGGTCCTTACAATTCTCACGGGCAACGTCGAAAAAGTCAAGTTATCCTTCAACTCTATCTGATCAGATTCTCCCACATGAGAGGGATCCCCAACATATTTCCTCAATTGAGACACATGAAACACATTGTGGAGATTCGACAACAACAGAGGCAAAGCAATCCGATATGCTACCTGCCCAATTCTCTTCAACACTTGATACGGCCCAATAAATCGCAGAGTCAGCTTACGAGACTTCAACACTTTACCAATCCCGGTAGTGGGGACTACTCTCATGAAGACATGTTCTCCCTCGTTAAACTCAAGAGGTTTCTGCCTCTTATCGTAATAGCTTTTCTGCCGACTCTAGGCTATTCTCATATTCTCCCGGATCTTTTTGATCTTTTTCGTTGTCTCTTGGACTAGCTCGGGTCCCAATATCAAGTTCTCCCCAATTTCAAACCAACTCACTAGAGTTCGACACTTTCTACCATACAATGCCTAATAGGGTGCCATCCCAATACTCGAATGGAAGCTATTGTTGTAGGTACATTCAATCAAGGGCAACTTACCATCCCAACTCCCCGGTTGCTCTAAGACACAAGCCCTCAAAAGATCTTCCAATGACTGTATAGTTCTTTCCGATTGACCGTCCGTTTGTGGATGATAAGCTGAACATAACTTCAACTTAGTTCCAAATGCGGACTGCAAACTAGTCCAAAAGTTGGAAGTAAAACGGGGATCCCTATCCTATCAATCCTAAGATTCTCGCTTGAGCGAGGGATTCTCGCCTGGGCGAGGAAGGCTAACCTGGGAGGGTGAAATCCTGTGCTAAACTGCAGGATTCTTGCTTGAGCGAGAGGTGGGTCGCTTGAGCGAGAGTGGTCTCGCCTGGGCGAGAGTTGACCCGCATAGGTAAGAAAAGTGATGTTTTGGACGTGTCGAGGCTGTAAGATTCTCGCCTGAGCGAGAAGATCCTCGCTTGAGTGAGAGATGCCTCAACTAGGCGAGAGTTCCCTCGTCTGGGCGAGAGAGTGAGATCTAAGTTTTTAAAATGGGCGGGATTTTCTCGATTGAGCGAGAATGAGCTCGCTTAAGCGAGAACCCGACGAGTGCATTAAATGAGAAAAAAATCCCAGACACATTTTAGGGTTTAGAATTGAAGAGAGGTGAGAGAAGAGAGCTTTTCCAAGGGCAAGGAGCTTTGATACTCATCCAAGAGCTTGAGAAGAGGTAAAAATCTTGATTCTAACTCTCTTCTTCTCTTTGAAACTCATTTTGGGTATGTGGGATCTCTTCTCAAAATGTGTAAAACCATGGAAACTCGCCCTTTTGAGTTATGGTTCGTTTTAGGTAGTTTTTACCTTGTAAACTTTTGGTTGAGAGTTAGTATTTCAAGAATGGAAAGGCTTTGTGGGTTGATTCATGAAAACCCCAAAACCCTAAAGAGAAAATGTGGTTAAAGTGGAAAATGAGTAAAATGCTAGAGGTAGAAGATGAGTTTACTTTCTAATGTTGAAATATGAGATGAATATGTATGTTTTGGATGGTTGTAAACTTATGATGAAAGTAGTTTAGCAACATTGAAAATATGATGAATATCTTGTATGGTTAAATAATGCAATATAAGTTGTTTATGTGATATTTGGAATAAATGACTAACATTGTGTTATGTAACACCCTGAATTTTAGTCTTTAAAATTATAGTATCAGTCTTGGAAGAATCGCTTGAGCAAGAGATTCTCGCCTGAGCGAGAAAGGGATCACTTGGGAGGGTGAAATCCTGGGCCATACTGGAAGATTCTCACCTGAGCAAGAGTTGCCTCGCTTGGGCGAGAAATGGCAAACTGGGGTTGTTGACACTGTGAGATTCTCGCTTGAGCAAGAATCCCTCGCTTGAGTGAGAGGGTTAGATCTGAGTTTTTAAAATAGGCGGGATTTTCTCGCCTAAGCGAGAATGGGCTCGCTTGAGCGAGAACCCGACAATTTCTCTTTAAAATAGAAACCCCAAACACATTTTAGGGTTAGAACTTTAAAGAGAAGAGAGAGAAGAGAGCTTTTCAAGAGCAAGGAGCCTTAGGACTCGTCTTAGAGTTTGAGAAGAGGTAAACCTCTTGCTTCTAACTCTTCTTCTTCCTCTCTAACTTGTTATGGGTATGTTGGATCTATTTTCAAAACATGAGAAACCATGGAAACTCACCCTTTAGAGTTATGGTTAATTTTATGTTATTTTTCTCTTGTAAACTCTTGGCATATAGTTGGTATTTGATTAATGGAAAGGTTTTGTGGGTTATTCATGAAAACCCCAAAAAACCCCAAAATAAGAATATGGGTATAAAGAGAAAGAGATGAAATGTTAGATGTGGTTGATGAGTTTGTGCTTGGATGATGATGTATGAGATAAATATGTATGTTTTAATAGTTAGAAACTTTTATTGAAGTAGTTTAAGAAATATTGAAAATATTTGAATCCCTTGTATGTTGGATGATGAAATACGAGTTATTTATGTGTTATTTTGAATATGAATGAGGTCCTAAATTTGGAGGAAATCGCGGAGGCGACTTTTGAATATGTTATTGGTGGAAATGAGGAAAGATCCTAAGTTTGGAGGAAATCGCGGAGGCGACTTTTAAAGTTACACAGAACCGATCCCCAACACTCACCAAGATAAGGGATAAGTTTCTCTAAATAATACTTGCTGATATGAATGAGGTATGTGAAAGAGGTAAAAGGTTTGTAATGATGTCAGGTGGATTTATTGACTATTTATTGGGGGAGTACCAATGGAAATAAGACTCAAAATGAAATCAATAAATTGTAAGTCACTTTGTAGTTACAGGCATATACATTATGCTGTAATGATGTCAGGTGCATTTATTGACTATTTATTGGGAGAGTACCAATGGAAATAAGACTCAAAATGAAATCAATAAATTGTAAGTCACTTTGTAGTTACAGGCATATGCACTATGCTGTAATGATGTCAGGTGCATTTATTGACTATTTATTGGGGGAGTACCAATGGAAATAAGACTCGGAATAAAGCAATAAATTGTAAGTCACTTTGTAGTTACAGGCATATACACTATGCTGTAATGATGTTGGGTGCATTTATTGACTATTTATTGGGGAGTACCAATGGAAATAAGACTCAAAATGAAATCAATAAATTGTAAGTCATTTTGTAGTTACAGGCATATACACTATGCTGTAATGATGTCGGGTGCATTTATTGACTATTTATTGGGGGAGTACCAATGGAAATAAGACTCAAAATGAAATCAATAAATTGCAAGTCACTTTGTAGTTACATGCATATACACTATGCTGTAATGATGTCGGGTGCATTTATTGACTATTTATTGGGGGAATACCAATGGAAATAAGACTAGGAATAAAGCAATAAATTGTAAGTCACTTTGTAGTTACAGGCATATACACTATGTTGTAATGATGTCGGGTGCATTTATTGACTATTTAATGGGGGAGTACCAATGGATATAAGACTCAAAATGAAATCAATAAATTATAAGTCACTTTGTAGTTACAGGCATATACACTATGTTGTAATGATGTCAGGTGCATTTATTGACTATTTATTGGGAGAGTATCAATGGAAATAAGACTCAAAATGAAATCAATAAATTGTAAGTCACTTTGTAGTTACATGCATATACACTATGTTGTAATGATGTCGGGTGCATTTATTGACTATTTATTGGGGGAATACCAATGGAAATAAGACTCGGAATAAAGCAATAAATTGTAAGTCACTTTGTAGTTACAGGCATATACACTATGCTGTAATGATGTCGGTTGCATTTATTGACTATTTATTGGGGGAGTACCAATGGATATAAGACTCAAAATGAAATCAATAAATTGTAAGTCACTTTGTAGTTACAGGCATATACACTATGCTGTAATGATGTCGGGTGCATTTATTGACTATTTATTTGGGGAGTACCAATGGAAATAAGACTCAAAATGAAATCAATAAATTGTAAGTCACTTTGTAGTTACAGGCATATACACTATGCTGTAATGATGTCGATGCATTTATTGACTATTGATTGGGGGAGTACCAATGGAAATAAGACTCAAAATGAGAGCAATAAAATGTGGATGTCACATGAATGTCGTATGCATGTTATAGGATATATAGTATGGGATATATATTCTATAGGGTGAATATGAATGATGAGAAATGTGGATGTCACATGAATGTCGTATGCATGTTATAGGATATATAGTATGGGATATATATTCTAAAGGGTGAATATGAATGATGAGAAATGTGGATGTCACATGAATGTCGTATGCATGCTATAGGATATATAGTATGGGATATATATTCTATAGGGTGAATATGAATGAGGAGAAATGTGGATGTCACATGAATGTCGTATGCATGCTATAGGATATATAGTATGGGATATATAGTTTATAGGGTGAATATGAGCGATAAAAAGGAAGAGGTTGAGAAAGGAAGTAATATACATGCTATAGGATATATATTATGGGATATATATGATATAGGGTGGATATGAATAACGAGAAGGATGGTGTTTCGAACTAGCGTAATATGCATACTATAGAATATATATAATGGGATATATATATACAATTGGATGAATATGAGTAAAGTGGAAATTAAAGGAAGATGATTTGAATGTTTACAATTCTGCATGTGTGTTTACGAATTGTATTAAAGATTAATTGTATTTGAAATGTGGATTATTATGTGATGTTAGTTTTTGAACTAATGACTTACTCCCTTTGCTTTGTGTGTTGTTTATGATAATCCCATTGTAGGTAAATGAAGGATTTTGAGAAAGAAGCTCACTTAGGAAGCTTTTGTGTTTATTACCCTATTTGTCTTTATTTGCTACTTGACGTTGTAGTTAATTTGATAACGTTATAGGATGAATGTAAATCCGTTTAGATTAATAGAGATATGTGTAGTTATAGACTTTATAACTCTGGGAAACCCATAACTGATTGTATATGGTTAATGCTATTTGAATGAATTATGTTTTTCCGCAACCAGACGTATGATATGTCTAATGAATTATGATCGTAACCATGGACATCAAGGGTCGAAACCTACCGTTGGAGGTTTTCAACCAGACGTATCTCCCATGTGCGACAAGTGCAGTAGACTTCATTATGGAAGTACGTGCCCGAGAAAAGGGAATGGATGTTTCCACTACAAGGAGTTTGGGCATATTAAAAGGTTTTGTCCCAAGCTGGATCGGAGACCTAATGTCACATTGTGCACTTATTGTAACATGACAATTCCAACGGTGTAATAATATAATTTCATAATATTAGAATTTAAAAAATAGAACTATAACCTTGAAATTATAACCAAGACAATTTATAAATTCTAATATATGTGTGTGATTTTAAATTTCCCCTACCAATTCTAAAAGTGATCATTTGCAATTTATTGGTAATGAATGATTTGATATGATTACACGTAAAATTAGAATGGTAATATTAGGAAAATGGTTAATTCAAATATTAACACAATTTCAGTAAGTTTTATTTGTAATTCCTTAATTTTAGGCAATGCCTAATATAAATTTATACCTATTTATTGTTTAATTATAAAATAAGTAATAAGAAATATGTACAACTCTTAATAAATATGTATTCCTTAATCTTAAAAAGAAAAACAGATATTTATAACTCAAAATAATTATGTAGTCCATAATATTGCTGTATGAAAATAGTAACAATGAGAATATAAAAAAATACAGTAATTTTTCTATTTGAATAGTAATTGAAATTTTTTATTAAAAAGTGAAGAAAATATATTTTTTTATTTTCACATTTGTATAAGATGACACAATCAAATATGTAGTTATTCACATTTTGTAACCGGTCAATTTAGACTTTAAATTATTTTCAAAGCTCAATTAAGTATGTAGTTATTGTTGTCATTTTAGATTTTTATGGTAATTTCAATTTTTTCATTAAAAAGTAAAGACAATATTTTGACAGTTTTTATTAAAAATTAAAGAAATTATATTAATTTAAATTTCCACAACCAATTCTAAAAGTGATCAGTTTCAATTTTTAGGTAATGAATGATTTGATATGATTACACCGACAATTAAAATAATAATATTCGTAAAATTGTTAATTCAAATATTAATACAATTTCAATAAATTTTATTTGTGATTTTAACACCCTAAATTTGAGTCTTTAAAATTATACTATCTGTAAGGACCCAAATTATACCCTAAAATTTTCGTCCCTTTATTTTTAACATACAAGCAATAATAATTGACTCTCCTTATAACTAACCCCATGAGTTTCCTTTCTTTTTTATTATAATTCAACTTCAACATTAAAGGACTAAACTAGTCAATATTTTTGGGTTTCAAAACCCTCAAACTTTACATTCTAATTAAAAGGGACTCCGTCCCCACATGTTTAGCAATAATTCACCAAATCCAGAGAAACTGGGTTACAAATTAAATGGTTCAGGTAATAGGTACAAATACATGCATAAAGCAAAACAGCATGTCACTATCACCATTACACCAAAATTAGAAAGAGCTACACTAACACGCCTCCTGGATCTACTAATCCTTTGCTTTACCTGTGCATCGATTATCACCAATGGCACCATCAAGAAAACAAAAGGGAGTAAGATAACAATTTCAAGATAATCAGTATAGATACATCGGAATGAGATAATTATAATACAAACAGATACATATATATAATTCTATCAGTAACATAATTCAACCGTTAAAGTACACTAAACTATTAATCCACCATTCATCAAACACATATAATAGCAATTATCCCAATACCACGCAGGGTAAGTCTATGCCACAAAGGCTAATCAATACCACATAGGGCAAGTCAATGCATTGAAGGCTAATCAATACCACATAGGGCAAGTCTATGCCACAAAGGCTAATCAATACCACATAGGGAAAGTCTATGCCAAGAAGGCTAATCAATACCACATAGGGCAAGTCAATGCCACAAAGGCTAATCAATACTACATAGGGCAAGTCTATGCCACGAAGGCTAATCAATACCACATAGGGCAAGTCTATGCCACAAGGCTATTCAATACCACATAGGGCAAGTCAACGCCACGAAGGCTATTCAATACAACTGTCATATAATAACCATTATCACTCCATTATCATAATATTAATAACAATGCCAATACGTTTACCTTCCACATCAAATCCTTAACTATGGAAACACGACTCTCTTACCATGCGTGTGTTGGCGTTTGACGGCTTGTTAGGATCTACTCCGCTTCCTCCAACCTTAGGGTCTCTTCTCTAGCTTCACGTAGCCTTTATGTGAGCTCTAGCAAAGAAAATCACTTCCTCTTCTCATTTCTTTCAAAAACCCTTCCCATTTCGTGTTTGGGGCTCTATTTTTGGTTTCAGGATTTAAGATTCTCGCCCAAGCGAGAATATGTCGCCCAGGCGAGAGATCCCATCTTTTTACATTTTCAAACACTGACGCTTTCGCTCAAGCGAGAATCCCACAGTGTCAACACCTCTCTCTCGCCTAGGCGAGCCACATCTCGCCCAAGCGAGGCTCCCAGATAAAATTTTGGGAGAAATACTGATGCCCTCGCCCAAGCGAGAATCAGTCAGTAGCTCCCAGACTGACTGAGTTTCACCATGTTCCAATTATGAAACTTTTAGGGGGTTACAATCCTCCCCCTCTTAGAGGAATTTTCGTCCCCGAAAATCAAACATACCTTTATTCGAACAAATGCGGGTAGTCCTCCACCATGTCACGTTCTACCTCCCAAGTTGCATCCCCTTCATCGACTTGGCTCCATAATACTTTCACTAAGGGAATTTCCTTTCCCCTCAATTTCTTAATACTCTTGTCCATGATCCTCACAGGAAAATTTCTAAAAGTCAGATTATCCTTAAGCTCTATTTGATCCGACTCAACTACATGAGATGGATCTCCAACATATTTCCTCAGTTGAGACACATGAAATACGTTGTGGAGATTTGACAACAAAGGTGGTAAGGCAATCCGATAGGCGACCGGTCCAATCCGCTCCAATATTTGATACGGTCCAATGAACCTTGGGGTAAGCTTACGGGACTTCAACACCCTCCCTATTCCAGTAGTCGGGACTACTCTCATGAACACATGATCCCCTTCATTGAACTCGAGTGGTTTCCGCCTCTGGTCATAATAACTCTTTTGCAGACTCTGTGCTACCTTCATGTTCTCCCTCACCCTCTATATCTTCTCAGTTGTCTCTCGAACCAGTTCGGGTCCCAATACCAAGTTTTCTCCCGTTTCAAACCAACTCATCGGAGTCCTGCACTTCCTCCCATATAAGGCCTCATAGGGTGCCATCCTTATACTTGAATGGAAATTGTTGTTGTACGTGAATTCGATCAAAGGCAGCATACCATCCCAACTCCCCGGTTGTTCCAGAACACAAGCTCTCAGAAGGTCTTCCAACGATTGTAAGGTTCTTTCGGATTGCCCGTCCGCTTGTGGATGATAAGCGGAGCTCATTTTCAACTTAGTACCCAAAGCGGATTACAAACTAGTCCAAAATTTCGAAGTGAAACGAGGATCTCTATCTGATACAATGCTTTCGGGTATACCATGTAGCCGAACTATCTCCCGGATATACAATTCCGCCAATCATTCCATAGAATACCTCATATTCATCGTTAAGAAGTGAGCGGACTTAGTTAGCCGATCCACTATTACCCATATTGAGTCATACCCCTTCTGAGTTCTCGGAAAGCCCGACACGAAGTCCATTGAAATACTATCCCACTTCCATACAGGAATTTCCAGAGATTGTAACTCTCCCGCTGGCCGCTGATGTTCAATCTTGGATTTCTGGCAGACGAGACAACTCGAGACAAACAAAGCCACATCTCTTTTTAACCCAGACCACCAAAACAACTTTTTCAGATCTTGGTACATCTTCGTAGTTCCCGGGTGAAAATTCATTTTACTCTTGTGTGACTCCTCCAGAATACTCTTTCTCAATTCCGCATCTTGAGGCACACACACCCTTCCCTTATATTTCAACATTCCACTAGAATCCGATTCAAAATTTGTCTCCTTCCCACTAGTCATTAAATCGCGTTTTGCTTGCAACTCAAGATCCTCGATTTGTAACCTCCTAATCTGGTCAAACAACTCGTTAGTCACTTTGAGCATTCCCAAAATTGCACTTTGAGGTTTCAATTGGACGGCTAAATTCATATCTCGGAACTCCTCAATCAATTTCTCCTTGCAGATCATCAATGAAGACACATGTAATGACTTCCGACTCAACGTATTAGCCACCACATTGGCTTTTCCAGGGTGATACTGTAAGTTAAAATCGTAGTCCCTCAAGAACTCCATCCATCTCCTCTATCTCATAATCAATTCTTTCTGGTCGAAAAGGTATTTCAGACTCTTATGATCACTGAACACTTCAAACCTCACACCATAAAGATGATGTCTCCAAATCTTCAGCGCAAACACCACGGCCGCTAACTCCAAGTCATGAGTAGGGTAGTTCTGCTCATGTGACCTCAACTGTCTCGAAGCATCGGCAACAACCTTTCCTTCCTGCATCAAGACACAACCTAAACCTTGTTTGGAAGCATCACAGTACACACTGAAGTCATGATCATTACACGGAAGAACCAACACAGGTGCCGTAGTCAACCTCCGCTTCAATTCTTGGAAAATTTCTTCACATCGGGTTGTCCACACATATGGTTCTCCTTTTCTGGTTAACTTCGTTAGCGGTAATGCTAACTTTAAAAACCCTTCTATAAACTTCCGGTAATAGCCTGCCAACCCCAGAAAACTCCTGATCTCCGTAACCGACTTGGGTACTACCCATTCCATAACAGCTTCGACCTTAGAGGGATCTACTGCCACTCCTTCTTGAGAGATCACATGCCCAAGAAAATTCACAGACTCCAGCCAAAAGTCGCATTTGGATATCTTTGCATACAGCTGATTACTCCTTAAAACTCCAAGGACAATTTTCAAGTGTTCTGCATGTTCTTCTCGGCTCTTGGAGTAGACCAAAATGTCATCAATAAATACCACTACGAATGAATCCAAGTATGGGTGAAAAATCTGATTCATGTAGTCGATAAATATTGTTGGTGCATTCGTCACTCCGAAAGGTATTACCAAGTATTCAAAATGTCCATACCTAGTTCTGAAGGCCGTCTTAGGAATGTCCTCAGATTTCACTCTGAGTTGATGGTAACCAGATCGAAGATCAATCTTAGAAAATACCTCCTCTTAACTGGTCCATCAAGTCATCAATCCTAGGCAACGAATACTTATTTTTAACGGTGACCTTGTTCAACTTCTTGTAGTCGGTGCATAACCTCATACTCCCATCTTTCTTCTTGACCAACAAGACCGGTGCACCCCATGGAGAAACACTAGGACGAATGAACTTTTTCGCCAACAAATCTTCAATCTGCTTTTTCAGCTCAGCTAACTCTAAGGGTGCCATTCTATAAGGGGCTATAGAAATGGGTCTCGTCCCTGGTATTAAGTCGATAGAGAATTCAACTTCTCTCACTAGAGGTAAATCCGGAATATCTCCAGGAAACACTTCGGGGAAGTCACACACTACCGATATGTCTTTGACTCCGGGTTTCCCGTTACCCTCCATTGATGCTAGTAACATAAACATTGCTCCCCCTTCCTTAATGGAAGTCCAGACTCTTTTAGCTGACACCATTTCCAAACAGCTAGGCTTATTAAGAGATTCATGCTGATCCCCGAACACTACAGTCTTATCGGCACAATTAAGCATCACTCGATTGGCCGACAACCATTCCATTCCTAGAATTATATCTAATTGGGTCAGGGGTAAGCAGATTAAATCTACAGTAAACATCCTGCCATTGACTTCCACCGGACACTGGGATGTATAAGTTGACACCACCAGAGATGCACTAGTAGGGGTGGACACAACTAAGTCAAAGGGCAATAACTCCGTCGACAACCCCAGTCGTTCTATACAATCAAAAGATATAAAAGAGTGTGTTGCTCCCGAATCGAACAACACTAAAAGTGGAATACCTGTCACCATACAGTTACCTTTGATCATACCTTCAACGTCGATTTCTTCGGCACCACTCATGGTAAACACCCTGCCAGTGTTTCTAGGCCTCTCCACATTCAGGTCACTCGCACGCTGGTTCAGCTTGGGGCAAAACTTCCTTATGTGTCCCGGCTCCTTGCAATTGAAACCCCCATTCCCGGATCCGGGGCATACACCCACAAAGTGATGCCTACCACATTTGTTGCACAAAGGTGGAGATCTCCATGGTGACCCTTCAGCGTTGACGTTTGTCCTTGACCCATGAGAACCATACTTCCGATTTCCCATAGGTGGAGAGTAGGGCTTACGTTCCTCTTGAAACGCCATGCCCTTTCCCTTTCCTTGATCATAATGGCCTTGAGGTCCAAATTTTTTCAGAGGATTGGGCTTGTGAACTACCACTTCATCTACTTTTATATCGTCTTCATATATCCTACAATTGTTGACCAAGGTAGGAATATCAGAGATCTCTTGATGTCCAAACATCATCCTCAACTTGGGTTTCAGGCCCGACTCAAACTTACACTACAACATACTTTGTATTTAGTGGAGGTTTTTTTTGCAATTAGTGGAGGTTTTTAACTAGCGGAGGTTTCAGAAACCTCCACAGTTATGACCTCTAAATGCGTTTAGTGGAGGTTTTAGAGAACCCTTGGTATTGACAAATTTAGTGGTTTATTAGTGGAGGTTTTTAACCTCCGCTATTTGAGGAGGTTTTTGACCTCCACTATTTGACCTTTGTAATTTGATGAGGTTTTTGACCTCCGCTATTTGAGGAGGTTTTTCACCTCCACTATTTGACCTCCGCAATTTGAGGAGGTTTTTGACCTCCGCTATTTGAGGATGTTTTTGATCTCCACTATTTGAGATGGTTTTTGACCTCCACTGTAGGATTTTAACCTCAAATTAATTTCATAATTTAACAAATTTATTCTCATTAATTTATAATTATTATTTAAATATACAATACTAAATACAAATGCTCTTAACAATATTAAAATTTCATTGCAAATAACTAAAAATAGTCTCAAAAACAAAATACTGAATGTTGCTAAATGTAGAGTAACATAATTGAAAGAGTTATAATTCGTACTTCATTATAAATCCAAATACACCATAAAATCTCAAAATATTAAAAGCAGTCTCATATGACACTTTAAAAAGAAAATACATAACATATATCCTAAACGTTGCTAGCTCCAGATGATCCTCTTGCACCCAAAGGTGTATCAGGCATACTTGCATCCTCATTTGCCTGAAATAATAAAATAAAATCTAATATCATAAACTATTAAATAACTGAACATTCAATATACACATTAAGAAAATATAATATACAGAGAATACATATAACACATGTATCTTCTTATCCTAAGTCATGTCCCAAACATCTAGTCCATCCATATATGTAATGACCATAAGCATGGATGCAGAGTTCAGTGCCTATTTGTGGTCATGTATCATGTCCTGTTTGTGCAATGTTCATTGTTTTAGTGGTGTCAGCATGAACATAGGTGTCAGCATGAACATAGGAATCAGCATAGGTGTCAGCATGAACATAGCAAAGGTTTGCTCAGATGACCCAACAACAATAACAAACGGAATAAGGCAAAAAACAACATCAAATAGCAACAAACAAAATATTGAATGTAATAGTGGTAATCGCACATACCTGTGTAAAGAAGTTAGCCAATTCTTTAGGGATCCCTCCTTCTTTCATTATGATGTACGATTTAAATGCTGATTCCAAATTGTTGCATCTTTCTCGCAAATCATTAGAAGATGAAGATTCGGCAACAAATGATGAAGAGTGGCTCAAACCAGAAACTCGAAGTCTACTATTCCTATATGTATTAGTAGGAACTGCTCCTATACCCATGGTTAGAACCCTCCCAGAGTGAACTAGTCCCATCACTCTACCAACTGAATCATGAGGAGAAACTTCAGATTCATCGGAGTTAGCTTGTGTCAAAGCCTCTTTAATTTGTTCCTACAGGCATTCAAAAATAATATCAATTGTAAAAGCTTGAATATTAAAATTCAATGCATGCAAACGATATTACTTAATTAGATTGAACATACCGCAACAATCTTTGCGCTTTCATTTACAAATGTTCCATCCTTCCTTTTATGAGTGGCAACATATAAGTTTCCACGACCTGGTGGCTTCCCATTTACCATCTAAAATATAGACAACTTAATTCAAAATTGAGCATTTCGAAATAAATAAATGTGAAGATGGTGATCTTTCCCAACCTATGGCTAAGGTTTTGATGATGCTCACTATGTCATCAAATGCAAAAAGAAGACTAGCAAATCAAAAGTCAAAGAAGCTCATATGTGTAGTCTAAGTCTTATAGGTAAAATGATACTTGAACTTAAAATCTCTTAACTATACGATAAAGGCTGATCTTTGAAAAAATCATGCATGAAACTAAGATCATTTGCACTAAAGCACAAGTGTTCTGTTTTTTAAACAGTGTAATCGATTACACAATCCTGGTAATCGATTACATGATGATAAACAAATCAGACCTGTGAATTTTACATTGTGTAATCGATTACACCATACTCGTAATCGATTACAACATATTAAAAGCATCAGATATGTGCATTTGTCACATTGTAATCGATTACACCATACTCGTAATCGATTACAACATATTAAAAGCATCAGATATGTGCATTTGTCACATTGTAATCGATTACACCATGTTTGGTAATCGATTACATCAAGCCGTTGAGTTTGTATTTTAAATTTTTTAACAGGTGTAATCGATTACACCATATGGTAATCGATTACACTTATCAGAACAATATATTGGTTCTGTTTTGATTGAATTGTTGTAGCTCTTAACTTTTCACAAACTCATACTGGTTCATGTGCACAAATTAAACACTATAAATAGGTGTTCCATGACTTGTTTTAAAACACAAATCTGAATACAACTTTCATACTCACAAAGTCACAAAGTTCTCATAATTTCTCTCATTCATTCATAAGTGTTAAGACTTTGATATCAATTTTCATATCTTTCCAATTTTGGAAATTATTCAAAGTCTTAAGCACAAACAAAAGCCTTTGTCCAAGTTATTTGATTCTAAATTAAGTGATCATTTAGTGAGTGATTCAATCCATAATGCTTCTTAGGTGGCCATATATCCTAACAATAAAAAGTAAAAGGATGGTGTAATTACCATCTCACGCCTTCTTCTTGAATTCGTCTTAGAACCACCTGTATGCGGAATCACTTGCTTCTATCGAATTTCTTTGTTTTTTCTACAAAGTTCCTATGAAAAAAACAATTACACATTCACACAGTAATGAAATAAATAGCAATAGCAAATTTGAAATAACCAGAGTAATGTCAATTTATACCACAGTTGATGGTCTCAAACGATAATGAACAAAACGAGTCCATTGATCTTTGTCTATGCCAATTGGAACATTTCTTATGATTTCATCTCTAGTCTTGGCTGGATAAAAAACTCATCCCATAATCTTTGCCTACTTGCACTCCATTTTCTCCCAAGACTAAGTTTACAATATCGTCTTGAAATGCGTTCACTTGTTCTAAAACAAAAGCGAGGCTTCAAAAAATTGACACAAATTTGTCAATATCAATTTTACATATAAATATAAACAATATTAGAGATAAAATTTACACATGTATAAATGTTATACCTTTATGATTGTATCAAAGCACTCTGTAAAATAAGTAGAAGGTATACCATTATGTCCACTTGACCACCTATCATAATCTATTGGAAACAACTTGCAATCAGATGCTAATGTTCCTAAAAATCCAGCAAGAAGGCCTTGCGCATCACCATAGGCCGCACCTTGCTCATCAAAATCCAGAATGATACGTTGCCCGATAGGTAAGTTATTCACTTCTCTAACTTTTACCTTAATCTGTTTGACAACTCTTTCTAAGTCTATCACAATAAAATAGAACATCAAATATGTCCATCAAGAAACAAAAATTAAATTAACAAAAAAACAAACAAATAGAAACAGTTATACCTATTGCTTCAACAATCCAATAATGTGTAGACTCGCGTCCAACATTATTTGTAAATGTTTCAAATTCTTCTGGGACTTCTGGAGCGGACACATTAGGAGCTTGTGAGGAATGTACTGGTGGTGTAGTGTCAAGTGTCGCTTTTGAAGGGGCTTGAACTGATAGTGAAGGGTCTGTAGGATTTATTGCTGGTGAATAATGAGTTGGATCTTCTATTTGGAGATGCAACACGTTGTGATTGAGGTGCTGATTTGAATGGATTCTGAAAACGTTTCACTTTTGGCATGTCTTTATATTCATGTAAAAAAAATAGAAAATGAGATACAAACAATTAGATAATAATATGACATAATAAGTAACTTCATAAAGGAAATGAAACAACAATAGCATTAACCATGTAAAACAATTACCTTTGAGAAAGTATGATAGTAATTATATAGTGATTATAGGATATGTCTCTGCCATTTCAGAAAACCACATTTGGAACATGGACATCGAATTGTATCCCCAACAGCTCCATTTCTATTGAATGACTATAATCATTAATCTTTTCTCCTTATCATTAATAATTATAATCACTCATCATACACACTACTTGCTCCATATAAATAAAATCACTTAAGAATATTCACCAAAATCTTAAGATGACTATTGTTATGTTTAAAAAAGAAAATCAAAAATTAAAGGATAAAAAAAGTTATGCAATGTAGTACTGAACTTGGTTCCAGTCCTTATGCTGAAAGATCTTACTCTTAGTTTTCCAACACATGTCAAAGCGTTCTTGTTCTTGGTTGAGGGTACACCAACCACTATACTATGGATGTGATTCCTCTGTGCAAATTCTAAAATTCCTCTTGTAATGTCACTATCATCAACTACGGCTTCTTTCAATTTAACCTGAATTCACGTGCTAAATCAATAGTGAGTAGTTGAAGTTTCATTTTTTTTCAACTTTCAAAAGTACTATAAGAAATTAAATTAATTGAAGTACGAATTTCAATAGAAATCTGAATTACATATAATCATCATCTACAAAAGCATTAAACCCTAAAATTGAACCTGGGAGCTGAGAAAATGAAGAATATGAGAGCTGAGAGCTGCACTATTGTGAATCTGGATGAAGAAAATGAAGAATCTAAATGTCTTAGTGTCTTGTTCCAACCAGATCTATGAGCAATGAAGAATGAAGAGAGTGAAGAACGAAGTGTATGTGAGGTTGAAGAAAGTGAAGAATGAAGGGAGGGAGGTTCAACAAATTATTTGAAAGTGAGGAAAGTGAAGAATGAAGAAGGCTTGTATCATTTATATTAATGGTAGAAACGGATGAATAGTGGAGGTTAAAAACCTCCACAGATTAAATAAAAAACCCGACTATATATTTAGTTAATTGTCTAACTTGTATCATTTAATTTTTTGTGGAGGTTTGAATAACCTCCACGAGAAAACCTCCACTAAATATAAAGTTTCTTGTAGTGTTAGCACATTTAGACCTCCCGTCTACCTCCAGCTCATAGTATGGACAATATCGGGCCAATTCCTCAAACTTGGCCGCATACTCTCCCACCGAGAGATCCCCTTGTTCTAACCGTAGGAACTCCATCTCTTTCTTTCTCTTCAAGTCAGCTGGAAAGTATTTCTGGAGGAACTTTCCTTTAAAGGTTTCCCATGTGATGGCTTGTCCTTCCGATTCCATTTGCCTCCGAGCATACTCCCACCAGTTCTCAGCATCCTTAACCAGGACATAGGAGGCATAAGTCACCTTCTGAGCATCGGAACAACCCATGGCTCTGAATATCCGCTCCAAGCTTTGGATCCATTCATTTACCACATCAGGAGCAAATCCACCTTCGAACTGAGTAGGATTGCGTCTACAGAACTCATCCAATCCCCGGTACTCTACCGGTCCTTGAGGTGTCAGAGGTTGTGGGTTCGGACTCGGCGTCGCGTTCTGGTTCAAGTGTTGCAAATTCTCATTCATGTACATCAGCACGGCCGCAATTTGGGCCAACAAATCGTTCTGACCCGATCCTCTCCCTCTTCCTCTCCCTCTTCCAGACATCTCATCACAGGTACCTGCACTCACTCACGTGTTAGTAAACTAAGTCTTCAACCGGTAAGGGTCACATAATTACACATCAGTTTGTACAATCCAACACAATTCAATCACAAAGTCAACAACCAATTTCACATAAGTCATACAAAGATGCATGTGAGCCATACCCTAGGCCGCAGATTTGACATATGCTTTGATACCATGTTGTAAGGACCCAAATTATGCCCTAAAATTTTCGTCCGTTTATTTTTAACATACCAGCAATAATAATTGACTCTCCTTATAACTAACTCCATGAGTTTCCTTTCCTTTTTATTATAATTCAACTTCAACATTAAAGGACTAAACTACTTAGTATTTTTGGGTTTCAAAACCCTCAAACTTTACATTCTAATTAAAAGGGACTCCGTCCCCACATGTTTTGCAATAATTCACCAAATCCAGAGAAACTGGGTTACAGATTAAATGGTTCAGGTAATAGGTACAAATACATGCATAAAGCAAAACAGCATGTCACTATCACCATTACACCAAAATTAGAAAGAGCTACACTAACAGGCCTCCTGGATTTACTAATCCTTTGCTTTACCTGTGCACCGATTATCACCAATGGCACCATCAGGAAAACAAAAGGGAATAAGATAACAATTTCAAGATAATCAGTATAGATACATCAGAATGAGATAATTATAATACAAACAAATACATATATATATATAATTCTATCAGTAACATAATTCAACCGTTAATGTACACTAAACTATTAATCCACCATTCATCAACCACATTTAATAGCAATTATCCCAATACAACGCAGGGTAAGTCTATGCCACAAAGGCTAATCAATACCACATAGGGAAAGTCAATGCCATGAAGGCTAATCAATACCACATAGGGAAAGTCTATGCCACGAAGGCTAATCAATACTACATAGGGCAAGTCTATGCCACAAAGGCTAATCAATACCACATAGGGCAAGTCAACGCCACAAAGGCTAATCAATACCACATAGGGCAAGTCTATGCCACGAAGGCTAATCAATACCACATAGGGCAAGTCTATGCCACAAGGCTATTCAATACCACATAGGGCAAGTCAACGCCACGAAGGCTATTCAATACAACTGTCATATAATAACCATTATCATAGTATTAATAACAATGCCAATACGTTTACCTTCAACATCAAATCCTTAACTATGGAAACACGACTCCCTTACCTTGGCGTGTGTTGGCGTTTGATGGCTTGTTTGGATCTACTCTGCTTCCTCCATCCTTAGGGTCTCTTCTCTAGCTTCACGTAGCCTTTATGCGAGCTCTAGCCAAGAAAATCACTTCCTCTTCTCATTTCTCTCAAAAACCCTTCCCATTTCGTGTTTGGGGCTCTATTTTAGGTTTCAGGATTTTAGATTCTCGCCCAAGCGAGAATACGTTGCCCAAGCGAGAGATCCCGTCTATTTACAATTTCAAACACTGACGCTCTCGCTCAAGCGAGAATCCCACAGTGTCAACACCCTCTCTCTCGCCCAGGCGAACCAATCTCGCCCAAGCGAGGCTCCCATATAAAATTCTGGGAGAAATACTGATGCCCTCGCCCAAGCGAGAATTTCTCGCTCAAGCGAGAATCAGTCAGTAGCTCCCAGACTGACTGAGTTTCACCATGTTCCAATTATCAAACTTTTAGGGGGTTACAGTATCAGTCCTGGGATTCTCGCTTGAGCGAAGGAGTCTCGCCTGGGAGAGAAAGGCTCAGCTGGAAGGGTGAAATTTTGGACTATACTGGAGGATTCTCGCCTTAGCGAGAATTGTCTCGCCTGGGCGAGAAATGGCATTTTGGGACTGTTGAGACTGTGAGATTCTCGCTTGAGCGAGAGGGTCAGATCTGAATTTTTAAAATAGGCGGGATTTTCTCGCTTGAGCGAGAAAGGGCTCGCTTAAGCGAGAACCCGACAAGACAACATTTAATGAGAAACCCCAAACACATTTTAGGGGTAAGAAAAGAAGAGAGGTGAGAGAAGAGAACTTTTCCAAGGGCAAGAAGCTTCAATATTCATCTAAGAGCTTGAGAAGAGGTAAAAACTCTTGATTCTAACTCTCTTATTCTCTTTAAAACCTATTTTTGGGTATGTTGGATCTCTTCTCAAAATGAAGAAAACCATGGAAACTCATCCTTTTGAGTTATGGTTCATTCTATGTTGTTTCTCTCTTGCAACTCTTGGTTTAGAGTTAGTATTTCAAGAATGGAAAGGGTTGTGGGTTGATTCATGGAACCCCCAAAACCCTTTAGAGAAAATGTCGTTAAAATGGGTAAAATGCTAGAGGTAGAAGATGAGTTTACTTTCTAATGATGAAATAGAAGATGATTATGTATGTTTTGGATGGTTGTAAACTTATGATAAAAGTAGTTTAGCAACATTGAAAATATGATTAAATATCTTGTATGGTTAAATAATGCAATATAAATTGTTTATGTGATATTTGGAATAAATGACTAACATTGTGTTATATGGTGGGAACGAGGAAAGATCCTAGAGTTGGTTGCGGTGTCGGTGGAACTTGTGAAGTTGCCAAGAACCAAACCCAACACTCACCAAGGTAAGGATAAGTCATTAGTTGTGCATTTGGAATGGAAAATGTGTGTATCTTCTGGTTATGAGATGATTGAGTTGTGAACTACGCGTTTAGTATAA
Source organism: Lupinus albus (assembly GCA_009771035.1). NCBI lineage: Eukaryota > Viridiplantae > Streptophyta > Magnoliopsida > Fabales > Fabaceae > Lupinus > Lupinus albus. The sequence goes on along the minus strand of CM020008.1, from coordinate 6,407,511 downwards.
ACATATATGGGTGTGTTTATACTAAAGTGGGTGTAGATTCACGGGAAGCGAGAAATTGTGATATCAAAGAAAGGAAAATGTCTTTTTAGCCGACAATGAATGGTTAGCGACTCTGGTTTGAGTATATAAGCGAAACTCTTGCTTGAGTATATAAGCGAAACTCTGGCTTGAGGATATAAGCGAAACTCTGGCTTGAGCATATAAGCGAAACTCTGGCTTGAGTATATAAGCGAAACTCTGGCTTGAGTATATTAGTGAAACTATGGCTTGAGTATATAAGCGAAACTATGGCTTGAGTATATAAGCTAAACTCTGGCTTGAGTATATAAGCGAAACTCTGGCTTGAGTATATAAGAAAAACTCTGGCTTGAGTATATAAGAAAAACTCCGGCTCAAGTATATGTAGCATGTTTTCTTTTAAAGGAAATGAGAATCTGCTTTTAGCTAACCTTGAGGGGTGTATCGACTTTGGCTCAAGTGATGTAGGAAAGTAAATGAATTTCAAAATGGTTTACTAACCCTTTTCTAATGTGGATTATCTTATATTGACGTTATTGAATTAATGACTTACACCTTTGTTTGTTTTGTGCTTATGTCAATGATAATTCCATTGCAGATAAACAGGTGATATGAGGGGGACTCATTTTTGGGAGTTTGGGAGCTTTATGTTTTGGATTCATTTATTTGCACTATTTTGTACATGAGTGCATATTTGATAGTTTAAGCATTATGTAACTACGAATATATATTAACTTACATGGTGTTGTAACTCTGGATATTTGTAGCTATGGGTATTTTGGAAACCCATAGCTAGTTATATGTGGTGGCTACCGAATTATATTTATATGAATTATGATTTTCTGCTGAAAAGAATGGATACGAATATGAGGATATGGAATGAGTATGAATAGGTAAATAGAATTAAAATGTAAAATGTATGTGCGGGAAATGAATAAGGGAAAAATTTTCAAGGGTAGAATTTGGGTCTTTACAATATGGTATTAGAGCATAGTTAATACTGCGGCCTAGGGTATGGCCTTACTTGCTTCTTTGTAACATTTATTTGATGTTAACTATGTAATTTTGGTTAAATGTTGTGTGATTATGTGATGATTTATCTGGTAAAACGTGGTTACTGATGAACAAATGAGTGCAGCTAACCATTACTAAAATTTCAGGGAGAGGACGAGGAAGAGGATCGGGTCAGAATGAATTGCTGGCCCAGATTGCGGTCGTGCTGACAAACATGAATGAGAACTTGCAACATATAAATCAGAATGCTACACCAAGTCCGAGGTGGATTCGCTCCTGATGCTGTTATTGAATGGGTCCAAGGGTTAGAGAGGATCTTCAAAGCCATGAATTGTTCTGATGCTCAGAAGGTGGCATACGCCACTTACATGCTAGTGAAGGAGGCCGAGAACTGGTGGGAGATTACCCGGAGGCAGATGAAGACCCAAGGGCAGATCATCACGTGGGGAACCTTCAAGGGAAAATTCCTCCAGAAATATTTCCCTGCAGACCTGAAAAGGAAGAAGGAGATGGAATTCTTGCAATTAGAGCAAGGAAACATGACGGTGGGGGAGTATTCGGTCAAATTTGAAGAATATATTCGGTATTGCCCTTATGATGAACTAGAGTTGAACGGGAGGTCCAAATGTGTGAAATTTGAGATGGGGTTGAGGCCCGAGCTCAGGGTGACATTTGGTCACGAAGAAATTTATGATTTCCCAACACTAGTGAACAAGTGTAGGATGTATGAGGATAATGTGGGGATGAGGGACGCTGCTGCTAGAAAAGAGAACGCTCCACGACACTATGGCCCTCAACGGAACTTCTCACACGGAAAAGGGAAGGGCAAAAGGTTTCAAGAGGAACGGAAGCCTTACTCTCCTCCAACGGGTAGTCGGAGTCATACTTTGCATGGACTGAAGACTCATGTTAATGCCGAAGGGTCACGGTTGAACTCTCCATCTTTGTGCGGCATATTGGGGGAGTACCAATGGAAAGATGACTCAATATAAGTAATATTATTGGGGGAGTACCAATGGAAAGATGACTCAATATAAGTAATATTATTGGGGGAGTACCAATGGAAAGATGACTCAATATAAGTAATATTATTGGGGGAGTACCAATGGAAAGATGACTCAATAAAAGTAATATTATTGGGGTAGTACCGATGGAAATATGACTCGATAAAAGTAATATTATTAGGGTAGTACCGATGGAAAGATGACTCGATAAAAGTAATATTATTGGGGGAGTACCAATGGAAAGATGACTCAATATAAGTAATATTATTGGGGGAGTACCAATGGAAAGATGACTCAATATAAGTAATATTATTGGGGGAGTACCAATGGAAAGATGACTCAAATAAAAGTAATATTATTGGGGGAGTACCAATGGAAAGATGACTCAGAGTAATGAATGTCGTATGCATGCTATAGGATATATAGTATGAGATATATATTATATAGGGTGAATATGAATGATGAGAAATGTGAATGTCATATGAATGTCGTATCCATGCTATAGGATATATAGTATGGGATATATATTCTATAGGGTGAATAGGAATGATGAGAAATGTGAATGTCACATGAATGTCGTATGCATGCTATAGGATATATAGTATGGGATATATATTCTATAGGGTGAATATGAGCGATAAAAAGGAAGATGTTGAGAAAGAAAGTAATATACATGCTATAGGATATATATTATGGGATATATATGTTATAGGGTGGATACGAATAACGAGATAGATGATGTTTCAAACGAACGTAATATGCATACTATAGAATATATATTTTTGGATATATATACTATAGGATGAATATGAGTAAAGTGGAAGGTAAAGGAAGATGATTTGAATGTTTACAATTCCGTATGTGTGTTTACTAATTATATTAAAGCTTAATTGTATTTGAATGTGGATTATCACGAGATGTTAGTTTTGAACTAATGACTTACTCCCTTCGTTTTGTGTGTTGTTTATGATAATCCCATTGATAGTATTTTGGGATAAATGTAATCTGATTAGGATGATAGGGTGACATGTATTTATGGACGTTATGACCCTGGAAAATCCATAACTGGATGTATGTGGTAAATGATATCTGAATGAATTATGTTTTTCCGCAACATAAATTGGTATGATAATATGATAGGGTAAAGAGTATGTTCAAAGAGATATACTTGACAGGTTTTAATAAAGGTGACGACTGCATGTAAGAAAGGATTAAAATAAACGAAAAATTTTCAAGGGTAAAAATCAGGTCGTTACAATATGGTATCAGAGCATAGTTAATTCTGCGGCCTAGGGCATGGCCTTACTTGCTTCTTTGTAACATGTGTATGATTTGACTAGTTGAGATTGTGTGTATTGAATGTTTAAAGCATGTGACTTGTTATGAGACTATATGCTTTCCTGACTTGAGTGAGATAAGATTAGCTTACTGACTAGTACACATGTACAGGTACGCATGGCTGAAAGAGGAAGACGAACGGACCAGAATGTCGCCAATGATCTCTTGGCACAGATGTTAGGGGTGCTTCAGGGCATGAATGAGAACCTACGAAATTTGAATCAGAGCGTGGCGCCAGGTCCAGGCTCTCTGTCTCAAAGCGGATTCGCTCCGAATGCTGCTATTGGTGGGTCCCAGAGATGGGATGTACTAACATGAAGGCGAACAGAGTGGCGACCTCTAAATCCAAATTCCCCAAGAACGTCGGGCCTCAAAGAAACTTTGTGCACGGAAGGGGCAAGGGCAAGATGTGTCCCGAAGAGCAAGAGCCTTGTCTCTCACCTGCTGGCACTCGGAGGTACACATCGCATGGGCCGAGGACCCGTGCAAATGCCGGAGGGTCACGATTAAACTCCCCATCCTAGTGTAGCAAGTGTAACCAAAGACATGATGGAGGATCGTGTTCTGGAACGACAAATCACTGTTTTTGTTGCAAGGAGACCGGACATGTCAAGAGGTGTTGTCCTATGTAACGGCAGAGTATGAATGCCATGGAGACTGGACAACCTCAATCCATCGGCAGAGTGGTTACCATATGTGATGCAGAGACATCAGAATTGGATAGTCTGACCGGATGCGGGATGTATGAGGAGAAGGTGATTGAAAGCCAATCATCATACGCTCTAACTGGTGTCCATCGTAACCATGGGTATTAAGGGTCAAAATCTACCGTAGGGGTTCCTACTCCTTTGTGCAACAAGTGTGGCGGACTCCATCTTGGGAACACATGTCCGGGGTCGGATAATAAATGTTTCTACTGCAAGGAATTGGGACACATCAAAAGATATTGTCCAAAACTGAGTCGACGGATGAATGTCGTTCACGCTGAGAGGGCAAGGGTCCATGGTCGAGCGGTTACCCCGAAGGGCGCACGGACATCAGGTGTTGATGATCCGGCGAGAGGTAAATTGCATGGTTATAGGTATTCCTTGTTTAGTGTTGTTGATTCGGGAGCAACACACTCCCTTATATATGTTAAATGTGAAAACTGGCTGAAATTGTAAACTGGGTCGTTACTTCCGACTTGGTCGCGTCTACCCCAATCTATGTGCTGGTGGTGGTATCGACGTTTATGTTATAGTGTCTGGTTGTGGTAAATGGTGTGATATTTACCGTAGATTCAGTCTACTTGTCGTTATCCCAGTTAGATAAAGTTCTGGGGATGGACTGATTGTTGGCAAATCATGTTATGATTGAATAGTGCTGACAAGGTTGTGGCGGTTAGGGATCTGTGCGAGATCTCTGACCAGGCTAGTGGTGTGGGGCCAGTGTTGGCTAAGAAAGTTAGAACTCTCCTTCGAAAAAGGGATCGGTATTTATTCAGTAAATGTCACGAGAGGGTATTTAAGAACTCGTTAGTATTTCAAGATGTTAAGATTTGAAAGAACTATTTATTTTGTCTTGGAAAGTGGACTTTCGTCTATGAATGATTGACTTTTATAATAAGTATGCTGACAAGAAAAATGTTTAAGTCGGGGATGCTTGTTTTCTCTTATGAGTTGTAAAAGGTTAACTCCTTTTGTGGGCTTTTGTGTGTACGCGTATGCTAAGTGATGAAACACATATTTAGAAAATGAAATCGAGGTTGGATAAATTACCTAAATGTCCGTGCGACTAATGCGTTTACATGGACATTGACGGTTTGGATGTGTTATCGTTTTGAGGTGACCTAGGGTTGGTAACCAAAATCGATTCAGTACGAAAAAGTTATTTTTGATTCTCGTGCATGAGGCTTCTAGTCAAGAAAATGTGATTTTGTTAAAGAGGAGTACCCGCCGTAACAAATGTATCTTGTTTGTGAACACCAAAATAGGAGCGGGGATGTGGAACCTCAAAAACTTATTTTGCATCCTGAGTGTCTCAATGTAAGGTTGGGGTAAATGGTAGAACCTTTACCATAGTGTTGATATGCGCAATGATGTACCAGTGGATTAAATCCTGGAAATGGACTAGCGGTCCTCAAAATCGTGTTATGCTTAACTGTATGTAATTGTTGAAGTGAAGATTTAAAAGTCTTGTTGCAGTAATACGTATGTGTATGCTAAGGGGTAAGATTTACACTGATAGTCGAGGAAAGAGGCTAGTCAAGTTACTTAGCCCGTCGATGCGATGAATACATTTTATTAGACGTGAAACTTTTGGTCTCGAATGACCGGTTCTTTTGCGATAGAACATTGGCAATGTATGAAATAGTGGTAGTGTACCTCAATTGTCTATGTTAAATGTTGTACCGTCAAAAGGTGTTGCTGTTTCGTGAACGTCAGTGATGACGGTGTATGAGTGTGATGTAGCCATATGGGAGAAGGAGTTTTGGGTTGTGTTGAACTGATTATGTAAACTTTGTTTCATAAGTGGTGGATTCAAACCGTTTTCGAAAATCATTTTCTTTGGGTGAAACATAGCTTGTGGCTAAGAAATGATTTAGTATCATGTTGGAGAATTCCGAAATTTTAGCAACCATATCGGAATAAGTATGAGGTTGTTAGAAGTTTAGTGATATAAGACGCCCATGTATTTTTGGACTTAATGCGAGTGGGATAATAAGTTTATATTTACTAACAGAATTGGGGTGACCAAACCGAACGCAAGTTGTAGGTTTGAGTGTTGGTCGACTTGTGCTTGCCGATTGGTAACAAAGTACCAAGTTTTGGTGTGAATCAATAGTTTTATGGTTCAGTTGAGGCTAGAAATCGGTAATTTCTTTAGATGATAAGATTTGATGATATAAATATTTGATGTAATTGGATAATTACGGGATAGTTTGATTGTTTACAACGAATGAGACACTAAGAGTCCTATTGTGTAAGTATTTTGTGGTTTGAGTAAAATGAAATTGTGCTAGATTCTCGAGTGGAGATGAAACTAGCTAGTGCATGATGGATGTTAAAAGATGCATTTAGATAGATAGGAGATAAGGAGTTCCCCATTCGCTGAAGTTCGAGAGTGTTATCGGGATTCTTAACGTATGTTAGGATTGATAGATGGATAGGTGCTAGATACCTATGGTTCTTGACGAATGTAGGAAAGATCTTTAGTCTAAATTACGGTTTAGTTCTCAAGGCATTCGGGATATTAAAGGCTGAAACCTTAATATTTGGACATTGATGAGTTAGTTCATGAATTGGTGGGTGATGTCACAGTTTAGTGGTGTATGCCCTTAGTGACTGATTAAGTGATTTTAATGGAGTAGAGAATCGATTATGATTTTGGTGGAGTATCCTTGTGCCTAAGGTCGTGGTGATGATATTATTTCCGAGGTATGTTTAATTTTCGGGGACGAAAATTCTTATAAGAGGGGGAGGATTGTAACACCCCGAATTTTAGTCTTTAAAAATTAGAGTATCAGTCCTGGAAGTCTCGCTTGAGCGAGAGATTCTCGCCTGAGCGAGAAAGGATCACCTGGGAGGGTGAAATCTTGGGCTATACTGGAAGATTCTCGCCTGAGCGAGAGTTGCCTCGCCTGGGCGAGAAATGGCAAACTGGGGCTGTTGACACGATTACACAATCCTGGTAATCGATTACATGCTGATAAACTAATCAGACCTGTGTATTTTACATGATGTAATCTATTACACTATACTCGTAATCGATTACAACATATTAAAAGCATCAGATATGTGCATTTTTCACATTGTAAACGATTACAACATGTTTGTATTTTAAAGTCGTTGAGTTTGTATTTTAAATTTTTAACTGATGTAATCGATTACACCATATGGTAATCGATTACACTTATTCTGTTGAGCAAGAATCCCTCGCTTGAGCGATAGGGTCAGATCTGAGTTTTTAAAATAGGCGGGATTTTCTCGCCTGAGCGAGAATGGGCTCGCTTGAGCGAGAACCCGATGACTGCTCTTTAAAATAGAAACCCCAAACACATTTTAGGGTTAGAACTTTGAAGAGAAGAGAGAGAGGAGAGCTTTTCTAGAGCAAAGAGCCTTAGGACTTATCGTAGAGCTTGAGAAGAGGTAAACCTCTTGTTCCTAACTCTTCTTCTTCCTCTCTAACTTGTTTTGGGTATGTTGGATCTATTTTCAAAACATGAGAAACCATGGAAACTCATTCTTTAGAGTTATGGTTTGTTTTACGTTGTTTTTCTCTTGTAAACTCTTGGTTTAGAGTTGATATTTGATGAATGGAAAGGTTTTGTGGGTTATTCATGAAAACCCCAAAAACCCCCAAAATGAGAATATGGGTATAAAGAGAAAGAGATGAAATGTTAGATGTGGATGATGAGTTTGTGCTTTGATGTTGATATATGAGTTAAACATGTATGTTTAGATGTTTGGAAATTTGTATTAAAGTAGTTTTGGAAATCTTGAATATATATGAATCCCTTGTGTATTTGATGATGAAATATGAGTTATTTATGTGTTATTTTGAATAAATGACTGACATTGTTGTTATTGATGAAAATGAGAAGAGAGATCCTAAGGTTGGAGGAAATCACGAAGGAGACTTTTAAAGTTATTCGGAACCGATCCCCAACACTCACCAAAGTTAGGGATAAGTGTCTCTAAATCATACTTGTTGATATGAATGAGGTATGTGAAGGAGGTAATGGTTTAAAATGATACGTTTGTAATTTGTGTATTATGTTGGAAAATACGTGGCTTTTTTGTTATAAACGAAATATAAGTAATATTATTGGGGGAGTACCAATGGAAAGATGACTCAATAAAAGTAATATTATAGGGGGAGTACCAATGGAAAGATGACTCAATAAAAGTAATATTATTGGGGGAGTACCAATGGAAATATGACTCAATAAAAGTAATATTATTGGGGGAGTACCGATGGAAAGATGACTCGATAAAAGTAATATTATTGGGGGAGTACCAATGGAAAGATGACTCAATATAAGTAATATTATTGGGGGAGTACCAATGGAAAGATGACTCAATATAAGTAATATTATTGGGGGAGTACCAATGGAAAGATGACTCAATAAAAGTAATATTATTGGGGGAGTACCGATGGAAAGATGACTCGATAAAAGTAATATTATTGGGGGAGTACCAATGGAAAGATGACTCAATATAAGTAATATTATTGGGGGAGTACCAATGGAAAGATGACTTAATATAAGTAATATTATTGGGGGAGTACCGATGGAAAGATGACTCAATAAAAGTAATATTATTGGGGGAGTACCGATGGAAAGATGACTCGATAAAAGTAATATTATTGGGGGAGTACCAATGGAAAGATGACTCAATATAAGTAATATTATTGGGGGAGTACCAATGGAAAGATGACTCAATATAAGTAATATTATTGGGGGAGTACCAATGGAAAGATGACTCAATATAAGTAATATTATTGGGGGAGTACCAATGGAGAGATGACTCGGAGTAATGAATGTCGTATGCATGCTATAATATTATAGGGTGAATATGAATGATGAGAAATGTGAATGTCATATGAATGTCGTATGCATGCTATAGGATATATAGTATGGGATATATATTCTATAGGGTGAATAGGAATGATGACAAATGTGAATGTCACATGAATGTCGTATGCATGCTATAGGATATATAGTATGGGATATATATTATATAGGGTGAATATGAGCGATAAAAAGGAAGATGTTGAGAAAGAAAGTAATATACATGCTATAGGATATATATTATGGGATATATATGTTATAGGGTGGATATGAATAACAAGATAGATGATGTTTCAAACGAACGTAATATGCATACTGCAGAATATATATTATGGGATATACCTGGAACGGGACCCATCTCTATAGCTCCTTATAGGATGGCACCGTTAGAATTGACTTAGTTGAAAAAGCAGGTTGAGGACTTATTGGCCAAGAATTTTATTCGTCCTAGTGTCTCGCCGTGGGGTGCTGCTGTTTTGTTGGTTAAGAAGAAGGATGGTTGTATGCGGTTGTGTACTTACTACCGACAATTGAATAAGGTTACTATTAAGAACAAGTATCCATTGCCACGGATTGATGACTTGATGGATCAACTAAGAGCAGCGGTAGTGTTCTCAAAGATCGATCTTCGGTCGGTTTACCACCAACTTCGTGTTAAATCGGAAGGCATTCCTAAGACTGCCTTTAGGACAAGGTATGGACATTTCGAATATTTGGTCATGCCTTTTGGCGTAACGAATTCCCCAACAATATTTACCGACTAAATGAATCGGATTTTCCATCCGTATTTGGATTCATTCGTAGTGGTATTTATTGATGACATTCTGGTTTACTCCAAAAGCCGGGAGGAACATGCAGAGCACCTGAGGATTGTCCTAGAACTCTTGAGTAAGAACCAGTTGTACACTAAATTGTCTAAATGTGATTTCTAGTTAGAATCGGTGAACTTTCTCGGACATGTAATATCCAAGGAAGGGGTAGATGTCGATCCTTCAAAGAATGAAGCGGTTATGGAACGGGTAGTACCCAGGTCGGTTACCGAAATCCGGAGTTTTCTGGGTTTGGCTGGCTATTATCGAAAATTCATTGAAGGATTTTCGAAGTTGGCACTACCATTGACTAAGCTCACTAGGAAAGGAGAACCGTATGTGTGTACACTTCATTGTGAAGAAAGCTTTTAGGAGTTGAAACGAAGGTTGACTAATACACCAGTGTTGGTTCTTCCTTGTACCGATAAGGATTTCAGTGTTTATTGTGATGCTTCCAAGCAAGGTTTGGGTTGTGTTTTGATGCAGGAAGGGAAAGTTGTTGTCTATGCTTCTCGTCAGTTGAGAACACACGAGCAAAACTACCCTACTCATGATTTAGAATTGGCTGCAGTGGTCTTTGCTTTAACAAACTGGAGACACCATCTCTATGGCATAAGGTTTGTGGTGTACAGTGACCACAAGAGTTTGAAATATCTGTTTGATCAAAAGGAGCTGAATATGAGGCAGAGGAGATGGATGGAGTTCCTAAAGGATTATGATTTTGGGTTGCAGTACCATCCGGGAAAGGCCAATGTAGTGGCTGATGCGCTAAGTCGGAAATCGTTACACATGTCGGCTTTGATGGTTAGGGAAGAGAAACTGATTGAAGAGTCCAGGGACATGAACTTGGATGTTTAGATAAAGCCTCATGGTATGATTTTGGGGATCTGAAGGTCACCAACTAACTGTTTGATCAAATCCGAGTAATGCAATTTGAGGATATCGAGATAATGGCAAAACGGGATTGATGCTAAGTGGCAAGGAAACTGATGATGCGTTTCAAAGGGAGGGTGTGTGTACCTCGTGATGAGGAATTACGGAAGAGTATTTTGGAGGAGTTCCATAAGAGTAAGATGAATTTTCACCAGGGGACAACGAAAATGTACCAAGACTTGAAGAAGTTATTTTGGTGGTCTAGATTGAAGAGAGATGTGGCTTCGTATGTCTCGAGTTGTTTGGTATGTCAGAAAGCCAACATTGAGCATCAGCGACCAGCGGGAGAGTTACAATCCCTAGAAATTCCGGTTTGGAAGTGGGACAGTATCTCCATGGATTTTGTGTCTGGTTTTCCGAAGACTCAGAAAGGGTACGACTCGATATGGGTAATAGTGGATTGGTTGACTAAGTCTTCTCATTTCTTATCGATGAACATAAGATACTCCCTAGAACGATTGGCGGAGTTGTATATCCGAGAAATTGTTCCTTTGCATGGGATACTGTCAAGCATTGTGTCGGATAGGGATCCCCATTTCACTTCAAACTTTTGAACTAGTTTGCAGTCCGCATTGGGAACTAAGTTGAAGTTCAGTTCAGCATATCATCCACAAACGGATGGTCAATCAGAAAGAACAATACAATCATTGGAGGACCTTTTGAGGGCTTGCGTCTTGGACCAACAAGGGAGTTGGGATGGCATGTTGCCTCTGATTGAATTTACCTACAACAATAGCTTCCATTCGAGTATTGGAATGGCAGCCTATGAGGCGTTGTATGGTAGGAAGTGCCGAACTCCAGTGAGTTGGTTTGAGACTGGGGAGAACTTGATATTGGGGCCCGAACTGGTCCAAGAGACGACGAATAAGATCAAGAAAATCCGGGAGAACAAGAGGATCGCCAAGAGTCGGCAGAAAAGCTATTACGATAAGAGGCGGAAACCTCTTGAGTTTAACGAGGGAGATCATGTTTTCATGAGAGTAGTCTCGACTACCGGAATAGGTAGAGTGCTTAAGTCTCGTAAGCTGACTCCACGATTTATTGGGTCGTATCAAATACTGAAGAGGATTGGGCCGGTAGCGTATCATATTGTTTTACCTCCATTGTTGTCGAATCTCCACAATGTGTTTCATGTGTCTCAGTTGAGTAAATATGTTGGGGATCCATCTCATGTGGTTGAGTCGGACCAGATAGAGTTGAAGGATAACTTGACTTTTGCGACGTTGCCTGTGAGAATCATGGATACCAATGTCAAAAGATTGAGAGGCAAAGAGATTCCTTTGGTGAAAGTGTTGTGGAGCCGAGTAGACGAATGGGATGCTACTTGGGAGGTGGAACGTGATATGAGGGAGGATTACCCTCATTTGTTCGAATCGAGGTATGTTTAATTTTCGGGGACAAAATTTTTTATAAGAGGGGGGGATTGTAGCACCCTAAATTTGAGTCTTTAAAATTATAGTATCACTCCTGGGATTCTCACTTGAGCGAGGGAGTCTCGCCTGGGAGAGAAAGGCTCACCTGGGAGGGTGAAATCTTGGACTATACTGAAGGATTCTCGCCTGAGCGAGAATTGTCTTGCATGGGCGAGAAATGGAATTTTGGTACTGTTGAGACTGTGAGATTCTCGCTTGAGCGAGAATCTTTCGCTTGAGTGAGAATCCCTCGCTTGAGCGAGAGGGTCAGATCTGAATTTTTAAAATAGGCGGGATTTTCTCGCTTGAGCGAGAAAGGGCTCGCTTAAGCGAGAACCCGACGAGACAACATTTAATGAGAAACCCCAAACACATTTTAGGGCTAAGAAAAGAAGAGAGGTGAGAGAAGAGAGTTTGTCCAGAGGCAAGAAGCTTCAATATTCATCTAAGAGCTTGACAAGAGGTAATATAGATTTTTATGTAGTTAGACTTTAAATTATATTCGAAGCTCAATTAAGTACGTATTTATTGTTATCATTTTAGATTTTAATGGTAATTTCAATTTTTTTATTAAAAAGTAAATAGAATATTTTAACAGATTTTAATAAAAAGTAAAGAAAATATATTAATTTAAATTTCCACAACCAATTCTAAAAGTGATCAGTTTCAATTTTTAGGTAATGAATGATTTGATATGATTACACCGACAATTATAATAATAATATTTGGAAAATAGTTAATTCAAATATTAATACAATTTCAATAAATTTTATTTGTGATTCCTTACTTTCAGGAAATGTCTAATATAAATTTATACTCATTTATTATTTAATTAAAAAATAAGAAATATGTATAATTCATAATAAATATATATTCCTTAATTTTTAAAAGAATAAGAGATGTGTATAACTCATAATAAATATGTAGTCCATAATATTGCAGTATGAAAATTGTAAAAACGAGAAGTAAAAAAAAACAATTCACAATTTTCTATTTTAATAGTAATTTGTATTTTTATTATTAAAAAGTAAAGAAAATATATTTTTATATTTTCACATTTTGTATAATATTACACAATTAAGTATGTAGTTATTCACATTTTGTAACCACTCTATTTTGACTTTAAAGTATTTTCAAAGCTCAATTAAGTATATAGTTATTGTTGACATTTTAGATTTTATGATAATTTCATATTTTTTAAAAAGTAAAGAAAATATTAATTCAAATTTTAAAACAATTTCTATAAATTTTATTTGTGATTCCTTTATTTTAGACAATGCCTAATATAAATTTATACTCATTAATTGTTTAATTATAAAATAAGTAATAAGAAATATGTATAACTCATAATAAATATGTATTCCTTAATTTTAAAAAGAATAAGAGTTATGTATAACTCATAATAGTTATGTAGTCCATAATTCTGCAGTATGAAAAGAGGATATATTTTTTTATTTTCATATTATATATAAGATGACACAATTATGTATGTAGTTATTCACATTTTATAATCGGTCAATTTAGACTTTAAAGTATTTTCAAAGCTCAATTAAGTATGTAGTTATTGTTGACATTTTATATTTTTATGGTAATTTCAATTTTTTATTAAAAGTAAAGAAAACATTAATTCAAAAATTAATACAATTTCAATAAAAAAAAATTATGATTCCTTAATTTTGGACAATGTCTAATATAAAGTTATACTAATTTATTGTTTAATTATAAAATAAGTAATCAGAAATATGTATAACTCATAATAAAAATGTATTCCTTAATTTTAGAAAGAATAAGAGATATGTTAACTTATGGCTAATTTATTAATACTTTTTAGTTCAGCAAGTACTTTTATATTGTATTTCCCATAAACACAAGCATTTTGCACACTACGGATTGTTCATAATGCATACCTTGCAATTCTTTTAGATCATAATTCATTATGATTATATTGTTCATAATGCATTTCTTTTGGATCGGGAAACTATGTTAAATTCAGGTTGTGTATGTTTATGATGTTGTGAACAATATTATAAGGCTGCAATTTTTTGAATTAATGTGAATGTAATATGTTTTTAAACATGATTTGAAGTAAATCAAAATCTTGTCTCATTGGAGCATCTTATTAAAAGGTTGAGATTTTCATTCTACCATCAAATGTCATTAGGATTCAATATAATCACTCAATATATATTATTTTTCATTAAGTATTACTTTTAGAATAAACTAACATATAGGATGAGATAGCAATGGCTTCTAACATGCTGAATAACAATAGGTGAAAAAATATAAAACTAGCTTTTGAATGATAAAATGCTAAAGTACTATAACAAAACAAACTAATTTATTCCAAAATATAATAAAGTAAAAAGTATTGAATTCTTCATCATTAAGAGATGAGAGTCCATATCCTCTCTTGTAAATCTTTTCAGTATTGAAGAAGATGTCAACTTATTAGATAATGCTTAACGTCCTGCGTTATTGTTCCGAGGTTTAGCATTTTGTGGAGGAAGGGGGGCATTTTGACGTGGTGGAAAATGTCCAGGGTTAGCATTTGCTCGTCGAGGTTCACCTGGGAAACGATAATGCATAGTATTACGAGGTTGATTATATACCATATGACCATATGAACCCTTATGTATTGCTAAACTATGTTAATTGAGGAACATTTCTCCACATTGATTGCATTGTGCATCCCACACCATGATTATTATTAATCCTCAATTTTCTAATTTTTACTTAGAGATTGTTTATGCATTCTTGAGTTACTTAGCGATGTATTTATAACATATCATGTTTTATGTTTAGTTTTTACAAATATCTAAAGAGATACAATTATTAAGAGAAGTAAATAGTAAATTAGAAACATGGTAATTATTAAGTCATTTGAAGTTATTTTTATGTATCATTTGTAAATAATTAGTAATTTCAAGAAAAGTAAAGAATTAGTAATTTCAAATAAATGTAAAGAATTCTATGTAGTCTATAATATTGCAGTATGAAAATAGTAACAATAAGAAGAAAACAAAATATTCAAACTTCCTATTTAAAGTGTAATTTCAATTTTTTTAAAAAGTAAAGAAAATATTTTTTTTTTTCACATTGTGCACTTATTGTAACATGACAATTCCAACGGTGTAATAATATAATTTCATAACATTAGATTTTAAAAAATAGAACTATAACCTTGAAATTATAACCAAAATAATTTAAAATTCTAATATATGTGTGATTTTAAATTTCCCCTACCAATTCTAAAAGTGATCATTTGCAATTTTTAGGTAATGAATGATTTGATATGATTACTGTAACACCCTAATTTTGAGTCTTTAAAATTATAGTATCAATCCTGGAAGTCTCTCTTGAGCGAGAGATTCTCGCCTGAGCGAGAAAGGATCACCTGGGAGGGTGAAATCCTAGGCTATACTGGAAGATTCTCGCCTGAGCGAGAGTTGCCTCGCCTGGGCGAGAAATGGCAAACTGGGGCAGTTGACACTGTGATATTCTCGCCTGAGCGAGAATCCCTCGCTTGAGCGAGAGGAAGCCTGTTGACACTGTGAGATTCTCGCCTGAGCGAGAATCCCTCGCTTGAGCGAGAGGAAGCCTGTTGACACTGTGAGATTCTCACCTGAGCGAGAATCTCTCGCTTGAGCGAGAATCCCTCGCTTGAGCGAGAGGGTAAGATCTGAGTTTTTAAAATAGGCGGGATTTTCTTGCCTGAGCGAGAATGGGCTCGCTTGAGCGAGAATGGGCTCGCTTGAGCGAGAACCCGACGACTGCTCTTTAAAATAGAAACCCCAAACAAATTTTAGGGTTAGAACTTTGAAGAGAAGAGAGAGAGGAGAACTTTTCAAGAGCAAAGAGCCTTAGGACTCATCTTAGAGCTTGAGAAGAGGTAAACCTCTTGTTCCTAACTCTTCTTCTTCCTCTCTAACTTGTTTTGGGTGTGTTGGATCTATTTTCAAAACATGAGAAACCATGGAAACTCATTCTTTAGAGTTATGGTTCGTTTTATGTTGTTTTTCTATTGTAAACTCTTGGGTTAGAGTTGATATTTGATGAATGGAAAGGTTTTGTGGGTTATTCATGAAAACCCCAAAAAACCCCCAAAATGAGAATATGAGTATAAAGAGAAAGAGATGAAATGTTAGATATGGATGATGAGTTTGTGCTTTGATGTTGATATATGAGATAAACATGTATGTTTAGATGTTTGGAAACTTGTAGTGAAGTAGTTTTGGAAATCTTGAATATATATGAATCCCTTGTATGTTTGATGATGAAATACGAGTTATTTATGTGTTATTTTGAATAAATGACTGACATGGTTGTTATTGGTGGAAATGAGGAAAGATCCTAAGGTTGGAGGAAATCGCGGATGAGACTTTTAAAGTTACTCGGAACCGATCCCCAACGCTCACCAAGGTAAGGGATAAGTGTCTCTAATTCATACTCACTGATGTGAATGAGGTATGTGAAAGAGATAATGTGTTGGTAGGTTTATTGTTTTTACCCTACCCGAAGAGGTAATGGTTTATTGTTGTTATCCTACCCGAAGCGGTAGTGATTTATTATTGTTACCCTACCCGAAGAGGTAGTGATTTAATATTGTGCCATACCTAGAGTGGTAGTGGACTGTTATTTGTCCTACCCGGAGTGGTAGTGGACTGTTATTGTGTCCTACCCGGAGTGGTAGTGGACTGTTTATTGTGTCCTACCCGGAGTGGTAGTAGACTGTTATTGTACCCTACCCGGAGTGGTAGTGGACTGTTAATGTGTACTACCGAGAATGGAAGTGATTATTGTGAACTAGACCTGCCCGATGTGGTATGGATAATAACTAGACCTGCCCTATGTGGTATGGAGAATGACTAGACCTGCCCGATGTGGTATGGATGATAACTAGACCTGCCCTTTGTGGTATGGATGATAACTAGACTTGCCCGATGTAGTATGGATAATAACTAGACCTGCCCGATGTGGTATGGATGATAACTAGACCTGCCCGATGTGGTATGGATGATAACTAGACCTGCCCTATGTGGTATGGAGAATGACTAGACCTGCCTGATGTGGTATGGATGATAACTAGACCTGGCCGATATGGTATGAATGATAACTAGACCTGCCCGATGTGGTATGGATAATAACTAGACCTGCCCTATTTGGTATGGATGATGAACTAGACCTGCCCGAGGTGGTATGGAGATGTAATTGGACCTACCCGGTGTGGTAGGGGGTTATATTTGTGAAAGAACTCGGTGAAAACGATTAAGGATGAATACGACATATGAGAAACGAGGATGTTAAGAGCGAATATCATATGCATACTATAGGATATATATTATGGGATATATAGACTATAGGGTGAATATGAATGTTGAAAATGAAGACGTAAGAGTAAAAGTAGTATGCATGCTATAGGATATATAGTATGGGATATATATACTATAGTGTGGATATGAATAATGAGAAGAACGATGCTTCAAATGAACGTAATATGCATGCTATAGAATATATATTATGGGATATATATTCTATAGGATGAATATGGATAACGTGGGAATGATCGGAAGAAGATATGAATGTTTGCATTTACGTAATTGTGTTTATAAATTATATTAAAGCTTAATCGTATTTGAAATGTGGATTATCATGTGATGTTAGTTTTGAACTAATGACTTACTCCCTTTGTTTTGTGTGTTGTTTATGATAATCCCATTGTAGGTAAATGAAGGATTTTGAGAAGGAAGCCCGCTTAGGAAACTTTTGTGTTTATGAACCTATTTGTCTTTATTTGCTACTTGACGTTGTAGTTAATTTGATAACATTATGGTATAACTGTAAATCCGTTTAGATTAATACGGATAGGTGTAGTTATAGACTTTATAACTCTGGGAAACCCATAACTGGTTGTATTTGGTAAATGCTATTTGAATGAATTATGTTTTTCCGCAACATAAACTTATATGATAATATAATAGGGTAAAGAGTATTTTCAAAGAGAGATACTTGACAGTTTTTAGTGAAGGTGACGACTGTATGTAAGAAAGGATTAAAATAAATGAAAAATTTTCAAGGGTAGAATTTGGGTCGTTACAATTACACCGACAATTAGAATAATAATATTAGGAAAATGGTTATTTCAAATATTAATACAATTTCAATAAATTTTATTTGTGATTCCTTAATTTCAGGAAATGCCTAATATAAATTTATACTCATTTATTGTTTAATTAAAAAATATGAAATATGTATAACTCATAATAAATATGTATTTCTTAATTTTAAAAAAAATAAGAGATATGTATAACTCATAATAAATATATAGTCCATAATATTGCAGTAAGAAAAATGTAAAAACGTGATGTAAAAAAACAATTCACAATTTTCTATTTTAATAGTAATTTGAATTTTTTTATTAAAAAGTAAAGAAAATATTTTTTTTTAGTTTCACATTTTGTATAATATTACACAATAAAGTATGTTAAATTCAGGTTGTGTATGTTGATGATGTTAAATTCAAGTTGTGTATGTTGATGATGTTGTGAACAATATTATAAGGCTGGATCTGCAATTTTTTAATTAATGTGAATGTAATGCTTTATATGTTTTTAAACATGATTTGAAGTAAATCAAAATCTTGTCTCATTGGAGCATCTTATTAAAAGGTTGAGATTTTCATTCTACCATCAAATGTCATTAGGATTCAATATAATCACTCAATATATATTATTTTTTATTCAGTATTACTTTTAGAATAAACTAACATATAGGATGAGATAGCAATGGCTTCTAACATGCTGAATAACAATAGGTGAAAAAATATAAAACTAGCTTTTGAATGATAAAATGCTAAAGTACTATAACAAAACAAACTAATTTATTCCAAAATATAATAAAGTAAAAAGTATTGAATTCTTCATCATTAAGAGATGAGAGTCCATATCCTCTCTTGTAAATCTTTTAGGACAAGGTATGGACATTTTGAATATTTGGTTATGACTTTTGGTGTAACGAATGCCCCAACAATATTTACCGACTACATGAACCAGATTTTTCATCCGTATTTGGATTCATTTGTAGTGGTATTTATTGATGACATTCTGGTTTACTCCAAAAGCCGAGAGGAACATGCTGAGCACCTGAGGATTGTTCTAGAACTCCTCAGTAAGAACCGGTTGTATGCGAAGCTGTCAAAATGTGATTTCTGGTCTGAATCGGTAAACTTTCTTGGACATATTGTAACGACCCGATTTTCTACCCTTGAAATTTTTTCTCATTTTAATTCAATTCCATTCAATCACTCATAACTCAATTTACCATTTTAATATCCTTACTTCAAAATATTGTTTCCCCTCCTCACACTCAATCCATGAATCAATAACCACATGCATAATCATTTTACCTAGAACTTCTCATGAATCATTCCTGGAACTAATCTTATAACCTATTATATTATCATACAATTAATCTTGTAGAAAAACATAATTCATTCATATCATTCCCTATGAGTACTAAGACCTCAAAGGTTCTGATCCTCCAAAATAACATTACGCATGGTTACAAATATCCAAATAATGGTTAGTCATGATTACAATCATTTAAATCCGCAAGTAATCATTTAGAATACGAAAAACATAAATAGTGAATCCAAAGTCTAAAGCTCCTAAAGCTCCCGACCTGGCATACTTCATTCGTCTATTTACCTGCAATGGGATTATCAATGACAAAAGTACAAAACACATAAAGGAGTAAGTCATTAATTCAATAAACGTCATTATAAGATAATCCACATTAGAAAAATGAGTTAATAAACCATTTGTTTTATAAATTCATTTTGTGCTACATTACTTGAGCCAAAGTTTTGCTACATAGCTTGAGTCAAAGCGTTGCTACATAACTTGAGCCAAAGTATTGCTACATAACTTGAGCCAAAGTTTTGCTACATAGCTTGAGCCAAAGCATTGCTACATAACTTGAGCCAAAGTTTTGCTACATAACTTGAGCCAAAGTGTTGCTACATAGCTTGAGCCAAAGTGTTGCTACATAGCTTGAGCCAAAGTGTTGCTACATAGCTTGAGCCAAAGCATTGCTACATAACTTGAGCCAAAGTATTGCTTCATAACTTGAGCCAAAGTGTTGCTACATAGCTTGAGCCAAAGCATTGCTACATAACTTGAGCCAAAGTTTTGCTACATAACTTGAGCCAAAGTGTTGCTACATAACTTGAGCCAAAGTGTTGCTACATAGCTTGAGCCAAAGCATTGCTACATAACTTGAGCCAAAGTATTGCTTCATAACTTGAGCCAAAGTGTTGCTACATAGCTTGAGCCAAAGCATTGCTACATAACTTGAGCCAAAGTTTTGCTACATAACTTGAGCCAAAGTGTTGCTACATAACTTGAGCCAAAGTGTTGCTACATAGCTTGAGCCAAAGCATTGCTACATAACTTGAGCCAAAGTATTGCTACATAACTTGAGCCAAAGTTTTGCTACATAGCTTGAGCCAAAGCATTGCTACATAACTTGAGCCAAAGTTTTGCTACATAACTTGAGCCAAAGTGTTGCTAACCAATAATGGTCGGCTAAAATCATATTTTCTTTTCATTTATACAACATAAATCCGTAAACAGTAAATCCACGCATACCATTATCATAGACACACCCATATATGTTTACCATAACTAAGCGATTCATCACTTTATCGTACTCACACTTAGAAAATACACACATTATCCATTACCATATACCATTTAAAGTCTCCTCCTTACCTTGGTGAGTATTGGGGTTCGGTTCTTGGCAACTTCTCGAATTCTACCAACACCACCTCCAACCTTAGGATCTCTCTTCTCATCCCACCACATAACACAATGTTAGTTATTTATTCCAAATATTACATAAACAACTTATTTTGCATCATTTAATCATACAAAATATTCATCATCAATATTCAACCATCTAAAACATGCATAACATCTCATATTTCAATATTTGGGGTAAACTCATCTTCTACCTCTAACATTTTACTCATTCTCTCCTTTTACCACATTTTCACTTTTAGGGTTTTTGAGTTTTCATGAATCAACCCACAACCTTTTCCATTCTTGAGATACTATCTCTAAACCAAGAGTTTACAAGATAAAAACAACATAAAACGAACCATAACTCTAACGGATGAGTTTCCATGATTTCTCATGTTATGAAACTAAATCCAACATACCCAAAACAAGTTAGAGAGGAAGAAGAAGAGTTAGGAACAAGAGGTTTACCTCTTCGCAAGCTCTAAAATGAGTCCTAAGGCTCATTGCTCTTGAAAATCTCCCTTCTCTCTCTTCTCTTCAAGTTCTAACCCTAAAATGTGTTTGGGGTTTCTATTTTTAAAGAGCAGTCGTCGGGTTCTCGCTCAAGCGAGCCCATTCTCGCTCAGGCGAGAATCTCACAGTAGCAATTTTCGCTTAACGCATAGATGTAATCGATTACATGGATTGTGTAATCGATTACATCGTGTAAAATGCACATATCTGATGCTTTTATCTGCATGCAATCGATTACATGTATTGTGTAATCGATTACATCGTGTAAAATGCACATATCTGATGCTTTTATCTGCATGTAATCGATTACATGTATTGTGTAATCGATTACATCATGTAAAATACACATATCTGATGCTTTTTATCTGCATGTAATCGATTACATGGACTGTGTAATCGATTACACTGCCCAAAATTGCCATTTCTCGCTCGGGTGATACAACTCTCGCTCAGGCGAGAATCCTCCAGTATAGCCCAAGATTTCACCCTCCCAGATGCACCTCTCTCGCTCAAGCGAGAATCTCTGGATCAAGCGAGGCTTCCAGAACTGATACTCTAATTTTTAAAGACTAAAATTCGGGGTGTTACAATCCTCCCCCTCTTATAAGAATTTTCGTCCCCGAAAATTAAACATACCTCGGAAATCAAAATCATCACCTAAACCTTAGGCACAAGGATACTCCACCAAAATCATAATCGATTCCCTAATCCATTAAGATTACTTAATCAGTCACTAAGGGCATACACCACTAAACCGTGACATCACCCACCAATTAATGAACTAACTCATAAATGTCCAAATATTATGGTTTCAGCCTTTAATATCCCGAATGCCCTGAGAATTAAACCGTAATTTAGACTAAAGATCTTTCCTACATTCGTCAAGAACCATAGGTATCTAGCACCTATCCATCTATCAATCCTAACATACGTTAAGAATTTCGATAACATTCTCGAACTTTAGCGAATGGGGAACTCCTTATCTCATATCTATCTAAATGCGTCTTTTAACATCCATCATACACTAGCTAGTTTCATCTCCACTCAAGAATCTAGCACAATTCCATTTCACTCAATCAACAAAGTACTTACACAATAGGACTCTTAGTGTCTCATCCATCATACACAATTCAACTATCCAATAATTGTCTAATTACATCAAATATTTCTACCATCAAATCTTATCGTCTAAAGAAATTACAAATTTCTAGCCTCCACTGAAACCATAAAACCATTTATTCACACCAAAACTAGGTATTACGTTACCAATCGGCAAGCATAAGTCGACCAACACTCGACCTACAACTTGCGTTCGGTTTGGTCACTCCAATTCCGTCAGCAAAATAAACTTATTAACCCACTCGCATTATGCCCAGAAATACATGGGCGTCTTTTATCAATAAATTTTCTTAACAACTTCATACTTATCCCGAGATGGTTGCTAAAATTTCAGAATTCTCCAACATAAGACCAAATCATTTCTTAGCCATAGACTATGTTTCACCCAAAGAAAAGGATTTTCGAAAACGGTTTGAATCCACGACTTATGAAACAAAGTTTACATAATCAGTTCAACACAACCCAAAACTCCTTCTCTCATATGGCTACATCACACTCATACACCGTCATTACTGACGTTCACGAAACAGCAACAACTTTCGCTGGTACAACATTCAAGGCAGACCACTTAGGTACACCACCACTATTTCATGCATTGCCAATGTCCTACCGCAAAAGAACCGGTCATTCGAGACCAAAAGTTTCACGTCTAATAAAATGTATTCATCACATCAACGGGGTAAACAACTCGACTAGCCTCTTTCCTCGATTATCAGCATAAGTCTTACCCCTTTAGCATACAAATACATATCAATGCATACCAAATTTAAATCTTCACCTCAACAATTTCACATAGTTAAACATAACACGATTTGTTGACCGCTAGTCCATTTTCAGGATTAAATCCAGCTAGGACGTCATTGCGCATATCAACACTATGGTAAAGGTTCTACCATTTACCCCAACCGTACACTGAGACACTCCCGATCCAAAATAAGTTTTTGAGGTTCAACATCCCCACACATAATTTGGTGTTCACTACCAATATATATTTGTTACGGCGAGTACTCCTCTTTTAAAAAAAAAAAAAAATTTCATAGACCAGAAGCTTCATACACAAGAATCAAAAATAACTTTTTCATACTTAATCGATTTTGGGTACCAAACATAGGTCACCTCAAAATGATAATACATCTGATTAGTCAACGTCCATGTAAACACATTAGTCGCAAGGACCTTTAGGTAATTTATCCAACCTCTATTTCCTTTTCGAAATATGAGTTTCACCTCTTAGCGTACGCATACACACTAAGGCCAACAAAGGGAATTAACCTTTAACAACTCATAAGATAAAACAAGCATCCCCGACTTAACAATTTTTCTTGTCAGTATACTTATTATAAAAGTCAATCATTCATAGACGAAAGTCCACTTTCCAAGACAAAATAAATAGTTCTTTCAAATCTTAACATCTCGAAATACTAACGAGTTCTTAAATACCCTCTTCTGACATTTACTGAATGAATATCGATCCCTTTTTCGAAGGAGGGTCCTGACTTTCTTAGCCGACATTAGCCCTATACCACTGGCCTGGTCAGAGACCTTGCACAGATCCCCAACCGCTACAACCCTGTCAGCGCTATTCAATCATAACATGATTTGCCGACAATCAGTCCATCCCCAGAATTATATCTAACTGGGATAACGACAAGCAGACTGAGTCTATGGTAAATATCACACCTTTTACCACAACCGGACTCTAGAACATAAACGTCGACACCACCACCAGCACAAAGATTGGGGTCGACGCGACCAAGTCAGAAGTAATGACTCAGTTTACAATCTCAGTCGGTTTTCACATTTAACATATATGAGGGAGTGTGTCGCTCCCGAATCAACATCACTAAACAAGGAATACCTGTCACCATGCGTTTACCTCTTGCCGGATCATCAACACCCGATGTCCCTGCGCCACTTGGGGTAACCATCCGACCGTGGTCCCTTGCCTCCCCAGCATGCATGACATTAGGTCTCCGATCCAGCTTGGGACAATACCTTTTAATATGTCCAAACTCCTTGCAGTGGGAACATCCATTCCCTTTTCCCGGGCACGTACTTCCATAGTGAAGTCTACCGAACTTGTTACACTAGTCAGTAAGCTAATTTTAATTCACTCAAGTCAGGAAATCACATAGTCTCATAACAAGTCGCATGTCATCATACCAAAGCCACATGCTTTAAACATTCAAGACACACAATCTCAACTAGTCAAATTTTTACACATGTTACAAAGAAGCAAGTAAGGCCATGCCCTAGGTCGCAGAATTAACTATGCTCTGATACCATATTGTAACGACCCGATTTTCTACCCTTGAAATTTTTTCTCATTTTAATTCAATTCCATTCAATCACTCGTAACTCAATTTACCATTTTAATATCCTTACTTCAAAATCTTGTTTCCCCTCCTCACACTCAATCCATGAATCAATAACCACATGCATAATCATTTTACCTAGAACTTCTCATGAATCATTCCTGGAACTAATCTTATAACCTATTATATTATCATACAATTAATCTTGTAGAAAAACATAATTCATTCATATCATTCCCTATGAGTACTAAGACCTCAAAGGTTCTGATCCTCCAAAATAACATTACGCATGGTTACAAATATCCAAATAATGGTTAGTCATGATTACAATCATTTAAATCCGCAGGTAATCATTTAGAATAAGAAAAACATAAATAGTGAATCCAAAGTCTAAAGCTCCTAAAGCTCCCGACCTGACATACTTCATTCGTCTATTTACCTGCAATGGGATTATCAATGACAAAAGTACAAAACACATAAAGGAGTAAGTCATTAATTCAATAAACGTCATTATAAGATAATCCACATTAGAAAAATGAGTTAATAAACCATTTGTTTTATAAATTCATTTTGTGCTACATTACTTGAGCCAAAGTTTTGCTACATAGCTTGAGTCAAAGCGTTGCTACATAACTTGAGCCAAAATATTGCTACATAACTTGAGCCAAAGTTTTGCTACATAGCTTGAGCCAAAGCATTGCTACATAACTTGAGCCAAAGTTTTGCTACATAACTTGAGCCAAAGTGTTGCTACATAGCTTGAGCCAAAGTGTTGCTACATAGCTTGAGCCAAAGTGTTGCTACATAGCTTGAGCCAAAGCATTGCTACATAACTTGAGCCAAAGTATTGCTTCATAACTTGAGCCAAAGTGTTGCTACATAGCTTGAGCCAAAGCATTGCTACATAACTTGAGCCAAAGTTTTGGTACATAACTTGAGCCAAAGTGTTGCTACATAACTTGAGCCAAAGTGTTGCTACATAGCTTGAGCCAAAGCATTGCTACATAACTTGAGCCAAAGTATTGCTTCATAACTTGAGCCAAAGTGTTGCTACATAGCTTGAGCCAAAGCATTGCTACATAACTTGAGCCAAAGTTTTGCTACATAACTTGAGCCAAAGTGTTGCTACATAACTTGAGCCAAAGTGTTGCTACATAGCTTGAGCCAAAGCATTGCTACATAACTTGAGCCAAAGTATTGCTACATAACTTGAGCCAAAGTTTTGCTACATAGCTTGAGCCAAAGCATTGCTACATAACTTAAGCCAAAGTTTTGCTACATAACTTGAGCCAAAGTGTTGCTACATAGCTTGAGCCAAAGCATTGCTACATAACTTGAGCCAAAGTATTGCTACATAGCTTGAGCCAAAGTGTTGCTACATAGCTTGAGCCAAAGCATTGCTACATAGCTTGAGCCAAAGTGTTGCTTCATAACTTGAGCCAAAGTGTTGCTACATAGCTTGAGCCAAAGCATTGCTACATAACTTGAGCCAAAGTATTGCTTCATAACTTGAGCCAAAGTGTTGCTACATAGCTTGAGCCAAAACATTGCTACATAACTTGAGCCAAAGTATTGCTTCATAACCTGAGCCAAAGTGTTGCTACATAGCTTGAGCCAAATCATTGCTACATAACTTGAGCCAAAGTTTTGCTACATAACTTGAGCCAAAGTGTTGCTACATAACTTGAGCCAAAGTGTTGCTACATAGCTTGAGCCAAAGCATTGCTACATAACTTGAGCCAAAGTATTGCTACATAACTTGAGCCAAAGTTTTGCTACATAGCTTGAGCCAAAGCATTGCTACATAACTTGAGCCAAAGTTTTGCTACATAACTTGAGCCAAAGTGTTGCTAACCAATAATGGTTGGCTAAAATCATATTTTCTTTTCATTTATACAACATAAATCCGTAAACAGTAAATCCACGCATACCATTATCATAGACACACCCATATATGTTTACCATAACTAAGCGATTCATCACTTTATCGTACTCACACTCAGAAAATACACACATTATCCATTACCATATACCATTTAAAGACTCCTCCTTACCTTGGTGAGTATTGGGGTTCGGTTCTTGGCAACTTCTCGAATTCTACCAACACCACCTCCAACCTTAGGATCTCTCTTCTCATCCCACCACATAACACAATGTTAGTTATTTATTCCAAATATTACATAAACAACTTATTTTGCATCATTTAATCATACAAAATATTCATCATCAATATTCAACCATCTAAAACATGCATAACATCTCATATTTCAATATTTGGGGTAAACTCATCTTCTACCTCTAACATTTTACTCATTCTCTCCTTTTACCACATTTTCACTTTTAGGGTTTTTGGGTTTTCATGAATCAACCCACAACCTTTTCAATTCTTGAGATACTATCTCTAAACCAAGAGTTTACAAGATAAAAACAACATAAAACGAACCATAACTCTAACGGATGAGTTTCCATGATTTCTCATGTTATGAAAATAAATCTAACATACCCAAAACAAGTTAGAGAGGAAGAAGAAGAGTTAGGAACAAGAGGTTTACCTCTTCGCAAGCTCTAAAATGAGTCCTAAGGCTCATTGCTCTTGAAAATCTCCCTTCTCTCTCTTCTCTTCAAGTTCTAACCCTAAAATGTGTTTGGGGTTTCTATTTTTAAAGAGCAGTCGTCGGGTTCTCGCTCAAGCGAGCCCATTCTCGCTCAGGCGAGAATCTCACAGTAGCAATTTTCGCTTTACGCATAGATGTAATCGATTACATGGATTGTGTAATCGATTATATCGTGTAAAATGCACATATCTGATGCTTTTATCTGCATGTAATCGATTACATGTATTGTGTAATCGATTACATCGTGTAAAATGCACATATCTGATGCTTTTATCTGCATGTAATCGATTACATGTATTGTGTAATCGATTACATCATGTAAAATACACATATCTGATGCTTTTTATCTGCATGTAATCGATTACATGGACTGTGTAATCGATTACATGGACTGTGTAATCGATTACACTGCCCAAAATTGCCATTTCTCGCTCGGGTGATACAACTCTCGCTCAGGCGAGAATCCTCCAGTATAGCCCAAGATTTCACCCTCCCAGATGCACCTCTCTCGCTCAAGCGAGAATCTCTGGATCAAGCGAGGCTTCCAGAACTGATACTCTAATTTTTAAAGACTAAAATTTGGGGTGTTACACATGTAATATCCAAGGAAGGAGTGGCAGTAGATCCTTCTAAGGTTTAAGCGGTTATGGAATGGGCGGTGCCTAAGTCAATCACTGAGATCAGGAATTTTCTGAGTTTGGCTGGTTATTATCGTAAATTCATTGAGGGGTTTTCGAAGTTGGCACTACCATTGACAAAGCTCACTAGGAAAGGAGAATCATATGTGTGGACACTTCGTTGTAAAGAAAGCTTTCAAGAGTTGAAACGAAGGTTGACTACAGTGCCAGTGTTTGTTCTTCCTTGTACTGATTGGGACTTCAGTGTATGCTGTGATGCTTCCAAGCAAGGTTTGGGTTGTGTCATAATGCAAGAAGGGAAGGTTGTTGCCTATGCTTCTCGATAGTTGAGAACGAACGAACAAAACTACCCTACCCACGATTTGGAGTTAGCTGCAGTGGTGTTTGCCTTAAAAATCTAGAGGCACCATCTTTATGGGGTGAGATTTGAGGTATACAACGACCACAAGAGTTTGAAGTACCTGTTTGATCAAAAGGAGTTGAACATGAGACAGAGAAGGTGGATGGAATTCCTTAAGGATTACGATTTTGGGTTGTAGTATCATCCGGGAAAGGCCAACGTGGTGGCCGATGCCCTAAGTCAGAAGTCTTTACACATGTCGGCTTTGATGGTTAGGGAGGGAAAGCTGATTGAGGAGTTCTAGGATATGAGCTTGGAAGTTCAGATAAGGCCTCATAGTATGATGATAGGAATGCTGATGGTCACCAATGAACTGTTTGATCGCATTCGGGTAATGCAAGTTGAGGATATCGAGCTAATGGCCAAACGAAATTTGATGATGTGCGGGAAGGAAACCGACTTCGTATCGGACCCTAGTGGAATGTTGCGTTACAAAGGGAGAGTGTGTGTGCCTCAGGATGAGAAATTGCGGAAAAGTATTTTGGAGCAGTCCCATAAGAGCAAGATGAGTTTTCACCCGGGAACTACCAAGATGTACCAAGATTTGAAGAAGTTGTTTTTGTGGTCTGGGTTGAAGAGGGATGTGGCTTTGTATGTCTCGAGTTGTTTGTTATGTCAGAATGCCAAGATTGAGCATCGGCGACCAGCACGAGAGTTACAATCCCTAGAAATTTCCGTTTGGAAGTGGGATAGTATCTCCATGGATTTTGTATCGGGTTTTCCGAAGACTCAAAAAGGATACGACGCAATATGGGTAATAGTGGATCGGTTGACTAAGTCTACTCATTTCTTGCCAATGAACATGAGGTACTCCCTAGAACGATTAGAGAAACTGTATATCCGAGAAATTGTTCGTTTGCATGGGATACCGTCAAGCATTGTATCGGATAGGGATCCCCATTTCACTTCAAACTTTTGGACTAGTTTGCACTCCGCATTGGGAACTAAGTTGAAGTTGAGTTCAACTTACCATCCACAAACGGACGGTCAATTGGAAAGAACAATACAGTCATTGGAGGATCTTTTGAGGGCTTGTGTCTTGGAACAACCGGGGAGTTGGGATGGCATGTTTGGGAGGAATAGATGGCCAACTAAGAGGGGGGTGAATTAGTTGTTTTTAAAAAACAAAAATCACTAGGAACTTTTCAGCTTTTTCTACTTAAGAACAAATTAACAGAGTTGTAGCGGAAGAAAGTTTAGTAGAAGAAGAAGAAGTGCATAAAACAAAAAGTGTAAGGATGAGAAAAATCACACCAGAAAATTATACTGGTTCACCTTCTACCACTGAAGGCTACATCCAGTCCTCTTGAAAACCACAAGAGATTTCCACTATTGAATGAGTTTAACTTACAAGCAAAGTCACACCTAGACTCCCCCTAAGTTGTATCACTCACTCACTTCAACAAGATAGTACACCACTATCCTTGTTTTACAATGCCTCACCAAACCCCATGGTGATTACTTGAGTACAGGTATGAAGATAATAAATGTCTTAATGGCAAACTCACAATGTATCTTAATGCCTTATGAAGTTTTCAGAATTCCAAAGAATATGAAAGTTTTTCTAAAAAACTTCAAAGTGTTCTTGAATAAAAACTCAGAAAATTATACTGGTTCACCTTATATAGAGTTCCAAAAGGTGTTTAGAATCACTTTCAAAAGGTATAAGTCGTTTGGGAAAAGTTGAACCAAGTTGGAACACAATGGTTCAATTTAAAAATCAGATTTTCACAGTAACAGTACGTGGTAATCGATTACTTTTCCGTGGTAATCGATTACCAGTTGAAAAACAACTAATACTGACGATTTTTGCTTGTGGTAATCGATTGCCAATATGAGGTAATCGATTACCTCAGTTGAAATTTCAAATCCAATGTTGCTCAACGGCTAGTGGTAATCGATTACATCCATAGGGTAATCTATTACCCTAGTTGAAATTTCATTTCCCAGAAATGCCGAGAGTTATGGTAATCGATTACTTACCCTGGTAATCGATTACTGCAATTAAATTTTGGATTTAATTTTCAACAGTAAGTGGTAATCGATTACTACTACAGGGTAATCGATTACCCTAGTTATTTTTTCCTTTTTCCAACTTTTCAAAAATAACTTGGTTTTTCTTAGGAACTCTTATATTAACCTAGATTAAGATCTTTATTCTTAAGGCATTGTGATTTCTTATGAGTTTGAAATATATGCTACTAAAAGACTAAGACTCTTACAAAAATAAAATATACTTCAAGTTCTTTAAGTCTTTGATCTTCAATAGCTTTTCTTCTTTCTTTTGGTGATGTGCATTTGTCTTCATCAAAACCCAGCCTCGGTCAAGGAGCCAGATCATCTTCCTAATCTCCCCCTTTTTGATGTAGACAAATCACTATCGTTTGAAATTTTGTTCTCAAAGTATAATTACACTCTTCTTGGTTGTATTTGTTGTGAAACATATGAAACAAATATACAAGCAAACTTTCCTAACAGTTTCTCCCCCTTTTCACTTCATCAAAAAGAAAGAGAAAAGTAGGGATTAACCAAGAATGATATAGTGTATTTGCATTTAAGCATAAACAGATTTATAAAAAAGTATATCATGCAAAAATGATATAAAATGATGCACACCAATTCTTATAAACATATTAAACAAATGAGACTTAATTGGTGTCTAATTCATCTAGGATTCCTAGTTCTCTTCTAAGTTTATAGAAGGAATCCTTAGGTAAAGGTTTAGTGAATATGTCGGCTAGTTGATCATGTGTATCAACATATTCCATTTCAACATCCTTTTTGAGTACATGATCTCTAAGGAAATGGTGTCTAATATCTATGTGTTTGGTTCTTGAGTGCATAACGGGATTTTTTGTAAGGTTAATAGCACTAGTGTTGTCACATCTCAAGGGAATGCAACCTAGGTTTAAACCATAGTCGCGTAGTTGTTGTTTAAGCCAAAGTATTTGAGCACAGCAACTTCCCGCTGCGATATATTCAGCCTCAGCCGTGCTTAAGGCAACACAAGCTTGTTTCTTGCATGACCAAGAAACTAAGGCACTTCCTAATAAGTGACAAGTACCACTAGTACTTTTTCTATCCGTTTTGCAGCCCGCAAAATCTGAATCACTATATCCAACCAAATCACATAGTCTACCCTTTGGATACCATAATCAATTGTTCCTTTAAGATATTTAATAATACGTTTGACAGCAATTAGATGTGATTCCTTAGGTTTAGACTAAAATCTAGCACATAAACATACACTAAACATTATATCCGGTCTACTAGCAGTAAGATAAAGTAGTGATCCGATCATACCTCGATATTTAGTAATTTCAATGGATGTTCCATCCTCATCAGCATCTAGGTATGTATTTGAACCCATGGGAGTAGCTATTGTTTTGCAGTCCTTCATGTCGAATCTTTCTATTAAAGCTTTGCAGTATTTGGACTGATTCATGTTTAGCGGTTCTCCCCCTGTCTTTGTGTCTTATTGCATAACTTTGAAAAAAATTTGCCTGAAATAAATTTGAACATACAACTCTATAGAACCCTTTTCTCCCCCTTTTGACATTATCAAAAAGGAGACTATGAATAACAGATTAAGCATAATAATGAAAAGATAATATGCAGAAAATCATTCATAATTTAGAACAAAATACTTTAAACCATAAAGTAGAACAGTAACATGCATAATCCATAAGTTTGTAGTTCAAGGATGCAAAGCAAACATTAGTAAAGACATCATACTAATAAATGGAGCTTCTGTGGTAGGGTGTAATTGATTACATAGTGGCTGTAATCGATTACATCAGGGAATATTATGAAAAATGAAGAAACTGTGACACTAGAATTGTTTTAAAACAGTATGTAATCGATTACAAGGATTCCGTAATCGATTACATCATAAGAAATTTCGAAACACTATAGAAATTGAGAAACTGGAATTGTTTTAAAATAGTATGTAATCGATAACAATGATGCTATAATCGATTACATCATAAAAAATAAAGAAATTGAGACACTGTAAATTATTGACGAGCTATGTAATCGATTGCAAGCTATCCAGAGTCTATAATGGATAGTAAATCATATACTTAAACAATAGATACTCACAATATCACATAGTTGATCTCATAAAGATTCAAAGAGAAAATAGATGGCCAACTAAGAGGGGGGTGAATTAGTTGTTTTTAAAAAACAAAAATCACTAGGAACTTTACAGCTTTTTCTACTTAAGAACAAATTAACAGAGTTGTAGCGGAAGAAAGTTTAGTAGAAGAAGAAGAAGTGCATAAAACAAAAAGTGTAAGGATGAGAAAAATCACACCAGAAAATTATACTGGTTCACCTTCTACCACCGAAGGCTACGTCCAGTCCTCTTGAAAATCACAAGAGATTTCCACTATTGAATGAGTTAACTTACAAGCAAAGTCACACCTAGACTCCCCCTAAGTTGTATCACTCACTCACTTCAACAAGATAGTACACCGCTATCCTTGTTTTACAATGCCTCACCAAACCCTATGGTGATTACTTGAGTACAGGTATGAAGATAATAAATGGCTTAATGGCAAACTCACAATGTATCTTAATGCCTTATGAAGTTTTCAGAATTCCAAAGAATATGAAAGTTTTTCTGAAAAACTTCGAAGTGTTCTTGAATAAAAACTCAGAAATTTGTTTCAAGAACTTGGATTTTTGAGTATAAAAGTTATGTTGTAATTCTGAGATCCTACAAGGTTTATATAGAGTTCCAAAAGGTGTTTAAAATCACTTTCAAAAGGTATAAGTCGTTTGGGAAAAGTTGAACCAAGTTGGAACACAATGGTTCAATTTAAAAATCAGATTTTCGCAGTAACAGTACGTGGTAATCGATTACTTATCCGTGGTAATCGATTACCAGTTGAAAAACAACTGATATTGACGATTTTTGCTTGTGGTAATCGATTACCAATATGAGGTAATCGATTACCAATATGAGGTAATCGATTACCAATATGAGGTAATCGATTACTTCAGTTGAAATTTCAAATCCAATGTTGCTCAACGGCTAGTGGTAATCGATTACATCCATAGGGTAATCGATTACCCTAGTTGAAATTTCATTTCACAGAAATGCCGAGAGTTATGGTAATCGATTACTTACCCTGGTAATCGATTACTGCAATTAAATTTTGGATTTAACTTTCAACAGTAAGTGGTAATCGATTACTACTACAGGGTAATCGATTACCCTAGTTATTTTTGCCTTTTTCCAACTTTTCAAAAATAACTTGGTTTTTCTTAGGAACTCTTATATTAACCTAGATTAAGATCTTTATTCTTAAGGCATTGTGATTTCTTATGAGTTTGAAATATATGCTACTAAAAGTCTAAGACTCTTATAAAAATAAAATATACTTCAAGTTCTTTAAGTCTTTGATTTTCAATAGCTTTTCTTCTTTCTTTTGGTGATGTGCATTTGTCTTCATCAAAACTCAGCCTCGGTCAAGGAGCCAGATCATCTTCCCACTGTTGCCTTTGATTGAATTTACCTACAACTATAGTTTCCATTCGAGTATTGGAATGGCACCTTATGTGGCGTTGTATGGTAGGAAGTGCCGAACTCTAGTGAGTTGGTTTGAAATTGGGGAGAACTTGATAATTGGGCCCGATCTGGTCCAAGAGACGACGAAAAAGATCAAGAAAATCCGGGAGAATATGAGGATCGCTCAGAGTCAGTAGAAAAGCTATTACGATAAGAGGCAGAAGCCTCTTGAGTTTAATGAGGGAGATCATGTTTTTATGAGAGTAGTCCTAACTACCGGGATTGGTAGAGTATTGAAATCTCGTAAGCTGACTCAACGATTTATTGGGCTTTATCAAGTATTGAAGAGGATTGTGCCGGCAGCATATCGGATTGCTTTGCCTCCGTTGTTGTCGAATCTCCACAATATGTTTCATGTGTCTCAGTTGAGGAAATATGTTGGGGATCCATCTCATGTGGTTGAGTCTGATCACATAGAGTTGAAGGATAACTTGACTTTTTCGACGTTGTCCGTGAGGATCATGGATAGTGTCAAGAGACTAAGAGGCAAATAGATTCTTTTGGTGAAAGTATTGTGGAGCCAAGTAGACGAATGGGATGCTACTTGGGAGGTGGAACGCGATATGAGGGAGGATTACCCTCATCTGTTCGAATCAAGGTATGTTTAATTTTCGGGGACGAAAATTCTTATAAGACGGGGAGGATTGTAACACCCTAAATTTAAGTCTTTAAAATTATAATATCAGTCCTGGGATTCTCGCCTGGGCGAGAAAGGCTCACCTGGGAGGATAAAATCTTGGGCTATACTGAAGGAT
This sequence comes from Lupinus albus, assembly GCA_009771035.1. NCBI lineage: Eukaryota > Viridiplantae > Streptophyta > Magnoliopsida > Fabales > Fabaceae > Lupinus > Lupinus albus. The sequence goes on along the minus strand of CM020008.1, from coordinate 6,372,704 downwards.
TCTCGCCTGAGCGAGAGTTGGCTAGCTTAAGCGAGAGTGGTCTCGCTGGAGCGAGAGCTGGCTCGCCTGGGCGAGAAAAGTGATGTTTTGGACTTGTCGAGGCTGTAAGATCCTCGCTTGAGCGAGAGGATCAGATCAGTGTTTTTTAAATAGGCGGAATTTTCTCGATTGAGCGAGAAATGGCTCGATTAAGCGAGAACCCGACGAGACAACATTAAATGAAAAACCCCAAATACATTTTAGGGTTAGAAATTGAAGAGAGGTAAGAGAAGAGAGCTTTATCAAGGGCAAGGAGCTTGAATACTCATCTAAGAGCTTGGGAAGAGGTAAAACTCTTGATTCTAACTCTCTTATTCTCTTTGAAATTCATTTTGGGTATGTTGGATCTCTTCTCAAAATGTGTAAAACCATGGAAACCCGCCCTTTTGAGTTATGGTTCGTTTTATGTAGATTTTATCTTGTAAAATCTTGGTTTAGAGTTGATATTTCAAGAATGGAAAGGATTTGTGGGTTGATTCATGAAAACCCCAAAAACCCTAAAAGGAAAATGTGGTTAAAGTGGAAAATGGGTAAAATACTAGAGGTAGAGGATGAGTTTACATTCTAATGTTGAAATATGAGATGAATATGTATGTTTTAAATGGTTGTAAACTTATGATGAAAGTAGTTTAGAAACATTGAAAATATGATGAATATCTTGTATGGTTAAATAGTGCAATATAAGTTGTTTATGTGATATTTGGAATAAATGACTAACATTGTTTTATATGACGGGAATGAGGAAAGATCCTAAAGTTGGTGGCGGTGTCGGTGGAACTTGCGAAGTTACGAAGAACCAGACCCAACACTCACCGAGGTAAGGATAAGTCTTAACTTATGCATTCTGATAGAAAATGCGTGGATTTCTGGTTGTGGATAATGGATTGAGTTGTAAATCACTTAATTATTATGAGCATATATGGGTATGTTTGTAATAATGAGGGCATGGATTTACTGTTTATGAATTGAGGAAGTGTTAATGAAAAGAAAACTCGTTTTTAGCCGACCATGAATGGTTAGCGACCTTGGCTCAAGTAATGTAGCAAGCTTTGGCTCAAGCGATGTAGCAAGCTTTGTCTCAAGCGATGTAGCAAGCTTTGGCTCAAGCGATGTAGCAAGCTTTGGCTCAAGCAATGTAGCAAGCTTTGGCTCAAGCGATGTAGCAAGCTTTGGCTCAAGCGATGTAGCAAACTTTGGCTCAAGTTATGTAGTATGTTTTCAAAACAAAAGAGAAATCAGTTTTTGCTAACCTTAAGGGGTGTAGCGGCTTTGTCTCAAGCAATGTAGCAAACTTTGGCTCAAGTTATGTAGCATGATTTTCAAAATTATAAACAATGGAAATGGTTTTAAGTGTATTTAACTTTATATTGTTACTTAATCTTGTTAAAATGTGGATTTAATCTTATTAAAATGTGTATTTAACATTGACATTTATTTTGTTAACGACTTACTCCTTTGTGTTTTCTGTGTATGGTCAATGTTAATCCCATTGCAGGTAGGTGGAAGATGTAAGGACGTTTGATTAGGAGCTTAGAGGCTTTTAAATTTTTGAAGTCCTTATATTCATTCTTTTGTAATATGACTAACTGTATTTGATACATGAATATTTTTGACTCTGGATATTCGTGGCTATGGGTATTTTGGAATCCCATAGCTAATTGTATGCGATAGTTACTGTAAGGACCCAAATTCTACCCTTGAAATTTTTTCCTTATTTTATTCATCAGTCATACATTTTCCTACGACTTTTAAATAAAGATACTAACAACTCAACTAAAGTCTCATTTCCCTACTCTTATCAATTTCATAACCTCAAAATAACAAACATGTTCGCATAGCCGAAAATCATAATTCATTCATATATCCCGGTAACTACCGCATACAATTAGCTATAAGATTCCAAAATACCCATAGCTACGAATATGCTGAGTTACAAATATTCATGTTCAAAATACAGTTAGTCATATTACAAAAGGATGAATATAAGGACTTCCAAAAAAAAGAATTAAAAGCCTCTATGCTCCTAATCCAAAACGTCCTTACATCTTCCACCTACCTGCAATGGGATTAACATTGACCATACATAGAAACACAAAGAAGTAAGTCGTTAACGTAAAATAATGTCAGTACACGTTAATCCACATTTTAATAAAGTTAAGTAAAAACTTAGAATTAAATGTACTTAAAACCATTTCCTTCGTTTATACTTTTGAAAGCATGCTCCATAACTTGAGCTAAAGTTTGCTACATTGCTTGAGCCAAAACTTGCTACATTGCTTGCGCCAAAGCTTGCTACATTGCTTTAGCCAAAGCTTGCTACATTGCTTGAGCCAAAGCTTGCTACATTGCTTGAGCCAAAGCTTGCTACATTACTTGAGCCAAACTCTCTAACCAATCATGGTCGGCTAAAACGAGTTTTATTTCCATTGGCACTCCACCAATACATAAACAGTAAATCCACATCATCATCATCACAAACATACCCATATATGCTTATAACAATTAAGTGATTTACAGTTCGTTTCATTATTCTGAGTTTTATTTCCATTGGTGTAACACCCTAAATTTAAGTCTTTAAAATTATAGTATCAGTCCTAGGATTCTCGCTTGAGCGAGAGATTCTCGCCTGGGCGAGAAAGGCTCACCTGGGAGGGTGAAATCCTGGGCTATACTGGAGGATTCTCTCCTAAGCGAGAGTTGTCTCGCCTAGGCGAGAAATGCCATTTTGGGATTGTTGAGACTGTGAGATTCTTGCTTGAGAGAGAGGGTCAGATCTGAGTTTTTAAAATAGGTGGAATTTTCTCGCTTGAGCGAGAAAGGGCTCCCTTAAGCGAGAACCCGACGCTGTTACATTAAATAGGGAAGCCCAAACACATTTATGAGGGTTAACCTAGAGAGAAGTGAGAGAAGAGTGCATTTTCAAGAGCAAGGAGGCTCGTGAGTCAGTTAGAAGCTTGAGAAGAGGTAACTCTTGATTCTAACTCTCTCCTTCCCTTGGAAAACTTGTTTTAGGTATGTTGGATCTCTTCTCAAAATGAGGGAAACCATGGAAACTCATCCTTTCGAGTTATGGTTCGTTTTATGTTGTTTTTATCTTGAAAACTCTTGGTTTAGAGTTAGTATTTCAACAATGGAAAGGGATTGAGGGTTGATTCATGAAAACCCCAAAACCCTACAGTGAAAATGTGGATAAAGTGGAAAATAGGTAAAATGCTAGAGGTAGAAGATGATTGAACCTTCCAATGTTGAAATATGAGATGGATATGTATATTTTAGATGGTTGTAAACTTATGATGAAAGTAGTTTATAAACATTGAAAATATGATGAATATCTTGTATGGTTGAGTAATGCATTATAAGTTGTTTATGGGATATTTGGAAATAAATGACTGACATTATTGTTATGTGATGGGGATAATGAAATATCCTAAGGTTGGAGGAGGTTGCGAAGGAACTTGCAAAGTTACCCAAAACCAACCCCGACACGTACCAAGGTAAGGAGAAGTTATTAATGGTATATGATAATAGAAAATGTGTGGATTTTCTGATTACATATATGATCTGTGTATGACTTGCCCGATGTGGTACAGAGAATGACTTGTCCTAGGTGACATTATGTATGACTTGCCCTATGTGGTATTGTGTATGACTTGCCCTATGTGGTATTGTGTATGACTTTCCCTATGTGGTATTGCGTTTGACTTGCCCTATGTGGTATTGTGTATGACTTTCCCTATGTGGTATTGCATATGACTTGCCCTATGTGGTATTGTGTATGACTTGCCATATGTGGTATTGTGTATGACTTGCCCTACGTGGTATTGTGTATGACTTGCCCTATGTGCTAATGGAAAGGTAAACATACAAGTGGAAAGTAATGATTTGAAATGGTATTGATGAATGAGGTGACAAGGTATGGTAGAGATGAACGGGTAGATCCAAAGTGTGGGATGTGGTAACATAAGACGGACAATGATGATATGTCGATTTTATCTTTTAATGTCAAGTCTTCTATCAAAACTTTAAAAGTGTGGATTATCGTTTACTAATATTTATTGAATTGATAACTTACTCCTTTGTTGTTGTGTATATCTGTCATGATAATCCCATTGCAGGTAAATGAGGTAGTTGAGGTACTCAGTTCGAGGCATGAGGAGCTTAGAACTCGGAATCCTTATTTTGCTTTTGTTTGATGTAAACCGTTAAATGGATGATTGTAAATCCTAATTGATTTAGTACTACATTTTTGTAATGCTGGATATTAATAGCTATGGGAATTTTGGAATCTCATAGCTAGTCATATGCGGTACTTACCGATAAGGAAATATATGAATTATGTTTTTCTGCCTTATGGGAAAGGGTCCTAGCATATTACGATAACTGAATCTGAAGTATTGAATGTTGTTTAACGGAAGTATAGTAGAGATGGTAAGAATATCTATATTAAAATGAGAAAAAATTTCAGGGGTAGAAATTGGGTCTTTACAATTGGCACTCCACCAATACATAAACAATAAATATACACCATCATCATTACAAACATACCCATATATGCTTATAACAATTAAGTGATTTACAATTCATTTCGTTATCCATAATCAGAACCATCCACACATTTTCCATCACAATGCATAAGTTAAAGACTTATCCTTACCTCAGTGAGTGTTGGGTTTGGTTCCTGGTAACTTCGCAAGTTCCACCGACACCGCCGCCAACTTTAGGATCTCTTCTCAAGCTTCTAAATGACTCACAAGCCTTCTTGCTCTTGAAAAAGCCCTGTTCTCTCACTTCTCTCTAGGTTAACCCTCATAAATGTGTTTGGGGTTCCCTATTTAATGTAACAGCGTCGGGTCCTCGCTTAAGCTTCAAAAAATGAGACCACCTCATGTCACCTGTTTATCTGCAATAGGATTATCAATGACATAAACACAAACACATAAAGGAGTAAGTCATTAATTCAATAAACATCATTATAAGATAATACACATTAGAAAAGGTTAGTAAATCACTTTGAAATTCCTTTTCCGTGCTACATTACTTGAGCCAAAGTCGCTACACCCCTTAGGGTTAGCTAAAAGCAATTTCTCATCTCTTTTACAAAGAAAACAAGCCACATAAACTCGGGCTGAAGTGTTGCCACATAAACTCGGGACGAAGTGCTGCCACATAAACTTGGGCCGAAGTATTGCCACATAAACTCGGGCCGAAGTGTTGCCACATAAACTCGGGCCGAAGTGTTGCAACATAAACTCGGGCCGAAGTATTGCCACATACACTCGGGCCGAAGTGTTGCCACATAAACTTGGGCCGAAGTGTTGCCACATAAACTCGGGCCGAAGTGTTGCCACATAAACTTGGGCCAAAGTGTTGCCACATAAACTCAGGCCGAAGTTTTGCCACATAAACTCAAGCCGGAGTGTTGCTACATAACTCGAGCCGAAGTTGCTAAACTGCTTTCATCAAAAGTTTACAACATCTAAAGCATATATATTCATCTCATATTTCAACATTAGAAAGCTTATTCATCTTCTACCTCTAGCACTTTACCCATTTTCTTCTTTAACCACATTTTCACTTTAGGATTTTGGGATTTTCATGAATCAACTCACACACCCTCTTCTTTCTTGAAATACTAACTCTATACCAAGAGTTTACAAGATAAAATAACATAAAACGAACCATAACTCAAAAGGGTGAGTTTCCATGGTTTCTCTCATTTTGAGAAGAGATCTAACATACCCAAAACAAGTTTCAAAGGAAAGAAGAGAGTTAGAATCAAGAGATTTACCTCTTCTCAAGCTTCTAAATGACACACAAGCCTACTTGCTCTTGAAAAGGCTCTCCACTCTAACTTCTATCTAGGTTAACCCTCATAAATGTGTTTGGGGTCCCCTATTTAACGCAACAGCGTCGGGTCCTCGCTTAAGCGATCCCTTTCTCGCTCAAGCGAGAAAATCCCGCCTATTTTAAAAACTCAGATCTGACCCTCTCGCTCAAGCAAGAATCTTACAGCCTCGACAGGTCCAAAACATCACTTTTCTCGCCTAGGCGAGCCAACCCTTGCTCAGGCCAGAATCCTCTAGTATAGCCCAGGAATTCACCCTTCCAGTTGAGCCTTTCTCGCTCAAGCGAGCCAACTCTCACTCAAGCGAGAATCCTCCAGTATAGCCCAGGATTTCACCCTCCTAGGTGAGTCTTTCTCGCCCAGACGAGAATACCTCGCTCAAGCGAGAATCTCAGAACTGATACTATAATTTTCGCCCTCTTAGTTGAGCCTTCCTTGCCCAAGCGAGCCAACTCTCTCTCAGGCGAGACCACTCTCGCTCAAGCGAGCCAACCCTCGCTCAGGCGAGAATCCTTCAGTATAGCCTAGGATTTCACCCTCCCAGGTGAGCCTTTCTCGCCCAGGCGAGAATCCCTCGCTCAAGCGAGAATACCAAGACTGATACTATAATTTTAAAGACTTAAATTTAGGGTGGTACAATCCTCCCCCTCTTATAAGATATTTCGTCCCCGAAAGTTAAACATGCCTCGATTCGAACAAATGAGGGTAATCCTCCCTCATATCACGTTCCACCTCCCAAGTAGCATCCCCTTCGTCTACTTGGCTCCACAGTACTTTCACCAATGGAATCTCTATGCCTCTTAGCCTCTTAGCCTCTTAGCCTCTTGACACTGGTATTCATGATCCTCACGGGTAACATCGAAAAAGTCAAGTTATCCATCAACTCTATCCGATCAGACTCAACCACGTGAGATGGGTCTCCAACAAACTTCCTTAATTGAGACACATGAAACACATTGTGAAGGTTCGACAACAACGGAGGCAAATAAATCTGATATGCTACCGGCCCAATCCTTTTCAATACTTGATACGATCCAAAAAATCTCGGAGTCAGCTTGCGAGACTTCAACACTCTGCCAATTCCGGTAGTCGGGGCTAATCTCATGAAAACATGATTTCCCTCATTAAACTCAAGAGGTTTCCGCCTCTTATCGTATAGCTTTTCTGCCGACTCTGGGCGATCCTCATATTCTCCCGGATTTTCTTGATCTTTTCAGTCGTCTCTTGGACCAGCTTGGGCCCCAATATCAAGTTCTCCCCAGTCTCAAACCAACTCACTAGAGTTCGGCACTTCCTACCATACAACGCTTCATAAGGTGCCATTCCAATACTCGAATGGAAGCTATTGTTGTAGGTAAATTCAATCAGAGGCAACATGCCATCCCAACTCCACGGTTGTTCCAAGACACAAGCCCTGAGAAGATCTTCTAATGACTGTATTGTTCTTTCAGATTGACCGTCCGTTTGTGGATGATAAGCTGAACTCAACTTCAACTTAGTTCCCAATGCGGACTGCAAACTAGTCCAAAAGTTGGAAGTGAAACGGGGATCCCTATCCGATATAATGCACGACGGTATCCCATGCAAACGAACTATTTCCCGGATGTACAGTTCCACCAATCGCTCCAAAGAATACCTCATGTTCATCGGCAGAAAGTGTGCAAATTTAGTTAACCGATCCACTAACACCCATATCGAATCATACCCCTTTCTGAGTCTTTGGAAAACCCGATACAAAATCCATGGAGATACTATCCCATTTCCAAATGGGAATTTCTAGGGATTGCAGTTCTCCCGCTGGCCGCTGATGCTCAATCTTCGCTTTCTGACAGACAAGACAACTCGAGACATACAAAGCTACATCCTTTTCAGCTCAGACTGTAACACCCCAAATTTACCCTCTTTGACATTAGGTAACAGCCCTGAAGAATGGGGCATACTGCAAGATTCTCGCTTGAGCGAGAGGATTTCGCCCAAGCAAGAGGATCAGTGTTTTGAAATTGGAAATTCTGGGAGTCTCGCCCATGCAAGGAATGGGTCGCTTGAGCGAGAGAAAGCCTGGGCAGGCTGTGAGATTCTCGCGTGAGCGAGAGAATATCACCCAGGCGAGAGAGCCCATGTCTGGAACATTAAAATATTGTGGTTTTCTCGCCCAAGCGAGATATTCTCGCCCAAGCGAGATATTCTCGCCCGAGCGAGAGTGCCCAGCTATAAAAGAAAAGAAATGGGTTTCACAAACCCTAATCTTCATTTTCTTTTCTCCCCTTTCACTCCCAATGGCGGCTCCCCATAGATTCCGACTCATTCCTCATCTAAACCTCAAAAACACATCAAAACCTCTTCCTCTTGCTTCTTAATGGAACATTGGAGAGCTTTGGAGAGGAACAAGCAACAATGGAGGTTGAAGGAGATGGAGGGAGATGGAGCTCTTTGCGGATCCATGGAGCTTACGCAACCTAAGGTGAGGGAGAAGACCATTGTGGTCTTAGAGTATTTCATTAGAGTCATCATCTCCGGTTTCCCTCAAAAATCGGAGCATATTAACGGATAGAAACTCTCTTGGGAGTTTGTGGTCCATGTGAGTGTCTTTATTTTACATGAGGATGTTTTAGCCATAAAAGTTGAGATATATGTGTGGGGGAAAACCGTTTATTTAAGTAAAACGCTATATGCTCATTTATGGTAATACACCGTCATTAAAGATGTTTCTAATGTTAATGTGTATATGATGAAGGATATGTTATGCGTGGTTTATTTATGATAATGGTTACGTTGTGTGATAATAATGGTGTGTGAGATATTTATGGTCATAAACATAAATGAGTATGTTGTGAGTGGTTGATTGTTATAAACATGTATGGGTGTGTTGTAACAATGAATGTGTGATTAGTTGTTAATGTGTTAAAATGGATATGAGTATGTTTATCAAAATGAGTATGTTGTGAGTTGTGGATTGTTATAAACCTATATGGGTGTGCATGTAACGATGACTGTGTGATGAGCTGTTAAGGTGTTAAAATGGATAAGGGTATGTTTGTGACAATGAAGGTGTTGTACGCAATTTATGGTGATAAAATAATGAGATGTCTTATGTTGATTGTGATGACATGGATGTGAGTGTAATGGGGAATTACTCGACCTGCCCGATGTGGTATGGGGAATTACTCGACCTGCCCGATGTGGTATGGGGAATTATTCGACCTGCCCGATGTGGTATGGGGAATGAACTCGACCTGCCCGATGTGGTATGGGGATTACTCGACCTGCCCGATGTGGTAGAGGATTATTTGTACGGTGCAAAATTGTTGAAAGAGAATCAAGGGTAAATTACTACGGAATGTGAATGATGTAAAAAGTGTATATTCGGAATGAAAATCATATGCATGCCATAAGATATATATTATGGGATATATATCTTATAGGGTGAATATGAACGATGAGAAATGCGTATGTTTGGATGAATAAAATATGCACACTATAGCACATATATATTATGGGATGTATGTGTACTATAGGGTGAATATGGATGATATGAGATGAATAAAATATGCACACTATAGAACATATACATTATGGGATGTATGTGTACTATAGGGTGAATATGGATAATATGAGATGAATAAAATATGCACACTATAGAACACATATAGTATGGGATATATGTGTACTATAGGGTGAATATGGATAGTATGTGTTGATTGATGTATGTGTATCATGATTGATGTTAGATGTGTGTGGTTTTAATACTTTAATGTTATTACTCCATGTAAATCCACGCTACGGTCGCCGTAGTTGGTTCTTACTCCCTCTGTCTTTCCTTGTATGTGTTATGTATTTGAGTTCAGGTCGTGGCGGTAGCGCATCGGATGCTTGAGGAGGAGAGTACATGTTTGAGTAGTTGCTTTATGTTCTCAATGTTGTAATTGAATAATGCATGTAATATGGAGAGTATGTTAATTGGGATTTTATGTATGAGTGACTCTCTCCTAAATGTATAGTTAGGATATTAAACGATGTAAAAATGGAAGTTTTATTGAGAATGGATAATTGTATTTAAATTGTGTAATTAAAAGGAAGTGAAATGACATGTTTATAATGAAGTGAACGATTGATTGTTTCCGCACCTGAAAGAGGAATTGAACTTATATATATATTCAATCAGGTTTTCCAAATCATTCGAGTAATGTCTTTTAAAAGTAATCACTTCTTTTTCTTGAACAAGGTTTTAAAAATAATTTTTTGATTACGAAAATCGGGTCCTTACACAGACCACCAAAACAGCTTTTTCAAATCTTGGTACATCTTTGTAGTCCCCGGGTGAAAACTCATTTTACTCTTGTGTGACTCCTCTAAAATATTCTTTCGCAATTCTACATCATGAGGCACACACTCTCCCACTAGGGTCCAATGATTAATCAGTTTCCTTACCACTCAGCATTAAATCCCGTTTAGCCATTAGCTCACTATCCTCCACTTGCATTACCCAGATTTGATCGAACAGTTCATTTGTGACCTTAAGCATTCCTAAAATCATACTTTAAGGCTTTAACTGAACTTCCAAGTTCATATCCCTGAACTCTTCAATCAGTTTCCCTTCTATAACCATCAAAGCCGCATATGTAAAGACTTCCGACTTACAGCATCGGCCACCACATTGGCTTTTCCCAGATGGTATTGCAACCCAAAATCATAATTCTTTAGGAATTCCATCCACCTTCGCTGTCTCATATTCAATTCCTTTTGATCAAACAGGTACTTCAAACTTTTGTGGTCGCTGTAAACCTCAAACCTCACGCCATAAAGGTGGTGTCTCCAGGTTTTTAAGGCAAAGACCACTGCAGATAATTCCAAGTCATGGGTAGGGTAGTTTTGCTCACGCGTCCTCAACTGTCGAGAAGCATAGGCAACAACCTTCCCTTCTTGCATCAACACACAACCTAAACCTTGCTTGGATGCATCGCAATACACACTGAAATCCCGATCAGTACAAGGAAGAACCAACATTGGCGCCGTAGTCAACCTTCGTTTCAACTCTTGAAAACTTTCTTCACAAAGAAGTGTCCACACATACGGTTCCCTTTTCCTAGTGAGTTTTTTCAATGGTAGTGCCAAATTCGAAAATCCCTCAATGAATTTCCGATAATACCCAACCAAACCCAGAAAGCTTCTGATCTCAGTGACTGACTTGGGCACCGCTCATTCCATAACCGCTTCAACCTTAGAAGGATCTACTACCACTCCTTCCTTGACAGCTTCGCATACAACTGATTCTTACTAAGAAGTTCTAGCACAATCCTCAAGTGCTCAGCATGTTCCTCTCGACTTTTGGAGTAAACCAAAATGTCATCAATAAATTCCACTATGAATGAATCCAAATACGAATGAAAAATCTGATTCATGTAGTCGGTAAATATTGCTGGGGCATTCGTTAACCAAAAGGCATGACCAAATATTCAAAATGTCCATACCTTGTCCTAAAAGCAGTTTTAGGAATGTCCTTCGACTTCACACGAAGTTAGTGGTATCCTGACCGAAGATCAATCTTTGAGAACACTACTGCTCCTCTCAACTGATCCATCAAGTCATCAATCCGAGGCAATGGATACTTGTTCTTAATAGTAACTTTGTTCAGCTGTCGGTAGTCGGTACACAACCGCATACTATAAGGACCGAAATTCTACCCTTGAAATTTTTTCTCATTTTAATATAGATATTCCTATCATTCCTATTCCTCTTCAGTTAAACAACATTCGATACTTTAAATTCTACCTCGTTCACCTGCAATGGGATTATCATGATAGATATACACAACAAAAAAGGAGTAAGTTATCAATTCAATAAATATCAGTAAACGATAATCCACACTTTTAGGGTTTTAATACCAGACTTGACAATAAAAGATAAAATCTACATATCATTTTTATCAGTCTCATGTTACCACATCCAACACTTTGGATTTACCCGTTCATCTCTACCATACCTCATCACCTCCTTCATCAATACTATTTCAAATCATTATTTTCCACTTGTACGTTTACCTTTCCATTACCACTTAGGGCAAGTCATACACAATACCACGTAGGGCAAGTCATACACAATACCATGTAGGGCAAGTCATACACAATACCACCTAGGGCAAGTCAAACACAATACCACATAGGGCAAGTCATACACAATAACATATAGGGCAAGTCATTAATAATACCACATAGGGCAAGTCATACACAATACTACATAGGGAAAGTCATACACAATACCACATAGGGCAAGTCATACATGATGTCATCCAGGACAGGTCTTTCTCTATACCACATCGGGCAAGTCATACACAGATCATATACGTAATCAGAAAATCCACACATTTTCTATTATCATATACCATTAATAACTTCTCCTTACCTCAGTGAGTGTTGGGTTTGGTTCTTGGCAACTTCGCAAGTTCTACCGACACCGCCGCCAACTCTAGGATCTTTCCTCATTCCCACAATATAACACAATGTTAGTCATTTATTCCAAATGTCACATAAACAAATTATATTGCATTATTTAACCATACAAGATATTTCAACATATTTTCAATGTTGCTAAACTACTTTTATCATAGGTTTACAACCATCCAAAACATACATAATCATCTCATATTTCATCATTGGAAAGTAAACTCATCTTCTACCTCTAACATTTTACCCATTTTAACCACATTTTCTCTTTAGGGTTTTGGGGTTTTCATGAATCAACCCACAACCCATTTCATTCTTGAAATACTAACTCTAGACCAAGAGTTGTAAGAGAGAAACAACTTAAAACGAACCATAACTCAAAAGGGTGAGTTTCCATGGTTTCCTTCATTTTTGAGAAGAGATCCAACATACCCAAAATAGGTTTTAAAGAGAAGAAGAGAGTTAGAATCAAGAGTTTTACCTCTTCTCAAGCTCTTAAATGAAAATCCAAGCTTCTTGTTCTTGAAAAAGCTCTCTTCTCTCACCCTTTTTCTTTTCTAAACCCTAGGTTGTGTTTGGGGGTTTCTCATTTAATACAACTCGTCGGGTTCTCGCTTAAGCGAGCCCTTTCTTGCTAAAGCGAGAAAATCCCGCCTATTTTTAAAAACTCAGATATGACCCTCTCGCTCAAGCGAGGGATTCTCGCTCAAGCGAGAATCTCACAGTATCAACAGTCCCAAAATTCCATTTCTCGCCCAGGCGAGATAACTCTCGCTCAGGCGAGAATCCTCCAGTATAGCCCAGGATTTCACCCTCCCAAGTGAGCCTTGCCAAGGCGAGAATCTCTCGCTCAAGCGAGGATCCCAGTACTGATACTATAATTTAGGGTGTTACAATTGAAAGTGTGCATGTCAAGAGGAACACTTTGGAAAGCTCTCTTTATGTGTCATGGTTTTGATGAGGACAACTTGTGCGTATAAGAGCTTGAAGATCATCAACAAATCAACGTGCTTAAGTCTTCTGATTGGTACTAAGCTTAGACTAGAGATTAGTTTAAGTTGAGTCTAAGGCTTAAGTCACCTAATACATGTCTCATATGCATAAATCGTTTAAATCATTTTCATTTTGAGATATGTCATTCATAATATGTTCATGCATCACATAAATACATGTATATGTGCATTCTAGGCATAAACTAAGTGTTAAACATGTATGAATTAAGTGCATAACGTATTTGAGTTTTTTACACATGAAAATATGCTGTTAATCGATTAAGGCATATGTTAATCGATTAATCTAACTGTTTGAACAGTTTAATCGATTAAGGCATTCGTTAATCGATTAACTGGGTTTCAGAATTAATTCTTTATAAACTGCGTTTTTCAGAATTAATCTCAGAAGTTGCATGTTGCATTTTAAGAAAGTTAGAGCATTTTTCGTGATAATTGTTGCATCTAATTGTTAATGCATTTGTGAGTTTAGAAAAGAGAGAATTCTATGCTTTAGGATTGAGTGCATTACATGATATAATTCTCATCTTTTCATATCACATGTTCATGCATATTATTGATGCTTCTTGATTAGATTTTTACATTCTATGCATTATGTTTTCAAACTAATACATCTTCATATTGCATGAGTTTGTATTAGGTGATTAGAGTAAAGTGTTTTCGTGTTAGATATAAGCTTTGTAATAGCTTAAGTTTACTCTATTTTCTTTTTGTTTGAGAAATTGTTGTAACATTGGGAATCTCGAGGTGTCGTATCGCCGAAGAGATTGAGTGTATCTTCATTGTGTTTAGACTTAGAGATAAGGAAGACCAAATGTGTAAAGTTTGAGATGGGGTTGAAACCCGAGCTGAGGGTGACGTTTGGTCACGTAGAGATTCCTGATTTTCCGACACTAGTGAACAAGTGTAGGATGTATGAGGATAATGTGCGGGCGAGGGACGCTGCTGCTAGAAAAGAGAACCCTCCTCGACACTATGGCCCTCAACAGAACTTCTCACGCGGAAAAGGGAAGGGCAAAGTGTTTCAAGAGGAACGGAAGCCTTACTCTCCTCCAACGGGTAGTCGTAGTCATACTTCATATCGGCCGAAGACTCATATTAATGCTGGAGGGTCACGGTTGAACTCTCCATCTTTGTGCGGCAAATGTGGCCGAACTCATGTCGGTGACTCATGCCCTGGAACGACGCTTGCCTGTTTTCACTGCAAGGAGGTTGGGCATGTCAGAAGGTATTGTCCTAAGCTACAGCAGAGTGTGAATGTTGTGAGGGCGGAACGACCCCGATCTACTGGCAGAGTATTCTCCATGAGTGGTGTAGAGGCTTCGGGTCTAGATGGCCTGATTAAAGGTAATTGCATGGTGGCAAATATTCCTCTTTTAGTGTTGTTTGATTCGGGAGTGACACACTCCTTTGTATCTATTGAATGCGGGATAGACTGAAATTGCAAACTGAGTCGTTGCCTTTCGACTTGGTCGTATCCACCCCAACTAATGTGCCTATGGTGGTGTCGACAGTTGTGTCTCGATATCCGATTTTGGTAAATGGTAGGACATTTACCGTGGATTTAATCTGCTTACCACTATCCCAATTAGATCTAATTCTGGGAATGGACTGGTTGTCAACGAATCTTGTGGTGCTTAATTGTGCTGATAAGACCGTGGTATTCGGAGATCCAGATGGGATTTCTGATGAGGTTAGTTATGTGAAGTCGTTGTCGGCAAAGGAAGTCAGGACTTCCTGTAAAGAGGGAGGAGTCGTGTTTATGGTGTTGGCATCCCTGGAAGGTATTGAGAAACCCAAGGTTGAGGACATTCCGATAGTTCGGGAATTTCCTGAGGTATTTCCTGATGACATTCCGGAGTTACCCCCAGTGAGAGAAGTTGAATTCTCTATTGATTTGGTACCTGGAACGGGACCCATCTCTATAGCTCCGTATAGAATGGCACCGTTGGAATTGGCGGAGTTGAGAAAGCAGGTTGAGGACTTGTTGGCAAAGAATTTTATTCGTCCTAGTGTCTCGCTGTGGGGTGAGCCTGTCTTGTTGGTTAAGAAGAAGGATGGTAGTATGCGGTTGTGTACTGACTACCGGCAGTTGAACAAGGTTACTATTAAGAACATGTATCCATTGCCTCGGATTGATGACTTGATGATTCAGTTGAGAGGGGCGGTAGTGTTTTCAAAGATTGATCTTCGGTCGGTTACCACCAACTTCGTGTGAAATTCGAAGACATTCCTAAAACTGCTTTTAGGACGAGGTATGGACATTTTGAGTATTTGGTCATGCCTTTTGGTGTAACGAATGCCCCAGTGATATTTACCGACTACATGAATCGGATTTTTCATCCATATTTGGATTCATTCGTAGTGGTATTTATTGATGACATTCTGGTTTACTCCAAAAGCCGAGAGGAACATGCAGAGCACCTGAGAATTGTTCTGGAGCTTTTGAGTAAGAACCAATTGTATGCTAAATTGTCTAAATGTGATTTATGGTTGGAATCGGTAAACTTTCTGGGACATGTAATATCCAAGGAAGGGGTAGTTGTAGATCCTTCCAAAGTTGAAGTGGTTATGGAATGGGAAGTACCTAAGTCAGTTACTGAGATCCGGAGTGTTCTGGGTTTGGCTGGTTATTATCGAAAATTCATTGAGGGATTTTCGTAGTTGGCACTACCGTTGACTATGCTCACCAGGAAAGGGGAACCTTTTGTGTGAACAATCCGTTGTGAAGAGAGTTTCCAAGAGTTGAAACGGAGATTGACTACCGCGCCAGTGTTGGTCTTCCTTGTACTGATAGGGATTTCAGTGTTTATTGTGATGCTTCCAAGCAAGGTTTGGGTTGTGTTCTAATGCAAGAAGGGAAAGTTGTTGCATATGCTTCTTGCCAGTTAAGAACGCATGAGCAAAACTACCCTACGCATGATTTAGAATTGGCTGCAGTGGTCTTTGCTTTGAAAATATGGAGACACCATCTATATGACGTAAGATTTGAGGTGTACAACGACCACAAGAATTTGAAGTACCTGTTGGATCAAAAGGAATTGAACATGAGACAGAGAAGGTGGATGGAATTCCTTAAGGATTACGATATTGGGTTGCGGTATCATCCGGGAAAGGCCAATGTGGTGGCCGATGCCCTAAGTCGGAAGTGTTTGCATATGTCGGCTTTGATGGTAAGAGAAGGGAAACTGATTGAAGAATTCAGAGATATGAACTTGGAAGTTCCATTAAGGCCTCATAGTATGATGATTGGAATACTGAAGGTCACCAATGAACTGTTTAATCAAATCCGAGTAATACAAGTTGAGGATATCGAGATAATGGCTAAACGGGATATGATGCTAAGTGGCAAGGAATCTGATTTCGAATCGGACCCTAGTGGATTGTTGCGTTATAAAGGGAGACTGTGTGTACCTCGTGATGAGGAAGTTGTTTTGGTGGTCTGGGTTGAAAAGGGATGTGGCTTCGTATGTCTCGAGTTGTTTTGTATGTTAGAAAGCCAAAATTGAGCATCAGCGACCGGCGGGAGAGTTACAATCCCAAGAAATTCCTGTGTGGAAGCGGGATAGTATCTCCATGGATTTTGTATCGGGTTTCCCTAAAACTCAGAAAGGATATGATTCGATATGGGTGATAGTCGATCAGTTAACGAAATCTGCACACTTTCTGCCTACGAACATGAGGTGTTCTTTGGAACGATTGGTGGAACTGTATATCCGGGAAATAGTTCGTTTGCATGGGATACCGTCGAGCATTATATCGGATAAAGATCTCCGTTTCACATCCAACTTTTGGACTATTTTGCAGTCCGCATTAGGAACTAAGTTGAAGTTAAGTTCAGCTTATCATCCACAAACGGATGGTCAATCAGAAAGAACTATACAGTCATTGGAAGATCTTTTGAGGGCTTGTGTCTTAGAGCAACCGGGGAGTTGGGATGGCATGTTTCCTTTGATTGAGTTTACCTACAACAATAGCTTCCATTCGAGTATTGGGATGGCACCCTATGAGGCATTGTATGGTAGAAAGTGTCGAACTCCAGTGAGTTGGTTTGAAACTAGGGAGAACTTGATATTGGGACCCGAGCTAGTCCAAGAGACGACGAAAAAGATCAAAAAGATCCGGGAGAATATGAGAATAGCCCAGAGTCGGCAGAAAAACTATTACGATAAGAGGCGGAAACCTCTTGAGTTTAATGAGGGAGAACATGTCTTCATGAGAGTAGTCCCGACTACCGGGATTGGTAGAGTGTTGAAGTCACGTAAGCTGACTCCGCAATTTATTGGAACGTATCAAGTGTTGAAGATAATTGGGCAGGTAGCATATCAGATTGCATTGCCTCCGTTGTTGTCGAATCTCCACAATGTGTTTCATTTGTCTCAGTTGAGGAAATATGTTGGGGATCCATCTCATGTGGTAGAATCTGATCAGATAGAGTTGAAGGATAACTTGACTTTTTCGACGTAGCCCGTGAGAATCATGGACACCAATATCAAGAGACTAAGAGGGAAGGAGATTCCGTTGGTGAAAGTACTATGGAGCCAAGTAGACGAAGGGGATGCTACTTGGGAGGTGGAACACGATATGAGGGAGGATTACCCTCATTTGTTCGAATCGAGGTATGTTTAATTTTCGGGGACGAAAATTCTTATAAGAGGGGGAGGATTGTAACACCCTAAATTTAAGTCTTTAAAATTATATTATCAATCCTGGGATTCTCGCTTGAGTGAGGGATTCTCGCCTGGGCAAGAAAGGCTCAACTGGAAGGGTGAAATCTTGGGCTATACGGAAGGATTCTCGCCTGAGCGAGAATTGGCTCGCCTAAGCGAGAAAAGTGATGTTTTGGACCTGTCGAGGCTGTAAGATCCTCGCTTGAGCGAGAGATGCCTCGCTTGGGCGAGAGTTCCCTCACCTGGGCGAGAGGCTCAACTCTGAATTTTTAAAATAGGCAGGATTTTCTCGCTTGAGTGAGAATGGGCTCGCTTAAGCGAGAACCCGACGAGACAGCATTTAATGAGAAACCCCAAACACATTTTAGGGTTAAGAATTGAAGAGAGGTGAGATAAGAGAGCATTTCCAAGGGCAAGGAGCTTTGATACTCATCCAAGAGCTTGAGAAGAGGTAAAACTCTTGATTCTAACTCTCTTCTTCTCTTTATAACTCATTTTGGGTATATTTGGACCTCTTCTCAAAATGTGAGAAATCATGGAAACTCATTCTTTTGAGTTATGGTTCGTTTTATGTCGTTTTTACTCTTGGTTTAGAGTTTGTATTTCAAGAATGGAAAGGTTTGTGGGTTGATTCATGAAAACCCCAAAACCCTAAAGAGAAAATGTGGTTGAAATGCAAAATGGGTAAAATGCTAGAGGTAGAAGATGAGTTTACTTACTAATGTTGAAATATGAGATGATTATGTATGTTTTGGATGGTTGTAAACTTATGATGAAAGTAGTTTAGCAACATTGAAAATAATATGAATATCTTGAATGGTTAAATAATGCAATATAAGTTGTTTATGTGAAATTTGGAATAAATGACTAACATTGTGTTATATGGTGGGAATGAGGAAAGATCATAGAGTTGGCGGCGGTGTCGGTGGAACTTGTGAAGTTTCCAAGAACCAAACCCAACACTCACCGAGGTAAGGATAAGTCATTAATTGTGCATTTAGAATGGAAAATGTGTGTATTTTCTGGTTATGCAATGATTGAGTTGTGAATTACGCATTTAGTATAAACATGGGTGTGTTTATACTAAAGTGGGCGCAGATTTACGAAAATGAGGTATGGTGAAATCAAAGAAAGGAAAATATATTTTTAGCCGACCATGAATGGTTAGCGACTTTGGCTTGAGTATATAAGCAAAACTCTAGCTTGAGTATATAAGCGAAACTTTGGCTTGAGTATATAAGCGAAACTCTGGCTTGAGTATATAAGTGAAACTCTGGCTTGAGTATATAAGCGAAACTCTGGCTTGGGTATATAAGCGAAACTCTCACGTTTTCTATTAAAAGAAGTGAGAATCTGCTTTTTGCTAACCTTAAGGGGTGTAGCGACTTTGGCTCAAGTTATGCAGCAAAGAAAATTAATTTCAAAATGGTTCACTGACCCTTTCCTAATGTGGACTATCTTATAATTACGTTTATTGAATTGCTAACTTACTCCTTGTATGTTTTGTGCTTTTGTCATTGATAATCCCATTGCAGATAAACAGGTGATATGAAGAGGACTCATTTTTGGATGTTTTAGGAGCTTTATATTTTGGATTCATTTATTTGCACTATTTTGTACATTAGTGCATATTTGGTGGTTTAAAGCATTATGTAGCTATGGATATATTAACTTACATGGTGTTGTAACTCTGGATATTTGTAGCTATGGGTATTTTGGAAACCCATAGCTAGTTGTATGCGGTGGTTACTGAATTATATTTATATGAATTATGATTTTATGCCAAGTAGGATGTATACGAATATGAGGATATGGAATGGGTATGAATAGGTATATAGAATTAAAATAAAAAAAAAATGTATGTGAAGGAAATAAATAAGGGAAAAATATTCAGGGGTAGAATTTCGGTCCTTACAATTCTCACTGGCAACGTCGAAAAAGTCAAGTTATCCTTCAACTCTATCTGATCAGATTCTACCACATGAGAGGGATCCCCAACATATTTCCTCAACTGAGACACATGAAACACATTGTGGAGATTCGACAACAACGGAGGCAAAGCAATCCGATATGCTACCTGCCCAATTCTCTTCAACACTTGATACGGCCCAATAAATCCTGGAGTCAGCTTACAAGACTTCAACACTCTACCAATCCCGGTAGTCGGGACTACTCTCATGAAGACATGTTCTCCCTCATTAAACTCAAGAGGTTTCCGCCTCTTATCGTAATAGCTTTTCTGCCGACTCTAGGCTATTCTCATATAATCCTGGATCTTTTTGATCTTTTTTGTCGTCTCTTGGACTAGCTCGGGTCCCAATATCAAGTTCTCCCCAGTTTCAAACCAACTCACTGGAGTTCGGTACTTTCTACCATACAATGCCTCGTAGGGTGCCATCCCAATACTCGAATGGAAGCTATTGTTGTAGGTAAACTCAATCAAGGGCAACATACCATCCCAACTCCCCGGTTGCTCTAAGACACAAGCCCTCAAAAGATCTTCCAATGACTGTATAGTTCTTTCCGATTGACCGTCCGTTTGTGGATGATAAGTTGAACATAACTTTAACTTAGTTCCCAATGCGGACTGCAAACTAGTCCAAAAGTTGGAAGTAAAACGGGGATCGCTATCCGATATAATGCTCGATCCCTAAGTGAGTGTGTAAGGTACAAGTAGATCTCGGGGTGAGATATTTGTAATTGCAACTCATTATATTTAATAAAGGAATCTCTTGCGAGTCAAGAGTACTAGACGTAGCCTTCGGTGGACAAGAAGATGAACCAGTATAAAACACACGCGTACTCTCTTTCCCATCTCTTTGTCATTTATTTATCCTTCCTAAGTCAATATTTTTCTGCACAATATTTCCGCTGCACATTAACTTTGATATTGCAGAAAAATTGGCCATACTTATTGCAACAACTAATTCACCCCCCCCCCCCCTCTTAGTTGCAATCTCAGTCTTACAATATTATTTTTTATTCAGTATTACTTTTAGAATAAACTAACATATAGGATGAGAAAGCAATGGCTTCTAACATGCTGAATAACAATAGGTGAAAAAATATAAAACTAGCTTTTGAATGATAAAATGCTAAAGTACTATAACAAAACAAACTAATTTATTCCAAAATATAATAAAGTAAGAAGTATTGAATTCTTCACCATCATGAGATGAGGGTCCATATCCTCTCCTGTAAATATTTTTAGTATCGAAGAAGATGTCAACTTATCAGATAATGCTTAACGTCCTGCATTATTGTTCCGAGGTTTAGCATTTTGTGGAGGAAAGGGGGCATTTTGACGTTGTGGAGAATGTCCAGGGTTAGCATTTGCAAGTCGAGGTTCACCTGGAAAACAATAATGCATAGGATTACCAGGTTGATTATATACCATATGACCATATGAACCCTTATGTATTGTAACACCCTGAATTTAAGTCTTTAAAATTATAGTATCAATCCTAAGATTCTCGCTTGAGCGAGGGATTCTCGCCTGGGCGAGGAAGGCTCACCTAGGAGGATGAAATCCTGGGCTATACTGCAGGATTCTCGCTTGAGCGAGAGTTGGCTCGCTTGAGCGTGAGTGGTCTCGCCTGGACGAGAGTTGACCCGCCTAGGCAAGAAAAGTGATGCTTTGGACGTGTCGAGGCTGTAAGATTCTCACCTGAGCGAGAAGATCCTCGCTTGAGCGAGAGATGCCTCAACTGGGCGAGAGTTCCCTCGCCTGGGCGAGAGAGTCAGATCTGAGTTTTTAAAATGGGCGGGATTTTCTCGCTTGAGCGAGAATGAGCTCGATTAAGCGAGAACCTGACGAGTGCATTAAATGAGAAAAAATCCCAAACACATTTTAGGGTTAAGAATTGAAGAGAGGTGAGAGAAGAGAGCTTTTCCATGGGCAAGGAGCTTTGATACTCATCCAAGAGCTTGAGAAGAGGTAAAACTCTTGATTCTAGCTCTCTTCTTCTCTTTGAAACTCATTTTGGTTATGTGGGATCTCTTCTCAAAATGTGTAAAACCATGGAAACTCGCCCTTTTGAGTTATGATTCGTTTTAGGTTGTTTTTACCTTGTAAACTCTTGCTTGAGAGTTAGTATTTCAAGAATGGAAAGGCTTTTTGGGTTGATTCATGAAAACCCCAAAACCCTGAAGAGAAAATGTGGTTAAAGTGGAAAATGAGTAAAATGCTAGAGGTAGAAGATGAGTTTACTTTCTAATGTTGAAATATGAGATGAATATGTATGTTTTGGATGGTTGTAAACTTATGATGAAAGTATTTTAGCAACATTGAAAATATGATGAATATCTTGTATGGTTAAATAATGCAATATAAGTTGTTTATGTGATATTTGGAATAAATGACTAACATTGTGTTATATGGTGGGAATGAGGAAAGATCCTAAAGTTGGAGGCGGTGTCGATGGAACTTACGAAGTTGCCAAGAACCAAACCCAACACTCACCGACGTAAGGATAAGTCTCTATTTGTGCATTTGGAATGGAAAATGTGTGTATTTTCTGGTTATGCAATGATTGAGTTGTGAATTACGCATTTACTATAAACATATATGGGTGTGTTTATACTAAAGTGGGCGTAGATTTACGGGGAATGGAAAATGTGTTTATTTTCTGGTTATGCAATGATTGAATTGTGAATTACGCATTTAGTATAAACATCTATGGGTGTGTTTATACTAAAGTGGGTGTAGATTTACGGAAAATGAGAAATGGTGAAATCAAGGAAAGGAAAATATATTTTTAGCCAACCATGATTGGTTAGCGACTCTGGCTTGAGTATATAAGCGAAACTCTGCCTTGAGTATATAAGTGAAACTCTGGCTTGAGTATCTAAGCGAAACTCTGGCTTGAGTATATAAGCAAAACTCTGGCTCGAGTATATGTAGCATGTTTTCTTTTAAAAGGAATGAGAATCTGCTTTTAATTAACCTTAAGGGGTGTAGCGACTTTGGCTCAAGTTATGCAGCAAAGAAAATGAATTTCAAAATGGTTTACTAACCCTTTTCTAATGTGGATTATCTTATAATGACGTTTGTTGAATTAATGACTTACTCCTTTGTGTGTTTTGTGCTTCTGTCAATGATAATTCCATTGCAGATAAACAGGTGATATGAGGGGGACTCATTTTTGGGAGCTTTGGGAGCTTTATGTTTTGGATTCATTTATTTGCACTATTTTGTACATGAGTGCATATTTGATAGTTTAAGCATTATGTAACTACGAATATATATTAACTTACATGGTGTTGTAACTCTGGATATTTGTAGCTATGGGTATTTTGGAAACCCATAGCTAGTTATATGCGGTGGTTACCGAATTATATTTATATGGATTATGATTTTCGGCTGAAAAGAATGGATACAAATATGAGGATATGGAATGAGTATGAATTGGTAAATAGAATTAAAATGAAAAATGTATGTGCGGGAAATGAATAAGGGAAAAAATTTCAAGGGTAGAATTTGGGTCTTTACAATATGGTATCAGAGCATAGTTAATTATGCGGCCTAGGGTATGGCCTTACTTGCTTCTTTGTAACATTTAGTTGATGTTAACTATGTAATTTTGGTGAAATGTTGTGTGATTAGGTGATGATTTATTTGGTAAAACGTGGTTACTGATGAACAAATGACTGCAGGTAACCATTACTAAAATGTCCTGGAGAGGACGAGGAAAAGGATTAAGTCAGAATGAATTGCTGGCCCAGATTGTGGTCGTGCTGACAAACATGAATGAGAGCTTGCAACATCTAAATCAGAATGCTACACCAAGTCCGAGTTCCCAACCACTAGTTCCGCCTAGACCGGCTGAGTACCGGGGTTTGGAAGAATTCTGTAGGAGCAACCCTAGTTAGTTCCAAGGTGGATTTGCTCCTAATGCTGTCATTGAATGGGTCCAAGGGTTAGAGAGGATCTTCAGAGCCATGAATTGTTCTGATGCTCAGAAGGTGGCATACGCCACTTACATGCTAGTGAAGGAGGCCGAGAATTGGTGGGAGATGACCCGGAGGCAGATGGAGACCGAAGGGCAGATCATCACGTGGGGAACCTTCAAGGTAAAATTCCTCCAGAAATATTTCCCTGTAGACCTGAAAAGGAAGAAGGATATGGAATTCTTGCAATTAGAGCAAGGAAACATGACGGTGGGGGAGTATTCGGTCAAATTTGAAGAATTGATCTGGTATTGCCGTTATGCTGAACTAGAGTTGGACGGGAGGTCCAAATGTGTGAAATTTGAGATGGGGTTGAGGCCCGAGCTTAGGGTGACATTTGGTCACAAAGAAATTTCTGATTTCCCTACACTAGTGAACAAGTGTAGGATGTATGAGGATAATATGCGGATGAGGGACACTGCTGCTACAAAAGAGAACCCTCCACGACACTATGGCCCTCAACGGAACTTCTCACACGGAAAAGGGAAGGGCAAAATGTTTCAAGAGGAACGAAAGCCTTACTCTCCTCCAACGGGTAGTCGGAGTCATACTTCGCATGGACTGAAGACTCATGATAATGTCGAAGGGTCACGGTTGAACTCTCCATCTTTGTGCGGCAAATGTGGCCGAACTCATGTCGGTGACTCATGCCCTGGAACGACGCATACCTGTTTGCACTGCAAGGAGGTTGGGCATAACAGAAGATATTGTCCTAAGTTACCGCAGAGTGTAAATGATGTAAGAGTTGAGTGACCTCGAACTACTGGCAGAGTATTCACCATGTGTGGTGCAGAGGCGTCGGGTGTAGATGGCCTGATTAAAGGTAATTGCATGGTGGCAGGTATTCCCCTTTTAGTGTTGATTCGATTCGGGAGCGACACACTCCTTTGTATCTATTGAATGTGTGGATAGACTGAAATTTCAAATTGAGTTGCCTTTCGACTTGGTCGTATCCACCCCAACTGATGTGCCTGTGGTAGTGTCGACAGTGGTGTCTCGATGTCCGGTAGTGGTAAACGGTAGGACTTTTACCGTGGATTTAATCTGCTTACCACTATCCCAGTTGGATCTAATTCTGGGGATGGACTGGTCGACGAATCATGTAATGCTTAATTGTGCCGATAAGACTGTGATATTCGGAAATCTAGATGAGATTTCTGATGAGGTTAATGACATGAAACCGTTATCGGAAAAGGAAGTCAGAACTTCCTGTAAGGAGGGAGGAGCCGTGTTTATATTGTTGGCATCCTTGGAGGGTATTGAGAAACCTAAGGTTGAGGATATTCCGATAGTTCGTGAGTTTCCTGAAGTATTTCCTGGTGATATTTCGGAGTTACCTCCAGTAAGAGAAGTGGAATTCTCTATTGATTTGGTACGTGGAATGGGACCCATCTCTATAGCTCCTTATAGGGTGGCACCGTTAGAATTGATTGAGTTGAAAAAGCAGGTTGGGTACTTATTGGCCAAAAATTTTATTCGTCCTAGTGTCTCGCCGTGGGGTGCAGCTGTTTTGTTGGTTAAGAAGAAGGATGGTAGTATGCGGTTGTGTACTAACTACCGGCAATTGAATAAGGTTACTATTAAGAACAAGTATCCATTGCCTCGGATTGATGACTTGATGGATCAGCTGAGAGGGGCGGTAGTGTTTTCAAAGATCGATCTTCGGTCGGGTTACCACCAACTTCGTGTGAAATCGGAAGACATTCCTAAGACTGCCTTTAGGACAAGGTATGGACATTTCGAATATTTGGTCATGCCTTTTGGCGTAACGAATGCCCCAGCAATATTTACCTACTACATGAATCGGATTTTCCATCCGTATTTGGATTCATTCGTAGTGGTATTTATTGATGACATTCTGGTTTAATCCAAAAGTCGGGAGGAACATGCAGAGCACCTGAGGATTGTCCTAGAACTCTTGAGTAAGAACCAATTGTACACTAAATTGTCTAAATGTGATTTCTGGTTGGAATCGGTGAACTTTCTCGGACATGTAATATCCAAGGAAGGGGTAGCTGTCGACCCTTCAAAGGTTGAAGCGGTGAACTTTCTCGGACATGTAATATCATTGAAGGATTTTCGAAGTTGGCACTACCATTGACTAAGCTCACTAGGAAAGGAGAACCGTATGTGTGGACACTTCGTTGTGAAGAAAGCTTTCAGGAGTTGAAACGAAGGTTGACTACTACACCAGTGTTGGTTCTTCCTTGTACCGATAAGGATTTCAGTGTTTATTGTGATGCTTCCAAGCAAGGTTTGGGTTGTGTTCTGATGCAGGAAGGGAAAGTTGTTGCCTATGCTTCTCATCAGTTGAGAACGCACGAGCAGAACTACCCTACTCATGATTTAGAATTGGCTGCAGCAGTCTTTGCTTTAAAAAACTGGAGACACCATCTCTATGGCATAAGGTTTGTGGTGTACAGTGACCACAAGAGTTTGAAATATTTGTTTCATCAAAAGGAGCTGAATATGAGGCAGTGGAGATGGATGGAGTTCCTAAAGGATTATGATTTTGGGTTGCAGTACCATCCGGGAAAGGCCAATGTAGTGGCCGATGCGCTAAGTCGGAAATCTTTACACATGTCGGCTTTGCTGGTTAGGGAAGAGAAACTGATTGAAGAGTTCAGGGACATGAACTTGGATGTTTAGATAAAGCCTCATGGTATGATTTGGGGGATGCTGAAGGTCACCAACGAACTGTTTGATCAAATCCGAGTAATGCAATTTGAGGATATCGTGATAATGGCAAAACGGGATTGATGCTAAGTGGCAAGGAAACTGATTTCGCATCAGACCCTAGTGGGATGATGCGTTACAAAGGGAGGGTGTGTGTACCTCTTGATGAGCAATTACGGAAGAGTATTTTGGAGGAGTCCCATAAGAGTAAGATGAGTTTTCACCCGGGGACAACGAAAATGTACCAAGACTTGAAGAAGTTATTTTGGTGGTCTGGATTGAAGAGAGATGTGGCTTCGTATGTCTCGAGTTGTTTGGTATGTCAGAAATCCAAGATTGAGCATCAACGACCAGCGGGAGAGGTACAATCCTTAGAAATTCCCGTTTGGAAGTGGGACAATATCTCCATGGATTTTGTGTCTAGTTTTCCGAAGACTCAGAAAGGGTACGACTCGATATGGGTAATAGTGGATCGGTTGAGTAAGTCTGCTCATTTCTTACCGATGAACATGAGATACTCCCTAGAACGATTGGCGGAGCTGTATATCCGAGAAATTGTTCGCTTGCATGGGATACCGTCAAGCATTGTGTCGGATAGGGATCCCCATTTCACTTCAAACTTTTGGACCAGTTTGCAGTCCGTATTGGGAACTAAGTTGAAGTTGAGTTCAACATATCATCCACAAATGGATGGTCAATCGGAAAGAACAATACAATCATTGGGGGACCTTCTGAGGGCTTGCATCTTGGAACAACCAGGGAGTTGGGATGGCATGTTGCCTCTGATTGAATTTACCTACAACAATAGCTTCCATTCGAGTATTGGAATGGCACCTTATGAGGCGTTGTATGGTAGGAAGTGCCGAACTCTAGTGAGTTGGTTTGAGACTGGGGAGAACTTGATATTGGGGCCCAAACTGGTCAAAGAGATGACGGATAAGATCAAGAAAATCTGGGAGAACATGAGGATCGCCCAGAGTCGTTAGAAAAGCTATTACGATAAGAGGCGGAAACCTCTTGAGTTTAACGAGGGAGATCATGTTTTCATGAGAGTAGTCCCGACTACCGGAATAGGTAGAGTGTTGAAGTCTCGTAAGCTGACTCCGCGATTTATTGGGTCGTATCAAATACTGCAGAGGATTGGGCCGATAGCGTATCGTATTGCTTTACCTCCGTTGTTGTCGAATCTCCACAATGTGTTTCATGTGTCTCAGTTGAAGAAATATGTTGGGGATCCATCTCATGTGGTTGAGTCAGACCAGATAGAGTTGAAGGATAACTTGACTTTTGCGACGTTGCCTGTGAGAATCATGGATACCAGTGTCAAAAGATTGAGAGGCAAAGAGATTCCTTTGGTGAAAGTGTTGTGGAGCCGAGTAGACGAAGGGGATGCTACATGGAAGGTGGAACGTGATATGAGGGAGGATTACCCTCATTTGTTCGAATCGAGCTATGTTTAATTTTCGGGGACGAAAATGTTTATAAGAAGGGGAGGATTGTAACACCCTAAATTTGAGTCTTTAAAATTATAGTATCAGTCTTGGGATTCTCGCTTGAGCGAGGGAGTCTCTCCTGGGAGAGAAAGGCTCACCTGGGAGGGTGAAATCTTGGACTATACTGGAGGATTCTCGCCTGAGCGAGAATTGTTTCGCCTGGGCGAGAAATGGCATTTTGGGACTGTTGAGACTGTAAGATTCTAGTTTAAGCGAGAATCCCTCGCTTGAGCGAGAGGGTCGGATCTGAATTTTTAAAATAGGCGGGATTTTCTCGCTTGAGCGAGAAAGGGCTCGCTTAAGCGAGAACCCGACGAGACAACATTTAATGAGAAACCCCAAACACATTTTAAGGTTAAGAAAAGAAGAGAGGTGAGAGAATAGAGTTTTTCCAAGGGCAAGAAGCTTCAATATTCATCTAAGGGCTTGACAATAGGTAATATAGATTTTTATGTAGTTAGACTTTAAATTATATTCAAAGATCAATTAAGTACGTAGTTATTGTTATCATTTTAGATTTTTATGGTAATTTCAATATTTTTATTAAAAAGAAAAGAGAATATTTTAACAGATTTTATTAAAAAGTAAAGAAAATATATTAATTTAAATTTCCACAACCAATTCTAAAAGTGATCAGTTTCAATTTTTAGGTAACGAATGATTTGATATGATTACACCAACAATTAGAATAATAATATTTGGAAAATGGTCAATTCAAATATTAATACAATTCAATAAATTTTATTTGTGATTCCTTAATTTCAGGAAATGCCTAATATAAATTTAAACTCATTTATTGTTTAATTAAAAAATAAGAAATATGTATAACTCATAATAAATATGCATACCTTAATTTTAAAAAGAATAAGAGATGTGTATAACATATAATAAATATGTACTCCATAATATTGCAGTATGAATATTGTAAAAACGAGAAGTAAAAAAAAATTCACAATTTTCTATTTTAATAGTAATTTGAATTTTTTATTAAAAAGTAAAGAAAATATATTTTTATATTTTCACATTTTGTATAATATTACACAATTAAGTATGTAGTTATTCATATTTTGTAACCAGTCTATTTTGACTTTAAAGTATTTTCAAAGCTCAATTAAGTATATAGTTATTGTTGACATTTTAGATTTTATGATAATTTCATATTTTTAGAAAGTGAAGAAAATATTAATTCAAATTTTAAAACAATTTCTATAAATTTTATTTGTGATTCCTTTATTTTAGACAATGCCTAATATAAATTTATACTCATTAATTGTTTAATTATAAAATAAGTAATCAGAAATATGTATAACTCATAATAAATATGTATTCCTTAATTTTAAAAATAATAAGAGTTATGTATAACTCATAATAGTTATGTAGTCCATAATATTGCAGTATGAAAATTGTAACAACGAAAAGAAGAAGAAAACTATTCTAAATTTTCTACTTTAATAGTAATTTAAATTTTTTATTAAAAATTAAAGAGGATATATTTTTTTATTTTCACATTATGTATAAGATGACACAATTATGTATGTAGTAATTCACATTTTGTAATCAGACAATTTAGACTTTAAAGTATTTTCAAAGCTCAATTAAGTATGTAGTTATTGTTGAAATTTTAGATTTTTATGGTAATTTCAATTTTTTATTAAAAATAAAGAAAATATTAATTCAAAAATTAATACAAATTCAATATTTTTTTTTGTGATTCCTTAATTTTAGACAATATCTAATATAAATTTATACTCATTTATTGTTTAATTATAAAATAAGTAATCAGAAATATGAATAACTCATAATAAAAATGTATTCCTTAATTTTAAAAAAAATAATAGATATGTAAACTTATGGCTAATTTATTTATAATTTTTAGTTTAGCAAGTACTTTTATATTCTATTTCCCATAAACATAAGCATTTTGCACACTAAGGATTGTTAATAATGCATACCTTGCAATCCTTTTAGATCATAATGCATTATGATTATATTGTTCATAATGCATTTCTTTTGGAACGGGAAACTATGTTAAATTCAGGTTGTGTATATTGATGATGTTGTGAACAATATTATAAGGCTGGATCTGCAATTTTTTGAATTAATGTGAATGTAATGCTTTATATGTTTTTAAACATGATTTGAAGTAAATCAAAATCTTGTCTCATTGGAGCATCTTATTAAAAGGTTGAGATTTTCATTCTACCATCAAATGTAATGCATTAGGATTCAATATAATCACTCAATATATATTATTTTTTATTCGGTATTACTTTTAGAATAAACTAACATATAGGATGAGATAGCAATGGCTTCTAACATGCTGAATAACAATAGGTGAAAAAATATAAAAATAGCTTTCGAATGATAAAATGCTAAAGTACTATAACAAAACAAACTAATTTATTCCAAAATATAATAAAGTAAAAAGTATTGAATTCTTCATCATCATGGGGACAAAAATTTTGGGGACGAAAATTCTTATAAGACGGGGAGGATTGTAACACCCTAAATTTAAGTCTTTAAAATTATAGTATTAGTCCTGGGATTCTCACTTGAGCGAGGGATTCTCGCCTAGGCGGGAAAGGCTCACGTGGGAGGGTAAAATCTTGGGCTATACTGAAGGATTCTCGCCTGAGAGAGAGTTGGCTCGCTTGAGCGAGAGTGGTCTCACTGGAGCGAGAGCTGGCTCGCCTAGGCGAGAAAAGTGATGTTTTGGACCTGTCGAGGCTGTAAGATCCTCGCTTGGGCGAGAGGGTCAGATCAGAGTTCTTAAAATAGGCGGAATTTGTCTCACTTGAGCGAGAATGGGCTCGCTTAAGCGAGAATGGGCTCGCTTAAGCGAGAACCCGACGAGACAACATTAAATGAAAAACCCCCAAACACATTTTACGGTTATAAATTTAAGAGAGGTGAGAGAAGAGAGCTTTTCCAAGGGCAAAGAGCTTGGATACTCATCTAAGAGCTTGAGAAGAGGTAAAACTCTTGATTCTAACTCTCTTATTCTCTTTGAAATTCATTTTGGGTATGTTGGATCTCTTCTCAAATTGTGTAAAACCATGGAAACCCGCCCCTTTTGAGTTATGGTTCATTTTATGTTGATTTTATCTTGTAAAATCTTGGTTTAGAGTTGGTATTTCAAGAATGGAAAGGATTTGTGGGTTGATTCATGAGAACCCCAAAAACCCTAAAAGGAAAATGTGGTTAAAGTGGAAAATGGGTAAAATACTAGAGGTAGAGGATGAGTTTACATTCTAATGTGGAAATATGAGATGAATATGTATGTTTTAGATGGTTGTAAACTTATGATGAAAGTAGTTTAGAAACATTGAAAATATGATGAATATCTTGTATGGTTAAATAGTGCAATATAAGTTGTTTATGTGATATTTGGAATAAATGACTAACATTGTGTTATATGATGGGAATGAGGAAAGATCCTAAAGTTGGCGGTGTCGGTGGAACATGCGAAGTTACCAAGAACCAAACCCAACACTCATCGAGGTAAGGATAAGTCTTAACTTATGCATTCTGATAGAAAATGCGTGGATTTCTGGTTGTCGATAATGGATTGAGTTGTAAATCACTTAATTATTATGAGCATATATGGGTATGTTTGTAATAATGAGGGCATGGATTTACTGTTTATGAATTAAGGAAGTGTTAATGAAAAGAAAACTCGTTTTTAGCCGACCATGAATGGTTAACGACTTTGGCTCAAGTAATGTAGCAAGCTTTAGCTCAAGCGATGTAGCAAGATTTGGCTCAAGCGATGTAGCAAGCTTTGGCTCAAGCGATGTAGCAAGCTTTGGCTCAAGCGATTTAGCAAGCTTTGGCTCAAGTGATGTAGCAAGCTTTGGCTCAAGCGATGTAGCAAACTTTGGCTCAAGTTATGTAGTACGTTTTCAAAACAAAAGAGAAATCAGTTTTTGCTAACCTTAAGGGGTGTAGCGGCTTTGGCTCAAGCAATGTAGAAAACTTTGGCTCAAGTTATGTAGCATGATTTTCAAAAGTATAAACAATGGAAATGGTTTTAAGTGTATTTAACTTTATTTTGTTACTTAATCTTATTAAAATGTGGATTTAATCTTATTAAAATGTGTATTTAACATTGACATTTATTTCGTTAACGACTTACTCCTTTGTGTTTTCTGTGTATGGTCAATGTTAATCCCATTGCAGGTAGGTGGAAGATGTAAGGACGTTTGATTAGGAGCTTAGAGGCTTTTAAATTTTTGAAGTCCTTATATTCATTCTTTTGTAATATGACTAACTATATTTGATATATGAATATTTGTGACTCTGGATATTCGTGGCTATGGGTATTTTGGAATCCCATAGCTAATTGTATGCGATAGTTACTGCAAGGACCCAAATTCTACCCTTGAAATTTTTTCCTTATTTTATTCATCCTTCATACATTTTCCTACGACTTTTAAATAAAGATACTAACAACTCAACTTAAGTCTCATTTCCCTACTCTTATCAATTTCATAACCTCAATACAATTAACTTAAGTCTCATTTCCCTACTCTTATCAATTTCCCTACTCATTCATATATCCCGGTAACTACCGCATACAATTAACTCTAAGATTCCAAAATACCCATAGCTACGAATAGCCAGAATTACAAATATTCATGTTCAAAATACAGTTAGTCCTATTACAAAAGAATGAGTATAAGGACTTCCAAAAAAAAAGAATTAAAAGCCTCTATGCTCCTAATCCAAAACGTCCTTATATCTTCCACCTACCTGCAATGGGATTAACATTGACCATACATAGAAACACAAAGAAGTTTGTCGTTAACGTAAAATAATGTCAGTACACGTTAATCCACATTTTAATAAAGTTAAGTAAAAACTTAGAATTAAATGTACTTAAAACTATTTCCTTCGTTTATACTTTTGAAAGCATGCTCCATAACTTGAGCTAAAGTTTGCTACATTGCTTGAGCCAAAGCTTGCTACATTGCTTGAGCCAAAGCTTGCTACATTGCTTGAGCCAAAGCTTGCTACATTTCTTGAGCCAAAGCTTGCTACATTGCTTGAGCCAAAACATGCTACATTACTTGAGCCAAAGTCGCAAACTAATCATGGTCGGCTAAAATGAGGTTTATTTCCATTGGCACTCCACCAATACATAAACAGTAAATCCACATCATCATCATCACAAACATACCCATATATGCTTCTAACAATTAAGTGATTTACAGTTCGTTTCATTATTCCAAGTTTTATTTCCATTGGTGTAACACCCTAAATTTAAGTCTTTAAAATTATAGTATTAGTCCTAGGATTCTCGCTTGAGAGAGAGATTCTCACCTGGGCGAGAAAGGCTCACCTGGGAGGGTGAAATCCTGGGCTATACTGGACGATTCTCTCCTGAGCGAGAGTTGCTCGCCTAGGCGAGAAATGGCATTTTGGGACTGTTGAGACTGTGAGATTCTCGCTTGAGAGAGAGGGTCAGATCTGAGTTTTTAAAATTGGCGGAATTTTCTCGCTTGAGCGAGAAAGGGCTCCCTTAAGCGAGAATCTGACGCTGTTACATTAAATAGAGAACCCCAAACACATTTATGAGGGTTAACCAAGAGAGAAGTGAGAGAAGAGTGCATTTTCAAGAGCAAGGATGCTCGTGAGTCATTTAGAAGCTTGAGAAGAGGTAAAGCTCTTGATTCTAACTCTCTCCTTCCCTTGGAAAACTTGTTTTAGGTATGTTGGATCTCTTTTCAAAATGAGGGAAACCATGGAAACTCATCCTTTCGAGTTATGGTTTCTATTTATGTTGTTTTTATCTTGAAAACTCTTGGTTTAGAGTTAGTATTTCAACAATGGAAAGGGTTTGAGGGTTGATTCATGAAAACCCTAAAGTGAAAATGTGGATAAAGTAGAAAATGGGTAAAATGCTAGAGGTAGAAGATGATTGAACCTTCCAATGTTGAAATATGAGATGGATATGTATGTTTTAGATGGTTGTAAACTTATGATGAAAGTAGTTTATAAACATTGAAAATATGATGAATATCTTGTATGGTTGAGTAATGCAATATAAGTTGTTTATGGGATATTTGGAAATAAATGACTGACATTATTGTTATGTGATGGGGATAATGAAAGATCCTAAGGTTGGAGGAGGTAGCGAAGGAACTTGCAAAGTTACCCAAAACCAACCCCGACACGTACCAAGGTAAGGAGAAGTTATTAATGGTATATGATAATAGAAAATGTGTGGATTTTCTGATTACGTATATGATATGTGTATGACTTGGCCGATGTGGTATAGAGAATGACTTGTCCTAGGTGACATCATGTATGACTTGCCCTATGTGGTATTGTGTATGACTTGCCCTATGTGGTATTGTGTATGACTTTCCCTATGTGGTATTGCATATGACTTGCCCTATGTGGTATTGTGTATGACTTGCCCTATGTGGTGTTGTGTATGACTTGCCCTACGTGGTATTGTGTATGACTTGCCCTATGTGGTAATGGAAAGGTAAACGTACAAGTGGAAAATAATGATTTGAAATGGTATTGATGAATGAGGTGACAAGGTATGGTAGAGATGAACGGGTAGATCCAAAGTGTGGGATGTGGTAACATGAGACGGACAATGATGATATGTCGATTTTATCTTTTAACGGCAAGTCTTCTATCAAAACTTTAAAAGTGTGGATTATCGTTTACTAATATTTGTTGAATTGATAACTTACTCCTTTGTTGTTGTGTATATCTGTCATGATAATCCCATTGCAGGTAAACGAGGTAGTTGAGGATACTCGGTTCGAGGCATGAGGAGCTTAGAACTCGGAATCCTTATTTTGCTTTTTGTTTGATGTAAACTGTTAAATGGATGATTGTAAATCCTAATTGATTTAGTACTACATTTTTGTAATGCTGGATATTAATAGCTATGGGCATTTTGGAATCCCATAGCTAGTCATATGCGGTACTTACCTATAAGGAAATATATGAATTATGTTTTTCTGCCTTATGGGAAATGATCCTAGCATATTACGATAACTGAATCTGAAGTATTGAATGTTGTTTAACGGAAGTAGAGTAGAGATGGTAAGAATATCTATATTAAAATGAGAAAAATTTTCAGGGGGTAGAAATTGGGTTTTTACAATTGGCAGTCCACCAATACATAAACAGTAAATACACACCATCATCATTACAAACATACCCATATATGCTTATAACAATTAAGTGATATAAAATTCATTTCGTTATCCATAATCAGAACCATCCACGCATTTTCCATCACAATGCATAAGTTAAATACTTATCCTTACCTCGGTGAGTGTTGGGTTTGGTTCCTGGTAACTTCGCAAGTTCCACCGACACAGCCGCAAACTTTAGGATCTCTTCTCAAGCTTCTAAATGACTCACAAGCCTTCTTGCTCTTGAAAAAGCCCTGTTCTCTCACTTCTCTCTAGGTTAACCCTCATAAATGTGTTTGGGGTTCCCTATTTAATGTAACAGAGTCGGGTCCTCGCTTAAGCTTCCAAAAATGAGACCACCTCATGTCGTCTGTTTATCTGCAATGGGATTATCAATGACAAAAACACAAACACATAAAGGAGTAAGTCATTAATTCAATAAACATCATTATAAGATAATCCACATTAGAAAAGGTTAGTAAAGCACTTTGAAATTCCTTTTCCATGCTACATTACTTGAGCCAAAGTCGCTACACCCCTTAGGGTTACAAAGAAAACATCCCACATAAACTCGGGTTGAAATGTTGCCACATTAACTCGGGCCGAAGTGTTGCCACATAAACTCGAGCCGAAGTATTGCCACGTAAACTCGGGCCGAAGTGTTGCCACATAAAATCGGGCCGAAGTATTGCCACATACACTCAGGCCGAAGTGTTGCCACATAAACTCGGGCCGAAGTGTTGCAACATAAACTCGGGCGGAAGTGTTGCCACATAAACTCTGGCCAAAATGTTGCTAGATAAACTCGAGTTGAAGTGTTGCTACATAACTCGAGCCGAAGTCGCTAACCATTTATGGTCGGCTAAAAATATATTTCCTTTTCATTGATTTCACCATCAATCATATCCAGTGAATCAACCCAATCTTTATTACAAACATACCCGTATATGTTTATAATAAATACGTGATTGACCAATTAATCCTTGCACAACCAGAAAATACACACATTTTCCATTTCAAATACACAAATTAAAGACTTATCCTTACCTTGGTGAGTGTTGGGTTGGGTTCTTGGTAACTGCACTAGTTCCACCGACACCGCCGCCAACTCTAGGATCTTTCCCATTCCCACCATACAACACAATGTTAGTTGTTTATTCCAAATATCACATAAACAACTCATATTGCATTATTTAACCACACAAGATATTTAACACATTTTCCATGTTGCTAAACTACTTTCATCAAAAGTTTACAACATCTAAAGCATATATATTCATCTCATATTTCAACATTAGAAAGCTTATTCATCTTCTACCTCTAGCACTTTACCCATTTTCTTCTTTAACCACATTTTCACTTTAGTGTTTTGGGGTTTTCATGAATCAACCCACAAACCCTCTTCCTTCTTGAAATACTAACTCTATACCAAGAGTTTACAAGATTAAATAACATAAAACGAACCATAACTCAAAAGGGTGAGTTTCCATGGTTTCTCTCATTTTGAGAAGAGATCCAACATACCCAAAACAAGTTTCAAAGGGAAGAAGAGAGTTAGAATCAAGAGATTTACCTCTTCTCAAGCTTCTAAATGACTCACAAGCCTACTTGCTCTTTTAAAGGCTCTCTTCTCTCACTTCTATCTAGGTTAACCCTCATAAATGTGTTTGGGATCCCCTATTTAATGCAACAGCGGTAGGTCCTCGTTTAAGCGATCCCTTTCTCGCTCAAACAAGAAAATCCCGCCTATTTTAAAAACTCAGATCTGACCCTCTCGCTCAAGCGAGAATCTTATAGCCTCGACAGGTCCAAAACATCACTTTTCTCGCCTAGGCGAGCCAACCTTCACTCGGGCGAGAATCCTCCAGTATAGCCCAGGAATTCACCCTTCCAGTAGAGCCTTTCTCGCTCAAGCGAGCCACTCTCGCTCAGGCGAGAATCCAACAGTATAGACCAAGATTTCACCTTCCTAGGTGAACCCTTCTCGCCCAGGCGAGAATACCTCGCTCAAGCGAGAATCTCAGGACTGATACTATAATTTTTAAAGATGTAAATTAAGGGTGTTACATCTCACCCAGGCGAGGGAACTCACGCCCAGGTGAGGCATCTCTCGCTCAAGCGAGGATCCTCTCGCTCAAGCGAGGATCTTACAACCTCGACAACTCCAAAATATCACATTTCATCGCCCAGGCGAGCCAATCTCTCGCTCAGGCGAGACCACTCTCGCTCAAGCGAGCCAACTCTCGCTCAGGCGAGAATCCTTCCGTAAAGCCCAGGATTTCACCCTCCCAGTTGGGCCTTCCTTGCCCAGGCGAGCCAACTTTCGCTCAGGCGAGACCACTCTCGCTCAAGCGAGCCAACCCTCGCTCAGGCGAGAATCCTTCAGTATAGCCCAGGATTTCACCCTCCCAGGTGATCCTTTCTCGCTCAAGCAAGAATCCCTCGCTCAAGCGAGAATCCCAAGACTGATACTATAATTTTAAAGACTTAAATTTAGGGTGGTACAATCCTCCCCCTCTTATAAGATTTTTCGTCCCCGAAAATTAAACATACCTCGATTCGAACAAATGACGGTAATCCTCCCTCATATCACGTTCCACCTCCCAAGTAGCATCCCCTTCGTCTACTTGGCTCGACAGTACTTTCACCAATGGAATCTCTTTGCCTCTTAGCCTCTTAGCCTCTTGACACTAGTATTCATGATCCTCACGGGTAACGTCGAAAAAGTCAAGTTATCCTTCAACTCTATCCGATCAGACTCAACCACATGAGATGGGTCTCCAACATACTTCCTTAACTGAGACACATGAAACACATTGTGAAGGTTCGACAACAACGGAGGCAAATCAATCTAATATTCTACCAGCCCAATCCTTTTCAATACTTGATATGGTCTAATAAATCTCGGAGTCAGCTTGTGAGACTTCAACACTCTACCAATTCCGGTAGTCGGGGCTACTATCATGAAAACATGATCTCCCTTATTAAACTCAAGAGGTTTCCACCTCTTATCGTAATAGCTTTTCTGCCGACTTTGGGCGATCCTCATATTCTCCCGGATTTTCTTCATCTTTTCCGTCGTCTCTTGGACCAGCTCGGACCCCAATATCAAGTTCTCCCCAGTCTCAAACCAACTCACTGGACTTCGGCACATCCTACCATACAACGCTTCATAAGGTTCCATTCCAATACTCGAATGGAAGCTATTGTTGTAGGTAAATTCAATCAGAGGCAACATGCCATCCCAACTCCATGGTTATTCCAAGACACAAGCCCTCAGAAGATCTTCTAATGACTGTATTGTTCTTTCAGATTGACCGTCCGTTTGTGAATGATAAGCTGAACTCAACTTCAACTTAGTTCCCAATGCGGACTGCAAACTAGTCCAAAAGTTGGAAGTGAAACTGGGATCCCTATCCGATATAATGCTCGACAGTATCCCATGCAAACGAACTATTTCCCGGATGTACAGTTCTGCCAATCGCTCCAAAGAATACCTCATGTTCATCGGCAGAAAGTGTGCAGATTTAGTTAACCGATCCACCATAACCCATATCGAATCATACCCTTTCTGAGTCTTTGGAAAACCCGATACAAAATCCATGGAGATACTATCCCATTTCCAAATGGGAATTTCTGGGGATTGTAGTTCTCCCGCTGGCCGTTGATGCTCAATCTTGGCTTTTTGACAGACAAGACAGCTCGAGACATACAAAGCTACATCATTTTTCAGCCCAGACTGTAACACCCCAAATTTACCCTCTTTGAAATTAGGTAACAGCCCTGAAGAATGGGGCATACTACCAGATTCTCGCTTGAGCGAGAGGATCTCGCCCAAGCGAGAGGATCAGAGTTTTGAAATTGGAAATTCTGGGAGTCTCGCCCATGCGAGGAATGGGTCGCTTGAGTGAGAGAAAACCTGGGCAGACTGTGAGATTCTCGCTTGAGCGAGAGAATCTCGCCCAGGAGAGAGAGCCCGTGTCTGGAACATTAAAATATTGTGGGTTTCTCGCCCAAGCGAGATATTCTCGCTCGGGCGAGAGTGCCCAGCTATAAAAGAAAATAAATGGGTTTCACAAACCCTAATCTTCATTTACTTTTCTCCCCTTTCACTCCCAACGGCGGCTCCCCATAGATTCCGACTCATTCCTCCTCTAAACCTCAAAAACACATCAAAACCTCTTCCTCTTGCTTCTTAATGGAACATTGGAGAGCTTTGGAGAGGAAAAAGCAACAATGGAGGTTGAAAGAGATGGAGGGAGATGGAGCTCTTTGCGGATCCATGGAGCTTACGCAACATAAGGTGAGGGAGAAGACCGTTGTGGTCTTAGAGTATTTCATTAGAGTCATCATCTCCGATTTCCCTCAAAAATCGGAGCATATTAACGGATAGAAACTCTCTTAGGAGTTTGTGGTCCATGTGAGAGTCTTTATTTAACATGAGGATGTATTAGCACAAAAAGTGGAGATATATGTGTGGGGAAAACCATTTATTTAGGTAAAACGCTATATGCTCATTTATGGTAATACACCGTCATTAAAGATGGTTCTAACGTTAATGTGTATATGATGAAGGATATGTTATGCGTGGTTTGTTTATGATAATGGTTACGTTGTGTGATAATGATGGTGTGTGAGATATTTATGGTCATAAACATAAATGAGTATGTTGTGAGTGGTTGATTGTTATAAACATGTATGGGTGTGTTGTAACAATGAATGTGTGATTAGTTGTTAATGTGTTAAAATGGATATGAGTATGTTTATCAAAATGAGTATGTTGTGAGTTGTGGATTGTTATAAACCTATATGGGTGTGCATGTAATGATCTGTGTGATGAGTTGTTAAGGTGTTAAAATGGATAAGGGTATGTTTGTGACAATGAAGGTGTTGTACGCTATTTATGGTGATAAAATAATGAGATGCCTTGCGTTGATTGTGATGACATGGATGTGAGTGTAATGGGGAATTACTCGACCTTCCCTATGTGGTATGGGGAATTACTCGACCTGCCCGATGTGGTATGGGGAATTATTCGACCTTCCCGATGTGGTATGGGGAATGAACTCGACCTGCCCGATGTGGTATGAGGAATAAACTCGACCTTCCCGATGTGGTATGGTGAATGAACTCGACCTTCCTGATGTGGTATGGGGAATGAACTCGACCTGCCCAATGTGGTATGGGGATTACTCGACATGCCCGATGTGGTAGAGGATTATTTGTACGGTGCAGAATTGTTGAAAGAGAATCAAGGGTAAATTACTACGGAATGTGAATGATGTGAAAAGTGTATATTCGGAATGAAAATCATATGCATGCCATAAGATATATATTATGGGATATATATCTTATAGGGTGAATATGAACGATGAGAAATGCGTATGTTTGGATGAATAAAATATGCACACTATAGCACATATATATTATGGGATGTATGTGTACTATAGGGTGAATATGGATGATATGAGATGAATAAAATATGCACACTATAAAACATATATATTATGGGATGTATGTGTACTATAGGGTGAATATGGATAATATGAGATGAATAAAATATGCACACTATAGAACACATATAGTATGAGATATATGTGTACTATAGGGTGAATATGGATAATATGTGTTGATTGATGTATGTTTATCATGATTGATGTTAGATGTGTGTGGTTTTAATACTTTAATGTTATTACTCCATGTAAATCCACGCTACGGTCGCCGTAGTTGGTTCTTACTCCCTTTGTCTTTCCTTGTATGTGTTAAGTATTTGAGTTCAGGTCGTGGCGGTAGCGCATCGGATGCTTGCGGAGGAGAGTACATGTTTGAGTAGTTGCTTTATGTTCTCAATGTTGTAATTGAATAATGCATGTAATATGGAGAGTATGTTAAAAGGGATTTTATGTATGAGTGATTCTCTCCTAAATGTATAGTTAGGATATTAAACGATGTAAAAATGGGAGTTTTATTGAGAATGAATAATTGTATTTAAATTCTGTAATTAAAAGGAAATGAAATGACATGTTTCAAATGAAGTGAACGATTGATTGTTTCCGCACCTGAAAGAGGAATTGAACTTATATATATTCAATCAAGTTTTCCAAATCGTTCGAGTAATGTCTTTTAAAAGTAATCACTTCTTTTACTTGAACAAGGTTTTAAAAAGAATTTTTTGATTACGAAAATCGGGTTCTTACACAGACCACCAAAACAGCTTTTTCAAATCTTGGTACATCTTTTTCAAATCTTGGTACATCTTCTTCAAATCTTGGTACATCTTTGTAGTCCCCGGGTGAAAACTCATTTTACTCTTGTGTGACTCCTCAAAAATATTCTTTCACAATTCTACATCATGAGGCACACACTCTCCCACTAGGGTCCAATGTGAAATCAGTTTCCTTACCACTCAGCATTAAATCCCGTTTAGCCATTTGCTCACTATCCTCCACTTGCATTACCCGGATTTGACCGAACAGTTCATTTGTGACCTTAAGCATTCCTAAAATCATACTTTGAGGCTTTAACTGAACTTCCAAGTTCATATCCTTGAACTCTTCAATCAGTTTCCCTTCTCTAACCATCAAAGCCGACAAATGTAAAGACTTCCGACTTAGAGCATCGGCCACCACATTGGCCTTTCCAGGATGGTATTGCAACCCAAAATCATAATCCTTTAGGAATTCCAATCCACCTTCGCTATCTCATATTCAATTCCTTTTGATCAAACAGGTACTTCAAACTTTTGTGGTCGATGTAAACCTCAAATCTCACGCCATAAAGGTGGTGTCTCCAGGTTTTTAAGGCAAAGACCACAATAGATAATTCCAAGTCATGGGTAGGGTAGTTTTGCTCATGCGTCCTCAACTGTCGAGAAGCATAGGCAACAACCTTCCCTTCTTGCATCAACACACAACCCAAACATTGCTTGGATGCATCGCAATACACACTGAAATCCCGATCAGTACAAGGAAGAACCAACACTGGCACCGTAGTCAACCTTCGTTTCAACTCTTGAAAACTTTCTTAACAACGAAGTGTCCACACATACGGTTTCCTTTTCCTAGTGAGTTTTGTCAATGGTAGTGCCAACTTCGAAAATCCCTCAATGAATTTCCGATAATACCCAGGCAAACCCAGAAAGCTTCTGATCTCAGTGACTGACTTGGGCACTGCCCACTCCATAACCGCTTCAACCTTAGAAGGATCTACTGCCACTCCATCCTTGGATATTAC
The DNA here is from genome assembly GCA_009771035.1 of Lupinus albus. Lineage (NCBI taxonomy): Eukaryota > Viridiplantae > Streptophyta > Magnoliopsida > Fabales > Fabaceae > Lupinus > Lupinus albus. The sequence goes on along the minus strand of CM020008.1, from coordinate 6,330,186 downwards.
ATGTCCAAGGAAGTTTACCGATTCCAACCAGAAATCACATTTTAACAGCTTCGCATACAACCGATTCTTACTAAGAAGTTCTAGCACAATCCTCATGTGCTCAACATGTTCCTCTCGACTTTTGGAGTAAACCAAAATGTCATCAATAAATTCCACTACGAATGAATCCAAATACGGATGAAAAATCTGATTCATGTAGTCGGTAAATATTGTTAGGGCATTCGTTACACCAAAAGACATGACCAAATTTTCAAAATGTCCATACCTTGTCCTAAAAGTAGTTTTAGGAATGTCCTCCGACCTCACACGAAGTTGGTGGTATCCTGACCCAAGATCAATCTTTGAAAACACTACTGCTCCTCTCAACTGATCCATCAAGTCATCAATCTGAGGCAATGGATACTTGTTCTTAATAGTAACTTTGTTCAGCTGTCAGTATTCGGTACACAACCGCATATTGTAAGGACCGAAATTCTACCCTTGAAAATTTTTCTCATTTTAATATAGATATTCCTATCATCCCTATTCCTCTTCAGTTAAACAACATTCAATACTTTAAATTCAGTTATCGTAATATACTAGGACCCTTTCCCATGAAGTAGAAAAACATAATTCATATATTTCTTTATCGGTAAGTACCGCATATGACTAGCTATGGGATTCCAAAATACCCATAGCTATTAATATCCAGCATTACAAAAATGTAGTACTAAATCAATTAGGATTTACAATTATCCAATTAACAGTTTACATCAACAAAAAGCAAAATAAGGATTTCGAGTTCTAAGCTCCTCATGCCTCGAACCGAGTATCGTCAACTAGCTCGTTTACCTGCAATGGGATTATCATGATAGATATACACAACAACAAAGGAGTAAGTTATCAATTCAATAAATATTAGTAAACGATAACCCACACTTTTAGGGTTTTAATACTAGACTTGACAATAAAAGATAAAATCTACATATCATTTTTATTTGTCTCATGTTACCACATCCAACACTTTGGATTTACCCGTTCATCTCTACCATACCTCGTCACCTCCTTCATCAATACCATTTCAAATCATTATTTTCCACTTGTACGTTTACCTTTCCATTACCACTTAGGGCAAGTCATACACAATACCACGTAGGGCAAGTCATACACAATACCACATAGGGCAAGTCATACACAATACCACATAGGGCAAGTCATCCACAATACCACATAGGGCAAGTCATACACAATACCACATAGGGCAAGTCATACATGATGTAATCTAGGACAAGTCTTTCTCTATACCACATCGGGCAAGTCATACACAGATCATATACGTAATCAGAAAATCCACACATTTTCTATTATCATATACCATTAATAACTTCTCCTTACCTCGGTGAGTGTTGGGTTTGGTTCTTGGCAACTTCACAAGTTCTACCGACACCGCCGCCAACTCTAGGATCTTTCCTCATTCCCACCATATAACACAATGTTAGTCATTTATTCCAAATATCACATAAACAACTTATATTGCATTATTTAACCATACAAGATATTTCAGCATATTTTCAATGTTGCTAAACTACTTTTATCATAGGTTTACAACTCATCTTCTACCTCTAACATTTTACCCATTTTAACCAGATTTTATCTTTAGGGTTTTGGGGTTTTCATGAATCAACCCACAACCCTTTTCATTCTTGAAATACTAACTCTAGACCAAGAGTTGTAAGAGAGAAACAACTTAAAACGAACCATAACTCAAAAGGATGAGTTTCCATGGTTTCCTTCATTTTTGAGAAGAGATCCAACATACCCAAAATAGGTTTTAAAGAGAAGAAGAAAGTTAGAATCAAGAGTTTTACCTCTTCTCAAGCTCTTAAATGAGTATCCAAGCTTCTTGTTCTTGAAAAAGCTCTCTTCTCTCACCCTTCTTCTTTTCTAAACCCTAGGTTGTGTTCGGGGGTTTCTGTAACGACCCGATTTTCTACCCTTGAAAATTTTTCATTCATTTTAATCATTTTGCATGCATTTTCCTACACTTACTATCATACTTTCAAATTCCATAATCACCTACACTTGAGTTGACAGAAAAACATAATTCATATTCGTAATGTCTCACGGATAATGAGACCCCAAAAGTATAGTTCTCCGAAATAACCATACACCCAGTTACAAATATTCGACTAATAGTTAGCTATGATAACAATCATTTAAATCCGCAAGTAGTCATTTAAGATACAAAAACATAAATAGTGAATCCGAAGTCTAAAGCTCCTAAAGCTCCCGACCTAGCATACTTCATTCATCTATTTACCTACAATGGGATTATCAATGACAAAAGTACAAAACACACAAAGGAGTAAGTCGTTAATTCAATAAACGTCATTACAAGATATTCCACATTAGAAAAAGGGTTAGTAAACCATTTCCAAAATTCATTTTGTCTTGCTGCATTACTTGAGCCAAAGTCACTACACCCTCAGGGTTAGCTAAAAGCAGATTCTCATCCTTTTTACCAATAAAACACGCCCCATAAACTCGGGCAGAAGTGTTGCAACATAAACTCGAGCCGAAATCGCTACACCCCTTAGGGTTAGCTAAAAACAAATTCTCATCTCTTTTATAAAGAAAACATGCCGCGTAAACTCGGGCTGAAGTGTTGCTACATAAACTCGAGCCGAAGTCGCTACACCCCTTAGGGTTAGCTAAAAACAAATTATCATCTCTTTTATAAAGAAAACATGCCGCTTAAACTCGGGCTGAAGTGTTGCTACATAAACTCGAGTCGAAGTCGCTACACCCCTTAGGGTTAGCTAAAAACAAATTCTCATCTCTTTTATAAAGAAAACATGCCGCTTAAACTCGGGCTGAAGTGTTGCTACATAAACTCGAGCCGAAGTCGCTACACCCCTTAGGGTTAGCTAAAAAACAAATTCTCATCTCTTTTATAAAGAAAACATGCCGCGTAAACTCGGGCTGAAGTGTTGCTACATAAACTCGAGCCGAAGTCGCTACACCCCTTAGGGTTAGCTAAAAACAAATTCTCATCTCTTTTATAAAGAAAACATGCCGCGTAAACTCGGGCTGAAGTGTTGCTACATAAACTCGAGCCGAAGTCTCAACACCCCTTAGGGTTAGCTAAAAACAAATTCTCATCTCTTTTATAAAGAAAACATGCCGCTTAAACTCGGGCTGAAGTGTTGCTACATAAACTCGAGCCGAAGTCGCTACACCCCTTAGGGTTAGCTAAAAAACAAATTCTCATCTCTTTTATAAAGAAAACATGCCGCGTAAACTCGGGCTGAAGTGTTGCCTCGTAAACTCGGGCCGAAGTGTTGTCTCGTAAACTCGGGCCGAAGTTTTGCCTCGTAAACTCGGGCCGAAGTGTTGCCTGGTAAACTCGGGCCGAAGTGTTGCCTCGTAAACTCGGGCCGAAGTCGCTAACCATTTATGGTCGGCTAAAAATATATTTTCTTTTCATTGAATTCGCCATCAATCATTTCCCGTAAATCCACGCCATCTTTAGTATAAACACACCCATATATGTTTATACTAACCACGTGATTTACAATATGATTATTGCATGACCAGAAAACGCACACGTTTTCCATCTTCCGTAAATCTACGCCTACTTTAGTATAAACACACCCATATATGTTTATACTAAATGCGCAATTTACAACTTATTCATTTCATAACCAGAAAATACCCACATTTTCCTTTTCCGTAAATCTACGTCATCTTTAATATAAACACACCCATATATGTTTATACTAAATGCGTAATTTACAACTTAATCTTTGCATAACCAGAAAATACACATTTTCTATTTCAAATGCAAAATTAAAGACTTATCCTTACCTTGGTGAGTATTGGGGTTCGGTTCTTGGCAACTTCTCTAGTTCTACCGACACCACCTCCAACCTTAGGATCTTTCCTCATCCCACCAATAACAACAATGTTAGTCATTTATTCGAAATATCACATAAACAACTTATTTTGCATCATTTAATCATTCAAAATATTCATCTTCAATATTCAACCATCTAAAACATGCATAACATCTCATATTTCAATATTTCCAAAACTACTTCAATACAAGTTTCTAAATATCAAAGCATACATGTTCATCTCATATAACAACATCAAAGCACTACTCATTATCCACATCTAACATTTCATCTCTTTCTCTTTATACTTATATTCTCATTTTGGGGGTTTTTCATGAATAACCAATAAAACTTTCCATTCATCAAAAACCAACTCTAAACCAAGAGTTTACAAGATAAAAACAACATAAAACGAACCATAACTCTAAAGAATGAGTTTCCATGGTTTCTCATGTTTTGAAAATAAATCCAACGTACCCAAAACAAGTTAGAGAGGAAGAAAAAGAGTTAGTAACAAGAGGTTTACCTCTTCTCAAGCTCCAAGATGAGTCCTAAGGCTCCTTGCTCTTGAAAAGCTCTCCTCTCTCTCTTCTCTTCGAAGTTCTAACCTAAAATGTGTTTTGGGTTTCTATTTTATAGACACTGCGATAAGTGTAATCGATTACAAGTATAGTGTAATCGATTACACTGTGTAAATTACAGAGGCATCGTCGCTATGTAATCGATTACCAACATGGTGTAATTGATTACATTAATACGATGTAATCGATTACCAGAAGTGTGTAATTGATTACATTAATACGATGTAATCGATTACCAGAATTGTGTAATCGATTACACAATGTAAATTACAGAGGCATCATCGCTATGTAATCGATTACCAACATGGTGTAATCGATTACATTGTGTCAGATGTACATATCTGATGCATTTAATATGTTGTAATCGGTTACGAGTGTAGTGTAATCGATTACAAAATGTAAAATACACATATCTGATGCTTTTATCAGCATGTAATCGATTACCAGGACTGTGTAATCGATTACATCATGCAAAATACAAATATCTGATGCTTTAATCAGCATGTAATCGATTACGAGGACTATGTAATCGATTACACTGCCCAAAATTGCCATTTCTCGCCGAGGCGAGACAACTCTCGCTCAGGCGAGAATCCTCCAGTATAGCCCAGGATTTCACCCTCCCAGGTGATCCTTTCTCGCTCAGGCGAGAATCTCTCGCTCAAGCGAGACTTCCAGAACTGATACTCTAATTTTTAAAGACTAAAATTCGGGGTGTTACAATCCTCCCCCTCTTATAAGAATTTTCGTCCCCGAAAATTAAACATGCCTCGGAAATAATATCATCACCTAGACCTTAGGCACAAGGATACTCCACCAAAATCATAATCGATTATCTACTCCATTAAGATCGCTTAATCAGTCACTAAGGGCATACACCACTAAACTGTGACATCACCCACCAATTCATGAACTAATTCATCAATGTCCAAATATTAAGGTGTCAGCCTTTAATAACTCGAGTGCCATGGGAACTAATCCATAATTCAGGCTAAGGAATTTCCCTATATCCATCAAGAACCATAGATCTCTAGCACTTATCCATCTATCAATCCTAACATACGTTAGGAATTCTGATAACACTCTCGAACTTCAGCGAATGGGAAACTCCTTATCCCATATATATCTAAATGCATCTTTTAACATCCATCATACACTAGCTAGTTTCATCTCCACTCGAGAATCTAGCACAATTTCCTTTTACTCGATCTACAAAATACTTACACAATAGGACTCTTAGTGTCTCATCCATTGTACACAATCAAACTATCCAGTAATTGTCTAATTACATCAAATATTTCTACCATCAAATGTTATCGTCTAAAGAAATTACCAATTTCTAGCCTCCACCGAAACCATAAAACCATTTATTCACACCAAAACTAGGTATTCTGTTACCAATCGGCAAGCACAAGTCGACCAACACTCAACCTACAACTTGCGTTCGGTATGGTCACTCCAATTCCGTCAGCAAAATAAACTTATTAACCCACTCGCATTATGATCAGAAATACATGGACGTCCTTTATCAATAAATTTTCCTAACAACTTCATACTTATCCCGAGATGGTTGCTAAATTTCAGAATCCTCCAACATGATACTAAATCATTACTTAGCCACAAGCTATGTTTCACCGGAAAATGATTTTCGAAAAACGGTTTGAATCTACGACTCATGGCAACTACGTCGTGAAACAAGGTTCGCACACTCATTTCAACGCAACCCAAAACTTCTTCTCTCCTATGGTTACACCACACCCATACACCGCAATTTCTGACGTTCATGAAACAACAACCACTTTTGCCGGTACACATTCAACGCATACAATTGCGGAACACCACCACTATTTCATGCGTTGCCAATGTCCTACCGCAAAAGAACCGGTCATTCGAGACCAAAAGTTTCACAACTAATAAAATGGATTCATCACATCGACGGGGTAAGTAACTTAACTATCCGCTTTTTCTCGACTATCAATATACTCCTTCCCCCTTAGCATACACATACATATCAATGCATACTCAATTTTTACATCTTCACTTCAACAAGTACACACAGTTAAACATAACACGATTTTGCTGACCGCTAGTCCATTTCCAGGATTAAATCCAACTAGGACATCATCGCGCATATCAACACTATAGTAAACGTTCTACCATTTACCCCAACCGTACACTGAGACACTCCCGATCAAAAATAAGTTTTTGAGGTTCAACATCCCCGCACATAATTTGGTGTTCACTACCAATATACATTTGCTACGGCGAGTACTCCTCTTTAACAAAAATCAAATTTTATAGACCAAAAGCTTCATGCACAAGAATCAAAATAACTTTTTCATAATTCATGCATCAAGGTACAATTAACCAAGCATTAGTACATAATCTCGAAAGATGTTTTCCCCATTGTCATACAGAACATGTTACGCACCAATTCTTCATTTCATTCACAGAAGAAAATCCACTTTCCAAGAAAAATACATAGTTCTTTCAAATCTTAATATCTTGAAATACTAACGAGTTCTTAAATACCCTCTCGTGACAGTTACTGAATAAACACCGATCCCTTTTTCGAAGGGGAGTTCTGACTCTCTTAGCCGACATTGGCCCCATACCACTAGCATGGTCAGAGACCTTGCACAGATCCCCAACCGCTACAACCCTGTCAGCGTTATTCAATCATAACATGTTTTGCCGACAATCAGTCCATCCCCAGAATTATATCTAACTGGGATAACGACAAGCAGACTGAGTCTATGGTAAATATCACACCTTTTACCACAACCGGACTCTAGAACATAAACGTTGACACCACCACCAGCACAAATATTGGGGTCGACGCGACCAAGTCGGAAGTAATGACTCAGTTTACAATCTCAGTCGGTTTTCACATTTAACATATATGAGGGAGTGTGTCGCTCCCGAATCAACAACACTAAACAAGGAATACCTGTCACCATGCGTTTACCTCTCGCCGGATCATCAACACCCGATGTCCCTGCGCCACTTGGGGTAACCATCCGACCGTGGTCCCTTGCCTCCCCAGCATGCATGACATTAGGTCTCCGATCCAGCTTAGGACAGAGAGCCTGGACCTGGAGCCACGCTCCGATTCAAATTTCGTAAGTTTTCATTCATGCCCTGAAGCACCTCTAACATCTGTGCCAAGAGATCATCGGAAGTATTCTGGCTCGTTTCTCTTCCTCTTTCAGCCATGCGTACCTGCACTCACGTACTTGTCAGTAGACTAATTTTATAACCAGACAAGCATCACATAAACACACAACCGTCAATGCTAACCAAGCAGTTCAAGCACATAAAGATCACAAAGAAGCATGTAAGGCCATATCCTAGGCCGCAGGATTAACTATGCTCTGATACCATATTGTAACGACCCGATTTTCTACCCTTGAAATTTTTTCATTCATTTTAATCATTTTGCATGCATTTTCCTACACTTACTATCATACTTTCAAATTCCATAATCACCTACACTTGATTTGACAGAAAAACATAATTCATATTCGTAATGTCTCACGGATAATGAGACCCCATAAGTATAGTTCTCCGAAATAACCATACACCCAGTTACAAATATTCGACTAATAGTTAGCTATGATTACAATCATTTAAATCCACAAGTAGTCATTTAAGATACAAAAACATAAATAGTGAATCCGAAGTCTAAAGCTCCTAAAGCTCCCGACCTAGCATACTTCATTCATCTATTTACCTGCAATGGGATTATCAATGACAAAAGTACAAAACACACAAAGGAGTAAGTCTTTAATTCAATAAACATCATTATAAGATAATCCACATTAGAAAAAGGGTTAGTACACCATTTCCAAAATTCATTTTGTCTTGCTGCATTACTTGAGCCAAAGTCACTACACCCTCAGGGTTAGCTAAAAGCAGATTCTCATCCTTTTTACCAATAAAACACGCCCCATAAACTCGGGCCGAAGTGTTGCTACATAAACTCGAGCCGAAGTCGCTACACCCCTTAGGGTTAGCTAAAAACAAATTCTCATCTCTTTTATAAAGAAAACATGCCGCGTAAACTCGGGTTGAAGTGTTGCTACATAAACTCGAGCCGAAGTCGCTACACCCCTTAGGGTTAGCTAAAAACAAATTCTCATCTCTTTTATAAAGAAAACATGCCGCGTAAACTCGGGCTGAAGTGTTGCTACATAAACTCGAGCCGAATGCGCTACACCCCTTAGGGTTAGCTAAAAACAAATTCTCATCTCTTTTATAAAGAAAACATGCCGCTTAAACTCGGGCTGAAGTGTTGCTACATAAACTCGAGCCGAAGTCGCTACACCCCTTAGGGTTAGCTAAAAAACAAATTCTCATCTCTTTTATAAAGAAAACATGCCGCGTAAACTCGGGCTGAAGTGTTGCCTCGTAAACTCGGGCCGTAGTGTTGCCTCGTAAACTCGGGCCGAAGTGTTGCCTCGTAAACTCGAGCCGAATTGTTGCCTCGTAAACTCGGGCCGAAGTGTTGCCTCGTAAACTCGGGCCGAAGTGTTGCCTCGTAAACTCGGGCCGAAGTGTTGCCTCATAAACTCGGGCCGAAGTGTTGCCTCGTAAACTCGGGCCGAAGTCGCTAACCATTTATGGTCGGCTAAAAATATATTTTCTTTTCATTGAATTCGCCATCAATCATTTCCCGTAAATCCACGCCATCTTTAGTATAAACACAACGATATATGTTTATACTAACTACGTGATTTACAATATGATTATGGCATGACCAGAAAACGCACACGTTTTCCATCTTCCGTAAATCTACGCCTACTTTAGTATAAATACACCCATATATGTTTATACTAAATGCGCAATTTACAACTTATTCATTTCATAACCAGAAAATACCCACATTTTCCTTTTCCATAAATCTACGTCATCTTTAATATAAACACACCCATATATGTTTATACTAAATGCGTAATTTACAACTTAATCTTTGCATAACCAGAAAATACACATTTTCTATTTCAAATGCAAAATTAAAGACTTATCCTTACCTTGGTGAGTATTGGAGTTCGGTTCTTGGCAACTTCTCTAGTTCTACCGACACCACCTCCAACCTTAGGATCTTTCCTCATCCCACCAATAACAACAATGTTAGTCATTTATTCGAAATATCACATAAACAACTTATTTTGCATCATTTAATCATTCAAAATATTCATCATCAATATTCAACCATCTAAAACATGCATAACATCTCATATTTCAATATTTCCAAAACTACTTCAATACAAATTTCTAAATATCAAAGCATACATGTTCATCTCATATAACAACATCAAAGCACTACTCATTATCCACATCTAACATTTCATCTCTTTCTCATTATACTTATATTCTCATTTTGGGGGTTTTTGGGGGTTTTCATGAATAACCCATAAAACTTTCCATTCATCAAATACCAACTCTAAACCAAGAGTTTACAAGATAAAAACAACATAAAACGAACCATAACTCTAAAGAATGAGTTTCCATGGTTTCTCATGTTTTGAAAATAAATCCAACGTACCCAAAACAAGTTAGAGAGGAAGAAGAAGAGTTAGTAACAAGAGGTTTACCTCTTCTCAAGCTCCAAGATGAGTCCTAAGGCTCCTTGCTCTTGAAAAGCTCTCCTCTCTCTCTTCTCTTCGAAGTTCTAACCTAAAATGTGTTTTGGGTTTCTATTTTATAGACACTGCGATAAGTGTAATCGATTGCAAGTATAGTGTAATCGATTACACTGTGTAAATTACAGAGGCATCGTCGCTATGTAATCGATTACCAACATGGTGTAATCGATTACATTAATACGATGTAATCGATTACCAGAAGTGTGTAATTGATTACATTAATACGATGTAATCGATTACCAGAAGTGTGTAATCGATTACACAATGTAAATTACAGAGGCATCGTCGCTATGTAATCGATTACCAACATGGTGTAATCGATTACATTGTGTCAGATGTACATATCTGATGCATTTAATATGTTGTAATCGATTACGAGTGTAGTGTAATCGATTACAAAATGTAAAATACACATATCTAATGCTTTTATCAGCATGTAATCGATTACCAGGACTGTGTAATCGATTACATCATGCAAAATACAATTATCTGATGCTTTTATCAGCATGTAATCGATTACGAGGACTGTGTAATCGATTACGAGGACTGTGTAATCGATTACACTGCCCAAAATTGCCATTTCTCGCCGAGGCGAGACAACTCTCGCTCAGGCGAGAATCCTCCAGTATAGCACGGGATTTCACCCTCCCAGGTGATCCTTTCTCGCTCAGGTGAGAATCTCTCGCTCAGGCGAGAATCTCTCGCTCAAGCGAGACTTCCAGAACTAATACTCTAATTTTTAAAGACTAATATTCGGGGTGTTACAGTTTCTCATTTAATACAACTCGTCGGGTTCTCGCTTAAGCGAGCCCTTTCTTGCTCAAGCGAGAAAATCCCGCCTATTTTTAATAAATCAGAACTGACCCTCTCGCTCAAGCGAGGGATTCTCGCTCAAGCGAGAATCTCACAGTATCAACAGTCCCAAAATGCCATTTCTCGCCCAGGCGAGATAACTCTCGCTCAGGCGAGAATCCTCCAATATATCCTAGGTGAGCCTTTCTCGCCCAGGCGAGAATATCTCGCTCAAGCGAGGATCCCAGGACTAATACTATAATTTTAAAGATTCAAATTTAGGGTGTTACAATCCTCCCCCTCTTATAAGAAATTTCGTCCCCGAAAATTAAACATACCTCGATTTGAACAAATGAGGGTAATCCTCCCTCATGTCACGTTCCATCTCCCAAGTAGCATCCCCTTCGTCTACATGGCTGCACAGTACTTTCACTAAAGGAATCTCTTTGCCTCTTAGTCTCTTGATACTGGTATCCATGATCCTCACGGGCAATGTCGAAAAGGTCAAGTTATCCTTCAACTCTATCTGATCAGATTCTACCACATGAGATGGATCTCCCACATACTTCCTTAAATGAGACACATGAAAGACATTATGAAGGTTTGACAACAACGGAGGCAAAGCAATCCGATATGCTACCGGCCCAATCCTTTTCAATACTTGATATGGTCCAATAAATCTCGGAGTCAGCTTGCGAGATTTCAACCCTCTACTAATTTAGGTAGTCGGGACTATTCTCATGAAAACATGATCTCCCTCATTAAACTCAAGAGCTTTCCGCCTCTTATCGTAATAGCTTTTCTGTCGACTCTGTGCGATCCTCATGTTCTCTCGGATTTTCTTGATCTTATCCGTAGTCTCTTGGACCAGCTCGGGCCCCAATATCAAGTTCTCTCCACTCTCAAACCAACTCACTGGAGTTCGGCACTTCCTACCTTACAACGCCTCATAAGGTGCCATTCCAATACTCGAATGGAAGCTATTGTTGTAAGTAAATTCAATCAGAGGCAACATGCCATCCCAACTCCCCGGTAGTTCCAAGACACAAGCCTTGAGAAGATCTTCCAACGACTGTATAGTTCTTTCCGATTGACCGTCCGTTTGTGGATGATAAGCTGAACTTAACTTCAACTTAGTACCCAATGCGGACTGCAAACTAGTCTAAAAGTTGGAAGTAAAACGAGGATCCCTATCCGATATAATGCTCGACGGTATCCCATGCAAACGAACTATTTCCCGGATATACAGTTCCGCCAATTGCTCCAAAGAGTATCTCATGTTCATAGGTAGAAAGTGTGCAGATTTCGTTAACCGATCCACTATCACCCATATCGAATCATATCCTCTCTGAGTTTTAGGGAAGCCCGATAAAAAATCCATGGAGATACTATCCCACTTCCACACAAGAATTTCTTGGGATTGTAACTCTCTCGCCGGTCGCTGGTGCTCAATTTTGGCTTTCTGACACACTAAACAACTCGAGACATACGAAGCCACATCCCTTTTCAACCCTGACCACCAAAATAGCTTTTCAAATCTTGGTATATTTTGGTAGTTCCCGGGTGAAAACTCATCTTGCTCTTATGAGACTATGCTAAGATACTTTTCCATAATTCCTCATCACGAGGCACACACTCTCCCTTTATAACGCAACATTCCACTAGTGTCCGATGTGAAACCAGTTTCCTTGCCACTTAGCATCAAATCTTGTTTGGCTATTATCTCGATATCTTCAACTTGTAATACTCGGATTTGATCAAACAATTCGTTGGTGACCTTCAGCATTCCCAAAATCATACCATGAGGCTTTACCTGAACATCCAAGTTCATATCTCTGAACTCTTCAATCAGTTTCCCCTCTCTAACCATCAAAGCCAACATGTGTAAAGATTTCCGGCTTAGCGCATCGGCCACTACATTGGTCTTTCTCGGATGGTACTGCAATCCAAAATCATAATCCTTTAGAAATTCCATCCACCTTCGTTGTCTCATATTCAATTCCTTTTGATCAAACAGGTACTTTAAACTTTTGTGGTCACTGTATACCTCAAATCTCACGCCATAAAGATGGTGCATCTAGATTTTTAAGGCAAAGACCACTACAGCTAATTCCAAGTCATGGGTAGGGTAGTTTTGCTCATGCGTCCTTAATTGTCGAGAAGCATAGGCAACAACCTTCCCTTCTTGCATCAACACACAACCTAAGCCTTGCTTAGAATCATCACAATACACACCGAAGTCCCGATCAGTACAAGGAAGAACCAAAACTGGCGTCGTAGTCAACCTTCGTTTCAACTCTTGAAAACTTTCTTCACATCGAAGTGTCCACACATACGGTGCCCCTTTCCTAGTGAGTTTTGTCAATGGTAGAGTCAACTTCGAAAATCCCTCAATGAATTTCCGATAATACCCCGCCAAACCCAGAAAGCTCCTGATCTCAGTGACTGATTTGGGCACCGTCCATTCCATAACCGCTTCAACCTTTGAAGGATCTACTGTCACTCCTTCCTTGGATATCAAATGTCCAAGAAAGTTTACCGATTCCAACCAGAATTCACATTTTGACAGCTTCGCATGCAACCGATTCTTACTAAGAAGTTCTAGCACAACCTTCAAGTGCTCAACATGCCTTTTGGAGTAAACCAAAATGTCATCAATAAATACCACTACAAATGAATCTAAATACGGATGAAAAATCCGATTCATGTAGTCGGTAAATATTGCTGGGGCATTCGTTACACCAAAAGGCATGACCAAGTATTCAAAATGTCCATACCTTGTCCTAAAAGTAGTTTTAGGAATGTCTTCCGACTTCACACGAAGTTGGTGGTATCCTGACCGAAGATCAATCTTTGAAAACACTACTGCCCCTCTCAGCTGATCCATCAAGTCATCAATCCGAGGCAATGGGTTCTTGTTCTTAATAGTAACCTTGTTCAACTGTCGGTAGTCAGTAGACAACCGCATACTACCATCCTTCTTCTTAACCAACAAAATCGGCGCACCCCACGGCGAGACACTAGGACGGATAAACTTCTTGGCCAATAAGTCCTCAACCTGCTTTTTCAACTCCGTCAATTCTAACGGTGCCATCCTATAAGGAGCTATAGAGATGGGTCCCATTCCAGGTACCAAATCAATAGAGAATTCCACTTCTCTTACCGGGGTAACTCCGGAATATCTCCAGGAAATACCTCAGGAAACTCACGAACTATCGGAATCTCCTCAACCCCAGGTTTCTCAATACCCTCCAAGGATACCAACAACATAAACACGGCTCCTCCCTCCTTACAGGAAGTCCCGAATATCACGGTTCTTTCGGCACAATTAAGCATTACATGATTCACCGACAACCAGTCCATCCCCAGAATTAGGTCAACCTGGGATAATGGTAAGCAGATTAAATCCACGGTAAAAGTCTTACCGTTTACCACTACCGGACATCGAGACACCACTGTCAACACCACCACAAACACATCAGTTGGGGTGGATACGACTAAGTCGAAGGGCAACGACTCAGTTTGAAAATTCAGTTTATTCACGCAGTCAAAAGATACAAAGGAGTGTGTCGCTCCCGAATCAAACAACACTAAAAGCGGAATACCTGCCACCGTGCAGTTACCTTGGATCAGACCATCAACCTCTGATGCCTCCGCACCACTCATGGTAAACACCCTACTAGTGTTTCTGGGTCTCCCAGCATTTCCACCATTTGTCCTCTGGTCAAGTTTAGGACGAAACCTCTTCACGTGCCCTTGCTCTCCACAATAGAAACACCCATTTCCAGATCTAGGACAAATGCTACCCATGTGTCTCCGATTACACTTACTGCACAAAGGGTAGGAGTTCTGAGACGATCCTCCGGTAGCAGTAGAGGCGGTTGGTCCTTGGAAACCTTGGTTGCGATGGTTGTTGGGCGGAGCATAAGGTCATCGGTCATGACTCATCCTCTCTTTACCCTTCCCTTGCACAATGTGGCGTTGGGGGCCATAGTTTCGTGGAGGGTTCCCTTTACAAGCAGCAGCATCCCTCATCTGCACATTATCCTCATGCATTTTACACTTGTTCACTAGTGTAGGAAAATCAGCAATTTCTTCGTGACCAAACGTCACCCTAAGCTCGGGCTTCAACCCCATCTCAAACTTCACACATTTGGACCTCCCGTCCAACTCTAGTTTAGCATAAGGGAAATATCGGATCAATTCTTCAAATTTGGCCGAATACTCCCCCACCGTCATGTTTCCTTGCTCTAATTGCAAGAATTACATCTTCTTCTTCCTTTTCAGGTTTGCAGGAAAATATTTCTAGAGGAATTTTCCCTTGAAGGTTCCCCACGTGATGATCTGCCCTTCCATCTCCATCTGCCTCCGGGTCATCTCCCACCAGTTCTCGGCCTCCTTCACTAGCATGTAAGTGGCCTAAGCCACCTTCTGAGAATCAGAACAATTCATGGCTCTAAAGATCCTCTCTAATCCTTGGACCCATTCAATGGCCGCATTAGGGGCGAATCCTCCTTGGAACTGGCTGGGATTCCTTCTACAGAATTCATCCAGACCTCTGTACTCAGCCGGACCGGGTGGAACCAAAGGGTGTGAACTCGGGCTTGGTGTCACATTCAGTTTCAGGTGCTGCAAGTTCTCGTTAACGTTTGTCAACATTGCCGCAATCTGGGCCAATAATTCGTTCTGACCCGATCCTCTTCCTCGTCCTCTTCCAGACATTTTAATAACGGGTACCTGCACTCATTTGTTCATCAGTAACCACGTTTTACCAGATAAATCATCACATAAATTATGTATTGCTAAACTATGTTGATTGAGGAACATTTCTCCACATTGATTGCATTGTGCATCCCACACCATGATTATTATTAATCCTCAATTTTCTAATTTGTACTTAGAGATTGTTTATGCATTCTTGAGTTACTTAGCGATGTATTTATAACACATCATGTTTTATGTTTACTTGTTGCAAATCTCTAAAGAGATACAATTATTAAGAGAAGTAAATAGTAAATTAGAAACATGGTAATTATTAAGTCATTTGAAGTTATTTTTATGTATCATTTGTAAATAATTAGTAATTTCAAGAAAAGTAAAGAATTAGTAATTTCAAATAAATGTAAAGAATTATATGTAGTCCATAATATTGCAGTATGAAAATAGTAACAATAAGAAGAAAACAAAATATTCAAAACTTTCTATTTGAAGTGTAATTTCAATTTTTGAAAAAAGTAAAGAAATTTTTATTTTTTTTTATTTTCACATTGTGCACTTATTGTAACATGACAATTCCAACGGTGTAATAATATAATTTCATAATATTAGAATTTAAAAAATAGAACTATAACCTTGAAATTATAACCAAAACAATTTATAAATTCTAATATATGCGTGTGATTTTAAATTTCCCCTACAAATTCTAAAAGTGATCATTTGCAATTTTTAGGTAATGAATGATTTGATATGATTACACCTAAAATTAGAATAGTAATATTACGAAAATGGTTAATTCAAATATTAATACAATTTCAGTAAGTTTTATTTGTGATTCCTTAATTTCAGGAAATGTAATAAAATAAGTAATAAGAAAAGTAATTTATACTCATGATTATGCCTAATATAAATTTATACTCATTTATTGTTTAATTATAAAATAAGTAATAAGAAATATGTATAACTCTTAATAAATTTGTATTCCTTAATTTTAAAAAGAATAACAGATATGTATAACTCAAAATAATTATGTAGTCCATAATATTGCAGTATGAAAATAGTAACAATGAGAATAAAAAAATACTGAAAATTTTCTATTTGAATAGTAATTTAAATTTTTTATTAAAAAGTGAAGAAAATATATTTTTTTATTTTCACATTTGTATAATATGACACAAATAAGTATGTAGTTATTCACATTTTGTAACCAGTCAATTTAGACATTAAATTATTTTCAAAGCACAATTAAGTATGTAGTTATTGTTATCATTTCAGATTTTTATGATAATTTCAATTTTTTTATTAAAAAGTAAAGAGAATATTTTGAAATTTTTTACTAAAACGTAAAGAAAATATATTATTTTAAATTTCCACAACCAATTCTAAAAGTGATCAGTTTCAATTTTTAGGTAATGAATGATTTGATATGATTACACCGACAATTAGAATAATAATATTAGGAAAATGGTTAATTCAAATATTAATACAATTTCAATAAATTTTATTTGTGATTCCTTAATTTCAGGAAATGCCTAATATAAATTTATACTCATTTATTGTTTAATTTGTAACATCCTGATTTTTGAGTCTTTAAAATTATAGTATCAGTCCTGGAAGTCTCGCTTGAGCGAGAAAGGATCATTTGGGAAGGTGAAATCCTGAACTATACTGGAGGATTCTCGCCCGAGCGAGAGTTGTCTCGCTTGGGCGAGAAATGACAATTTTGGGCTGTTAACACAGTGTAATCGATTACATGGTCCTTGTAATCGATTACATGCTGATATCTGATCAGACATGTGTAATTTTTATTATGTAATCGATTACACTATTCATGTAATCGATTACACTATTCATGTAATCGATTACATCGTATAAAAATGTCAGATATGTGTAATTTTTCATGATGTAATCGATTACACTATGCATGTAATCGATTACATCATATAAAAATATCGCCACTGTGAGATTCTCGCCTGAGCGAGAATCCCTCGCTTGTGCGAGAGCGTCCGAGCTATAAAAGTGAAAAAGGGGATCTAGAAACCCTAATCTTCACTTCTTTTATCCCTTTTCACTCCTAGCGGCGACTCCTCATGGATTCCGACCATTCCCTCCACTAAACCTCAAAAAACACATCAAACCTCTTCCTATTGCTTCTTAATGGAACATTGGAGTGCTTTGGAGAGGAAAAAGCAACAATGGAGGTTGAAGGAGATGGAGGGAGATGGAGCTCTTTTGCGGAGCAACGGAGCTTACGCAACCTAAGGTGAGGGAGAAGACCATTGTGGTCTTAGAGTAATTCATTAGAGTCATCATTCTCCGATTTCCCTCAAGAATCGGAGCATATTAACGGATAGAAACTCTTTTGGGCGTTTATGGCCCATGTGAGAAGATGGTTCTAACGTTAATGTGTTATATGATGAAGAATATGTTGTGTGTGGTTTATTTATGATAATATTGTGTTATGGATGATTGATTTGCTATATACATATATGGGTGTGTTTGTATCAATGATTGTGTGATGAGTTGATGATTTGTTAAATGTGGAGACGAGTATGTCTATGAAAATGATTAAGTTGTGAGTCGCTTAATTGCTATAAACATATGTGGATTTATTTGTAATAATGATTTTGTGATGAACCGCTTGTTGGTGATAAATGGACATAATTATATTATGTGATGATGATGTTGTGAATAGTTTTGTTGTGGTAGGATATGAGATACATTATGTTTATGACATTGATGTGGTGTCTTGTGTTTTGAGGAAGTTGCAATGTTAGAATTGTGACCTGCCCTTCGTTGTACGGAGTTGTGACCTGCCCTTCGTAGTATGGAATTGTGACCTGCCCTTCAATGTTAGAATTGATGTGGAATTGTGACCTGCCCTTCGTAGTATGGAATTGTGACCTGCCCTTCGTGGTACGGAATTGTGACCTGCCCTTCGTGGTACGGAATTGTGACATGCCCTTCGTGGTACAGAGTTGTGACCTGCCCTTCGTGGTACGGAGTTGTGACCAGCCCGTCGTGGTACGGAATTGTGACCTGCCCTTCGTGGTACGGAATTGTGACCTGCCCTTCGTGGTACGGAATTGTGACCTGCCCTTCGTGGTACGGAATTGTGACCTGCCCTTCGTTGTACGGAATTGTGACCTGCCCTTCGTGGTATGGAGTTAGACCTGCCCTTCGTGGTTTGGAAGTTGACTTGCCTTGGTGGTATTGATTGTTAGGTATCAGTGGTTACAATACACCTAGAAGGGGGGGGGGGGGGGTTGAATAGGTGTAGCGGTTAGAATGTCCGCTTTTCGAAAACAACACTTAATGCTGAAAAACACCTTGATTAATCGATTAACGAAACAAGGTAATTGATTAACACTTTCAACAAAATCCACTTAATCGATTAACAGACTGAAGTAATCGATTAACACACCAAACTTAATCGATTAAACCGTGACAGTAAGCAGATGCAAGTACAATTTCTTGCGCGACAGTTAATTGATAACGAAACGATTATGCCAAGCTTACAGAATTTATCAGAGTAAAAACAATACAGTACAGAAACAGATTATCAATTAAATCTACTAAACAAATTAATCGATCAAATGCAATAAAGAGATAGAGGGATAGAAAAAGTCCTACAACAAGAATTTTATCCTGGTTCGTTTGCTTGTCCACCGCAAACTACATCCAGGCCTCCCGACTGATTTGGGAGATTTTTCTTCACTATAATTGAATGAATGTTAATTACATACACACTATCCAATTACAACAATTAGACACTTACAAGATAAAAAAAAACCTATTCTATGGTTTGACTCCCTTCCTACCGACAAAGAAAACCTTTCTTTCGGCGTAGCCCCAGCCAAGAACCTTGTTCTTTACTTATCCCTAAGTCTAACACTCAGTGAAGACACACTCAATCTCTTGGTGATATGACACCTTGAGATTCCCACAATTACAACACTTTTTCAAACAAAACAATACAGAGTAAACTTAAGCTATAACAAGACTTAAATCTAACAAGATAAGGCTTTACTCTAATCACCTAATACAAGCTCATGCAGTATGAAAAATGTATTAGTGAAAAACAGAATGCATAATATGTAAACATCTAATCAAGAATCATGTAAAAATGCAAGAACATGTGACAAGAAAAGATGAGAAATGTATCATGAAAAGCACTCAATCCTAAAGCATAGATCTCTCTTTTCTAAGCTCACAAATGCATTTACAACTAGATGCAACAATTAACACGAAAAAATGCTCTAACTCTCTAAAAATTTAACATGCAACTTGTGAGATCAATTCTGAAAATGCAGTTTATAAAGAATTGATTTTAAAGCGCAGTTAATCGATTAACGAAAGCTTTAATCGATTAAGCTTCACAAAAATGTTAGATTAATCGATTAACCTTTGTTGTAATCGATTGCACTGTGCAAACAGTTAGATTAATCGATTAACCTAAGTGGTAATCGATTAACAGCATTCTTTCATGTGTAAAAACTTCAAATATGATATGCACTTAAATTTATACATGTTTAATACTTAGATTATTCCTAGAATGCACATGTACATGTATTTATATGATGCATGAACATATTATGAATGACATATCTCAAGATGAAAAAGATTTAAAAGATTTATGCAATTGAGATATGTATTAGGTGACTTAAGCCTTGGACTCAACCTAAACTAATCTAGTCTAAGCAAGGTACCGATCGGAAGGCTTAAGCATGTTGATTTGTTGATGATCTTCAAGCTCTTATTAGCACAAGTTGTCCTCATCAAAACCAAGACATATAAGGAGAGCTTTCCAAAGTGTTCCTCTTGACATGCACACTTTCAATCTCCCCCTTTTTGATGATGACAAACTCCACATCAAATGTAACAGCTGTGATGAAATAGCTTGAAGATTGTGTTGGCAAGGTTGATATGATGCGCAAATATCGGAAGCTGTTATTACGATCAACCTGCACAATCAGAAGACAACAAAACAACCTTTCTCCCCCTTTTGACATTATCAAAAAGATAACTCAGGTCAAAGAAGAGGCAGAGATATGAGTAATGCATAAAACACAGTTAATGAGTT
This sequence comes from Lupinus albus, assembly GCA_009771035.1. Classification (NCBI taxonomy): domain Eukaryota; kingdom Viridiplantae; phylum Streptophyta; class Magnoliopsida; order Fabales; family Fabaceae; genus Lupinus; species Lupinus albus. The sequence goes on along the minus strand of CM020008.1, from coordinate 6,309,491 downwards.
AATTTGGGATTTAACAATTAACCTGTTTTACGTTAAAGAGGATTAAACAAATGCGCAAGTTTATTCAACAGAAATAGCCAAACAAGTAAAGTGAACGGCATTCAAGATTAACCATATCAAAGCAGAAAATCTCATACGATCAAGAACCATACACATAAACAGAGTAGGCCATTCGACATAATTATAAAAAGTAGCATAAAGAGTAACAATGTTTAGCAGCCATATAACCAGAAAACGTCAATTAAAAACATGAAAGAGGCACACAACAGAGAGACTAGAATCCATAACAACATCTAAATCCAAAGAGTGCCAAAAAGAAGAAATAAACCTAAAGGTAAGATATCCTAGGTCTAAAGTCTTCTAAACTAAGGTTGAGGTGGAGGATGAGGATCGTCAGTGTGATCAGCAGAAATGACAATGTTCTGATCTCCCCTGATAAGCACAGAGAGCTTCTGAAATTCTGAACAAAACAAGGCATTCTGAGCTTCAGCGGTAGATTGAATCAGATTCCTCAACTCCCGAAATTGGTTGTCCGAGTACGCAATTTGTCGCTCCTCATACTGTTCCATACCAGCAAAGTATGAGTCTTTTAGTCCTTGGAAGTGAAGATCCATACGGTTGTTAAGCCGTTGCTCCATAGCTTCCAACTGATCGAAGCCAAAAGCAGAGTTCTGAGGTGCTGATCCAGAAGGCTCCCCCTGAGTTGTAGCATGCTGATTACCTGTGTCATCCTGATTATCATCATCAGATAAATCCAGACCAATAGTGGTGTAGTCCTCTTGGTATTGCCAAGTATTACCATACTTGTATATACCCATCTTATGTATGAGGCTTTCACCAACCAGATGATCCTTGTCAGTATATTCAACAATGATAGTATCGGAAACGTCAATGCGCAAATAATCAACAATGCGTGAGATGAAGATACTGTAGGGAAGCAGCTTCGACTGAGATAAAGATACACTGTTCATAATTTTCAAGATCTCCTCAGGCCAATTAATCATTATATTATTCTTTACTGCATACATGAAACGTAAATCATGCACAGTAGGCTGTGCGTGATTTGTGTTCCTCTGTACTAAGATGTAAGCAATAATGTAGTGTAGCAGCCTGTTCTCAACAGATAGTGACCCAGCTTTGGTCAGTTGACCCTAAATGTATAAATGAGGGCCTCTTAGAAATGACTTATAGACTTCAGTAGGATCAAAATTTTCCTTCACCCAGGAACAATCTCCTATGCTATATCCAGAAGAAGATAAACCACCGACATTCATGAAAATTTCATCGTTGAGTTCAAACAAATTGCCAGAAATCATTGACCAATATTTTCCATCCTTATATCTAAAATTAGCATAGAATTCCCTAACAAGAGCAGGGTAGACTTGTCCCTTTAATTCCATGAACTGAATAGTTCCCTGAGCTTCCATATCATGCGGGAAGCTAAAGTTCTGTTCCGATAACCAAGTTAAGTCAACATACCGTATATATGTAGGTTTCCGACCTTGAAATTTCACCATACGGGTTTCTTGCAGGATGAGTGAATAGTAGGGGTCACCACGGTCCCGAGTAGAAGGTGAACCGACCTCTCGTCTTCGTACACGAGTGGCTGATGTCTTGACCCTTTTAGGACGACTTTGCTCCATAATGTGGCAGAAACCGAAATAGCAGTGAATGGTCAGATATGGGTGTAGACAAACCTAACCTAGGTTATGCTTGGTGGAACCTTGGAAATGGGATATAATGAGGATGCAGAAATATGATTCCTTGATGGTTTAAGAGGGTTAGGAATAGGTGTTTCTACTTTTGATGCACTTTGGATTTTTGTGTTATAGATTTAGAAACTCAAAGCATAAACGAGAAAGTGAAAAAGCCAAAGAAAGTGTGAAATCGAGCTACTGTTTGCCTTTATAAAGCTGGTTTTAATCGATTAACGGGCAGGTTTAATCGATTAACCAGTGTAAAATTTCGAATTTTTTAAAGAACTGATGCCCAGGTAATCGATTAAGTGAAGATGTAATCGATTACTCATAGTAATATTTCGAATTTTCAAGCAACTGATGCCCAGGTAATCGATTAAGTGAAGATGTAATCGATTACTCATAGTAAAAAAAAGGTTTTCAGGCAGTAAAATGGGTTCAACTTCTTAAGGCTTTTGTATGCATTGTGACAAATTTATTGAAACATTCAGAATCACAAAAAAAGAAAAAATAATCAAGAGACATACTTTTGCATTATAACAAATATCGAAACGCTAAAGATACATAGACATAGAGAAACTAGACGATGATGTAAACAACTAAACAATTTTAATCAAGATATTGTTCATCAAGAATTCCAAGTTCTCTCCTTAGAACAAAGAAGGTATCCCTGGGAAGGGGCTTGGTGAAAATATCTGCTAATTGTTTAGAAGTTTCAACAAATTCAAGAACGCAGTCACCTTTTTGTACATGATCACGCAGAAAATGATGTCTAATTTCTATATGCTTAGTTCTAGAATGCAAGACGGAATTCTTGGAAAGGTTTATGGCACTTGTATTATCGCATTTAATAGGGATCTTTTCAATTTTAAGACCATAGTCCTTGAGTTGCTGCTTCATCCAAAGGATTTAAGCGCAACACACACCAGCGGCAATGTATTCCGCTTTGGCGGTGGACAAAGCAACACAAGCTTGCTTTTTGCTGTGCCATGCTACTAATGAACTCCCCAACAAATGACAGGTACCACTAGTGCTTTTCCGATCCAATTTACATCCGGTGAAATCGGAATCGGAATAACCTACCAAGGATAATGAGGCATCCCGAGGATACCATAATCCCATGTTAGTTGTTCCTTTTAAGTATCTCATGATTCTTTTAACGGTTTTAAGATGTGATTCTTTAGGAGATGATTGAAATCTCGCACACATGCATACGCTAAACATGATATCAGGTCGACTTGCAGTTAAGTAAAGTAAAGACCCAATAATTCCTCGATACTTTGTTACCTCTATTGCTTTTCCTTTTTCGTCCTTATCTAGGTAGCAAGCAGATGCCATAGGAGTGGAAGCTTCCTTACAATTGTTCATCTCAAATTTCTTGAGCAGCTCTTTGCAATATTTTGTCTGATGGATGAAAATCCCACTTTCTAGTTGCTTTATCTGAAGTCCTAGAAAGAATGTGAGTTCTCCCATCATAGACATTTCGAACTCCCCCTGCATCATCTCAGAAAAATCTTTACACAAAATATCATTAGTAGATCCAAAGATTATGTCATCTACATAGATTTGCACAAGTAATACAGAGTTTTCTGATTTACGAATGAAAAGCGTTGTGTCAACCAAGCCTCTTTCGAACCCTTTTTCTAAAAGAAAGGTACTAAGTCTATCATACCAAGCTCTAGGAGCTTGTTTGAGACCATAGAGTGCCTTTTTAAGTTTATAAACATGGTTCGGATATTTAAAATTTTCAAAACCAGGCGGTTGGTTAACATAAACTTCTTCTTGAATATAGCCATTCAGGAAGGCGCTTTTTACGTCCATTTGAAATAATTTGAAGTTGATAATCGATGCAAAGGAAAGTAGCATCCTGATGGCCTCTAATCTGGCTACAGGGGCATAGGTTTCGTCATAATCGATACCTTCCTCCTGGTTGTAGCCTTTGGCCACCAAGCGTGCTTTATTTCGAATGATCAAGCCTGATTCATCAAGCTTGTTTCTGAAGACCCATCGAGTACCAATCACAGGATGATCTTTAGGTTTAGGGACCAAGTCCCAAACATTATTACGTTCGAACTGGTTTAGCTCTTCTTGCATAGCTATACCCCAGTGCACATCCTCAATGGCCTCATCAATGGTCTTAGGCTCAATTTGAGATACAAAAGCTACAAAGTTACAAAAGTTTCGTAAGGAACTACGGGTTACCACTCCCGTAGATATGTCACCTATTACTTTGTCGATCGGGTGAGCTTTCTTGGTTTTCCACACAACTGGCATATCTGAATGCTCCTGAGATTTGTTTTGACATTCTTCATTGGTTGCTTCTTCATTATCCATGTTCTTTGAGTATGCTTCTTCCAAAGCACCTGCAACATCATCAGATACGACCTTTCTCTTCTCTTTTGGAGAAGATTCATCAAACTGTACATGGATAGACTCTTCAACTTGCATAGAATATTTATTAAAAATTCTGAACGCTTTGCTATGAATCGAGTATCCCAAAAATATTCCCTCATCGGCTTTTGAATCAAATTTTCCTAAAGCCCGCTTTCCATTATTTAATATAAAACATTTGCAACCGAAAGCGTGAAGATGGGATATGTTTGGTTTACGGCCTTTTAATAGTTCATAAGGAGTTTTATTCAAATTAGGCCTTAACAGTACTCGATTTATAACATAACATGCAGTATGAACTGCATCTGCCCAGAAATATTTGGGGGTATTACTTTCATTGAGCATGGTTCTCGCTAATTCTTCTAGCACACGATTTTTCCTTTCAACAACTCCATTTTGTTGTGGAGTGCGAGGAGCATAGAACTGATGCATAATGCCATGCTTATCACAGAATTTGTCGAACTGAAAGTTCTCAAATTCTCCCCCGTGATCACTTCGTATATATACTATTTTCAGGTTAAGTTGATTTTGGATTTGCTTGGCAAGATTTTTAAAAGAGTTGAAAGCGTCGCTTTTAGCAGATAAAAATAATGTCCATGTAAAACGAGAGAAATCATCAACAATAACTAGAGCATAGTAGCTACCACCAAAACTCATGATTTGTGATGGTCCAAGCAAGTCCATATGGAGTAACTCCAAAGGTCTTGAAGTGGATATCACATTTTTGTTTTTGAAAGAGTTTTTGGTTTGTTTACACTTTTGACAAGTGTCACAAATCTCTTTAGTTTTAAAATTTAGTTTTGGTAGCCCCTCAACTAGTTGGTTTGATGATAATTTATCTAGATGTTTTATATGGATGTGTGCAACGCGTCTGTGCCAAAGCCAGATGTCATCTTCTTTAGAAATAAAACATTTTGAAAATAATGTGGTGACATCATCCAAGTTAACCATGTAAATATTATTTATACGATGACCAACAAATTTAACATTATTAGATAAAATGTCACGAATGATGCAACAGTCAGAATCGAAAGATACACGATTACCTTTGTCACAGAGTTGGCTTATACTCAGAAGATTATGTTCTAGTCCTTCAACATACAGAACATTTTCAATTTGAGTATGAGATGAGTTACCAACTGTTCCGGTGCCAAGTATCTTTCCCTTGTTGTTGTCTCCGTACGTGACGTATCCTTTTCCTTTAAGTGATAGATCCAGGAAATTTGATCTGTCACCTGTCATATGTCTCGAACATCCACTGTCTAAATACCATTTTTGTCCTTGTGTCCGAAGACATACCTGCAAAATAGATCACCTGCTTTTCTCAGGTACCCAAATTATGTTGGGTCCTTTTCTGTTAGTGATTAGGGAATTATCTCCCTTCTTTATCCATACATAAGCTCCGCTAGGTATACCATATTTTCTAATGTAACAAGAATAAGAAGTATGACCATACGTATTACAATAAAAACAAGTAGGAGAGCGCTTATGATTTTTATTCTTCGTATGAACTACAGGTTTTCTATATGGTCTCTTGTTCTTAGCAGAGCGAGTGTAACCTAGACCAGTACGATCACCAACGTTTCTTGTTTGACTGAGCAGAGTGTCTAATTGTTGTTTACTGTTTGTGAGACGTTCGAGTTTTTCTTTTAGTTTAAGATTGTCTTCTTGCAAAATCTCGCAAGTCTCACATACAGGCTTTTGACATAAATTATTAGCAGAGCAGTCACATGTGTTACAAGAATAGATGAGATCTAAAGTTTCATTTTCTAATTTTAATTCATCTAATTCTTTTTGTAATTGGCTTAATTTCTTTTCATTTCTAAGGATTTCCCTTTTCTTATCAACGTTTATTCTAGCCAATTTCTTTAGTTCCTCATGTAACTCAACATAAGCATTATATAAAACTTCATAAGAGGGTAAGTCATCCGAAGTGGATGAGGTGTCAGAATATACCTCATTATTATCCTCGTGTGAGTCTGAGTTGCCATTGTTGTCAGATCTGACCATCAGACACAGCTTCGCTGACTCCTCCTCACTGGAAGTGCTTGATGTTGTTTCCTCCTCAGGTACATCCCATACAATGTAAGCTTTCTTGGATTTGAATTCCCTGGGAGTGCTCTTCTCTGAATCAACCTTTTTCAGATAGGTAGGACATTGAAATCTCATATGTCCGGCTTTTCCACACTCATGGCAAGTGAAGCGATCTTTGTTGTTCTTGCCTTTGTTGGTTGACTCTTTCACTTCTTTCTTCTGAAACTTCTTGAATCCTCCTTTTCTTTTGATGAATTTGCTAAATTTTCGAACAAGGAGATTCATAGTTTCATCATCAAGATCGGAGTCAGATTCATCATCATCTTTATCTTCATTTGATTTGGAGGTTGTGGCCTTCAATGTGATGTTTTTATTTTTCCGATCTGAATCTTCGTGCATAGTCAAGTGCCCCAATTCCATTTCGTGCTCTTGAAGTTTTCCAAATAATGTAGCTAGAGGCATAGAATCCAAGTCTTTGGATTCAACAATTGCAGTTACTTTTGGTTGCCATTTCCTGTCAAGACAACGCAAAACTTTATTAGTTAGTTCACCTCTGGCAAAAGATTTATCTAGAGCAACTAAATGATTAACAATATGAGTAAATCGCTTTTGCATATCACAGATTGATTCACTAGGTAACATGCGAAATAACTCATACTCATGGGTAAGTGCATTTAATCTAGCGCGCTTGACTTCGCTAGTGCCTTCATGAGTCACTTGTAAAGTGTCCCACATTTCTTTTGCATTTTGGCACTGCGATACTCTAAAGAACTCATCATAGGATAGGGCCGATGTGATGATATTTTTGGCGCGTAGGTTATGCTGCACCTTTTTGCGCTCATCATCGGTCCATAGACTTTTAGGCTTGTCTTTAGGTTCATTGTCCACAAGATGCTGTGGAACGAAAGGGCCGTTGACTACGGATTCCCAAATATCCGAGTCTATGGCTTCAATAAAAATTTGCATGCGGACTTTCCAGTAGGCATACCCTTCACCACTGAATATAGGTGGTCGATTAATGGATGAACCATCACCACCAAATGGGTTTGACGAACCCATTCCTTTTTCCCTAAGGATCACGAATACGCGGTTGAGCTAGCACTTCGCACTAGCTCTGATACCACTTGTTAGGTATCAGTGGTTACAATACACCTAGAAGGGGGGGGGGGGGGGGTTGAATAGGTGTAGCGGTTAGAATGTCCGCTTTTCGAAAACAACACTTAATGCTGAAAAACACCTTGATTAATCGATTAACGAAACAGGGTAATCGATTAACACTTTCAACACAGTCCACTTAATCGATTAACAGATTGAAGTAATCGATTAACACACCACACTTAATCGATTAAACCGTGACAGTAAGCAGATGCAAGTACAATTTCTTGCGCGACAATTAATTGATAACGGAACGATTATGCCAAGCTTACAGAATTTATCAGAGTAAAAACAATACAATACAGAAACAGATTATCAATTAAATCTACTAAACAAATTAATCGATCAAATGCAATAAAGAGAGAGAGGGATAGAAAAAGTCCTGCAACAAGAATTTTATCCTGGTTCGTTTGCTTGTCCACCGCAAACTACATCCAGGCCTCCCGGCTGATTTGGGAGATTTTTCTTCACTATAATTGAATGAATGTTAATTACATACACACTATCCAATTACAACAATTAGACACTTACAAGATAAAAAAAAACCTATTCTATGGTTTGACTCCCTTCCTACCGACAAAGAAAACCTTTCTTTCGGCGTAGCCCCAGCCAAGAACCTTGTTCTTTACTTATCCCTAAGTCTAACACTCAGTGAAGACACACTCAATCTCTTGGTGATATGACACCTTGAGATTCCCACAATTACAACACTTTTTCAAACAAAACAATACAGAGTAAACTTAAGCTATAACAAGACTTAAATCTAACAAGATAAGGCTTTACTCTAATCACCTAATACAAGCTCATGCAGTATGAAAAATGTATTAGTGAAAAACAGAATGCATAATATGTAAACATCTAATCAAGAATCATGTAAAAATGCAAGAACATGTGACAAGAAAAGATGAGAAATGTATCATGAAAAGCACTCAATCCTAAAGCATAGAATTCTCTCTTTTCTAAGCTCACAAATGCATTTACAACTAGATGCAACAATTAACACGAAAAGATGCTCTAACTCTCTAAAAATTTAACATGCAACTTGTGAGATCAATTCTGAAAATGCAGTTTATAAAGAATTGATTTTAAAGCCCAATTAATCGATTAACGAAAGCTTTAATCGATTAAGCTTCACAAAAATGTTAGATTAATCGATTAACCTTTGTTGTAATCGATTGCACTGTGCAAACAGTTAGATTAATCGATTAACCTAAGTGGTAATCGATTAACAGCATTCTTTCATGTGTAAAAACTTCAAATATGATATGCACTTAAATTTATACATGTTTAATACTTAGATTATGCCTAGAATGCACATGTACATGTATTTATATGATGCATGAACATATTATGAATGACATATCTTAGGATGAAAAAGATTTAAAAGATTTATGCAATTGAGATATGTATTAGGTGACTTAAGCCTTGGACTCAACCTAAACTAATCTAGTCTAAGCAAGGTACCGATCGGAAGGCTTAAGCATGTTGATGATCTTCAAGCTCTTATTAGCACAAGTTGTCCTCATCAAAACCAAGACATATAAGGAGAGCTTTCCAAAGTGTTCCTCTTGACATGCACACTTTCATTGATTTGATTGGCCTTTGTGATATTGGGTTGTCGTAGGAGTATTGTATTGTTTTGGAAGTGTTGAATTGCCTAAGTGAAACGTGATAATTATACCGATTGAATATGTGAACATTATGTGGTTTAAGTATTGACTGGTATATAAATGATATATGTTTACTATGATTGATTTTAGATGATTGTATAGGTTGTTATACTTTAATGATATTACTCCATGTAATCCCACGCTACGGTCCCGTAGTTGGTTCTTACTCCCTCTGCTTTTCCTTGTCTATGTGTTATATATGAGTTCAGGATGTTGTTGTTGCGTCGTGGATGATTGCTGATGGGAGTATAGACTGGAGTAGTCGTTTTTGTATTCCGAAATTATATTTGTATAATGTATGTACTATGAGAAATATGTTGAAGTAACTATGTTGTATAAATGAACTTTTTCGAAAGATGCAATAAGATTAGCATGAATACCTTTATCAGTGTTGTAATTGAAATAAAGGATAATTTTATGAATTATGAATTAAAATAGAATGTGATGGAATGTTTTTGATGAAAAAGTATTATTGATTATTTCCGCATTTTGAATTGGGAAACTTAACTAATATTTACATTTAATAAAGTTTCAAAATTTTCGAGTGTTGAAAATTGGGTCGTTATAATATGGTATCAGAGCATATGTCAACTCTGCGGCCTAGGGTATGACCTTACATGCTTCTTTGTGAAATTGGTGTGGGTAACTACTTGACTTATGTGCATTGTTGTTGACTATGTGGTAAATGCTGATGTGAAAGATGATTGTTGAATTCCTTGCAGTATGTGTTTGGTGGTGAATTTATCGTTGGATGTCTTGTGGTGAGTTATTAATGAAGTGTTTGTTGAAAACTTCTTGTTGGATTTCTTGTTGAGAATTTATTGAAGAATCCCGTGTTATAAAATTCTTGTTGAATTCACTGTTATTGTCTCATTGTTGAAATTCTTGTTGGTAAGCCCTTGTTGGGGATTCTTGTTGAAAACTCTTGCTGAAAATCTCTGGTTGTGAACCTCTTGTAGAAAATTGCCTATGATGAGTTTCTGGTTGTGATTTCCTGCGAAATTTCTTGATGTGAAATTTACTTGTTGAGAGTTCCTTGTGGTGAATCTATTGTTATGGACTTCTTGTCGATGTCTTGCTATGGACTTTCTTTTATCACTAACATTAAGATAACTGAAGAGAAACGACTGAATTAGTTTTCTTTGGACGTTTGCTTATATGTCTCTATGAGTATGGTTGAACATGATTAGGGTAATGGTCGCCCACTATGACATCTAATAGAGAATTGAATATCTTGTTGGCATCATGAGAATATAAACCTTGAAAGAACTATATCTTGTGTCCTGAAAATTGGATTTTTATTTGATGGATGATTTTTGATAATAAGGGGAATGTTAGCCTTTGCTAATAGTAGGATAATCTAGAACATGAAAAGTTCTATGTTATGTTATGTGATTTCCTACATGTTCCTAGTTAATGTATGTTGTTAATTATCTTGCCATTCCTCAGGATTGAAACAAATATGCACGATGTAGTGATTGACCGTTTATTAAACTCGGTGGCTAAATATTTACACTTTATTATGAGACATGTAACCATACAACTTTACTGGTAAAAGTCCACTAGCATATACTTGCATGTTTTTCCTAGAAATGAACATGTACTTCTTGACTTATTCATGCATACAAGTTGCTTACGATGCATGAAAGTTTAGAAAGTTGAATGAAATGAAGAATTTGTGTGTAACATGTTTTGTATGACAATGGTGAAATATCCCTTTGAGATTAATTCTTAATATCCGATAATTTGTTCCGCGATGTGTGGATTCTAGAAGCAATATGTAATTGATCGGTAATGACTTGAATAGTAATGTAAATGATTCAGGTGAACATGTAAATGGATATGTTGTATGGAAGGTGTTGAGAATGATATATTGGTTTTAAAAGTATTGTGTTAACGAGGAAATGTAAATTAAAGATACCTAGTATATTTTGAAAAGACTAAGTCGGGTATCTTCGTTTTTGTGAGTTGCAAAAGGTTATCCTCCTTTGTTTGCATTTATCTGTATATTTATGCTAAGTGGTAAACTTATGTTTCAAGGTAATGAATGAGGTTAGTTAAGTTACTTACCACGTCATTGTGATAAATGTATTTGAATAAACGTGAACCTTTAGATATGTTGTTATTTTGAAGTGACTCATGGGGTGATCAAAATGAGTTAGTATGAAAAAGAATAAGCATGCAAATGTTATAGTGATACCTTTTCATGGTGCCAGTTATTTCTTATAGGTGCATAAATCTGAGCCTTGATGATGAACATGGATGTTGTGTTGTTGAAGTTTTAGCGGGTTAATCGATAAACAAAATTTTGTTTCTATGCTCCTTGAAGAAAGTAGTATTGGGAATAGCAAAGTTGTTTTGATTTTTGTACATGAAACTTTCGGTCTATGATGATTGACTTGTTATATTTGAATAATTAAATGCATGATATAGTGATGATGTACACCCACTTTTATGCTTTGATATTGTACTTACAGAACTTGTTTCTGTTTCATGTGCGTCAGTAATTGCTATGCATAATTGTGGTGTTATTGCATGAATGTGTTTTTGTAAATGAAATATGAGGACTCTACTTTCCTGAATGGAATGTAATTTCAGAGCTAACTAGTCCTTAGAAAATTGTGATTTGGACTTTCAGTGTCGCATGAGGGAAATAGTTTTTAAATTATGAGGAGATGATTAAGAAAACCTTGCTTTCACGAAATGATTGTCATGCACCGTATATCTAATCTAATTTTTTGAAAATCATTTTGGGTGAAGTGTATAATTTGGCTAAGCATTGAATGAGTTCCTTGTTGAATATCCAAACGGTTAGCAACTCCATCTTGTACGAATACAATGTTGTTAAAAACTCTGTGAGGTAATTCCGATTATGTGTTTCTAGACACGATGTAGAATCAAGTTCGAAATGTATGCATACCATGATAGTTTGAGTATCCATGTAATGCACATGTTATTGGATTGAATGTTAAAAAAAAAAAATTGCAATAATCATTGGTAACGAAACATGTAATTTGAGTTGACCTACGGTCTTGTACGCCGAGTTGAGACTAAAATTGGCGAATATTCTTCTACCGCATCCGTGTTTTGTAGGAATGTTTGATTGGATTGGATAGTTACTCAGTGATTTTGTTTGATGCTCAGAAAAACTCTAGAAATCTTATTTGTCTAAATGCTACTCGTTGAATGAATGACTTGTTTATGTGTTATAGCAAGTACAAGTTTGAAAATGCTAGTGAGAATTTTTGAGTTAATTGTGGCTACTTTCATGTGGGAAATGAAATGACGCTATTTCCATCGAGTGGATGTCGATCTAGCTATTGCATTTTGGATGTAATCTGGTTCATCTTGGTAGATGATGGGTATTGAGTCCCACTTTCTTTTGAATTCGAATGTGTCATTGTGAATCTCACCGTATGTGTTGATCATTTTGAACGATTTTTATCTTAATAGATCGGGAAGATCTATTATTTTTTATGAATATTTGAGAATGTTTATTCTGGTGGTAATAATTTTCTCTTAATTGTCCTAGTTTTCCATATATCTATCTGCCTTTAGTATGTGGACTCTGAAAAGTTAGTCCAGAAATTGTCATTGTGGTATCACTGTTACGTGGTATGTGTCCTTGTCTGTCGACTAAGCAATATTAATTGTTTAGATAGTCGGACCTAAGTTTGGTCATGTATATCTATGCCTAGTGTCGGAGTGATAATAGTATATTCCTGAGAATAACCTGATAAAATTTCGGGGACGAAATTTCTTTTAGGGGGGAAGGATTGTAACATCCTGATTTTTGAGTCTTTAAAATTATAGTATCAGTCCTGGAAGTCTCGCTTGAGCGAGAAAGGATCACCTGGGAAGGTGAAATCCTGAACTATACTGGAGGATTCTCGCCCGAGCGAGAGTTGTCTCGCGTGGGCGAGAAATGACAATTTTGGGCTGTTGACACAGTGTAGTCGATTACATGGTCCTTGTAATCGATTACATGCTGATATCTGATCAGACATGTGTAATTTTTATTATGTAATCGATTACACTATTCATGTAATCGATTACACTATTCATGTAATCGATTACACTATTCATGTAATCGATTACACTATTCTTGTAATCGATTACATCGTATAAAAATGTCAGATATGTGTAATTTTTCATGATGTAATCGATTACACTATGCATGTAATCGATTACATCATATAAAAATATCGCCACTGTGAAATTCTCGCCTGAGCGAGAATCCCTCGCTTGGGCGTCCGAGCTATAAAAGTGAAAAGGGGATCTAGAAACCCTAATCTTCACTTCTTTTATCCCCTTTCACTCCTAGCGGCGACTCCTCATGGATTCCGACCATTCCCTCCACTAAACCTCAAAAAACACATCAAACCTCTTCCTATTGCTTCTTAATGGAACATTAGAGTGCTTTGGAGAGGAAAAAGCAACAATGGAGGTCTTTTGCGGAGCAACGGAGCTTACGCAACCTAAGGTGAGGGAGAAGACCATTGTGGTCTTAGAGTAATTCATTAGAGTCATCATTCTCCGATTTCCCTCAAGAATCGGAGCATATTAACGGATAGAAACTCTTTTGGGCGTTTATGGCCCATGTGAGAAGATGGTTCTAACGTCAATGTGTTATATGATGAAGAATATGTTGTGTGTGGTTTATTTATGATAATGTTGTGTTATGGATGATTGATTTGCTATATACATATATGGGTGTGTTTGTATCAATGATTGTGTGATGAGTTGTTGATTTGTTAAATGTGGAGACGAGTATGTCTATGAAAATGATTAAGTTATGAGTCGCTTAATTGCTATAAACATATGTGGATTTATTTGTAATAATGATTTTGTGATGAACCGCTTGTTGGTGATAAATGGACATAATTATATTATGTGATGATGATGTTGTGAGTAGTTTTGTTGTGGTAGGATATGAGATACATTATGTTTATGACATTGATGTGGTGTCTTGTGTTTTGAGGAAGTTGCAATGTTAGAATAATGCAGTGGAAATATTATATTGTGATTGATGTTGTAGTACGGAATTGTGACCTGCCCTTCGTGGTACGGAATTGTGACCTGCCCTTCGTGGTATGGAATTGTGACCTGCCCTTCGTGGTACGGAATTGTGACCTGCACTTCGTGGTACGGAATTGTGACCTGCCCTTCGTGGTACGGAGTTGTGACCTGCCCTTCGTGGTACGGAGTTGTGACCTGCCCGTCGTGGTAGGGAATTGTGACCTGCCCTTCGTGGTACGGAATTGTGACCTTCCCTTCGTGGTACGGAATTGTGACCTGCCCTTCGTGGTACGGAATTGTGATCTGCCCTTCGTGGTACGGAATTGTGACCTGCCCTTCGTGGTATGGAGTTAGACCTGCCCTTCGTGGTTTGGAAGTTGACTTGCCTTGGTGGTATTGATTTGATTGGCCTTTGTGATATTGGGTTGTCGTAGGAGTATTGTATTGTTTTGGAAGTGTTGAATTGCCTAAGTGAAACGTGATAATTATACCGATTGAATATGTGAACATTATGTGGTTTAAGTATTGACTGGTATATAAATGATATACGTTTACTATGATTGATTTTAGATGATTGTATAGGTTGTTATACTTTAATGATATTACTCCATGTAATCCCACGCTACGGTCCCGTAGTTGGTTCTTACTCCCTCTGCTTTTCCTTGTCTATGTGTTATATATGAGTTCAGGATGTTGTTGTTGCATCGTGGATGATTGCTGATGGGAGTATAGACTGGAGTAGTCGTTTTTGTATTCCGAAATTATATTTGTATAATGTATGTACTATGAGAAATATGTTGAAGTAACTATGTTGTATAAATGAACTTTTTCGAAAGATGCAATAAGATTAGCATGAATACCTTTATCAGTGTTGTAATTGAAACAAAGGATAATTGTATGAATTATGAATTAAAATAGAATGTGATGGAATGTTTTTGATGAAAAAGTATTATTGATTATTTCCGCATTTTGAATTGGGAAACTTAACTAATATTTACATTTAATAAAGTTTCAAAATTTTCGAGTGTTGAAAATTGGGTCGTTATATAATTACAAAATACGAAATATGTATAACTCATAATAAATATGTATTTCTTAATTTCAATAAATTTTATTTGTGATTCCTTTATTTTAGACAATGCCTAATATAAATTTATACTCATTTTTTGTTTAATTATAAAATAAGTAATAAGAAATATGTATATCTCATAATAAATATGTATTCCTTAATTGTAAAAAGAATAAGATATATATAACTCATAATAGTTATGTAGTCCATAATATTGCAGTATGAAAATAGTAACAACCAAAAGAAGAAGAAAACTATTCTAAATTTTCTACTTTAATAGTAATATCAATTTTTTATTAAAAAAGTAAAGAGGATATATTTTTTTTATTTTCACATTATGTATAAGATGACACAATTATGTATGTAGTTATCCAAATTTTTTAATCGGTCAAATTAGACTTTAAGGTATTTTCAAAGCTTAATTAAGTATGTTGTTATTGTTGACATTTTATATTTTTATGGTAATTTCAATTTTTTATTAAAAGTAAAGAAAACATTAATTCAAAAATTAATACAATTTCAATAAAAAAAATTGTGATTCCTTAATTTTAGACAATGTCTAATATAAATTTATACTAATTTATTGTTTAATTATAAAATAAGTAATCAAAAATATGTATAACTCATAATAAAAATGTATTCCTTAATTTTAAAAAGAATAAGATATATGTTAACTTATGGCTAATTTATTAATAATTTTTAGTTTAGCAAGTACTTTTATATTGTATTTCCCATAAACACAAGCATTTTGCACAATACAGATTGGTCATAATGCATACCTTGCAATTCTTTTAGATCATAATGCATTATGATTATATTGTTCATAATGCATTTCTTTTGGATCGGGAAACTATGTTAAATTCAGGTTCTGTATGTTGATGATGTTGTGAACAATATTATAAGGCTGGATCTGCAATTTTTTGAATTAATGTGAATGTAATGCTTTATATGTTTTTAAACATGATTTGAAGTAAATCAAAATCTTGTCTCGTTGGAGCATCTTATTAAAAGGTTGAGATTTTCATTCTACCATCAAATGTAATGCATTAGGATTCAATATAATCACTCAATATATATTATTTTTCAGTAAGTATTACTTTTAGAATAAACTAACATATAGGATGAGATAGCAATGGCTTCTAACATGCTGAATAACAATAGGTGAAAAAATATAAAACTAGCTTTTGAATGATAAAATGCTAAAGTTCTATAACAAAACAAACTAATTTATTCCAAAATATAATAAAGTAAAAAGTATTGAATTCTTCATCATCAAGAGATGAGGGTCCATATCCTCTCCTGTAAATCTTTTCAGTATTGAAGAAGATGTCAACTTATCAAAAAATGCTTAACGTCCTGCATTATTGTTCCGAGGTTTAGCATTTTGTGGAGGAAGGGGGGCATTTTGACGTGGTGGAGAATGTCCAGGGTTAGCATTTGCACGTAGAGGTTTGTAAGGACCCAATTTATACCCTAAAATTTTCGTCAGTTTATTTTTAAACATACAAACAATAATAATTAACTCTCCTTATAACTAACTCCATGAGTTTCCTTTCCTTTTAATTATAATTCAACTTCAACATTAAAGGACTAAACTACTCAAGTATTTTTAGGGTTCAAAACCCTGAAACTTTACATTCTATTTAAAAGGGACTCCGTCCCCACATGTTTAGCGATAATTCACCAAATCAAGAGAAACTGGGTTACAGATTAAATGGTTCAGGTAATAGGTACAATTACATGCATAATGCAAAACATCACGTCACTATCACCATTACACCCAAACTAGAAAGAGCTACACTAACACCCCTCCTGGTTCTACTAATCCTTTGCTTTACCTGTGCACCGATTATCACCAATGGCACCATCAAGAAAACAAAAGGGAGTAAGATAACAAATTCAAGATAATCAGTATGGATACATCGGAATAAGATGATTATATTACAAACAAATACATATATATATAATTTTATCAGTAACATAATTCAACCGTTAAGGTACACTAAACTATCAATCCACCATTCATCAACCACATTTAATAGCAATTATCCCAATACCACGCACGGTAAGTCTATGCCACAAAGGCTAATCAATACCACATAGGGCAAGTCAACGCCACGAAGGCTAATCAATACCACATAGGGCAAGTCTATGCCACGAAGGCTATTCAATACCACATAGAGCAAGTCTATGTCACGAAGGCTAATCATTACCACATAGGGCAAGTCAACACCACGAAGGCTATTCAATACCGCATAGGGCAAGTCAACGCCACGAAGGCTAATCAATACAATTGTCATATAATAACCATTATCACTTCATTATCGTAGTAATAATAATAATGCCAATACGTTTACCTTTTGTAAGAACCCAATTTATACCCTAAAATTTTCGTTCATTTATTGTTAAACATATAAATTCTAGTAACTACTTTCTCACTATCTATTCCCATGATTTACATCATCGATATAATTAAGGTTCAATTTCAATAATGACAAATTAATCTACCAAAGTATTTTTGGGTTCATAACCCATAACCTTCACATTTTTAATTTCAAAAGGAGGGCTCCGTCCCCGCATACACTTCAATCATACATCAAGTCCCTAGAAATGGGGATACATGTCAATTAGTTCAAGCAATAGATACAAGTACGTGCATAATACAAAACAACACTATAGTATTCCTATTACAACAATGTTCATAAAACTAAACTACGACATCATTCGAATCCGCTAATCCTTAACTTGACTTGTACACCGGTTATCACGAAATACAACATCAAGAAAACATAAGGGAGTAAGACATCAAGTTATATAATCAGTAATATATAATCAGAATAGAATAATTATAATGCAAACATATACATATCTACATGATTCTATCAGTAACATAATGCAACCGTTAAGGTACACTAAACTATCATTCTACCAATTACCAACCACATTTAATAGTAATTATCCATTACCACATAGGGTAAGTCAACACCACGAAGGCTAATCAATACCACATAGGGCAAGTCAACGCCACGAAGGCTAATCAATACCAGATAGGGTCAGTCAACGCCACGAAGGCTATTCAATACCACATAGGGCAAGTCAACGCCACGAAGGCTATTCAATACCACATAGGGCAAGTCAACGCCACGAAGGCTATTCAATACCACATAGGGCAAGTCAACGCCACGAAAGCTAATCAATACCACATAGGGCAAGTCAATGCCACGAAGGCTAATCAATACCACATAGGGCAAGTCAACGCCACGAAGGCTATTCAATACCACATAGGGCAAGTCAACGCCACGAAGGCTAATCAATACCACATAACAAATAATAACCAGTTTACTCTATTGTCATAACAATAATGCCAATACATTTACCTTTTCCATAAAATCATTAACTATGGAAACACGT
The DNA here is from genome assembly GCA_009771035.1 of Lupinus albus. Lineage (NCBI taxonomy): Eukaryota > Viridiplantae > Streptophyta > Magnoliopsida > Fabales > Fabaceae > Lupinus > Lupinus albus. The sequence continues at coordinate 6,291,045 of CM020008.1, read as the reverse complement.
CTCCCTTACCTTGGCGTGTGTTGGCGTTTGACGGCTTGTTTGAATCTACTCCGCTTCCTCCAACCTTAGGGTCTTTACCCATTCACACACACACAAAAACAACATCAATAATATATTCGTAACATCACATTATAACTCATTTTACATGTTTCTACCACAAATTAATTCATACTCTGATAACTCTCAAAACTATCTCTATCGAGACTCCCATCTGCATTCATAAACATTTAACCCTTCATTCCTCATCACCAATCGTAAACCATAACCCAACTTATCATTTTCCAACCCATTTTCTTTACCATTTCGTTTCTAGGTGTTGGGGTTTCTTAATATCAATATTTTTCAACATCTCCAAATAGATACTCTATATTATGAGTTTTCGAGAAAGAAGTTAACTAAAACGAACTACTACACCAATTGAGAGAGTTGAGTCGTTTTCCAACTCAAAGAGAAGAGACCCCAATAATCTTAATAAGTTTCTAAGTAAGGAGAAGTGTTAAAATCAAGAGGTTTACCTCTTCTATAGCTTCACGTAGTCTTTATGCGAGCTCTAGCCAAGAAAATCGCTTCCTCTTCTCCTTTCTCTCAAAAACTCCCCCCATTTTCGTGTTTGGGGCTCTATTTTAGGTTTCAGGATTTTAGATTCTCGCCCAAGAGAGAATACGTCGCCCAGGCGAGAGATCCTGCCTTTTTACATTTTCAAACACTAACGCTCTCGCTCAAGCGAGAATCCCACAGTGTCAACACACTCCCTCTCGCCCAGGCGAGCCATCTCGCCCAGGCGAGCCATCTCGCCCTAGCGAGGCTCCTAGATAAAATTCTGGGTGAAATACTGGTGCTCTCGCCCAAGCGAGAGATTCTCGCTCAAGCGAGAATCAGTCAGTAGCTCCCAGACTGACTGAGTTTCACCATGTTCCAATTATCAAACTTTTAGGGGGTTACACCTTTCACATCAAATCCTTAACTATGGAAACACGTCTCCCTTACCTTGGCGTGTGTTGGCGTTTGACGACTTGTTAGAATCCACTCCACTTCCTCCAACCTTAGGGTCTCTTCTCTAGCTTCACGTAGCCTTTATGCGAGCTCTAGCCAAGAAAATCGCTTCCTCTTCTCCTCTCTCTCAAAAACCCCTCATTCCACATCATCAATCATAAACCACAACCCAACTTAACATTTTCCAATCCATTTTCGTCACCATTTCGTTTCTAGGTTTTGGGGTTTCTTACTATCAATATTTTTCAAACACCATCTCCAAATAGACACTCTATACTATGAGTTTTCAAGAAATAAGTTAACTAACGAACTACTACATCAAGGGGGAGAGTTGGGTCGTTTTCCAACTGAAAGAGAAGAGACCTCATTCACCATAATGAATTTCTAAGTAAGGAGAATTGTTAAAATCAAGAGGTTTACCTCTTCTCTAGCTTCACGTAGCCTTTATGCGAGCTCTAGCCAAGAAAATTGCTTCCTCTTCTCCTTTCTCTCAAAAACCCCTCCCATTTTCGTGTTTGGGGCTCTATTTTAGGTTTCAGGATTTTAGATTCTCGCCCAAGTGAGAATACGTCGCCCAAGCGAGAGATTCCACTTTTTTACATTTTCAAACACTAACGCTCTCGCTCAAGTGAGAATCCATTGTACCAACACACTCTCTCTCGCCCAAACGAGCCACATCTCGCCCAAGCGAGGCTCCTAGATAAAATTATGGGAGAAATACTGAAGCCCTCGCCCAAGCGAGAATCAGTCAGTAGTTCCCAGACTGACTGAGTTTCACCATGTTCCAATTATCAAACTTTTAGGGGGTTACAATCCTCCCCCTCTTAGAGGAATTTTCGTCCCAGAAAATCAAATATACCTTTATTCGAACAAATGCGGGTAGTCCTCCACCATGTCACGTTCTACCTCCCAAGTTTCATCCCCTTCATCGACTTGGCTCCATAATACTTTCACCAAGGGAATTTCCTTTCCCCTCAATTTCTTAATACTCTTGTCCATGATCCTCACAGGCAAAGTTCTAAAAGTCAGATTATCCTTCAGCTCTATTTGATCTGACTCAACTACATGAGATGGATCTCCAACATATTTCCTCAGTTGAGACACATGAAATACGTTGTGGATATTTGACAACAAAGGGGGTAAGGCAATCCGATAAGCGACCGGTCCAATCCGCTCCAATATTTGATACGGTCCAATGAACCTTGGGGTAAGCTTACGGGACTTCAACACCCTCCCTATTCCAGTAGTCGGGACTACTCTCATGAACACATGATCCCCTTCATTGAACTCGAGTGGTTTCCGCCTCTGGTCATAATAACTGTTTTGCCGACTCTGTGCTACCTTCATGTTCTCCCTCACCCTCTTTATCTTCTCAGTTGTCTCTCGAACCAGTTCAGGTCCCAATACCAAGTTTTCTCCCGTTTCAAACCAACTCATCGGAGTCCTGCACTTCCTCCCATACAAGGCCTCATAGGGTGCCATACTTATACTTGAATGGAAACTGTTGTTGTACGTGAATTCGATCAAAGGCAGCATACCATCCCAACTTCCCAGTTGTTCCAAAACACAAGCTCTCAAAAGGTCTTCCAACGATTGTATGGTTCTTTCGGATTGCCCGTCCGTTTGTGGATGATAAGCATAGCTCATTTTCAACTTAGTCCCCAAAGCGGATTGCAAACTAGTCCAAAATTTCGAAGTGAAACGAGGATCTCTATTTGATACAATGCTTTCGGGTATACCATGTAGCCGAACTATCTCCCGGATATACAATTCCGCCAGTCATTCCATAGAATACCTCATATTCATCGGTAAGAAGTGAGCGGACTTAGTTAGCCGATCCACTATTACCCATATTGAGTCATACCCCTTCTGAGTTCTCTGAAAGCCTGACACAAAGTCCATTGAAATACTATCCCACTTCCATACAGGAATTTCCAGAGATTGTAACTCTCCCGCTGGCCGCTGATGTTCAATCTTGGCTTTCTGGCAGACGAGACAACTCGAGACATACAAAGCCACATCTCTTTTTAACCCAGACCACCAAAACAGCTTTTTCAGATCTTGGTACATCTTCGTAGTTCCCGGGTGAAAATTCATTCTACTCTTGTGTGACTCCTCCAGAATACTCTTTCTCCATTTCGCGTCTTGAGGCACGCACACCCTTCCCTTATATCTCAACATTCCACTAGAATCCGATTCAAAATCTGTCTCCTTCCCACTAGTCATTAAATCGCGTTTTGCTTGCAACTCAAGATCCTCAATTTGTAACCTCCTAATCTGGTCAAGCAACTCGTTAGTCACCTTGAGCATTCCCAAAATTGCATTTTGAGGTTTCAATTGGACGGCTAAATTCATATCTCGGAACTCCTCAATTAACTTCTCCTCGCGGATCATCAGTGAAGACACATGTAATGACTTCCGACTCAACACATCAGCCACCACATTGGCTTTTCCAGGGTGATACTGTAAGTTAAAATCGTAGTCCTTCAAGAACTCCATCCATCTTCTTTGTCTCATATTCAATTCTTTCTGGTCGGAAAGGTATTTCAGACTCTTATGTGTAAGTATCAGAGTGCAACTAAGAGGGGGGGGGGTGAATTAGTTGTCTTAAAATAATGGCCACTTTTTCTGCAAAACTAAAGATTAAAGTGCAGCGGAAAATATATGCAGAAAATAATAATGAAAGAGATAAGGGAGAAGAGAATACACAGTGATTTTTATACTGGTTCACCTTCTTGTCCACCGAAGGTTACGTCCAGTACTCTTGCCACACAAGAGATTTTTCCACTAAGAATTATGAGTTGTAATTACAATATCTCACCCCGAGATTTCTATGTACATTACACACTCCCTAATTCTTTTTCACCCTTGGAAAACACCTTTCCAAGTGATTCTATTCCCCCTTCTTTTCACACCCCGTGAAAGAAAGTATTCTTGCATAAATGAAGAATATATAACAATGGCAGATTGCCTTTACAAGTATGAAATTTGTATAACTTGCAATCTAATCAACTCTTGCATACAATAAGTAATAATGCTCTTGAAATCTTTTGAAAGACTCTTTAAGCAACTTAAGAAATTAACTTTGAAAGTCTAAGTACTGAGTTGCAAAAGAGTAGTGAAATAAGATTAAAACTTTGAGAGCTTTTTGAAAGTGTATGTAAATTGTATATGAAAGTTGTGTTTTTGTGTGTGTGAGTTTAGAGCCTTTATATAGACTTCCAAAACACCCTAGGTGTCTTTCTGAAAGTGTATGAGTTATTTGGAGTGAAGGGATTTCGTTTGGAGTGAAACCTTTTCACTTTGAAATCTGAAAACTCTTCCAACAGCTCTCAGTAATCGATTACTGACTTGGGTAATCGATTACCCAATCAATACTGTTAACAGCTATTTGAAAATTTACACTATGTAATCGATTACTGGATTTTGAGTAATCGATTACTCAAACAACACTGTTTGACAGTTTTGTTATTTTTCTTCGTGTAATCGATTACAATACTTTGGTAATCAATTACTCGTAGCTGTTAGAGGTTTGAAGACTCTTTTCTTACACATGTAACCTGTTACTTAAAAGAAGTTACCTGTTACACACTATTTTTGAAAATTGTTTTAACAAATTCTAAAGTGTTTCAACTTTTCTTAAAAATGGTTTGAGCATTATAACTTTGTATATACTAAGAATTTTAGGATAGAAGTACCTATAAAGACTTAGTCTATTGTCTTGAAGCTTTGATCTTCTTTGTCTTCATAAGTAGTCTTCCTTTTCTTCTTTTTGGTGATGTTGGTGTCTTCATCAAAACCGTGCCAAGGTCAGAAGCAGAGATCTTCTTCACATTATGATCACTGAACACTTCAAACCTCACACCATAAAGAAGATGTCTCCAAATCTTCTACGCAAACACCACGGCTGCTAACTCCAAGTCATGAGTAGGGTAGTTCTGCTCATGTGACCTCAACTGTCTCGAAGCGTAGGCAACCACCTTTCCTTCCTGCATCAAGACACAACCTAAACCTTGTTTGGAAGCATCACAGTACACACTGAAGTCACGATCATTACACGGAAGAACCAACACAGGTGCCATAGTCAACCTCCGCTTCAATTCTTGGAAACTTTCCTCACATTGGGATGTCCACACATATGGTTCTCCTTTTCTGGTTAACTTCGTTAGCGGTAATGCTAGCTTTGAAAACCCCTCTATAAACTTCTGGTAATAACCTCCCAACCCCAGAAAACTCCTGATCTCCGTAACCGACTTGGGTACTACCCATTCCATAATAGCTTCGACTTTCGAGGGATCTACTGCCACTCCTTCTTGAGAGATCACATGCCCAAGAAAATTCACAGACTCCAGCCAAAAGTCGCATTTGGATAGCTTTGCATACAGCTGATTACTCTTTAAAACCCCAAGGACAATTTTCAGGTGTTCTGCATGTTCTTCTCGGCTCTTGGAGTAGACCAAAATGTCATCAATAAATACCAATACGAATGTTATCCAAGTATGGGTGAAAAATCCGATTCATGTAGTCGGTAAATATTGATGGTGCATTCGTCACTCCGAAAGGCATTACCAACTATTCCAAATGCCCATACCTAGTTCTGAAGGCCATCTTAGGAATGTCCTCAGATTTCACTCTGAGTTGATGGTAACCAGATCGGAGATCAATCTTAGAAAATACCACAGCTCCTCTTAACTGGTCCATCAAGTCATCAATCCTAGGCAACGAATACTTATTTTTAACGGTGACCTTGTTCAACTGTCTGTAGTCGGTGCATAACCTCATACTCCCATCTTTCTTCTTGACCAACAAGACCAGTGCACCCCACGGAGAAACACTAGGACAAATGAACTTTTTCGCCAACAAATCTTCAATCTGGTTTTTCAGCTCAGCTAACTCTAAGGGTGCCATTCTATAAGGGGCTATAGAAATGGGTCCCGTCCCTGGTATTAAATCGATAGAGAATTCAACTTCTCTCGCTGGAGGTAAATCCGGAATATCTCCAGGAAACACTTCGGGGAAGTCACATACTACCAGTATGTCTTTGACTCTGGGTTTCTCGTTACCCTCCATTGATGCTAGTAACATAAACACTGCTCCCCTTCCTTAATGGAAGTCCAGACTCTCTTAGCTAACACTGGTTTCAAACAGCTAGGTTTACCAGGAGACTCATGCTGATCCCCGAACACTACAGTCTTATCTTCACAATTAAGCATCACTCGATTGGTCAACAACCAATCCATTCCCAGAATTATATCTAATTGGGTCAGGGGTAAGCATATTAAATCTATAGTAAACATCCTGCCATTAACTTCTACCGGACACTAGGACGTACCAATTGACACCACCACAGATGCACTAGTAGGGGTGGACACAACTAAGTCAAAGGGCAATAACTCAGTCGACAACCCCAGTCGTTCTACACAATCAATAGATATAAAAGAGTGTGTTGCTCCCGAATCGAACAACACTAAAAGTGGAATACCTGTCACCATACAGTTACCCTTGATCATACCTTCAACGTCGATTGCTTCGGCACCACTCATGGTAAACACCCTGCCAGTGTTTCTAGGCCTCTCCACATTCAGGTCACTCGCACGCTGGTTCATCTTGGGGCAAAACTTCCTTATGTGTCCCGACTCCTTGCAATTGAAACACCCATTTCCGGATCCGGGGCATACACCCCCAAAGTGATGCCTACCACATTTGTTTTACAAAGGTGGAGATTTCCATGGTGACCCTCCAGCGTTGACGTTTGTCCTTGACCCATGATAACCATACTTCCGATTCCCCATAGGTGGATAGTAGGGCTTACGTTCCTCTTGAAACGCCCTGCCTTTTCCCTTTCCTTGATCATGGCGTTGAGGTCCAAAATTTTTCGGAGGATTGGGCTTGTGAACTGCCACTTCATCTGCTTTCATATCGTCTTCGTACATCCTACACTTGTTGACCAAGGTAGGAAAATCAGAGATCTCTTGATGTCCAAACATTATCCTCAACTTCGGTTTCAGGCCCGACTCAAACTTAGCACATTTAGACCTCCCGTCCACCTCCAGCTCATAATATGGACAATACCGGGCCAATTCCTCAAACTTGGCCGCATACTTTCCCACCGATAGATCCCCTTGTTCTAACCGTAGGAACTCCATCTCTTTCTTTCTCTTCAAGTCAGCTGGAAAGTATTTCTGGAGGAACTTTCCTTTGAAGGCTTCCCATGTGATGGCTTGTCCTTCCGATTCCATTTGCCTCCGAGCATACTCCCACCACTTCTCAGCATCCTTAACCAGGACATATGAGGCATAAGTCACCTTCTGAGCATCAGAACAACCCATGGCTCTAAATATCCGCTCCAAGCTTTGGATCCATTCATTTGCCGCATCAGGAGCAAACCCACCTTCGAACTGAGTAGGATTGCATCTACAGAACTCATCCAATCCCCGGTACTCTACCGGTCCTTGAGGTGCCAGAGGGTGTGGCTTCGGGCTCGGTGTCGCATTCTGGTTCAGGTGCTGCAAGTTCTCATTCATGTTCATCAGCACGGCCGCAATTTGGGCTAACAGATCATTCTGACCGGATCCTCTCCCACTTCATCTTCCTCTTCCAGACATCTCGTCACAAGTACATGCACTCACTCACGTGTCAGTAAACCAAGTCTTCAACCGGTAAGGGTCACATAATTACACATCAGTTTGTACTATCCAACACAATTCAATCACAAAGTCAACAACCAATTTCACATAAGTCATACAAAGAAGCATGCGAGCCATACCCTAGGTCGCAGAGTTGACATATGCCCTGATACCATGTTGTAAGGACCCAATTTATACCCTAAAATTTTCGTCAGTTTATTCTTAAACATACAAACAATAATAATTAACTCTCCTTATAACTAACTCCATGAGTTTCCTTTCCTTTTAATTATAATTCAACTTCAACATTAAAGGACTAAACTACTCAAGTATTTTTGAGGTTTAAAACCCTAAAACTTTACATTCTATTCAAAAGGGACTCCGTCCCCACATGTTTAGCGATAAGTCACCAAATCCAGAGAAACTGGGTTACAGATTAAATGGTTCAGGTAATAGGTACAATTACATGCATAATGCAAAACAGCATGTCACTGTCACAATTACACCCAAACTAGAAAGAGCTACACTAACACGCCTCCTGGTTCTACTAATCCTTTGCTTTACCTGTGCACCGATTATCACCAATGGCACCATCAAGAAAACAAAAGGGAGTAAGATAACAAATTCTATATAATCAATATGGATACATCGGAATAAGATGATTTATTACAAACAGAAGCATATATATATAATTCTATCAGTAACATAATTCAACCGTTAAGGTACACAAAACTATCAATCCACCATTCATCAACCACATTTAATAGCAATTATCCCAATACCACGCAGGGTAAGTCTATGCCACAAAGGCTAATCAATACCACATAGGGCAAGTCAACGCCACGAAGGCAAAACAATACCACATAGGGCAAGTCTATGCCACGAAGGCTATTCAATACCACATAGGGCAAGTCTACGCCACGAAGGCTAATCATTACCACATAGGGCAAGTCAACACCACGAAGGCTATTCAATACCACATAGGGCAAGTCAACACCACGAAGGCTAATCAATACCACACAGGGCAAGTCTATGCCACGAAGGATATTCAATACCACATAGGGCAAGTCTATGCCACGAAGGCTAATCACTACCACATAGGGCAAGTCAACACCACGAAGGCTATTCAATACCACATAGGGCAAGTCAACGCCACAAAGGCTATTCAATACCACATAGGGCAAGTCAACGCCACGAAGGCTATTCAATACCACATAGGGCAAGTCAACGCCACGAAGGCTACCTTACCTTGGCGTGTGTTGGCGTTTGATGACTTGTTAGAATCTACTCAACTTCCTCCACCCTTAGGGTCTCTTCTCTAGTTTCACGTAGCCTTTATGCGAGCTCTAGCCAAGAAAATCGCTTCCTCTTCTCCTTTCTCTCAAAAACCCCTCATTCCACATCATCAATGATAAACCACAACCCAACTTAAAACATTTTCCAATCCATTTTCGTCACCATTTCGTTTCTAGGTTTTGGGGTTCTTACTATCAATATTTTTCAAACACCATCTCCAAATAGACACTCTATACTATGAGTTTTCAAGAAATAAGTTAACTAACGAACTACTACATCAAGGGGGAGAGTTGTGTCGTTTTCCAACTCAAAGAGAAGAGACCCCATTCACCATAATGAATTTCTAAGTAAGGAGAAGTGTTATAATCAAGAGGTTTACCTCTTCTCTAGCTTCACGTAGCCTTTATGCGAGCTCTAGCCAAGAAAATCGCTTCTTCTTCACCTTTCTCTCAAAAAACCCTCCCATTTTCGTGTTTGGGGCTGTATTTTAGGTTTCAGGATTTTAGATTCTCGCCCAAGTGAGAATACGTCGCCCAGGCGAGAGATCCCGCTTTTTTACATTTTCAAACACTGACACTCTCGCTCAAGCGAGAATCCCACAGTGTTAACACACTCTCACTCGCCCATGCGAGCCACATCTCGCCCAAGCGAGGCTCCCAGATAAAATTCTGGGAGAAATACTAATGCCCGCGCCCAAGCGAGAATTTCTCGCTGTAACACCTTTTTTCTAGCGTTAAAACAATTACATACGAGACCGTCGTTTACGATCTTGGTTAATTATATTTTTGTTTTTAAAAAATAGCGTATGAATTTTTTTTTTCTTTTATAACATATGAACATATGGTTCTCTCAGAACTCACCACTTAAACTATAAGCAAAACAACAACATAACATAGTAAACATACATATGTCTATATATATATACATCATTAGTTCAAAAAGCGTCATAGTTCAAAAAAACAAAAAAGTACATCATCCAAGTCATGCCATCCACATATACACTCCAACATAATAGGATATATATACATTAATATACACACGCAAAAGATCCTATGGCTGGGTGTACACTGAACTCACAGCAACTGCACCAAAAGAAAACTATACAGTCGTACCATGCACAAACAGACCGTCAGAATTTCGACCCAACATCCTCCTGCTACTATCCCTGAGAACTACCCTCCTCAGGGTCTTCCTTTGGATCCTCCTCATCACTAGAAATATATATAATATCATCTCTAACCATAGGCTCGGCCGGCGCAGGGGAGTATGATGGTGGAGGAGATAGTCGGGCCCTCCTCACCGGGCCACGAATATCAACCCCGTCATCTTGAATCCTCCCACGTACCCCGTGAGAAGAGGACCCGGGGGCAAACTCCAGATTCTCTCTCACAACAATAGCGGGTGAATCCATATGACTCTCCCGTACATAAAGACATCGGGTACATCGACAAGCCTGAACTCCAAGAGTCGACTCAGTACGACTAGCCGGGGTCACAGGTGGTCCCCCAACAGAATGTCTCGCTGAGGCTCTAGGTGTACACCAGAATGGCGCAACCCTACGTGTCCGGGCATGATAGGATCTAGAAGATAGACCAAGAGGAGCAATAGGAAGCGGAATATATCTGGCAGGAGCAAGAGGAGTTGTGCGTCGTAACTCATAACCGTCTGGTAGGTGCATGATATGGACCGCTGGAACGGTGGAGCGGCGGGGGAGTATCACTCTATGCCTATCCGAGTACGAACACCGGATTTCTATGTCTCCCCTAAACACCGCCCTGGACCGGTCCACCTTAACCTCCCCCGACGGGAGAGGTATGATCTCTACTAGACAAGGAGGAACCACAAAAGAAGCCTCTGAGTCCATCACTACCTGTAATATGAGATTGGAGAGTAAGCATCTCTATATAAGACAAGCAATCAACAATTTACAAAGTCATAACATAAAACATATCATACATGTATTAATATAACAATTTAATCACATGTATGAGTATGATGTCATGATGAATGCACTCGTTAATCTAATGAGACCAACTAGTAGAGGAATGCATGGAGAAAACGTCTCCTAACTGGGCCCCTAACGATACATCAACAACAATGGTACCGACTGATCGAGCCCAACCAGCCATTTGCTGTTCTTAGGAAGCGAGATGGACAAGTACAACGCCGTGCCAACCATTGGTAACCAAAAGGAATATAACTATCGTGCACTCAATAGCGCCGGAAATACCCTCCGGTCGGCAAAGATAACCGCTGCATCATCCTGAGCACGATACCTTCAAGGGGGTGTCAGAGGTCGCTGTAGTTACTGCGAAGAGTTCTGTCGGCTCAAGGGAGCTACCCTATTCCTGACAAATCAATCTCCACCCACAATGTCCCCTCAACCAAGTCACACAGACACGGTACCCCTCTGGGTTCTCAACACAATCTCAGTGTAGTATCTTCCCGCAGACTATGTTACAAACGGTAAACATAGTGACATGAATCTTCCGATTCATTCAAAGCATAGCTTTTATCCTTTTAAAAGAAGAATCAGGGGAAAACTTTTTAGGGTAATAACAAAACATTTTTCGTTGAAACTCAGTTATAACATATTTTCAAGTTCTAACTCATTGGCTTATTAATCAAAAGGATTTTCTAATAACTGTAAAAGTACGCCAGTTCTGATAACATTCATAAAAAAAATATTTCCCCTTCATCCTTTGTCAAATCTTTCATAAGAAAAACTTTCATTCTTTAAGTTTCATCAAGAATGCTCATATGCTATGCCATGAGAATGTTTGATGACAGTTCAATAGTCAACTCAACAATATGTCATAGTTCAAAATTCAACAGAATATTCAGTTAAATCAGTACTTTCATAATCAAACTTTCAGTCATAATCATCATTCACATCAACCGACATAATCATTCAATTCCAATAAAGCACTTCAACCAAACATATCCATCATAATTTAGAGTTAAATTAATTTACGAACAACTAAGTCTCGCTACTCAATTGTTCGCGGCCGCAGAATTAGTATTCGACTATATCCGTGCATGGCCTAGCTTAGAGATGCACGAATATCTTTGGCATCATTTCTAAGCACTTATATAAAGACACTTCTCTCCATACCTTTACCCTCACTGAACTTAATGTTCCTTTGTTGTCGTTTGCCCGAGCGTCGAGTACCTGGTTAGGTCGTAAATAGTTAATTTCGATATCACTAAGTTTATTCGGATTGTAAAGAAAACACCTTAGTGGGGTTCTAGACATTAGAACATTCCCAAATATTTACTTTGGACATAACTAAGATCTCGATTAGGCACGAAGAGATTTTCAGAGACATTGTTGGTTTAAAACTCAGAATTTGACGTAGGAAGCTCAGATTCGCTTTAGAAAAATCTCAGAAAAATCATTATCTTGAGATACACAATTTATCTTCATAGAACAGAGTACTAACATAAGTTTATGCTCATAAAACTCAGAATTTATAAACCATAAGGAAATTTGAAACATAAGTTAACATATAGTTAAAATTTAGATAGTTTGGAGTGCCAACTAGGGACTGTTTTCGTGTTTCCCTTTAAACAGTGAGGATTTCGAAATTTTTTTGTTAGGTATCAGTGGTTACAATACACCTAGAAGGGGGGGGGGGTTGAATAGGTATAGCGGTTAGAATATCCGCTTTTCGAAAAACAACACTTAATGCTGAAATACACCTAATTAATCGATTAACAGAACAGGGATAATCGATTAACACAATCAAAACAATCGACTTAATCGATTAACAGAATGAGTATAATCGATTAACAAACTTGACTTAATCGATTAAACAGAAACAGTAAGCTTAGGCAGATACGATTACTTGCACGACAATTAATCGAAAACAAAACGAATTTACAGAGCTTACAGATTTATTAGAGTATTAACAGTATAGCACAGAAACATATTAGCCATTAAATCCACTATACAAGTTAACCGATTAAATGCAATAAAAATAGAGAGAGAAAAATCCTGCAACACGAATTTTTATCCTGGTTCGTTTGCTTGTCCACCGCAAACTACATCCAGGCCTCCCGGCTGATTTGGGAGATTTTCTTCACTATAATCGAATCAATGTTATTACATACACATCATCCAATTACAACACTTAGACAATACAAGATAATAAAGACTCTTATTCTATGGTTTGACTCCCTTCCCACCGACAAAGAAAACCTTTCTTTCGGCGTAGCCCCAGCCAAGAACCTATGTTCTTTCCTTATCTCTAAATCTAAACACAATGAAGATACACTCAATCTCTTCGGGGATGCGACACCTCAAGATTCCCAATGTTACAACAATTTCTCAATCAAAAAGAAAATAGAGTAAACTTAAGCTATTACAAAGCTTATATCTAACAAGAAAACACTTTCCTCTAATCACCTAATACAAACTCATGCAATATGAAGATGTATTAGTTTGAAAACATAATGCATAGAATGTAAAAATCTAATCAAGAAGCATCAATAATATGCATGAACATGTGATATGAAAAGATGAAAACATGTGATATGCATGAACTTTCTAAAAATGCAACATGCAACTTCTTAGATTAATTCTGAAAAACGCAGTTTATAAAGAATTAATTCTGAAACCCATTTAATCAATTAACGAATGCCTTAATCGATTAAACTGTTAAAACAGTTAGATTAATCGATTAACCTATGCCTTAATCGATTAACAACATATTTTCATGTGTAAAAAACTCAAATACGTTATGCACTTAATTCATACATGTTTAACACTTAGTTTATGCCTAGAATGCACATATACATGTATTTATGTGATGCATGAACATATTATGAATGACATATCTCAAAATGAAAATGATTTAAACGATTTATGCATGAGACATGTATTAGGTGACTTAAGCCTTAGACTCAACTTAAACTAATCTCTAGTCTAAGCTTAGTACCAATCAGAAGACTTAAGCACATTGATTTGTTGATGATCTTCAAGCTCTTATACGCACAAGTTGTCCTCGTCAAAACCATGACACATAAAGAGAGCTTTCCAAAGTGTTCCTCTTGACATGCACACTTTCAATCTCCCCCTTTTTGATGATGACAAACACTACATCAAATATATCAACTGTGATGAAATAGCTTGAAGATTGTGTTGGCATTGTTGATATGATGCGCAAATATTTCGGAAGTTGTTATTACGATCAACCTGCACAATCAGAAAACAACAAAACAACCTTTCTCCCCCTTTTGACATTATCAAAAAGATAACCCAGGTCAAAAATAAGGCAGAGATATGAGTTATGCATAAAACAAAGTCAATGAGTTAATTTGGGATTTAACAATTAACCTGTTTTATTTTGTAGAAAATTTGAACAAATGCGCTAGTTTTTACAAAAGAAATAGCCAATTTGGTAAAATGAACGGCATACAAGATTTACCATATCAAATCACAATAAGCAGAAAATCTCATATGATCAAGAACCATTCACGTAATCAAAATAAGCTATTCAACATAATCAAAATAACAATAGCATAAAGAGTAAAAGTATTCAGCAACCATACAAACCACGAAATGTCAATCAAGAACATAAAAGAGGCACACACAAGAAAAACTTGAATCCATAACAACAACTGAATCCAGAAAGTGCCATAAAGAAGAAATAAACCTAATGGTGAGATATCCTAGGTCTAAAGTCTTCTAAGCTATGGTTGAGGTGGAGGTGGAGGATCGTCAATGTGATCAATAGGAATGACAATGTTCTGGTCTCCCCTGATAAGCACAGATAACTTCTGAAATTCTGAACAAAACATAGCATTCTGAGCTTCAGCAGTAGATTGAATCATATTCCTCAACTCGTGAAATTGGTTGTCTGAATAAGCAGTTTGACGCTCTTCATACTGTTCCATACCTGCAAAGTATGAATTTTTCAATCCTTGGAAGTGAAGATCCATACGGTTGTTAAGCCGTTGCTCCATGGCTTCCAACTGATCTAAACCAAAAGCAGAGTTATGAGGTGCTGTTCCAGAAGGCTCCCCCTGAGTTGTAGCGTGCTGATCACCCATGTCACCCTGATTATCATCATTGGACAAATCTAGACCAATAGTAGTGTAGTCCTCTTGGTATTGCCAAGTAGTACCATACTTGTATATACCCATTTTATGAATGAGGCTTTCACCAACCATATGATCCTTATCAGTGTACTCAACAATGATGATCCTTATCAGTGTACTCAACAATGATGGTATCAGAAACATCAATGTGCAGATAATCAACAATGCGTGAAATGAAAATACTATAGGGAAGCAGCTTCGACTGAGACAGAGACACACTGTTCATTATTTTCAAAATCTCCTCAGGCCAGTTGAACATTACATTAATCTTTACAACATACATGAAACGCAAATCATTCACAGTAGGTTGTGCGTGATTCGTGTTCCTCTGCACCAAAATGTAAGCAATAATATAATGCAACAGTCTGTTCTCAACAGATAATGACCCAACTTTGGTCAGTTGACCCTGAATGTATAAGTGAGGGCCTCTAAGAAATGACTTATAAACCTCAGTAGGATCAGATATGCCAGTTGTGTGGAAAACCAAGAAAGCTCACCCGATCGACAAAGTAATAGGTGACATATCGACGGGAGTGGTAACCCGTAGTTCCTTACGAAACGTTTGTAATTTTGTAGCTTTTGTATCTCAAATTGAGCCTACGACCATTGATGAGGCCATTAAGGATGTGCACTGGGGTATAGCTATGCAAGAAGAGCTGAACCAGTTCGAGCGTAATAATGTTTGGGACTTGGTCCCTAAACCTAAAGATCATCCCGTGATTGGTACTCGATGGGTCTTCATAAATAAGCTTGATGGATCATGCTTAATCATTCGAAATAAGGCACGCTTGGTGGCCAAAGGCTACAACCAGGAGGAGGGTATCGATTATGCCCCTGTAGCCAGATTAGAGGCCATCAGGATGCTATTTTCCTTTGCATCTATTATGAACTTCAAACTATTTCAAATGGACGTAAAAAGCGCCTTCTTGAATGGCTACATTCAAGAAGAAGTTTATGTTGACCAACTGCCTGGTTTTGAAAATTTTAAATATCCGAACCACGTTTATAAACTTAAAAAGGCACTCTATGGTCTCAAACAAGCTCCTAGAGCTTGGTATGATAGACTTAGTACCTTTCTTTTAAAAAAAGGGTTCGAAAGAGGCTTGGTTGACACAACGCTTTTTATTCGTAAATCAGAAAATCATGTATTACTTGTACAAATCTATGTGGATGACATAATATTTGGATCTACTAATGATTTTTTGTGTAAAGAATTTTCTGAGACGATGCAGGGGGAGTTCGAAATGTCTATGATTGGAGAACTCACATTTTTTCTAGGATTTCAGATAAAGCAACTAGAAAGTGGAATATCCATCCATCAGGCAAAATATTGCAAAGAGCTGCTCAAGAAATTTGAAATGGACAATTGTAAGGAAGCTTCCACTCCTATGGCATCTACTTGCTACCTAGATAAGGACGAAAAAGGAAAAGCAATAGAGGTAACAAAGTATCGAGGAATAATTGGGTCATTACTTTACTTAACTGCAAGTCGACCTGATATCATGTTTAGTGTATGTATGTGTGCGAGATTTCAATCATCACCTAGAGAATCACATCTTAAAACTGTTAAAAGAATCATGAGATATTTAAAAGGAACAACTAACATGGGATTATGGTATCCTCGGGATGCCTCACTATCCTTGGTAGGTTATTCCGGTTCCGATTTCGCCGGATGTAAATTGGATCGGAAAAGCACTAGTGGTACTTGTCACTTGTTGGGCAGTTCATTAGTAGCATGGCACAGCAAAAAGCAAGCCTTTGTTGCTTTGTCCACCGCCGAAGCGGAATACATTGCCGCTGGTGTGTGTTGCGCTCAAATCCTTTGGAAGAAGCAGCAACTCAAGGACTATGGTCTTAAACTTGAAAAGATCCCTATTAAATGCGATAATACAAGTTCCATAAACCTATCCAAGAATCCCGTTTTGCATTCTAGAACTAAGCATATAGAAATTAGACATCATTTTTTGCGTGATCATGTACAAAAAGGTGACTGCGTTCTTGAATTTGTTGAAACTTCTAAACAGTTAGCTGATATTTTCACCAAGCCCCTTCCCAGGGATACTTTCTTTGTTCTAAGGAGAGAACTTGGAATTCTTGATGAACAATATCTCGATTGAAATTGTTTAGTTGTTTGCATTATCGTCTTGCCTTTATATGCCTATGTGTCTTTTGCTTAAATAATATATGTTAAAATGCAAAAATATGTCTCTTGATTAAATCTTTCTGTGATTATGAATGTCTCGATTAATCCATCACAATGCATGCATGAGCCCTAAAAAGTTGAAACCATTCTACTGCCTAAAAATCAATTTTTACTATGATTAATCGATTAAACACTTGCTGTTAATCGATTACCTGGGCATCAGTTTTTTGAAAATTCGAATTTTACATTGGTTTAATCGATTAAACCTGCCCGTTAATCGATTAAAACCAGCATTTTAAAGGCAGACAGCAATTCGGTTTTACACTTTTTTTGGCATTTTCTCAACCTCTCTTATACTTTGAGTTTCTGGATTCAGTTGTTGTTATGGATTCAAGTTTTTTCTTGGGTGTGTCTCTTTTATGTTCTTGATTGACATTTCGTGGTTTGTATGGTTGCTGAATACTTTTACTCTTTTATGTTTTTGATTATGTCGAATAGCTTATTTTGATTATGTGAATGGATCTTGATCATATGAGATTTTCTGCTTATTGTGATTTGATATGGTAAATCTTGTATGTCGTTCATTTTACCAAATTGGCTATTTCTTTTGTATAAACTAGCGCATTTGTTCAATTTTCTACAAAATAAAACAGGTTAATTGTTAAATCCCAGATTAACTCATTGACTTTGTTTTATGCATAACTCATATCTCTGCCTTATTTTTGACCTGGGTTATCTTTTTGATAATGTCAAAAGGGGGAGAAAGGTTGTTTTGTTGTTTTCTGATTGTGCAGGTTGATCGTAATAACAGCTTCCGAAATATTTGCGCATCATATCAACCATGCCAACACGATCTTCAAGCTATTTCATCACAGTTGATATATTTGATGTAGTGTTTGTCATCATCAAAAAGGGGGAGATTGAAAGTGTGCATTTCAAGAGGAACACTTTGGAAAGCTCTCTTTATGTGTCATGGTTTTGATGAGGACAACTTGTGCGTATAAGAGCTTGAATATCATCAACAAATCAACGTGCTTAAGTCTTCTGATTGGTACTAAGCTTAGACTAGAGATTAGTTTAAGTTGAGTCTAAGGCTTAAGTCACCTAATACAATTCTCATATGCATAAATCGTTTAAATCATTTTCATTTTGAGATATGTCATTCATAATATGTTCATGCATCACATAAATACATGTATATGTGCATTCTAGGCATAAACTAAGTGTTAAACATGTATGAATTAAGTGCATAACGTATTTGAGTTTTTTACACATGAAAATATGCTGTTAATCGATTAAGGCATATGTTAATCGATTAATCTAACTGTTTGAATAGTTTAATCGATTAAGGCATTCGTTAATCGATTAAATGGGTTTCAGAATTAATTCTTTATAAACTGCGTTTTTCAGAATTAATCTCAGAAGTTGCATGTTGCATTTTTAGAAAGTTAGAGCATTTTTCGTGATAATTGTTGCATCTAATTGTTAATGCATTTGTGAGTTTAGAAAAGAGAGAATTCTATGCTTTAGGATTGAGTGCATTACATGATATATTTCTCATCTTTTCATATCACATGTTCATGCATATTATTGATGCTTCTTGATTAGATTTTTACATTCTATGCATTCTGTTTTCAAACTAATACATCTTCATATTGCATGAGTTTGTATTAGGTGATTAGAGTAAAGTGTTTTCTTGTTAGATATAAGCTTTTTAATAGCTTAAGTTTACTCTATTTTCTTTTTGTTTGAGAAATTGTTGTAACATTGGGAATCTCGAGGTGTCGTATCGCCGAAGAGATTGAGTGTATCTTCATTGTGTTTAGACTTAGAGATAAGGAAGACCAAATGTGTAAAGTTTGAGATGGGGTTGAAACCCGAGCTGAGGGTGACGTTTGGTCACGTAGAGATTCCTGATTTTCCTACACTAGTGAACAAGTGTAGGATGTATGAGGATAATGTGCGGGCGAGGGACGCTGCTGCTAGAAAAGAGAACCCTCCTCGACACTATGGCCCTCAACGGAACTTCTCACACGGAAAAGGGAAGGGCAAAGTGTTTCAAGAGGAACGGAAGCCTTACTCTCCTCCAACGGGTAGTCGTAGTCATACTTCACATCGACCGAAGACTCATATTAATGCTGGAGGGTCACGGTTGAACTCTCCATCTTTGTGCGGCAAATGTGGCCGAACTCATGTCGGTGACTCATGCCCTGGAACGACGCTTGCCTGTTTTCACTGCAAGGAGGTTGGGCATGTCAGAAGGTATTGTCCTAAGCTACAGCAGAGTGTGAATGTTGTGAGGGCGGAACGACCCCGATCTACTGGCAGAGTATTCTCCATGAGTGGTGTAGAGGCTTCGGGTCTAGATGGCCTGATTAAAGGTAATTGCATGGTGGCAAATATTCCTCTTTTAGTGTTGTTTGATTCGGGAGTGACACACTCCTTTGTATCTATTGAATGCGGGATAGACTGAAATTGCAAACTGAGTCGTTGCCTTTCGACTTGGTCGTATCCACCCCAACTAATGTGCCTATGGTGGTGTCGACAGTTGTGTCTCGATGTCCGATGGTGGTAAATGGTAGGACATTTACCGTGGATTTAATCTGCTTACCACTATCCCAATTAGATCTAATTCTGGGAATGGACTGGTTGTCAACGAATCTTGTGGTGCTTAATTGTGCTGATAAGACCGTGGTATTCGGAGATCTAGATGGGATTTCTGATGCGGTTAGTTATGTGAAGTCGTTGTCGGCAAAGGAAGTCAGGACTTCCTGTAAAGAGGGAGGAGTCGTGTTTATGGTGTTGGCATCCCTGGAAGGTATTGAGAAACCCAAGGTTGAGGACATTCCGATTGTTCGGGAATTTCCTGAGGTATTTCCTGATGACATTCCGGAGTTACCCCCAGTGAGAGAAGTTGAATTCTCTATTGATTTGGTACCTGGAACGGGACCCATCTTTATAGCTCCGTATAGAATGGCACCGTTGGAATTGGCGGAGTTGAGAAAGCAGGTTGAGGACTTGTTGGCAAAGAAGTTTATTCGTCCTAGTGTCTCGCCGTGGGGTGAGCCTGTCTTGTTGGTTAAGAAGAAGGATGGTAGTATGCGGTTGTGTACTGACTACCGGCAGTTTAACAAGGTTACTATTAAGAACATGTATCCATTGCCTCGGATTGATGACTTGATGATTCAGTTGAGAGGGGCGGTAGTGTTTTCAAAGATTGATCTTGGGTCGGTTACCACCAACTTCGTGTGAAATTCGAAGACATTCCTAAAACTGCTTTTAGGACGAGGTATGGACATTTTGAGTATTTGGTCATGCCTTTTGGTGTAACGAATGCCCCAGTGATATTTACCGACTACATGAATCGGATTTTTCATCCATATTTGGATTCATTCGTAGTGGTATTTATTGATGACATTCTGGTTTACTCCAAAAGCCGAGAGGAACATGTAGAGCACCTAAGAATTGTTCTAGAGCTTTTGAGTAAGAACCAATTGTATTCTAAATTGTCTAAATGTGATTTATGGTTGGAATCGGTAAACTTTCTAGGACATGTAATATCCAAGGAAGGGGTAGCTGTAGATCCTTCCAAAGTTGAAGTGGTTATGGAATGGGAAGTACCTAAGTCAGTTACTGAGATCCGGAGTGTTCTGGGTTTGGGTGGTTATTATCGAAAATTCATTGAGGGATTTTCGAAGTTGGCATTACCGTTGACTATGCTCACCAGGAAGGGGGAACCTTTTGTGTGAACAATCCGTTGTGAAGAGAGTTTCCAAGAGTTGAAACGGAGATTGACTACCGCGCCAGTGTTGGTCTTCCTTGTACTGATAGGGATTTCAGTTTTTATTGTGATTTGAGGTGTACAACGACCACAAGAGTTTGAAGTACCTGTTCGATCAAAAGGAATTGAACATGAGACAGAGAAGGTGGATGGAATTCCTTAAGGATTACGATTTTGGGTTGCAGTATCATCCGGGAAAGGCCAATGTGGTGGCCGATGCCCTAAGTCGGAAGTGTTTTCATATGTCAGCTTTGATGGTAAGAGAAGGGAAACTGATTGAAGAATTCAGAGATATGAACTTGGAAGTTCAATTAAGGCCTCATAGTATGATGATAGGAATACTGAAGGTCACCAATGAACTGTTTAATCAAATCCGAGTAATAGAAGTTGAGGATATCGAGATAATGGCTAAACGGGATATGATGCTAAGTGGCAAGGAAACTGATTTCGCATCGGACCCTAGTGGATTGCTGCGTTATAAAGGGAGACTGTGTCTACCTCGTGATGAGGAATTACGGAAGAGTATTTTACAGGAGTCCCATAAGAGCAAGATGAGTTTTCACCCGGGAACTACCAACATTTGAAGAAGTTGTTTTGGTGGTCTGGGTTGAAAAGGGATGTGGCTTCATATGTCTCGAGTTGTTTTGTATGTTAGAAAGCCAAAATTGAGCATCAGCGACCGGCGGGAGAGTTACAATCCCAAGAAATTCCTGTGTGGAAGTGGGATAGTATCTCCATGGATTTTGTATCGGGTTTCCCCAAAACTAAGAAAGGATATGATTCGATATGGGTGATAGTCGATCAGTTAACGAAATCTGCACACTTTCTGCCTATGAACATGAGGTGTTCTTTGGAACGATTGGTGGAACTGTATATCCGGGAAATAGTTTGTTTGCATGGGATACCGTCGAGCATTATATCGGATAGAGATCTCCGTTTTACATCCAACTTTTGGACTAGTTTGCAGTCCGCATTAGGAACTAAGTTGAAGTTAAGTTCAGCTTATCATCCACAAACGGATGGTCAATCAGAAAGAACTATACAGTCATTGGAAGATCTGTTGAGGGCTTGTGTCTTAGAGCAACCGGGGAGTTGGGATGGCATGTTTCCTTTGATTGAGTTTACCTACAACAATAGCTTCCATTCGAGTATTGGGATGGCACCCTATGAGGCATTGTATGGTAGAAAGTGCCGAACTCCAGTGAGTTGGTTTGAAACTGGGGAGAACTTGATATTGGGACCCGAGCTAGTCCAAGAGACGACGAAAAAGATCAAAAAGATCCGGGAGAATATGAGAATAGCCCAGAGTCGGCAGAAAAGCTATTACGATAAGAGCCGGAAACCTCTTGAGTTTAATGAGGGAGAACATGTCTTCATGAGAGTAGTCCCGACTACCGGGATTGGTAAATTGTAGAAGTCCTGTAAGCTGACTCCGCGATTTATTGGAACGTATCAAGTGTTGAAGATAATTGGGCAGGTAGCATATCAGATTGCTTTGCCTCCGTTGTTGTCGAATCTCCACAATGTGTTTCATGTGTCTCAGTTGAGGAAATATGTTGGGGATCCATCTCATGTGGTAGAATCTGATCAGATAGTGTTGAAGGATAACTTGACTTTTTCGACGTTGCCCGTGAGAATCATGGACAGCAGTATCAAGAGACTAAGAGGGAAGGAGATTCCGTTGGTGAAAGTACTATGGAGCCAAGTAGACGAAGGGGATGCTACTTGGGAGGTGGAACGCGATATGAGGGAGGATTACCCTCATTTGTTCGAAACGAGGTATGTTTAATTTTCGGGGACGAAAATTCTTATAAGAGGGGGAGGATTGTAACACCCTAAATTTAAGTCTTTAAAATTATATTATCAGTCTTGGGATTCTCGCTTGAGTGAGGGATTCTCGCCTAAGCGCGAAAAGTGATGTTTTGGACCTGTCGAGGCTGTAAGATCCTCGCTTGAGCGAGAGATGCCTCGCTTGGGCGAGAGTTCCCTCACCTGGGCGAGAGGCTCAGATCTGAATTTTTAAAATAGGCGGGATTTTCTCGCTTGAGTGAGAATGGGCTCGCTTAAGCGAGAACCCGACGAGACAACATTTAATGAGAAACCCCAAACACATTTTAGGGTTAAGAATTGAAGAGAGGTGAGATAAGAGAGCTTTTCCAAGGGCAAGGAGCTTTGATACTCATCCAAGAGCTTGAGAAGAGGTAAAACTCTTGTTTCTAACTCTCTTCTTCTCTTTATAACTCATTTTGGGTATATTTGGACCTCTTCTCAAAATGTGAGAAATCATGGAAACTCATTCTTTTGAGTTATGGTTCGTTTTATGTCGTTTTTACCTTGTAAACTCTTGGTTTAGAGTTTGTATATCAAGAATGGAAAGGGTTGTGGGTTGATTCATGAAAACCCCAAAACCCTAAAGAGAAAATGTGGTTGAAATGCAAAAATGGGTAAAATGCTAGAGGTAGAAGATGAGTTTACTTACTAATGTTGAAATATGAGATGATTATGTATGTTTTGGATGGTTGTAAACTTATGATGAAAGTAGTTTAGCAACATTGAAAATATGATGAATATCTTGAATGGTTAAATAATGCAATATAAGTTGTTTATGTGATATTTGGAATAAATGACTAACATTGTGTTATATGGTGGGAATGAGAAAAGATCATAGAGTTGGCGGCGGTGTCAGTGGAACTTGTGAAGTTTCCAAGAACCAAACCCAACACTCACCGAGGTAAGGATAAGTCATTAATTGTGCATTTAGAATGGAAAATGTGTGTATTTTCTGGTTATGCAATGATTGAGTTGTGAATGACGCATTTAGTATAAACATATATGGGTGTGTTTATACTAAAGTGGGCGTAGATTTACGAAAATGAGGTATGGTGAAATCAAAGAAAGGAAAATATATTTTTAGCCGACCATGAATGGTTAGCGACTTTGGCTTGAGTATATAAGCAAAACTGCTTTTGCTAACCCTAAACCCTAATTCTCACGGGCAACGTCGAAAAAGTCAAGTTATCCTTCAACTCTATCTGATCAGATTCTACCACATGAGAGGGATCCCCAACATATTTCCTCAACTGAGACACATGAAACACATTGTGGAGATTCGACAACAACGGAGGCAAAGCAATCCGATATGCTACCTGCCCAATTCTCTTCAACACTTGATACGGCCCAATAAATCGTGGAGTCAGCTTACAAGACTTCAACACTCTACCAATCCCGGTAGTCGGGACTACTCTCATGAAGACATGTTCTCCCTCATTAAACTCAAGAGGTTTCCGCCTCTTATCGTAATAGCTTTTCTGCCGACTCTAGGCTATTCTCATATAATCCTGGATCTTTTTGATCTTTTTTGTCGTCTCTTGGACTAGCTCGGGTCCCAATATCAAGTTCTCCCTAGTTTCAAACCAACTCACTGGAGTTCGGCACTTTCTACCATACAATGCCTCATAGGGTGCCATCGCAATACTCGAATGGAAGCTATTGTTGTAGGTAAACTCAATCAAGGGCAACATACCATCCCAACTCCCCGGTTCCTCTAAGACACAAGCCCTCAAAAGATCTTCCAATGACTGTATAGTTCTTTCCGATTGACCGTCCGTTTGTGGATGATAAGTTGAACATAACTTTAACTTAGTTCTCAATGCAGACTGCAAACTAGTCCAAAAGTTGGAAGTAAAACGGGGATCGCTATCTGATACAATGCTCGATCCCTAAGTGAGTGTGTAAGGTACAAGTAGATCTCGGGGTGAGATATTTGTAATTGCAACTCATTATATTTAATAAAGGAATCTCTTGCGAGTCAAGAGTACTGGACGTAGCCTTCGGTGGACAAGAAGATGAACCAGTATAAAACACACGCGTACTCTCTTTCCCATCTCTTTGTCATTTATTTATCCTTCCTAAGTCAATATTTTTCTGCACAATATTTCCGCTGCACATTAACTTTGATATTGCAGAAAAATTGGCCATACTTATTGCAACAACTAATTCACCCCCCCCCCCCTCTTAGTTGCAATCTCAGTCTTACAATATTATTTTTTATTCAGTATTACTTTTAGAATAAACTAACATATAGGATGAGAAAGCAATGGCTACTAACATGCTAAATAACAATAGGTGAAAAAATATAAAACTAGCTTTTGAATGATAAAATGCTAAAGTACTATAACAAAGCCTGGGCGAGGAAGGCTCACCTAGGAGGATGAAATCCTGGGCTATACTGCAGGATTCTCGCTTGAGCGAGAGTTGGCTCGCTTGAGCGTGAGTGGTCTCGCCTGGACGAGAGTTGACCCGCCTAGGCAAGAAAAGTGATGCTTTGGACGTGTCGAGGCTGTAAGATTCTCACCTGAGTGAGAAGATCCTCGCTTGAGCGAGAGATGCCTCAACTGAGCGAGAGTTCCCTCGCCTGGGCGAGAGAGTCAGATCTGAGTTTTTAAAATGGGCGGGATTTTCTCGCTTGAGCGAGAATGAGCTCGATTAAGCGAGAACCTGACGAGTGCATTAAATGAGAAAAAATCCCAAACACATTTTAGGGTTAAGAATTGAAGAGAGGTGAGAGAAGAGAGCTTTTCCATGGGCAAGGAGCTTTGATACTAATCCAAGAGCTTGAGAAGAGGTAAAACTCTTGATTCTAACTCTCTTCTTCTCTTTGAAACTCATTTTGGTTATGTGGGATCTCTTCTCAAAATGTGTAAAACCATGGAAACTCGCCCTTTTGAGTTATGGTTCGTTTTAGGTTGTTTATACCTTGTAAACTCTTGCTTGAGAGTAAGTATTTCAAGAATGGAAAGGCTTTGTGGGTTGATTCATGAAAACCCCAAAACCCTAAAGAGAAAATGTGGTTAAAGTGGAAAATGAGTAAAATGCTAGAGGTAGAAGATGAGTTTACTTTCTAATGTTGAAATATGAGATGAATATGTATGTTTTGGATGGTTGTAAACTTATGATGAAAGTAGTTTAGCAACATTGAAAATATGATGAATATCTAGTATGGTTAAATAATGCAATATAAGTTGTTTATGTGATATTTGGAATAAATGACTAACATTGTGTTATATGGTGGGAATGAGGAAAGATCCTAAAGTTGGAGGCGGTGTCGATGGAACTTATGAAGTTGCCAAGAACCAAACCCAACACTCACCGAGGTAAGGATAAGTCTTTATTTGTGCATTTGGAATGGAAAATGTGTTTATTTTCTGGTTATGCAATGATTGAGTTGTGAATTACGCATTTACTATAAACATATATGGGTGTGTTTATACTAAAATGGGTGTAGATTTACGGGGAATGGAAAATGTGTTTATTTTCTGGTTATGCAATGATTGAATTGTGAATTACGCATTTAGTATAAACATATATGGGTGTGTTTATACTAAAGTGGGTGTAGATTTACGGAAAATGAGAAATGGTGAAATCAAGGAAAGGAAAATATATTTTTAGCCAACCATGATTGGTTAGCGACTCTGGCTTGAGTATATAAGCAAAACTCTGCCTTGAGTATATAAGTGAAACTCTGGCTTGAGTATCTAAGTGAAACTCTGGCTTGAGTATATAAGCAAAACTATAGCTCGAGTATATGTAGCATGTTTTCTTTTAAAAGGAATGAGAATCTGCTTTTAATTAACCTTAAGGGGTGTAGCGACTTTGGCTCAAGTTATGCAGCAAAGAAAATGAATTTCAAAATGGTTTACTAACCCTTTTCTAATGTGGATTATCTTATAATGACGTTTGTTGAATTAATGACTTACTCCTTTGTGTGTTTTGTGCTTCTGTCAATGATAATTCCATTGCAGATAAACAGGTGATATGAGGGGGACTCATTTTTGGGAGCTTTGGGAGCTTTATGTTTTGGATTCATTTATTTGCACTATTTTGTACATGAGTGCATATATTTGATAGTTTAAGCATTATGTAACTACGAATATATATTAACTTACATGGTGTTGTAACTCTGGATATTTGTAGCTTTGGGTATTTTGGAAACCCATAGCTAGTTATATGCGGTGGTTACCGAATTATATTTATATGAATTATGATTTTCTGCTGAAAAGAATGGATACAAATATGAGGATATGGAATGAGTATGAATTGGTAAATAGAATTAAAATTAAAAATGAATGTGCGGGAAATGAATAAGGGAAAAATTTTCAAGGGTAGAATTTGGGTCTTTACAATATGGTATCAGAGCATAGTTAATTATGCGGCCTAGGGTATGGCCTTACTTGCTTCTTTGTAACATTTAGTTGATGTTAACTATGTAATTTTGGTGAAATGTTGTATGATTATGTGATGATTTATCTGGTAAAACGTGGTTACTGATGAACAAATGACTGCAGGTAACCATTACTAAAATGTCCTGGAGAAGACGAGGAAAAGGATCAGGTCAGAATGAATTGCTGGCCCAGATTGCGGTCGTGCTGACAAAAATGAATGAGAACTTGCAACATCTAAATCAGAATGCTACACCAAGTCCGAGTTCCCAACCACTAGTTCCGCCTGGACCGGCTGAGTACCGGGGTTTGGAAGAATTCTGCAGGAGGAACCCTAGTCAGTTCCAAAGTGGATTCGCTCCTAATGCTGTCATTGAATGGGTCCAAGGGTTAGAGAGGATCTTCAGAGCCATGAATTGTTCTGATGCTCAGAAGGTGGCATACGCCACTTACATGCTAGTGAAGGAGGTCGAGAATTGGTGGGAGATGACCCGGAGGCAGATGGAGACCGAAGGGCAGATCATCACGTGGGGAACCTTCAAGGGAAAATTCCTCCAGAAATATTTCCCTGCAGACCTGAAAAGGAAGAAGGAGATGGAATTCTTGCAATTAGAGCAAGGAAACATGACAGTGGGGGAGTATTCGGTCAAATTTGAAGAATTGATCTGGTATTGCCCTTATGCTGAACTAGAGTTGGACGGGAGGTCCAAATGTGTGAAATTTGAGATGGGGTTGAGGCCCGAGCTCAGGGTGACATTTGGTCACAAAGAAATTTCTGATTTCCCTACACTAGTGAACAAGTGTAGGATGTATGAGGATAATGTGCGGATGAGGGACACTGCTGCTACAAAAGAGAACCCTCCACGACACTATGGCCCTCAACGGAACTTCTCACACGGAAAAGGGAAGGGCAAAATGTTTCAAGAGGAACGAAAGCCTTACTCTCCTCCAATGGGTAGTCGGAGTCATACTTCGCATGGACTGAAGACTCATGATAATGCCGAAGGGTCATGGTTGAACTCTCCATCTTTGTGCGGCAAATGTGGCCGAACTCATGTCGGTGACTCATGCCCTGAAACGACGCATACCTGTTTGCACTACAAGGAGGTTGGGCATATTAGAAGATATTGTCCTAAGTTACCGCATAGTGTAAATGATGTAAGAGTTGAGTGACCTCGAACTACTGGCAGAGTATTCACCATGTGTGGTGCAGAGGCGTCGGGTGTAGATGGCCTGATTAAAGGTAATTGCATGGTGGCAGGTATTCCCCTTTTAGTGTTGATTCGATTCGGGAGCGACACACTCCTTTCTATCTATTGAATGTGTGGATAGACTGAAATTTCAAATTGAGTTGCCTTTCGACTTGGTCGTATCCACCCCAACTGATGTGCCTGTGGTGGTGTCGACAATGGTGTCTCGATGTCCGGTAGTGGTAAACGGTAGGACTTTTACCGTGGATTTAATCTGCTTACCACTATCCCAATTGGATCTAATTATGGGGATGGACTGGTCGGCGAATCATGTAATGCTTAATTGTGCCGATAAGACTGTGATATTCGGAAATCTAGATGAGATTTTTGATGAGGTTAATGACATGAAACCGTTATCGGAAAAGGAAGTCAGAACTTCCTGTAAGGAGGGAGGAGCCGTGTTTATGTTGTTGGCATCCTTGGAGGGTATTGAGAAACCTAAGGTTGAGGATATTCTGATAGTTCGTGAGTTTCCTGAGGTATTTCCTGGTGATATTTCGGATTTACCTCCAGTAAGAGAAGTGGAATTCTCTATTGATTTGGTACCTGGAATGGGACCCATCTCTATAGCTCCTTATAGGATGGCACCGTTAGAATTGATTGAGTTGAAAAAGCAGGTTGGGGACTTATTGGCCAAGAATTTTATTCGTCCTAGTGTCTCGCCGTGGGGTGCAACTGTTTTGTTGGTTAAGAAGAAGGATGGTAGTATGCGGTTGTGTACTAACTACCGGCAATTGAATAAGGTTACTATTAAGAACAAGTATCCATTGCCTCGGATTGATGACTTGATGGATCAGCTGAGAGGGGCGGTAGTGTTTTCAAAGATCGATCTTCGGTCGGGTTACCACCAACTTCGTGTGAAATCGGAAGACTTTCCTAAGACTGCCTTTAGGACAAGGTATGGACATTTCGAATATTTGGTCATGCCTTTTGGCGTAACGAATGCCCCAGCAATATTTACCTACTACATGAATCGGATTATCCATCCGTATTTGGATTCATTCGTAGTGGTATTTATTGATGACATTCTGGTTTACTCCAAAAGCCGGGAGGAACATGCAGAGCACCTGAGAATTGTCCTAGAACTCTTGAGTAAGAACCAGTTGTACAATAAATTGTCTAAATGTGATTTCTGGTTGGAATTGGTGAACTTTCTCGGACATGTAATATCCAAGGAAGGGGTAGCTGTCGATCCTTCAAAGGTTGAAGCGGTTATGGAATGGGTAGTACCCATGTCGGTTACCGAAATCCGGAGTTTTCTGGGTTTGGCTGGCTATTATCGGAAATTCATTGAAGGATTTTCGAAGTTGGCACTACCATTGACTAAGCTCACTAGGAAAGGAGAACCGTATATGTGGACACTTCGTTGTGAAGAAAGCTTTCAGGAGTTGAAACGAAGGTTGACTACTACACCAGTGTTGGTTCTTCCTTGTACCGATAAGGATTTTAGTGTTTATTGTGATGCTTCCAAGCAAGGTTTGGATTGTGTTCTGATGCAGGAAGGGAAAGTTGTTGCCTATGTTTCTCGTCAGTTGAGAACGCACGAGCAAAACTACCCTACTCATGATTTAGAATTGGCTGCAGCAGTCTTTGCTTTAAAAAACTGGAGACACCATCTCTATGGCATAAGGTTTGTGGTGTACAGTGACCACAAGAGTTTGAAATATTTGTTTGATCAAAAGGAGCTGAATATGAGGCAGAGAAGATGGATGGAGTTCCTAAAGGATTATGATTTTGGGTTGCAGTACCATCCGGGAAAGGCCAATGTAGTGGCCGATGCGCTAAGTCGGAAATCTTTACACATGTCGGCTTTGCTGGTTAGGGAAGAGAAACTGATTGAAGAGTTCAGGGACATGAACTTGGATGTTTAGATAAAGCCTCATGGTATGATTTGGGGGATGCTGAAGGTCACCAACGAACTGTTTGATCAAATCCGAGTAATGCAATTTGAGGATATCGAGATAATGGCAAAACGGGATTGATGCTAAGTGGCAAGGAAACTGATTTCGCATCAGACCCTAGTGGGATGATGCGTTACAAAGGGAGGGTGTGTGTACCTCTTGATGAGGAATTACAGAAGAGTATTTTGGAGGAGTCCCATAAGAGTAAGATGAGTTTTCACCCGGGGACAACGAAAATGTACCAAAACTTGAAGAAGTTATTTTGGTGGTCTGGATTGAAGAGAGATGTGGCTTCGTATGTCTCGAGTTGTTTGGTATGTCAGAAATCCAAGATTGAGCATCAACGACCAGCGGGAGAGGTACAATCCCTAGAAATTCCCGTTTGGAAGTGGGACAATATCTCCATGGATTTTGTATCTAGTTTTCCGAAGACTCAGAAAGGGTACGACTCGATATGGGTAATAGTGGATCGGTTGAGTAAGTCTGCTCATTTCTTACCGATGAACATGAGATACTCCCTAGAACGATTGGCGAAGCTGTATATCCGAGAAATTGTTCGTTTGCATGGGATACCGTCAAGCATTGTGTCGGATAGGGATCCCCATTTCACTTCAAACTTTTGGACCAGTTTGCAGTCCGCATTGGGAACTAAGTTGAAGTTGAGTTCAGCATATCATCCACAAATGGATGGTCAATCGGAAAGAACAATACAATCATTGGGGGACCTTCTGAGGGCTTGCATCTTGGAACAACCAGGGAGTTGGGATGGCATGTTGCCTCTGATTGAATTTACCTACAACAATAGCTTCCATTCGAGTATTGGAATGGCACCTTATGAGGCATTGTATGGTAGGAAGTGCCGAACTCCAGTGAGTTGGTTTGAGACTGGGGAGAACTTGATATTGGGGCCCAAACTGGTCAAAGAGACGACGGATAAGATCAAGAAAATCTGGGAGAACATGAGGATCGCCCAGAGTTGGTAGAAAAGCTATTACGATAAGAGGCGGAAACCTCTTGAGTTTAACGAGGGAGATCATGTTTTCATGAGAGTAGTCCCGACTACCGGAATAGGTAGAGTGTTGAAGTCTCGTAAGCTGACTACCGGAATATATTGGGTCGTATCAAATACTATAAAGGATTGGGCCGATAGCGTATCGTATTGCTTTACCTCCGTTGTTGTCGAATCTCCACAATGTGTTTCATGTGTCTCAGTTGAAGAAATATGTTGGGGATCCATCTCATGTGGTTGAGTCGGACCAGATAGAGTTGAAGGATAACTTGACTTTTGCGACGTTGCCTGTGAGAATCATGGATACCAGTGTCAAAAGATTGAGAGGCAAAGAGATTCCTTTGGTGAAAGTGTTGTGGAGCCGAGTAGACGATGGGGATGCTACTTGGAAGGTGGAACGTGATATGAGGGAGGATTACCCTCATTTGTTCGAATCGAGCTATGTTTAATTTTCGGGGACGAAAATGTTTATAAGAGGGGGAGGATTGTAACACCCTAAATTTGAGTCTTTAAAATTATAGTATCAGTCTTGGGATTCTCGCTTGAGCGAGGGAGTCTCGCCTGGGAGAGAAAGGCTCACCTGGGAGGGTGAAATCTTGGACTATACTGGAGGATTCTCGCCTGAGCGAGAATTGTTTCGCCTGGGCGAGAAATGGCATTTTGGGACTGTTGAGACTGTAAGATTCTAGTTTAAGCGAGAATCCCTCGCTTGAGCGAGAGGGTCAGATCTGAATTTTTAAAATAGGCGGGATTTTCTCGCTTGAGCGAGAAAGGGCTCGCTTAAGCGAGAACCCGACGAGACAACATTTAATGAGAAACCCCAAACACATTTTAGGGTTAAGAAAAGAAGAGAGGTGAGAGAAGAGAGTTTTTCCAAGGGCAAGAAGCTTCAATATTCATCTAAGAGCTTGACAATAGGTAATATAGATTTTTATGTAGTTAAACTTTAAATTATATTCAAAGCTCAATTAAGTACGTAGTTATTGTTATCATTTTAGATTTTTATGGTAATTTCAATATTTTTATTAAAAAGTAAAGAGAATATTTTAACAGATTTTATTAAAAAGTAAAGAAAATATATTAATTTAAATTTCCACAACCAATTCTAAAAGTGATCAGTTTCATTTTTTAGGTAACGAATGATTTGATATGATTACACCAACAATTAGAATAATAATATTTGGAAAATGGTCAATTCAAATATTAATACAATTCAATAAATTTTATTTGTGATTCCTTAATTTCAGGAAATGCCTAATATAAATTTAAACTCATTTATTGTTTAATTAAAAAATAAGAAATATGTATAACTCATAATAAATATGTATTCCTTAATTTTAAAAAGAATAAGAGATGTGTATAACATATAATAAATATGTAGTCCATAATATTGCAGTATGAAAATTGTAAAAACGAGAAGTAAAAAAAAAAATTCACAATTTTCTATTTTAATAGTAATTTGAATTTTTTAATAAAAAGTAAAGAAAATATATTTTTATATTTTCACATTTTGTATAATATTACACAATTAAGTATGTAGTTATTCACATTTTGTAACCAGTCTATTTTGACTTTAAAGTATTTTCAAAGCTCAATTAAGTATATAGTTATTATTGACATTTTAGATTTTATGATAATTTCATATTTTTAGAAAGTGAAGAAAATATTAATTCAAATTTTAAAACAATTTCTATAAATTTTATTTGTGATTCCTTTATTTTAGACAATGCCTAATATAAATTTATACTGATTAATTGTTTAATTATAAAATAAGTAATAAGAAATATGTATAACTCATAATAAATATGTATTCCTTAATTTTAAAAATAATAAGAGTTATGTATAACTCATAATAGTTATGTAGTCCATAATATTGCAGTATGAAAATTGTAACAACGAAAAGAAGAAGAAAACTATTCTAAATTTTCTACTTTAATAGTAATTTCAATTTTTTATTAAAAAGTAAAGAGGATATATTTTTTTATTTTCACATTATGTATAAGATGACACAATTAGGTAAGTAGTAATTCACATTTTGTAATCAGACAATTTAGACTTTAAAGTATTTTCAAAGCTCAATTAAGTATGTAGTTATTGTTGAAATTTTAGATTTTTATGGTAATTTCAATTTTTTATTAAAAATAAAGAAAATATTAATTCAAAAATTAATACAAATTCAATATTTTTTTTGTGATTCCTTAATTTTAGACAATATCTAATATAAATTTATACTCATTTATTGTTTAATTATAAAATAAGTAATCAGAAATATGAATAACTCATAATAAAAATGTATTCCTTAATTTTAAAAAGAATAAGAGATATGTAAACTTATGGCTAATTTATTTATAATTTTTAGTTTAGCAAGTACTTTTATATTGTATTTCCCATAAACATAAGCATTTTGCACACTAAGGATTGTTAATAATGCATACCTTGCAATCCTTTTAGATCATAATGCATTATGATTATATTGTTCATAATGCATTTCTTTTGGAACGGGAAACTATGTTAAATTCAGGTTGTGTATATTGATGATGTTGTGAACAATATTATAAGGCTGGATCTGCAATTTTTTGAATTAATGTGAATGTAATGCTTTATATGTTTTTAAACATGATTTGAAGTAAATCAAAATCTTGTCTCATTGGAGCATCTTATTAAAAGGTTGAGATTTTCATTCTACCATCAAATGTAATGCATTAGGATTCAATATAATCACTCAATATATATTATTTTTTATTCGGTATTACTTTTAGAATAAACTAACATATAGGATGAGATAGCAATGGCTTCTAACATGTTGAATAACAATAGGTGAAAAAAATATAAAAATAGCTTTCGAATGATAAAATGCTAAAGTACTATAACAAAACAAACTAATTTATTCCAAAATATAATAAAGTAAAAAGTATTGAATTCTTCATCATCATGAGATGAGGGTCCATATCCTCTCCTGTAAATCTTTTCAGTATCGAAGAAGATGTCAACTTATGAGATAATGCTTAACGTCCTACATTATTGTTCTGAGGTTTAGCATTTTGTAGAGGAAGGGGGGCATTTTGACGTGGTGGGGAATGTTCAGGGTTAGCATTTGCACGTCGAGGTTCACTTGGGAAACGATAATGCATAGTATTACTAGGTTGATTATATACCAAATGACCATATGAACCTTTATATAACACCCTAAATTTAAGTCTTTAAAATTATAGTATCAGTCCTGGGATTCTCGTTGAGCGAGGGATTCTCGCTTGGGCAAGAAAGGCTAACCTGGGAGGGTAAAATCCTGGGCTATACTGAAGGATTCTCGCCTGAGCAAGAATTGGCTCACTTGAGCGAGAGTGGTCTCGCCTGAGCGAGAGCTGGATCGCCTAGGCGAGAAAAGTGATGTTTTGGACCTGTCGAGGCTGTAAGATCCTCGCTTGAGCGAGAGTTCCCTCGCCTGGGCGAGAGGTTCAGATCAGAGTTTTTAAAATAGGCGGGATTTTTTTGCTTGAGCGAGAATGGGCTCGCTTAAGCGAGAACCCGACGAGACAACAATAAATGAAAAACCCCAAACACATTTTACGGTTAGAAATTGAAGAGAGGTGAGAGAAGAGAGCTTTTCCAAGGGCAAGGAGCTTGGATACTGATCTAAGAGCTTGAGAATAGGTAAAACTGTTGATTCTAACTCTCTTCTTCTCTTTGAAATTCATTTTGGGTGTGTTGGATCTCTTCTCAAAATGTGTAAAACCAAGGAAACTCGCCCTTTTGAGTTATGGTTCGTTTTATGTTGTTTTTATCTTGTAAACTCTTGGTTTAGAGTTGGTATTTCAAGAATGGAAAGGGTTTGTGGGTTGATTCACGAAAACCCCAAAAAACCTAAAAGGAAAATGTGGTTTAAGTGGAAAATGGGTAAAATACTAGAGGTAGAGGATGAGTTTACATTCTAATGTTGAAATATGAGATGAATATGTATGTTTTAGATGGTTGTAAACTTATGATGAAAGTAGTTTAGAAACATTGAAAATATGATGAATATCTTGTATGGTTAAATAATGCAATATAAGTTGTTTATGTGATATTTGGAATAAATGACTAACATTGTGTTATGGTGGGAATGAGGAAAGATCCTAAAGTTTGCGGCGGTGTCGGTGGAACTTGTGAAGTTACCAAGAACCAAACCCAACACTCAACGAGGTAAGGATAAGTCTTAACTTATGCATTGTGATAGAAAATGCGTGGATTTCTGGTTGTGGATAATGGATTGAGTTGTAAATCACTTAATTATTATGAGCATATATGGGTATGTTTCTAATACTGAGGGCGTGGATTTACTGTTTATGAATTGAGGAAGTGTTAATGAAAATAAAACTCGTTTTTAGTCGACCATGAATGGTTAGCGACTTTGGCTCAAGTAATGTAGCAAGTTTTGGCTCAAGCGATGTAGCAAGCTTTGGCTCAAGCGATGTAACAAGCTTTGGCTCAAGCGATGTAACAAGCTTTGGCTCAAGCAATGTATCATGATTTTCAAAAGTATAAACAATCGAAATGGTTTTAAGTGTATTTAACTTTATATTGTTACTTAATCTTATTAAAATGTGGATTAACATACATTGACATTTATTTCCTTAACGACTTACTCCTTTGTGTTTTCTGTGTATGGTCAATGTTAATCCCATTGCAGGTAGGTGGAAGATGTAAGGACGTTTGATTAGGAGCTTAGAGGCTTTTAAAATTTTGAAGTCCTTATATTCATTCTTTTGTAATATGACTAACTGTATTTGATACATGAATATTTGTAACTCTGGATATTCGTGGCTATGGGTATTTTGGAATCCCATAGCTAAATGTATGCGGTAGTTACCGTAATGCCTGAATGAATTATTATTTTATGTTATGCGAATGTGTATGTTATTTTGGTAGTGGGAGATGGGTATGAGCAAGGAAATGAGACTTAACTTAAATTGTTGGTATTTTTATTTAAAAGTCGTAGAAAAATGTATAAAGGATGAATAAAATAAGGAAGAATTTTCAAGGGTAGAATTTGGGTCCTTACAATATGGTATCAGAGCATAGTAAATCCTGCGGCCTAGGATATGGCCTTTCATGCTTTTTTGTAATCGTTATATGTTGAAATTGTTTGATTGTATTAATTGTTAAGTGATTATGTGAACTGTGTTTAGACAAATTCAATTACTGATCAATAAGCAAGTACATGTACTCATGGCAGGAAGAGGAAGAGGGGCAAGTCAGAACGTCCTGAACGATTTATTGGCTCAAACAGTGGCGGCATTGCAGCAGGTCAACGAGAACATGCATAACCTGAACCAGAATCCGACACCAAGCCCGAGCTCACACCCACTAGTTCCACCTGGACCAGTAGAATACCGAGGTTTAGATGAGTTCTACAGGAGGAACCCCAGTCAGTTCCATGGGGGATTTGCTCCTGATGCTGCCATTGAGTGGATCCAAGGGGTGGAGCGGATCTTCAGAGCCATGGATTGTACGGAGGCTCAGAAGTTGGTGTATGCCACTTATATGTTAGTCACGGAGGCCGAGAACTGGTGCGAATTCACTCGGCGCTAAATGGAAGCTGAAGGATGACTGATCTCCTGTGGTACATTCAAGGAGAAATTCCTTCACAAGTACTTTCCTGCTGACTTGAAAAGGAAGAAAGAGATGGAGTTCATGAAATTGGAGCATGGGAACATGTCGGTGGGGACTAAGCGGCCAAGTTTGAAGAATTGGCCCGATTTTCCCCTATGCCGAATTGGAAGTGGACAGAAGGTCCAAGTGTGTCAAGTTCGAATCGGGTTTGAAGCCCAAGTTGAAAAGTATGTTTGGGCACCAAGATATTGCCGACTTCCCTACCTTAGTGAACAAGTGTAGGGTGTATGAAGATGATTTGACATCCGATGAAGCGGCGACATCTAAGGCGATTTCTCCCAAACACTTTGGGCCTCAACGGAACTTCTCACATGGAAAGGGGAAGGGAAAGGCGTTTCAAGAGGAACGATAGCCTTACTCTCCTCCTATAGGTAATCGAGGCTACACTTCACATGGGCCGAGGACTCATGTCAATGTCGGAGGATCACTGTTGAATTCTCCATCTTTATGCGGCAAATGTGGCCGAACTCATGCTGGTGACTTTTGCCCGGAACTGCACTCATTTGTTTTCACTACAAGGAGGTTGGGCATGTCAGGATATATTGTCCTAAGCTACAACAAAGTGTGAATGCTGCGAGGGTTGAGCGACCTCGATCCACTGGCAGAGTGTTCACCATGATTGGTGTAGAGGCATCGGGTGTAGATAGTCTGATCACAAAGAGTTGAAGGATAACTTGACTTTTTCGACGTTGCCCGTGAGGATCATGGATAGTGTCAAGAGACTAAGAGGCAAAGAGATTCTTTTGGTGAAAGTAACGTGGAGCCAAGTAGACGAAGGGGATGCTACTTGGGAGGTGGAACGCGATATGAGGGAGGATTACCCTCATCTGTTCGAATCAAGGTATGTTTAATTTTTGGGGACGAAAATTCTTATAAGACGGGGAGGATTGTAACACCCTAAATTTAAGTCTTAAAAATTATAGTATTAGTCCTGGGATTCTCACTTGAGCGAGGGATTCTCGCCTGGGCGAGAAAGGCTCACGTGGGAGGGTAAAATCTTGGGCTATACTGAAGGATTCTCGCCTGAGAGAGAGTTGGCTCGCTTGAGCGAGAGTGGTCTCACTGGAGCGAGAACTGGCTCGCCTGGGCTAGAAAAGTGATGTTTTGGACCTGTCGAGGCTGTAATATCCTCGCTTGAGCGAGAGTTACCTCGCTTGGGCGAGAGGGTCAGATCAGAGTTCTTAAAATAGGCGGAATTTTCTCACTTGAGCGAGAATGGGCTCGCTGAAGCGAAAACCCGACGAGACAACATTAAATGAAAAACCCCCAAACACATTTTAGGGTTAGAAATTTAAGAGACGTGAGAGAAGAGAGCTTTTCCAAGGGCAAAGAGCTTGGATACTCATCTAAGAGCTTGAGAAGAGGTAATACTCTTGATTCTAACTCTCTTATTCTCTTTGAAATTCATTTTGGGTATGTTGGATCTCTTCTCAAAATGTGTAAAACCATGGAAACCCGCCCTTTTGAGTTATGGTTCATTTTATGTTGATTTTATCTTGTAAACTTTTGGTTTAGAGTTGGTATTTCAAGAATGGAAAGGATTTGTGGGTTGATTCATGAGAACCCCAAAAACCCTAAAAGGAAAATGTGGTTAAAGTGGAAAATGGGTAAAATACTAGAGGTAGAGGATGAGTTTACATTCTAATGTTGAAATATGAGATGAATATGTATGTTTTAGATGGTTGTAAACTTATGATGAAAGTAGTTTAGAAACATTGAAAATATGATGAATATCTTGTATGGTTAAATAGTGCAATATAAGTTGTTTATGTGATATTTGGAATAAATGACTAACATTGTGTTATATGATGGGAATGAGGAAAGATCCTAAAGTTGGCGGTGTCGGTGGAACTTGCGAAGTTACCAAGAACCAAACCCAACACTCATCAAGGTAAGGATAAGTCTTAACTTATGCATTCTGATAGAAAATGCGCGGATTTCTAGTTGTGGATAATGGATTGAGTTGTAAATCACTTAATTATTATGAGCATATATGGGTATGTTTGTAATAATGAGGGCATGGATTTACTGTTTATGAATTAAGGAAGTGTTAATGAAAAGAAAACTCGTTTTTAGCCGACCATGAATGGTTAACGATTTTGGCTCAAGTAATGTAGCAAGCTTTAGCTCAAGCGATGTAGCAAGATTTGGCTCAAGCGATATAGCAAGCTTTGGCTCATGCGATATAGCAAGCTTTGGCTCAAGCGATTTAGCAAGCTTTGGCTCAAGCGATGTAGCAAGCTTTGGCTCAAGCGATGTAGCAAGCTTTGGCTCAAGTTATGTAGTACGTTTTCAAAACAAAAGAGAAATCAGTTTTTGCTAACCTTAAGGGGTGTAGCGGCTTTGGCTCAAGCAATGTAGAAAACTTTGGCTCAAGTTATGTAGCATGATTTTCAAAAGTATAAACAATGGAAATGGTTTTAAGTGTATTTAACTTTATTTTGTTACTTAATCTTATTAAAATGTGGATTTAATCTTATTAAAATGTGTATTTAACATTGACATTTATTTCGTTAACGACTTACTCCTTTGTGTTTTCTGTGTATGGTCAATGTTAATCCCATTGCGGGTAGGTGGAAGATGTAAGGACATTTGATTAGGAGCTTAGAGGCTTTTAAATTTTTGAAGTCCTTATATTCATTCTTTTGTAATATGACTAACTGTATTTGATACATGAATATTTGTGACTCTAGATATTCGTGGCTATGAGTATTTTGGAATCCCATAGCTAATTGTATGCAATAGTTACTGTAAGGACCCAAATTCTACCCTTGAAATTTTTTCCTTATTTTATTCATCCTTCATACATTTTCCTACGACTTTTAAATAAAGATACTAACAACTCAACTTAAGTCTCATTTCCCTACTCTTATCAATTTCATAACCTCAAAATAACAAACATGTTCGCATAGCCGAAAATCATAATTCATTCATATATCCCGGTAACTACCGCATACAATTAACTCTAAGATTCCAAAATACCCATAGCTACGAATATCCAGAATTACAAATATTCATGTTCAAAATATAGTTAGTCCTATTACAAAAGAATGAGTATAAGGACTTCCAAAAAAAAGAATTAAAAGCCTCTATGCTCCTAATCCAAAACGTCCTTATATCTTCCACCTACCTGCAATGGGATTAACATTGACCATACATAGAAACACAAACAAGTTTGTCGTTAACATAACATAATGTCAGTACACGTTAATCCACATTTTAATAAAGTTAAGTAAAAACTTAGAATTAAATGTACTTAAAACTATTTCCTTCGTTTATACTTTTGAAAGCATGCTCCATAACTTGAGCTAAAGTTTGCTACATTGCTTGAGCCAAAGCTTGCTACATTGCTTGAGCCAAAGCTTGCTACATTGCTTGAGCCAAAGATTGCTTCATTGCTTGAGCCAAAGCTTGCTACATTGCTTGAGCCAAAGCTTGCTACATTATCTTGAAAACTCTTGGTTTAGAGTTAGTATTTCAACAATGGAAAGGATTTGAGGGTTGATTCATGAAAACGCCAAAACCCTAAAGTGAAAATGTGGATAAAGTGGAAAATGGGTAAAATGCTAGAGGTAGAAGATGATTGAACCTTCCAATGTTGAAATATGTGATGGATATGTATGTTTTAGATGGTTGTAAACTTATGATGAAAGTAGTTTATAAACATTGAAAATATGATGAATATCTTGTATGGTTGAGTAATGCAATATAAGTTGTTTATGGGATATTTGGAAATAAATGACTGACATTATTGTTATGTGATGGGGATAATGAAAGATCCTAAGGTTGGAGGAGGTAGCGAAGGAACTTGAAAAGTTACCCAAAACCAACCCCGACACGTACCAAGGTAAGGAGAAGTTATTAATGGTATATGATAATAGAAAATGTGTGGATTTTCTGATTACGTATATGATATGTGTATGATTTGGCCGATGTGGTATAGAGAATGACTTGTCCTAGGTGACATCATGTATGACTTGCCCTATGTGGTATTGTGTATGACTTGCCCTATGTGGTATTGTGTATGACTTTCCCTACGTGGTATTGTGTATGACTTGCCCTATGTGGTAATGGAAAGGTAAACGTACAAGTGGAAAATAATGATTTGAAATGGTATTGATGAATGAGGTGACAAGGTATGGTATAGATGAACGGGTAGATCCAAAGTGTGGGATGTGGTAACATGAGACGGACAATGATGATATGTCGATTTTATCTTTTAACGGCAAGTCTTCTATCAAAACTTTAAAAGTGTGGATTATCGTTTACTAATATTTATTGAATTGATAACTTACTCCTTTGTTGTTGTGTATATCTGTCATGATAATCCCATTGCAGGTAAACGAGGTAGTTGAGGATACTCGGTTCGAGGCATGAGGAGCTTAGAACTCGGAATCCTTATTTTGCTTTTTGTTTGATGTAAACTGTTAAATGGATGATTGTAAATCCTAACTAATTTAGTACTACATTTTTGTAATGCTGGATATTAATAGCTATGGGAATTTTGGAATCCCATAGCTAGTCATATGCGGTACTTACCAATAAGGAAATATATGAATTATGTTTTTCTGCCTTATGGGAAATGATCCTAGCATATTACGATAACTGAATCTGAAGTATTGAATGTTGTTTAACGGAAGTAGAGTACAGATGGTAAGAATATCTATATTAAAATGAGAAAAATTTTCAGGGGTAGAAATTGGGATTTTACAATTGGCAGTCCACCAATACATAAATAGTAAATACACACCATCATCATTACAAACATACCCATATATGCTTATAACAATTAAGTGATATACAATTCATTTCGTTATCCATAATCAGAACCATTCACGCATTTTCCATCACAATGCATAAGTTAAAGACTTATCCTTACCTCAGTGAGTGTTGGGTTTGGTTCCTGGTAACTTCGCAAGTTCCACCGACACAGCCGCGAACTTTAGGATCTCTTCTCAAGCTTCTAAATGACTCACAAGCCTTCTTGCTCTTGAAAAAGCCCTGTTCTCTCACTTCTCTCTAGGTTAACCCTCATAAATGTGTTTGGGGTTCCCTATTTAATGTAACAGAGTCGGGTCCTCGCTTAAGCTTCCAAAAATGAGACCACCTCATGTCACCTGTTTATCTGCAATGGGATTATCAATGACAAAAACACAAACACATAAAGGAGTAAGTCATTAATTCAATAAACATCATTATAAGATAATCCACATTAGAAAAGGTTAGTAAAGCACTTTGAAATTCCTTTTCCATGCTACATTACTTGAGCCAAAGTCGCTACACCCCTTAGGGTTAGCTAAAAGCAATTTCTCATCTCTTTTACAAAGAAAACATCCCACATAAACTCGGGTTGAAGTGTTGCCACATAAACTCGGGCCGAAGTGTTGCCACATAAACTCGGGCCGAAGTATTGCCACATAAACTCGGGCCGAAGTGTTGCCACATAAACTCGGGCCGACGTATTGCCACATACACTCGGGCCGAAGTGTTGCCACATAAACTCGGGCCGAAGTGTTGCAACATAAACTCGGGCGGAAGTGTTGCCACATAAACTCTGGCCAAAATGTTGCCAGATAAACTCGAGTTGAAGTGTTGCTACATAACTCGAGCCGAAGTCGCTAACCATTTATGGTCAGCTAAAAATATATTTCCTTTTCATTGATTTCACCATCAATCCTATCCAGTGAATCAACCCAATCCTTACTACAAACATACCCGTATAAGTTTATAATAAATACGTGATTGACCAATTAATCCTTGCACAACCAGAAAATACACACATTTTCCATTTCAAATACACAAATTAAAGACTTATCCTTACCTTGGTGAGTGTTGGGTTGGGTTCTTGGTAACTGCACTAGTTCTACCAACACCGCCGCCAACTCTAGGATCTTTCCCATTGCCACCATACAGCACAATGTTAGTTGTTTATTTCAAATATCACATAAACAACTCATATTGCATTATTTAACCACACAAGATATTTAACACATTTTCCATGTTGCTAAACTACTTTCATCAAAAGTTTACAACATCTAAAGCATATATATTCATCTCATATTTCAACATTAGAAAGCTTATTCATCTTCTACCTCTAGCACTTTACCCATTTTCTTCTTTAACCACATTTCCACTTTAGTGTTTTGGGGTTTTCATGAATCAACCCACAAACCCTCTTCCTTCTTGAAATACTAACTCTATACCAAGAGTTTACAAGATTAAATAACATAAAACGAACCATAACTCAAAAGGGTGAGTTTCCATGGTTTCTCTCATTTTGAGAAGAGATCCAACATACCCAAAACAAGTTTCAAAGGGAAGAAGAGAGTTAGAATCAAGAGATTTACCTCTTCTCAAGCTTCTAAATGACTCACAAGCCTACTTGCTCTTTTAAAGGCTCTCTTCTCTCACTTCTATCTAGGTTAACCCTCATAAATGTGTTTGGGGTCCCCTATTTAATGCAACAGTGTCAGGTCCTCGTTTGAGCGATCCCTTTCTCGCTCAAACGAGAAAATCCCGCCTATTTTAAAAACTCAGATCTGACCCTCTCGCTCAAGCGAGAATCTTACAGCCTCGACAGGTCCAAAACATCAATTTTCTCGCTTAGGCGAGCCAACCCTCGCTCAGGCGAGAATCCTCTAGTATAGCCCAGGAATTCACCCTTCCAGTAGAACCTTTCTCGCTCAAGCGAGCCACTCTCGCTCAGGCGAGAATCCTACAGTATAGCACAAGATTTCACCCTCCTAGGTGAGCCTTTCTCGCCCAGGCGAGAATACCTCGCTCAAGCGAGAATCTCAGGACTGATACTATAATTTTTAAAGATGTAAATTAAGGGTGTTACATCTCACCCAGAAGAGGGAACTCTCGCCCAGGTGAGGCATCTCTCGCTCAAGCGAGGATCTTACAACCTCGACAACTCCAAAATATCACATTTCATCGCCCAGGCGAGCCAATCTCTCGCTCAGGCGAGACCACTCTCGCTCAAGCGAGCCAACTCTCGCTCAGGCGAGAATCCTTCCCTAAAGCCCAGGATTTCACCCTCCCAGTTGAGCCTTCCTTGCCCAGGCGAGCCAACTTTCGCTCAGGCGAGACCACTCTCGCTCAAGCGAGCCAACCCTCGCTCAGGCGAGAATCCTTCAGTATAGCCCAGGATTTCACCCTCCCAGGTGATCCTTTCTCGCCCAGGCAAGAATCCGTCGCTCAAGCGAGAATCCCAAGACTGATACTATAATTTTAAAAACTTAAATTTAGGGTGGTACAATCCTCCCCCTCTTATAAGATTTTTCGTCCCCGAAAATTAAACATACCTCGATTCGAACAAATGACGGTAATCCTCCCTCATATCAC
This sequence comes from Lupinus albus, assembly GCA_009771035.1. Classification (NCBI taxonomy): domain Eukaryota; kingdom Viridiplantae; phylum Streptophyta; class Magnoliopsida; order Fabales; family Fabaceae; genus Lupinus; species Lupinus albus. The sequence continues at coordinate 6,246,730 of CM020008.1, read as the reverse complement.
GTTCCACCTCCCAAGTAGCATCCCCTTCATCTACTTGGCTCGACAGTACTTTCACCAATGGAATCTCTTTGCCTCTTAGCCTCTTAGCCTCTTGACACTGGTATTCATGATCTTCATGGGTAACGTCGAAAAAGTCAAGTTATCCTTCAACTCTATCCGATCAGACTCAACCACATGAGATGGGTCTCCAACATACTTCCTTAACTGAGACACATGAAACACATTGTGAAGGTTCGACAACAACGGAGGCAAATCAATCTAATATGCTACCAGCCCAATCCTTTTCAATACTTGATACGGTCCAATAAATCTCGGAGTCAGCTTGTGAGACTTCAACACTCTACCAATTCCGGTAGTCGGGGCTACTATCATGAAAACATGATCTCCCTCATTAAACTCAAGTGGTTTCCGCCTCTTATCGTAATAGCTTTTCTGCCAACTTTGGGCGATCCTCATATTCTCCCGGATTTTCTTCATCTTTTCCGTCGTCTCTTGGACCAGCTCGGACCCCAATATCAAGTTCTCCCCAGTCTCAAACCAACTCACTGGACTTCGGCACATCCTACCATACAACTCTTCATAAGGTTCCATTCCAATACTCGAATGGAAGCTATTGTTGTAGGTAAATTCAATCAGAGGCAACATGCCATCCCAACTCCATGGTTATTCCAAGACACAACCCCTCAGAAGATCTTCTAATGACTGTATTGTTCTTTCAGATTGACCGTCCGTTTGTGAATGATAAGCTGAACTCAACTTCAACTTAGTTCCCAATGCGGACTGCAAACTAGTCCAAAAGTTGGAAGTGAAACTAGGATCCCTATCCGATATAATGCTCGACAGTATCCCATGCAAAAGAACTATTTCCCGGATGTACAGTTCTGCAATCGCTCCAAAGAATACCTCATGTTCATCGGCAGAAAGTGTGCAGATTTAGTTAACCGATCCACCATCACCCATATCGAATCATACCCTTTCTGAGTCTTTGGAAAACCCGATACAAAATCCATGGAGATACTATCCCATTTCCAAATGGGAATTTCTGGGGATTGTAGTTCTCCCGCTGGCCGTTGATGCTCAATCTTGGCTTTCTGACAGACAAGACAGCTCGAGACATACAAAGCTACATCATTTTTCAGCCCAGACTGTAACACCCCAAATTTACCCTCTTTGAAATTAGGTAACAGTCCTGAAGAATGGGGCATACTACCAGATTCTCGCTTGAGCGAGAGGATCTCGCCCAAGCGAGAGGATCAGAGTTTTGAAATTGGAAATTCTAGGAGTCTCGCCCATGCGAGGAATGGGTCGCTTGAGCGAGAGAAAACCTGGGCAGGCTGTGAGATTCTCGCTTGAGCGAGAGAATCTCGCCCAGGCGAGAGAGCCCGTGTCTGGAACATTAAAATATTGTGGGTTTCTCGCCCAAGCGAGATATTCTCGCTCGGGCGAGAGTGCCCAGCTATAAAAGAAAATAAACGGGTTTCACAAACCCTAATCTTCATTTTCTTTTCTCCCATTTCACTCCCAACGGCGGCTCCCCATAGATTCCGACTCATTCCTCCTCTAAACCTCAAAAACACATCAAAACCTCTTCCTCTTGCTTCTTAATGGAACATTAGAGAGCTTTGGAGAGGAAAAAGCAACAATGGAGGTTGAAAGAGATGGAGGGATATGGAGCTCTTTGCGGATCCATGGAGCTTACGCAACCTAAGGTGAGGGAGAAGACCATTGTGGTCTTAGAGTACTTCATTAGAGTCATCATCTCTGATTTCCCTCAAAAATCGGAGCATATTAACGGATAGAAACTCTCTTGGGAGTTTGTGGTCCATGTGAGAGTCTTTATTTAACATGAGGATGTATTAGCCATAAAAGTGGAGATATATGTGTGGGGAAAACCATTTATTTAGGTAAAACGCTATATGCTCATTTATGGTAATACACCGTCATTAAAGATGGTTCTAACGTTAATGTGTATATGATGAAGGATATCTTATGCGTGGTTTGTTTATGATAATGGTTACGTTGTGTGATAATGATGGTGTGTGAGATATTTATGGTCATAAACATAAATGAGTATGTTGTGAGTGGTTGATTGTTATAAACATGTATGGGTGTGTTGTAACAATGAATGTGTGATTAGTTGTTAATGTGTTAAAATGGATATGAGTATGTTGTGAGTTGTGGATTGTTATAAACCTATATGGGTGTGCATGTAATGATGACTGTGTGATAAGTTGTTAAGGTGTTAAAATGGATAAGGGTATGTTTGTGACAATGAATGTGTTGTACGCTATTTATGGTGATAAAACAATGAGATGTCTTGCGTTGATTGTGATGACATGGATGTGAGTGTAATGGGGAATTACTCGACCTGCCCTATGTGGTATGGGGAATTACTCGACCTGCCCGATGTGGTATGGGGAATTATTCGACCTTCTCGATGTGGTATGGGGAATGAACTCGACCTGCCCGATGTGGTATGGGGAATAAACTCGACCTTCCCGATGTGGTATGGGGAATGAACTCGACCTTCCTGATGTGGTATGGGGAATGAACTCGACCTGCCCAATGTGGTATGGGGATTACTCGACATGCCCGATGTGGTAGAGGATTATTTGTACGGTGCAAAATTGTTGAAAGAGAATCAAGGGTAAATTACTACGGAATGTGAATGATGTGAAAAGTGTATATTCGGAATGAAAATCATATGCATGCCATAAGATATATATTATGGGATATATATCTTATAGGGTGAATATGAACGATGAGAAATGCGTATGTTTGGATGAATAAAATATGCACACTATAGCACATATATATTATGGGATGTATGTGTACTATAGGGTAAATATGGATGATATGAGATGAATAAAATATGCACACTATAGAACATATATATTATGGGATGTATATGTACTATAGGGTGAATATGGATAATATGTGTTGATTGATGTATGTTTATCATGATTGATGTTAGATGTGTGTGGTTTTAATACTTTAATGTTATTACTCCATGTAAATCCACGCTACGGTCGCCGTAGTTGGTTCTTACTCCCTCTGTCTTTCCTTGTATGTGTTATGTATTTGAGTTCAGGTCGTGGCGGTAGCGCATCGGATGCTTACGGAGGAGAGTACATGTTTGAGTAGTTGCTTTATGTTCTCAATGTTGTAATTGAATAATGCATGTAATATAGAGAGTATGTTAAAAGGGATTTTATGTATGAGTGACTCTCTCCTAATTGTATAGTTAGGATATTAAACGATGTAAAAATGGGAGTTTTATTGAGAATGAATAATTGTATTTAAATTCTGTAATTAAAAGGAAATGAAATGACATGTTTCAAATGAAGTGAACGATTGATTGTTTCCGCACCTGAAAGAGGAATTGAACTTATATATATATTTAATCAAGTTTTCCAAATCGTTCGAGTAATGTCTTTTAAAAGTAATCACTTCTTTTACTTGAACAAGGTTTTAAAAAGAATTTTTTGATTACGAAAATCGGGTTCTTACACAGACCACCAAAACAGCTTTTTCAAATCTTGGTACATCTTTTTCAAATCTTGGTACATCTTTGTAGTCCCCGGGTGAAAACTCATTTTACTCTTGTGTGACTCCACAAAAATATTCTTTCACAATTCTACATCATGAGGCACACACTCTCCCACTAGGGTCCAATGTGAAATCAGTTTCCTTACCACTCGGCATTAAATCCCGTTTTAGCCATTAGCTCACTATCCTCCACTTGCATTACCCGGATTTGACCGAACAGTTCATTTGTGACCTTAAGCATATGCAACAACCTTCCCTTCTTGCATCAACACACAACCCAAACCTTGCTTGGATGCATCGCAATACACACTGAAATCCCGATCAGTACAAGGAAGAACCAACACTGGCGAAGTCTCTACACCCCTTAGGGTTAGCTAAAAACAAATTCTCATCTCTTTTATAAAGAAAACATGCCGCGTAAACTCGGGCTGAAGTGTTGCTATATAAACTCGAGCCGAAGTCGCTACACCCCTTAGGGTTAGCTAAAAACAAATTCTCATCTCTTTTATAAAGAAAACATGCCGCGTAAACTCGGGCTGAAGTGTTGCTACATAAACTCGAGCCGAAGTCGCTACACGCCTTAGGGTTAGCTAAAAACAAATTCTCATATCTTTTATAAAGAAAACATGCCGCTTAAACTCGGGCTGAAGTGTTGCTACATAAACTCGAGCCGAAGTCGCTACACCCCTTAGGGTTAGCTAAAAAACAAATTCTCATCTCTTTTATAAAGAAAACATGCCGTGTAAACTCGGGCTGAAGTGTTACTACATAAACTCGAGCCGAAGTCGCTACACCCCTTAGGGTTAGCTAAAAACAAATTATCATCTCTTTTATAAAGACAACATGCCGCGTAAACTCGGGCTGAAGTGTTGCTACATAAACTCGAGCCGAAGTCGCTACACCCCTTAGGGTTAGCTAAAAAAAATTCTCATCTCTTTTATAAAGAAAACATGCCGCTTAAACTCGGGCTGAAGTGTTGCTACATAAACTCGAGCCGAAGTCGCTACACCCCTTAGGGTTTGCTAAAAAACAAATTCTCATGTCTTTTATAAAGAAAACATGCCGCATAAACTCGGGCTGAAGTGTTGCCTCGTAAACTCGGGCCGAAGTGTTGCCTCGTAAACTCGGGCCGAAGTGTTGCCTCGTAAACTCGGGCCGAAGTGTTGCCTCGTAAACTCGGGCCGAAGTGTTGCCTCGTAAACTCGGGCCGAAGTCGCTAAATATTTATGGTCGGCTAAAAATATATTTTCTTTTCATTGAATTCGCCATTAATCATTTCCCGTAAATCCACGCCATCTTTAGTATAAACACACCCATATATGTTTATATTAACTACGTGATTTACAATATGATTATTGCATGACCAGAAAACGCACACGTTTTCCATCTTCCGTAAATCTACGCCTACTTTAGTATAAACACACCCATATATGTTTATACTAAATGCGCAATTTACAACTTATTCATTTCATAACCAGAAAATACCCACATTTTCCTTTTCCGTAAATCTACGTCATCTTTAATATAAACACACCCATATATGTTTATACTAAATGCGTAATTTACAACTTAATCTTTGCATAACCAGAAAATACACATTTTCTATTTCAAATGCAAAATTAAAGACTTATCCTTACCTTGGTGAGTATTGGGGTTCGGTTCTTGGCAACTTCTCTAGTTCTACCAACACCACCTCCAACCTTAGGATCTTTCCTCATCCCACCAATAACAACAATGTTAGTCATTTATTCCAAATATCACATAAACAACTTATTTTTCATCATTTAATCATACAAAATATTCATCATCAATATTCAACCATCTAAAACATGCATAACATCTCATATTTCAATATTTCCAAAACTACTTCAATACAAGTTTCTAAATATCAAAGCATACATGTTCATCTCGTATAACAACATCAAAGCACTACTCATTATCCACATCTAACATTTCATCTCTTTCTCTTTATACTTATATTCTCATTTTGGGGGTTTTTGGGGGTTTTTCATGAATAACCCATAAAACTTTCCATTCATCAAATACCAACTCTAAACCAAGAGTTTACAGGATAAAAACAACATAAAACGAACCATAACTCTAAAGAATGAGTTTCCATGGTTTCTCATGTTTTGAAAATAAATCCAACGTACCCAAAACAAGTTAGAGAGGAAGAAGAAGAGTTAGTAACAAGAGGTTTACCTCTTCTCAAGCTCCAAGATGAGTCCTAAGGCTCCTTGCTCTTGAAAAGCTCTCCTCTCTCTCTTCTCTTCGAAGTTCTAACCTAAAATGTGTTTTGGGTTTCTATTTTATAGACACTGCGATAAGTGTAATCGATTACAAGTATAGTGTAATCGATTACACTGTGTAAATTACAGAGGCATCGTCGCTATGTAATCGATTACCAAAATGGTGTAATCGATTACATTAATACGATGTAATCGATTACCAGAAGTGTGTAATCGATTACATTAATTCGATGTAATCGATTACCAGAAGTGTGTAATCGATTACACAATGTAAATTACAGAGGCATCGTCGCTATGTAATCGATTACCAACATGGTGTAATCGATTACATTGTGTCAGATGTACATATCTGATGCTTTTAATACGTTGTAATCGATTACGAGTGTAGTGTAATCGATTACAAAATGTAAAATACACATATCTGATGCTTTTATCAGCATGTAATCGATTACTAGGACTGTGTAATCGATTACATCATGCTAAATACAATTATCTGATGCTTTTATTAGCATGTAATCGATTACGAGGACTGTGTAATCGATTACACTGCCCAAAATTGCCATTTCTCGCCGAGGCGAGACAACTCTCGCTCAGGCGAGAATCCTCCAGTATAGCCCAGGATTTCACCCTCTCAGGTGATCCTTTCTCGCTCAGGCGAGAATCTCTCGCTCAAGCGAGACTTCCAGAACTGATACTCTAATTTTTAAAGACTAAAATCCGGGGTGTTACAATCCTCCCCCTCTTATAAGAATTTTCGTCGCCGAAAATTAAACATGCCTCGGAAATAATATCATCACCTAGACCTTAGGCACAAGGATACTCCACCAAAATCATAATCGATTATCTACTCCATTAAGATCGCTTAATCAGTCACTAAGGGCATACACCACTAAACCGTGACATCACCCACCAATTCATGAATTAATTCATCAATGTCCAAATATTAAGGTGTCAGCCTTTAATAACTCGAGTGCCATGGGAACTAATCCATAATTCAGGCTAAGGAATTTCCCTATATCCATCAAGAACCATAGATCTCTAGCACTTATCCATCTATCAATCCTAACATACGTTAGGAATTCTGATAACACTCTCGAACTTCAGCGAATGGGAAACTCCTTATCCCATATCTATCTAAATGCATCTTTTAACATCCATCATACACTAGCTAGTTTCATCTCCACTCGAGAATCTAGCACAATTTCCTTTTACTCGATCTACAAAATACATACACAATAGGACTCTTAGTGTCTCATCCATTGTACACAATCAAACTATCCAGTAATTGTCTAATTACATCAAATATTTCTACCATCAAATGTTATCGTCTAAAGAAATTACCAATTTCTAGCCTTCACCGAAACCATAAAACCATTTATTCACACCAAAACTAGGTATTCCGTTACCAATCGGCAAGCACAAGTCGACCAACACTCAACCTACAACTTGCGTTCGGTATGGTCACTCCAATTCCGTCAGCAAAATAAACTTATTAACCCACTCGCATTATGATCAGAAATACATGGACGTCCTTTATCAATAAATTTTCCTAACAACTTCATACTTATCCCGAGATGGTTGCTAAATTTCAGAATCCTCCAACATGATACTAAATCATTACTTAGCCACAAGCTATGTTTCACCCAAAAATGATTTTCGAAAACGGTTTGAATCTACGACTCATGGCAACTACGTCGTGAAACAAGGTTCGCACACTCATTTCAACGCAACCCAAAACTTCTTCTCTCCTATGGTTACACCACACCCATACACCGCAATTTCTGACGTTCACGAAACAACAACCACTTTTGCCGGTACACATTCAACGCATACAATTGCGGAACACCACCACTATTTCATGCGTTGCCAATGTCCTACCGCTAAAGAACCGGTCATTCGAGACCAAAAGTTTCACAACTAATAAAATGGATTCATCACATCGACGGGGTAAGTAACTTAACTATCCGCTTTTTCTCGACTATCAGTATACTCCTTCCCCCTTAGCATACACATACATATCAATGCATACTCAATTTTTACATCTTCACTTCAACAAGTACACACAGTTAAACACAACACGATTTTGCTGACCGCTAGTCCATTTCCAGGATTAAATCCAACTGGGACATCATCGCGCATATCAACACTATAGTAAACGTTCTACCATTTACCCCAACCGTACACTGAGACACTCCCGATCAAAAATAAGTTTTTGAGGTTCAACATCCCCGCACATAATTTGGTGTTCACTACCAATATACATTTGCTATGGCGAGTACTCCTCTTTAACAAAAATCAAATTTTATAGACCAAAAGCTTCATGCACAAGAATCAAAATAACTTTTTCATAATTCATCCATCAAGGTACAATTAACCAAGCATTAGTACATAATCTCGAAAGATGTTTTCCCCATTGTCATACAGAACATGTTATGCACCAATTCTTCATTTCATTCACAGAAGAAAATCCACTTTCCAAGAAAAATACATAGTTCTTTCAAATCTTAATATCTTGAAATACTAACGAGTTCTTAAATACCCTCTCGTGACAGTTACTGAATAAACACCGATCCCTTTTTCGAAGGGGAATTCTGACTCTCTTAACCGACATTGGCCCCATACCACTAGCATGGTCAGAGACCTTGCACAGATCCCCAACCGCTACAACCCTGTCAGCGCTATTCAATCATAACATGTTTTGCCGACAATCAGTTCATCCCCAGAATTATATCTAACTGGGATAACGACAAGCAGACTGAGTCTATGGTAAATATCACACCTTTTACCACAACCGGACTCTAGAACATAAACGTCGACACCACCACCAGCACAAAGATTGGGGTCGACGTGACCAAGTCGGAAGTAATGACTCAGTTTACAATCTCAGTCGGTTTTCACATTTAACATATATGAGGGAGTGTGTCGCTCCCGAATCAACAACACTAAACAAGGAATACCTGTCACCATGCGTTTACCTCTCGCCGGATCATCAACACCCGATGTCCCTGCGCCACTTGGGGTAACCATCCGACCGTGGTCCCTTGCGTCCCCAGCATGCATGACATTAGATCTCCGATCCAGCTTAGGACAGAGAGCCTGGACCTGGAGCCACGCTCCGATTCAAATTTCGTAAGTTTTCATTCATGCCCTGAAGCACCTCTAACATCTGTGCCAAGAGATCATCGGAAGTATTTTGGCTCGTTTCTCTTCCACTTTCAGCCATGCGTACCTGCACTCACGTACTTGTCAGTAGACTAATTTTATAACCAGACAAGCATCACATAAACACACAACCGTCAATGCTAACCAAGCAGTTCAAGCACATAAAGATCACAAAGAAGCATGTAAGGCCATATCCTAGGCCGCAGGATTAACTATGCTCTGATACCATATTGTAACGACCCGATTTTATACCCTTGAAAATTTTTCATTCATTTTAATCATTTTGCATGCATTTTCCTACACTTACTATCATACTTTCAAATTCCATAATCACCTACACTTGATTTGACAGAAAAACATAATTCATATTCGTAATGTCTCACGGATAATGAGACCCCATAAGTATAGTTCTCCGAAATAACCATACACCCAGTTACAACTATTCGACTAATAGTTAGCTATGATTACAATCATTTAAATCTGCAAGTAGTCATTTAAGATACAAAAACATAAATAGTGAATTCGAAGTCTAAAGCTCCTAAAGCTCCCGACCTAGCATACTTCATTCATCTATTTACCTGCAATGGGATTATCAATGACAAAAGTACAAAACACACAAAGGAGTAAGTTGTTAATTCAATAAACGTCATTATAAGATAATCCACATTAGAAAAAGGGTTAGTAAACCATTTCCAAAATTCATTTTGTCTTGCTGCATTACTTGAGCCAAAGTCACTACACCCTCAGGGTTAGCTAAAGCAGATTCTCATCCTTTTTACCAATAAAACACGCCCCATAAACTCGGGCCGAAGTGTTGCTACATAAACTCGAGCCGAAGTCGCTACACCCCTTAGGGTTAGCTAAAAACAAATTCTCATCTCTTTTATAAAGAAAACATGCCGCGTAAACTCGGGCTGAAGTGTTGCTACATAAACTCGAGCCGAAGTCGCTACACCCCTTAGGGTTAGCTAAAATCAAATTCTCATCTCTTTTATAAAGAAAACATGTTGCGTAAACTCGGGCTGAAGTGTTGCTACATAAACTCGAGCCGAAGTCGCTACACCCCTTAGGGTTAGCTAAAAAACAAATTCTCATCTCTTTCATAAAGAAAACATGATTATTGCACGCCATCTTTAGTATAAATAGACCCATATATGTTTATACTAACTACGTGATTTACAATATGATTATTGCATGACCAGAAAACGCACACGTTTTCCATCTTTCGTAAATCTACGCCTACTATAGTATAAACACACCCATATATGTTTATACTAAATGCGCAATTTACAACTTATTCATTTCATAACCAGAAAATACCCACATTTTCCTTTTCCGTAAATCTACGTCATCTTTAATATAAACACACCCATATATGTTTATACTAAATGCGTAATTTACAACTTAATCTTTGCATAACCAGAAAATACACATTTTCTATTTCAAATGCAAAATTAAAGACTTATCCTTACCTTGGTGAGTATTGGACTTCGGTTCTTGGCAACTTCTCTAGTTCTACCGACACCACCTCCAACCTTAGGATCTTTCCTCATCCCACCAATAACAACAATGTTAGTCATTTATTCCAAATATCACATAAACAACTTATTTTGCATCATTTAATCATTCAAAATATTCATCATCAATATTCAACCATCTAAAACATGCATAACATCTCATATTTCAATATTTCCAAAACTACTTCAATACAAGTTTCTAAATATCAAAGCATACATGTTCATCTCATATAACAACATCAAAGCACTACTCATTATCCACATCTAACATTTCATGTCTTTCTCTTTATACTTATATTCTCATTTTGGGGGTTTTTGGGGGTTTTTCATGAATAACCCATAAAACTTTCCATTCATCAAATACCAACTCTAAACCAAGAGTTTACAAGATAAAAACAACATAAAACGAACCATAACTCTAAAGAATAAGTTTCCATGGTTTCTCATGTTTTGAAAATAAATCCAACGTACCCAAAACAAGTTAGAGAGGAAGAAGAAGAATTAGTAACAAGAGGTTTACCTCTTCTCAAGCTCCAAGATGAGTCCTAAGGCTCCTTGCTCTTGAAAAGCTCTCCTCTCTCTCTTCTCTTCGAAGTTCTAACCTAAAATGTGTTTTGGGTTTCTATTTTATAGACACTGCGATAAGTGTAATCGATTACAAGTATAGTGTAATCGATTACACTGTGTAAATTACAGAGACATCGTCGCTATGTAATCGATTACCAACATGGTGTAATCGATTACATTAATACGATGTAATCGATTACCAGAAGTGTGTAATCGATTACATTAATACGATGTAATCGATTACCAGAAGTGTGTAATCGATTACACAATGTAAATTATAGAGGCATCGTCGCTATGTAATCGATTACCAATATGGTGTAATCGATTACATTGTGTCAGATGTACATATCTGATGCTTTTAATATGTTGTAATCGATTACGAGTGTAGTGTAATCGATTACAAAATGTAAAATACACATATCTGATGCTTTTATCAGCATGTAATCGATTACCAGGACTGTGTAATCGATTACATCATGCAAAATACAAATATCTGATGCTTTTATCAGCATGTAATCGATTACGAGGACTGTGTAATCGATTACACTGCCCAAAAATTGCCATTTCTCGCCGAGGCGAGACAACTCTCGCTCAGGCGAGAATCCTCCAGTATAGCCCAGGATTTCACCCTCCTAGGTGATCCTTTCTCGCTCAGGCGAGAATCTCTCGCTTAAGCGAGACTTCCAGAACTGATACTCTAATTTCTAAAGACTAAAATTCGGGGTGTTACAGTTTCTCATTTAATACAACTCGTCGGCTTCTCGATTAAGCGAGCCCTTTCTTGCTCAAGCGAGAAAATCCCGCCTATTTTTAAAAAATCAGAACTGACCCTCTCGCTCAAGCTAGAATCTCACAGTATCAACAGTCCCAAAATGCCATTTCTCGCCCAGGCGAGATAACTCTCGCTCAGGCGAGAATCCTCCAATATATCCTAGGTGAGCCTTTCTCGCCCAGGTGAGAATCTCTCGCTCAAGCGAGGATCCCAAGACTAATACTATAATTTTAAAGATTCAAATTTAGGGTGTTACAATCCTCCCCCTCTTATAAGAAATTTCATCCCCGAAAATTAAACATACCTCGATTTGAACAAATGAGGGTAATCCTCCCTCATGTCACGTTCCATCTCCCAAGTAGCATCCCCTTCGTCTACTTGGCTGCACAATACTTTCACTAAAGGAATCTCTTTGCCTCTTAGTCTCTTGATACTGGTATCCATGATCCTCATGGGCAATGTCGAAAAGGTCAAGTTATCCTTCAACTCTATCTGATCAGATTCTACCACATGAGATGGATCTCCCACATACTTCCTTAAATGAGACACATGAAAGACATTATGAAGGTTTGACAACAACGGAGGCAAAGCAATCCGATATGCTACCGGCCCAATCCTTTTCAATACTTGATATGGTCCAATAAATCTCGGAGTCAGCTTGCGAGATTTCAACACTCTACCAATTTAGGTAGTCGGGACTATTCTCATGAAAACATGATCTCCCTCATTAAACTCAAGAGCTTTCCGCCTCTTATCGTAATAGCTTTTCTGTCGACTATGTGCGATCCTCATGTTCTCTCGGATTTTCTTGATCTTATCCGTAGTCTCTTGGACCAGCTCGGGCCCCAATATCAAGTTCTCTCCACTCTCAAACCAACTCACTGGAGTTCGGCACTTCCTACCATACAACGCCTCATAAGGTGCCATTCCAATACTCGAATGGAAGCTATTGTTGTAAGTAAATTCAATCAGAGGCAACATGCCATCCCAACTCCCCGGTTGTTCCAAGACACAAGCCCTGAGAAGATCTTCCAACGACTGTATAGTTCTTTCCGATTGACCGTCCGTTTGTGGATGATAAGCTGAACTTAACTTCAACTTAGTACCCAATGCGGACTGCAAACTAGTCCAAAAGTTAGAAGTAAAATGAGGATCCCTATCCGATATAATGCTCGACGGTATCCCATGCAAACGAACTATTTCCCGGATATACAGTTCTGCCAATTGCTCCAAAGAGTATCTGTAACGACCCGATTTTCTACCCTTGAAAAGTTTTCGTTTATTTTAATCATTTCTTACATACAGTCGTCACCTTCATTGAAAACTCTCAAGTATCATTTTCGAAAATACTCTTTACCCTATTTTCTTATCATACAAATTTATGTTGCGGAAAAACATAATTCATTCAAATAGCATTTACCACATACAACCAGTTATGGGTCTCCCAAGGTTATAAAGCCCATAACTACACATATCCGTATTGATCTAAACGGATTTACAGTCATCCCATAATACTAATAAATCAACTACAACGTCACTTAGCAATACAGACAAGCGAATAATTAAACACAAAAGCTTCCTAATTGAGCTTCATCCTCAAAATCCTTCATTTACCTACGATGAGATTATTATAAACAACACACAAAACAAAAGGGAGTAAGTCATTAGTTTAAAAACTAACATCACATGATAATCCACATATCAAATACGATTAAACTTTAATATAGATTATAAACGCAATTACGTAAATGCAAACATTCATCTCTTCTTTCGTTCATTTCTACGTTATCCATATTCATCCTATAGAATATATATCCCATAATATATATTCTATAGCATGCATATTATGTTCATTCGAAGCATCGTTCTTCTCATTATTCATATCCACACTATAGTATATATATATATCCCATACTATATATCTTATAGCATGTATATTACTTTTATCCTTAACGTCTTCATTTCCAACATTCATATTCACCCTATAGTATATATATCCCATAATATATATCCTATAGCATGCATATGACTTTCGCTCTTAACGTCCTCGTTTCTCATATGTCGTATTCATCCTTAATCGTATTCACCGAGTTCTTTCACAACTATAATCTCCTACCACCTCGGGTAGATCCAATTACATCTCCATACCACATCGGGTAGGTCTAGTTCACCATCCATACCACATCGGGCAGGTCTAGTTCATCATCCATACCACATCGGGCAGGTCTAGTTCATCATCCATACCACATCGGGCAGGTCTAGTTCATCATCCATACCACATCGGGCAGGTCTAGTTTATCAGCCATACCACATCGGGCTGGTCTAGTTCATCATCCATACCACATCGGGAAGGTCTAGTTCATCATCCATACCACATCGGGCAGGTCTACTGTTATATTCCATACCACATCGGGTAGGTCTAGTTATACTCCATACCACATCGGGCAGGTCTAGTTATACTCCATACCACATCGGGAAGGTCTAGTTATACTCCATACCACATCGGGCAGGTCTAGTTATACTCCATACCACATCGGGTAGGTCTAGTATTATATTCCATACCACATCGGGTAGGTCTAGTGTTATGCTCCATACCACATCGGGTAGGTCTAGTGTTATACTCAATACCACATCGGGTAGGTGTAGTTATAATCCATACCACATCGGGTAGGTCTAGTTCACAATTCTTCACTACCATTCCCGGTAGGAGAACAATAACAGTCCACTACCACTCCGGGTAGGACACAACAACAGTCCGCTACCACTCCGGGTAGGACACGATAACAGTCCGCTACTATTTAAGGTAGGACACAATAACAGTCTACTACCACTCCGGGTAGGACACAACAAACAGTTCACTACCACTCCGGGTAGGACACAACAAACAGTTCACTACCACTCCGGGTAGGACACAATAACAGTCAACCACTATCTCTTCGAGTAGGGTAACCACAATAAACCACTACCTATTCGGGTAGGGTAACAACAATCAAACTTACAACACATTACCTCATTCACATACCTCATTCACATCAGTGAGTATAAATTAGAGCCACTTATCCCTTACCTCAGTGAGTTTTGGGAATCGGTTCCGAGTAACTTTAAAAGTCTCCTCCGCGATTTCCTCCAACCTTAGGATCTCTTCTCAAGCTCCACCAATAACAACAATGTTAGTCATTTATTCCAAATATCACATAAACAACTTATTTTGCATCATTTAATCATACAAAATATTCATCATCAATATTCAACCATCTAAAACATGCATAACATCTCATATTTCAATATTTCCAAAACTACTTCAATACAAGTTTCTAAATATCAAAGCATACATGTTCATCTCATATAACAACATTAAAGCACTACTCATTATCCACATCTAACATTTCATCTCTTTCTCTTTATACTCATATTCTCATTTTGGGGGTTTTTCATGAATAACCCATAAAACTTTCCATTCATCAAATACCAACTCTAAACCAAGAGTTTACAAGATAAAAACAACATAAAACGAACCATAACTCTAAAGGATGAGTTTCCATGGTTTCTCATGTTTTGAAAATGAATCCAACATACCCAAAACAAGTTAGAGAGGTAGAAGAAGAGTTAGTAACAAGAGGTTTACCTCTTCTCAAGCTCCAAGATGAGTCCTAAGGCTCCTTGCTCTTGAAAAGCTCTCCTTTCTCTCTTCTCTTCGAAGTTCTAACCCAAAAATGTGTTTTGGGTTTCTATTTTATAGACACTGCGATAAGTGTAATCGATTACAAGTATAGTGTAATCGATTACACTGTGTAAATTATAGAGGCATCGTCGCTATGTAATCGATTACCAACATGGTGTAATCGATTACATTAATACGATGTAATCGATTACCATAAGTGTGTAATCGATTACACAGTGTAAATTACAAAGGCATCGTCGCGATGTAATCGATTACCAACATGGTGTAATCGATTACAAACATGGTGTAATCGATTACATT
This sequence comes from Lupinus albus, assembly GCA_009771035.1. Classification (NCBI taxonomy): domain Eukaryota; kingdom Viridiplantae; phylum Streptophyta; class Magnoliopsida; order Fabales; family Fabaceae; genus Lupinus; species Lupinus albus. Next base: position 6,230,932 of record CM020008.1, on the reverse strand, counting down.
GTGTCAGATGTACATATCTGATGCTTTTAATCATCATGTAATCGATTACCAGGACTGTGTAATCGATTACACTGTGTCAGATGCACAGGTCTGATTAGTTTATCAGCATGTAATCAATTACCAGGAGTGTGTAATCGATTACACCGTGTCAATAGCCCAAAATTGCCATTTCTCGCCTAGGCGAGACAACTCTCGCTCAGGCGAGAATCCTCCAGTATAGTCCAGGATTTCACCCTCCCAGGTGATCCTTTCTCGCTCAGGCGAGAATCTCTCGATCAAGCGAGGCTTCCAGGACTGATACTATAATTTTAAAGATTAAAATTTGGGGTGTTACAATATCTCATGTTCATAGGTAGAAAGTGTGCAGATTTCGTTAACCGATCCACTATCACCCATATCGAATCATATCCTCTCTGAGTTTTAGGGAAGCCCGATACAAAATCCATGGAGATACTATCCCACTTCCACACAGGAATTTCTTTGGATTGTAACTCTCTCGCCGGTCGCTGGTGCTCAATTTTGGCTTTCTGACACACTAAACAACTCGAGACATACGAAGCCACATCCCTCTTCAACCCTGACCACCAAAATAGCTTCTTCAAATCTTGGTATATTTTGGTAGTTCCCGGGTGAAAACTCATCTTGCTCTTATGAGACTATGCTAAGATACTTTTCCGTAATTCCTCATCACGAGGCACACACTCTCCCTTTATAACGCAGCATTCCACTAGTGTCCGATGTGAAACCAGTTTCCTTGCCACTTAGCATCAAATCTTGTTTGGCTATTATCTCGATATCTTCAACTTGTAATACTCGGATTTGATCAAACAGTTCGTTGGTGACCTTCAGCATTCCCAAAATCATACCATGAGGCTTTACCTGAACATCCAAGTTCATATCTCTGAACTCTTCAATCAGTTTCCCCTCCCTAACCATCAAAGCCAACATGTGTAAAGATTTCCGGCTTAGCGCATCGGCCACTACATTGGTCTTTCCCGGATGGTACTGCAATCCAAAATCATAATCCTTTAGAAATTCCATCCACCTTCGTTGTCTCATATTCAATTCCTTTTGATCAAACAGGTACTTTAAACTTTTGTGGTCGCTTTATACCTCAAATCTCACGCCATAAAGATGGTGCATCCAGATTTTTAAGGCAAAGACCCCTACAGCTAATTCCAAGTCATGGGTAGGGTAGTTTTGCTCATGCGTCCTTAATTGTCGAGAAGCATAGGCAACAACCTTCCCTTCTTGCATCAACACACAACCTAAGCCTTGCTTAGAATCATCACAATACACACTGAAGTCCCGATCAGTACAAGGAAGAACCAAAACTGGCGTCGTAGTCAACCTTCGTTTCAACTCTTGAAAACTTTCTTCACATCGAAGTGTCCACACATACGGTGCCCCTTTCCTAGTGAGTTTTCTCAATGGTAGAGCCAACTTCGAAAATCCCTCAATGAATTTCCGATAATACCCCGCCAAACCCAGAAAGCTCCTGATCTCAGTGACTGATTTGGGCACCGCCCATTCCATAACCGCTTCAACCTTTGAAGGATCTACTATCACTCCTTCCTTGGATATCAAATGTCCAAGAAAGTTTACCGATTCCAACCAGAATTCACATTTTGACAGCTTCGCATGCAACCGATTCTTACTAAGAAGTTCTAGCACAACCTTCAAGTGCTCAACATGCTCATCTCGGCTTTTGGAGTAAACCAAAATGTCATCAATAAATACCACTACGAATGAATCTAAATACGGATGAAAAATCCGATTCATGTAGTCGGTAAATATTGCTGGGGCATTCGTTACACCAAAAGGCATGACCAAGTATTCAAAATGTCCATACCTTGTCCTAAAAGTAGTTTTAGGAATGTCTTCCGACTTCACAAGAAGTTGGTGGTATCCTGACCGAAGATCAATCTTTGAAAACACTACTGCCCCTCTCAGCTGATCCATCAAGTCATCAATCCGAGGCAATGGGTTCTTGTTCTTAATAGTAACCTTGTTCAACTGTCGGTAGTCAGTAGACAACCGCATACTACCATCCTTCTTCTTGACCAACAAAATCGGCGCACCCCACGGCGAGACACTAGGACGGATAAACTTCTTGGCCAATAAGTCCTCAACCTGCTTTTTCAACTCCGTCAATTCTAACGGTGACATCCTATAAGGAGCTATAGAGATGGGTCCCGTTCCAGGTACCAAATCAATAGAGAATTCCACTTCTCTTACCGGTGATAACTCCGGAATATCTCCAGCAAATACCTCAGGAAACTCACGAACTATCGGAATCTCCTCAACCCCAGGTTTCTCAATACCCTCCAAGGATGCCAACAACATAAACACGGCTCCTCCCTCCTTACAGGAAGTCCTGAATATCACGGTTCTTTCGGCACAATTAAGCATTACATGATTCACCGACAACCAGTCCATCCCCAGAATTAGGTCAACCTGGGATAGTGGTAAGCAGATTAAATCCACGGTAAAAGTCTTACCGTTTAACACTACCAGACATCGAGACACCACTGTCGACACCACCACAGGCACATTAGTTGGGGTGGATACGACTAAGTCGAAAGGCAACGACTCAGTTTGCAAATTCAGTTTATTCACGCAGTCAAAAGATACAAAGGAGTGTGTCGCTCCCGAATCAAACAACACTAAAAGCGGAATACCTGCCACCGTGCAGTTACCTTGGATCAGACCATCAACCTCTGATGCCTCCGCACCACTCATGGTAAACACCCTACTAGTGTTTCTGGGTCTCCTGGCATTTCCACCATTTGTCCTCTGGTCAAGTTTAGGACAAAACCTCTTCACGTGCCCTTGCACTCCACGGTAGAAACACCCATTTCCAAATCTAGGACAAATGCTACCCATGTGTCTCCGATTACACTTACTGCACAAAGGGTAGGAGTTATGAGACGATCCTCCGGTAGTAGTAGAGGCGGTTGGTCCTTGGAAACCTTGGTTGCGATGGTTGTTGGGCGGAGCATAAGGTCATCGGTCATGACTCATCCTCTCTTTACCTTTCCCTTCACAATGTGGCGTTGGGGGCCATAGTTTCGTGGAGGGTTTCCCTTTACAAGCAGCAACATCCCTCATCCGCACATTATCCTCATGCATTCTACACTTGTTCACTAGTGTAGGAAAATCAGCAATTTCTTTGTGACCAAACGTCACCCTAAGCTCGGGCTTCAACCCCATCTCAAACTTCACACATTTGGACCTCCTGTCCAACTCTAGTTTAGCATAAGGGAAATATCGGATCAATTCTTCAATTTGGCCGAATACTCCCCCACCATCATGTTTCTTTGCTCTAATTGCAAGAATTTCATCTTCTTCTTCCTTTTCAGGTTTGCAGGAAAATATTTCTGGAGGAATTTCCCATGAAGGTTCCCCACGTGATGATCTGCCCTTCGATCTCCATCTGCCTTCGGATCATCTCGCACCAGTTCTCGGCCTCCTTCACTAGCATGTAAGTGGCCTAAGGCACCTTCTGAGCATCAGAGCAATTCATGGCTCTAAAGATCCTCTCTAATCCTTGGACCCATTCAATGGCCGCATTAGGGGCGAATCCTCCTTGGAACTGGCTGGGATTCCTTCTACAGAATTCATCCAGACCTCTATACTCAGCCGGACCGGGTGGAACCAAAGGGTTGGTGAACTCGGGCTTGGTGTCGCATTCAGATTCAAGTGCTGCAAGTACTCGTTAACGTTTGTCACACTACACTACCGCAATCTGGGCCAATAATTCGTTCTGACCCGATCCTCTTCCTCGTCCTTGAAAGTGTGCATGTCAAGAGGAACACTTTGGAAAGCTCTCCTTATATGTCTTGGTTTTGATGAGGAACAACTTGTGCTAATAAGAGCTTGAAGATCATCAACAAATCAACATGCTTAAGCCTTCCGATTGGTACCTTGCTTAGAATAGACTAGTTTAGGTTGAGTCCAAGGCTTAAGTCACCTAATACATATCTCAACTTGCATAAATCTTTTTAAATCTTTTTCATCTTGAGATATGTCATTCATAATATGTTCCTGCATTCATATAAATACCTGTACATGTGCATTCTAGGCACTCATCTAAGTATTAAACATGTATGAATTTAAGTGCCATACATATTTGAATTGTTTTTACACATGAAAGAATGCCTTGTTTAATCGATTATCACCATAGGTTAATCGATTAATCTAATCGTTTGCCACAGTGTAATCGATTACAACAAAGGTTAATCGATTAATCTAACATTTTTGTGAAGCTTAATCGATTAAAGCTGTCGTTAATCGATTAACTGGGCATTAAAATCAATTCTTTATAAACTGCATTTTCAGAATTGATCTCATAAGTTGCATGCTAAATTTTTTAGAGAGTTAGAGCATTTTTTTCGTGTTAATTGTTGCATCTAGTTGTAAATGCATTTGTGAGCTTAGAAAAGAGAGAATTCTATGCTTTAGGATTGAGTGCTTTTCATGATACATTTCTCATCTTTTCTTATCACATGTTCTTGCATTTTTACACGATTCTTGATTAGATGTTTACATATTATGCATTCTGTTTTTTCACTAATACATTTTCATACTGCATGAGCTTGTATTAGGTGATTAGAGTAAAGCCTTATCTTGTTAGATATAAGTCTTGTTATAGCTTAAGTTTACTCTGTATTGTTTTGTTTGAAAAAGTGTTGTAATTGTGGGAATCTCAAGGTGTCATATCACCAAGAGATTGAGTGTGTCTTCACTGAGTGTTAGACTTAGGGATAAGTAAAGAACAAGGTTCTTGGCTGGGGCTACGCCGAAAGAAAGGTTTTCTTTGTCGGTAGGAAGGGAGTCAAACCATAGAATAGGTTTCTTTTTTATCTTGTAAGTGTCTAATTGTTGTAATTGGATAGTGTGTATGT